>JAFBJW010000191.1:186523-786523 GCA_016785235.1 Pseudorhombus dupliciocellatus | reverse complement strand
CGCTTCAAAACAAAATGCCATTTCTGCCGCTTTCAGGTAATCAAACCGTGCTGTTTCCCATTGTGTCAGAGAGGAGTTACAGAGTGCTCGGTGCTGATTGAGGCTAATTCTCGTAACAGAGCGGTGATGAGCGGCTGGATATTTTCATGCACTATTAATTACAGAACAGCTATTTTGTGTCGGGGTCTTTGCCTGCGCCCGCTGGTTTCAAGTACTTGTCAAAACAGCTGCAATTTAAAAACCGTCAAACTGAAGAAAATAGTTTGGAGGGAAGGGCCCATGGCAACACTTCAGAAAATGGTTTTATTTCACAGCTTCTCTACACATATGAGAAGTGTAATGTAAAAAATATATCTGCGTTTGATATTTCCGGGAGGTCACCCCTGTCTTATAGAACCATGGCAGCCACGTGAGAGCTAAGAAGTAAACAAGCAGCCTGCCAATTCTTCAAATGCAATGCCAACAACTACAAGACTATACGCCCTGATTCCCTGTGCCAACCCCCCACAGTATGCTGTATAATAAATAACGTCAATAGCCTCAGGTCACATTGAAACAGAAACCAACAACCTCATATTTGTCAGAAAAAAGGGAAAGAAAAGAAAGTCGGCTGTGTGAAGTGAAACAAACATCTCTGTGGTTTGTATCAAATGGCATTTCTAATTAAACATGGACACATTATCTGCTGTCTAGGGAATTATTTATTGGAAATTAGAGGCTGGCAGTAATTGCATTGCCTTGTTTAAACCTCCGAGTCTGGTGGTAGGATGCATTAAGCAATTTTAAGTGATAAGCCACTGAGAGATATTAGCACTGTTATATCACAAAGAGATGTCGCTGGCTCATTTTTAAAACTTAAAACCTTAACACCAGCTGCAGCCAAGGTCGCAGATTCAGATTCAATCCACTGACAGAGCAGCACCACTGCAGGGAACAGTGATGCTGCCCTGCAAAGCCAGGAGGTTGCCAGTGTTAGCGCTACTAATATTAGCCAAGCTCCGCCAGCCAGTGTGACAGTAATTACCTACAATCACCTCATAACGTGATCACAACATCAGGGTAATGTGGGATCATTTTTAGATGATGCAAGTTACGTTTAAATTTCAGCTCCGTCAACAGGGTAGTTGTTGGGCAGGTCAATATTAAAGTGCGCAAAAGAAAAAAAAAAAAAAAAAACATTTTCACATTGCACAACCAACGACATAACCTTTAAATATATCCACACTGTGCATGAGGGACACAAACAGCTAATAAAGATGACTGCTGCTTTATTTGGGCTTTAGAGAGCTCATTAAAGTCAAACTCCTGTGAGATTGAAGCTTCTGAACTTTGCTTTGAATTTGTGAAAACGAGCGCCTCAAAAAACATGTTTCATAATTGCGAGTCCCTTTTCAGATTTTTGTCTGTGTGCAATATTTACAAAGAATCTTTCTACTTGAGTTCATGCCCCAGCCACATTCTTTTCTGTACCTTTGAACAGCAAGTCGTGTTTGGGTACTTGGCTTGAGAGGCAAAGATAAAGCCTGGAAAGAAACAACCTTTCCCCCAGTGTCATCATTTTTAGCTGAGTTCACGAGTTCATGTTCCCGTCTAGACCAGAACACGAGAACACTTCCATCGTGGTTGTTGATGAAAACTCTTCAGACTGATGTCTCTGGCATTACAGCATCTCAGTATTTATATTACACTAGCATGCTCACGTTTAGCACTTAATGGCCACTGTGTGCTCACTTTATGAAGGACAGTAACAATACTGATATTAGATAGTAAAAAATGCATTATAGTAATATATCCGATTTAAGTATATCTGCATAGTTCATACATTTTATCAAAACTCCAGATAACAATACATTAGAGTGAGGCATTGTTTACATTTTCGCCTGGAACAAAGATCTCAGTCAATTTGGATGTTCATCGAATCCCTCAACCAACATCAAATATACAACAAAAAAAAACAAACACTGCAATATTAATTGTACGGAGAACTGGACGCTATGGGTTAGCCTCAAGCCTAGCCTTTAGCCTCGTCTGAGCCAGAGTAAACATTGGCTTTTTCCAGCCCTAATAATTCAAATCGCTGCTCTGACTTTGCAGGAAATTCGTTCCAACAACAAACATTGAGTATCGTTGAAAAATAAAAAGCTAAATTGCCTCACTGATTTTGTCAGTTGCTGTTGTGAGTCATAGTGAGACACAGAAAGATTAAAATGAAGTGTTTCATAACAAGCAAAAAACATCTTGTTTTGGCTCTAACTAACACTGGGGACCAATCAGTGCTCATACTGATGTAAACAGTTGTCAAACTTTTTTTTTTTTACAACAAAATCAAGTACTAAATGTAGGAAATATTCCCTTAAGAGACCACCCCACTTGCTCTCTACCGCCCATTTCCCCTTGATGTCATCCATAATGAATGAGTTTAAAAGTGAGTGTTTTATCCAAATGTTATCTATTCCCTTTCTGTTCGCCTCTGTGTCATTCCATTTAACTGGGACATGTCATCAGCAGGCTGAAAGAAGAGCTACTTCACGCTCACAGAATAATTAGCTGACACTTATCACTTTGATCCGTTTGTACAGATCTAATCCTGCACAGGAATGAGTGACATGCTCGTACAAGGATGACGGCTGTCTATCTCTGTTGTATCGACTACAATAACCTCAGATACTGGGAGATCTGATCAGATCCCTCTTTGATCCTTTCACTTTGCTCAAAGTAAGTTGGAGGGAAACGTAGCAAATGTGCAGAATTAGTTCCTGTCAAGGGTGAAAATCCAGATCAGATCTTTATAGGTGAAGACTGTTTGAAAAACCTGACTTGTAAATCCAAAAGATATTTCCAATGACTTACAAGAGTGCCCTGCAAGAGAAGAAAAAAATAATGCTAAGACTGGAATGTGTGTGTTTTTTCTGCACTTTCATAAACAATCACGGTGGCAATGACTATTCTGTCATTTCTTTAATTCAAATGTTTATTTTGATATCTTCTTGCATTGTTTCTATCTTGATAGCTGAAAGAATGGGATGGGGTTTAAAACCACCACAAATACTTTTCATATACTACAAGTAGAAAACTTTTTCATTTGAAATGGATGCCTCATAGCATTCACATCAACACAGTGAACCCCTGTTTATCATCGACACTGCCTTGTGTATTCTCATCCATACTGGCTCTAATGCAAAAGTCTGGGCCAATGTGAGGGACTGGGGACGTATAGATAAACTTTTCTGTGGAAAATAGTTTCTGTTCCTGAATGAAAAAAAGATAGTCTGCTTGAAAAGTCACAAGTGACATCATTACACTGTATGTCAGCCAGTTTCTGCCCTTTATCTGTTTGCTTCTTGAAACTCTCTGTGCTCACATATAAAGTATTTGAATATGGCAGAATTTTCATGTGCTCTGCCTTGATCTTTCAGCTGCTTTTCCCCAAATGTAAGGGACGTCCATCCAGTGATGATTGATTTCTCTATAAACTCACATATGCTCCTTAGAGGAGGGGAAAAAAAACATGTCATGATCTTTGTATATTCAGCTGTATTCCTGTGATCAAACCTATTTTTTTGCTTCTTTTGAGAGCGGTAATACATGATTTAAACCTGCAGACAACAAGCACTGACTGGGGCTTTATTTAAAGGAATTCCCTCCGCATCCACAGTCACTTCCAAGCTGCTTGAGGCAGAGGTGTGACTGTGAGGCTCACAGGGCAGAGCTGGCGACTCTTCTACAGGAAGCAGCTAAAGTTTGTCCAAAAAGTTGCAAACTTTAAAAAAAACCCGTCCATAAATTTGGCGGCAAAGGTGCTTGGTCGGCAACAATGCTATTAACGCCTCATGATGATGTAATGGAATTGCCAGTGGTGTAACTTCACCGTACAGTTATAAGATATTTGGCTTTTCAATGTGTGGTCAGTAACATGATCAGTCACAGACCTTCGTTGTTGCAGTCCCACCGAAAGCGTTTTTCATTTTCTATGAATACAAATTTACAGCCATGTCCAGGCAATAATTCAGCCTAACTCAGGCACATAGATTTTGGGGGGTGGGGGGGTTGAATATGAGAGTTTCAAATTGGAAATCACTTTTCCAGCTGGAGAGAAGGAGAGAAGTGGGCAGAAGTGGATGCTAGAGGCCATGTAGTGGAGGAGCGGTTGAGAATGAGAAGATAATGAACATATGTGGGAGTGGAGCTCAAGTAGTGACTGCTCACAGGGAAGTCACCCCCAGGACAAGGAGGACATAACAACCATCTGTCTCTCTAACAGATGTGAGTCTGTGTGAGACTATGGATAGAAACATCCCTCAGCTGATAGCTATGCATTTCGATTAATCCATACATTGACTTGAACCCAAACATATTACATTCAAAGAGGCTCACTGACATCTGATCTGAGACATCTCCAGCCAACTCTGGCCAAGCAGGACGAGGTGAAGGTCTTGAAGGAAGAAACATGAATGAAATACAGTGGAGACCAGTTTTAATGATCAGCCACTACAATGGATAAAAAAATCTATGAGATCCATTCCTAGAACTGCCACTGTGCGACTGTCCTGCTCTCCGAACGTCAGTTCGCAGTGTGTGTGAGTGATGTCGTGTTCTTCTCTTTTGTGTGTCGAAGGGACTCCTGCAGTGTGTTATCGTACTATTGGATTCTCTCACAGCTCCTGGTTGGCAACACGAGTGGAGTGTAACGGTGTATTTCTCGCTCTAAATCAGTCAGCTGTCAATTTCAACAGCTGAATATTCATCTAGCGATCATACAAATGTCAGGCAATGTGTATGGGAAAGAAGTAGATTTCTTTTTAGTGATTTTGAAGTTGTACTGAACACTATGAGCAGTTTCCACTGTAAACAGAAGTAAAGGGATGTGGCTCCATGTCTCCAGAGCACAACCTTTTTCAGTTTTACAAGAAATCACAAACTACAAAATGAAAAGGCAATCTAAAGTAAAGTTTCATCACATTACTGTTCATACATTGTATTGTGATCTGCAAAGTTTCCATCTTTTAGCTCAATAATTCTTCTAGCATACTGGCTTGCAGGCAAATGAGAAACAATGCCGGCCAAAAATAATGTTTTTTTATGAGCCCTCTTCAAATATCAATTCATTTTGCAATCAAAATCATTTTGAGTTTGGGCTAGAATTTCAATATTTTGTGCCAGTGCTTCAGAATCAAACTTTATACGTGGATATTTTTCTCTCTGGCACACTCTCTCCCTCGTCCTCTTACTGGCAGCACAGGGAGAAATCCCCGATGTGTCGTTGGCTTTCAAAACATCCAGATAGGTTTTACGGTAATGGCAGGCAGACGGGCCCATACAGTTTCAGCTGTAGCTGTACATGCTCTTAAATCAATTGAGCATTATGGCAGTGAGTTAGTGTGCCCTCCCTAGGACTTACTAGTCCTAGGGGGAGACTTGCTGCAAGCTACAGGATTTTGCTTTTGTTTTTTCTGACTGCATGACTCTTGTCTTTTTGTGAGTACTACATGGCCTAAATAAAATTGAAGGAACATACTGCAGTACATCCTAAAGGTTGTGATCATTCTTCACTGCTGCGGCACCTTGACAACCAAAGTGCAGTTCTACCAGATGGTAATGCCGACTGGAAGATGGCCTGATTAGAGGTGATTATACATCTGGGATGAGCCCACAAACCTGAGGAACGGATTCCCATTGGACAACAGAAGCAAAGGCCTCTTTTCTGAAACACAAAATAAAAGCCTAGCAGTCCCAAATTACCTTTTTTTTGAGGTACAAGGCTGAAGGTGGCTTGCTGGTGTTTGGTTTTTGCCACAGGACATCTTTTCTCTGTGGTTTCAATTTGGTCCATGCTTCACTGAGGGCAGATTTTATGCTTTAGTGCATGGAGATATATCGGTGTCTGTGTCTGCAACTCCACTGACTGAATTTAAAAATGCACACCCTCACCAAACAAATATCGAAAAATCGAAAGGTCAGATTATTTATGAATGCCATAAATGTGTCTCTTTTCTCCCAGCACACACAATGAGGTAATGTCTAAATGCTGAAGATTTAGATTTAGAGCTCTTCACCTACAACACATAGAGCAACTCAGCAGGCCAGGTAATGGACGGACCAAACTCAAGTCAATTCAGTTCATTTTAGCCATTCTCAAACAGAAACTTCCAGAAAATGTCAGTACAATAGAGCATTCATCTCTTTGCCAGAACGTTCAGGCGAGGGATGGCGTCTGGGTACATCCTGCAGGAGATAGGACATTATGTTCAAAATCCCGCTTAACATATATTCAACTCTGCTGTGTTGATTTTATTCATTTATTTTTCAGTTTTGCATCCATCATGTTTTAGAAATGTGCACTCTGTGAATCCCCCCTGCTGCAGTCCCATGCTGCGTTCTGACAGAAGCCCACTCGCATATTCTCTGGAGTCTTCACTTCGATGCTGGCAGGAGAAACTCTGCAGCAATTCTCCTGAAATGTTCGTTCTCGCTGTAGCCCCAACGGATGATTTTATTTTCTTTGATGACTACGTGTGATTGTTGGAAAACTCGGATTGCTGAACCAACATTAAACCAAGCTTTCTGCTAATTCTCGCTGTTTGTTTTACCGTGACAGAGAAGACAGGACTCACATAAATCTCTCTCCATAAATTCCAGGTCAATAAAATCTATATTTATTTCATAATTATGTGTGACAGAGAGGAGCTTCAGAAAGAAAAGCAGCTTGAGGTGATATTCATGTGTGCACGTATTTATGCAGCTCCTGAAAACAAATCAGAAAAACAAGTATTCTCCAGAGAAACGGGTTAATGGCCAAATTATAAAGTCCAAACAACAAATCCCGAGTATAAACCATCTGATGAATATTGGACCTCCAGTTTCAAACATCTATCTCACTGCAGATTGTTTGAGGACACTTAAAAAGACATTTTAAAATGTCTAAGAGTTTAAAATGACCCTGAGTCTGGGTCACACTGCCTCCTTAACCAGGTCAAAGTTATTGAATGGTACATTCACTGACACAGGAGATAAAGTTGTATAACAAGAACAAGCAAATACCCTTTAGACCATTTACACACATTTGACTTTAGTTTGTACTTTCTAGACAACCATCTCTGATGAAGGTATCTCTGTTTCCAGCGGGCCAATAATACAATTAAATACAGGAACATTAGAAATATACTCAGCCATTCACATTTAATATTCTTTACTTCATTTCCCGACAGTTTATGTTGGGGTGAATCATCAGCTTTATCTGACAAGTGTAACGAGCCCCGAATGGGTGCAGAAGATTTGAGACTGAACCACAACAGTTGTGTCAAGCTTTGTATTTCCACTCCAGTTTGACACTCGCCTAATGGATCCCTTGTGCGATGCCTCAAGGCTTCAGATAAACTATTCAATACTTCTGAAGCATGATTCTGTAAATGCTCAAAAGGCTGTCAAACTGCTTAATTAGCATACCATGGTGGAATATTGAGGTCAGTCCCTTTATGTCTCCAGCCCACAGGCTTAAGTGCAGTATGAAAAATGAAATATAGAATTCTAGTCAGATAGTTCGTTTTTTAAGGCTGCTGATCATTAGATGCTCAGAAATGACTTTCCTCCATATACCTCACTGTCACTGGGAGGGCTGACTGCTGCTGACACCTGGGCTGTACTGGGCTTTCCAGAGGTTTTTACACTTTGGCCAAGCAACAGATCACTTATTCACAAACCTATAAACAGCTGAAACTACCCTGCTGTGTGATAGGAAAGCCCTAATTGTTATTATTTTTTAAATTAATACCATCAGTCAGAGATGCAAAGAAGTAATTGTTTGAGGTTAAAGGAGTTGTTTTGTTTTTATCTCTATACGAGATGTTTTAAATTGGCAGTGATACATTCCTAATCTTTCAGGACACTCAACAGATAAATGTCAGATTTTCATTAAAAGGAAACTTTATAAAAACAACACCCTCTTCCTATCGTTCAATCTTTCAATCTCTGTGACCTTTGCGACAAAAAGCAGCACAATAATCCTGCAGTAAAGTGAAAGTCTGAGTCGCATGCTGCGGTTACAGCCATTACAGCAACAACTCACAATTAATGATTTATCTACAATAACTTTCTACAGTTTCTATGTTAAACTTCTATTTTCTGCCTGAGATAACGCTGTCTCTGCATCGTGCACCTGAGATAGCTGCTCCTCATAACACAAACCATCAGGGAGACGAGAGAGAGGAACAGAAAAGAGAAGCAGTATCCTCTCTCTCTCTCTCTCTGTATCTTGTTTGCTTTGATATAAATCGAGCATTACAGCATTGCGAGTCAGGTGCTTAGCTTTAAAAATCTGTGTTTGCCATAGGTGAAAATCGACTGTTGTCATGAAAACTAGGCCACGGACACTTTTTTTTGTCAGATTTCATCCTCTCTCCACTTGTGCAAAACTTCAGCTGCCAGGAATGTGTGATACATCTTGGGGTGAATGTGATTAAAGATTCTTAGATGAGACAGAAGGCCTGTGAACACAGGAGGAACGGTGGGAATTAAGGAAAAAAAAAATAAAATAAAAAAATAAGTTCTTTATGTTCCTTGTCCGTGGAGAGGATGGTGGAGTCTGCAAGCTGAGGATGAGAGGCTTTAATTCATGGGTGCATATTCTATATGAGGAGCTCCTTATGAAGCCCAGAGATGTCACCAAAACTCCACAGAGACAACATACCAATATGTCTTCAGACGGAGAAAAAAACCCTGAGTGAGCGTGTCATGTGTTTCATTGTGTGTGTCTCAGTCGGGTGGAAAGAAAAATAGGCAGAAAGCATTCGAGTGGTGGATGTAGGATAGACTTATGCAACGTATGTGGTTACAACTCAGAGAATTAGCCGCAGAGTTGACCCAGAATGAGCGGAGGGTGCTCTGTCTTTCGCAGATGCACATCACAGCAGGTTTTCTGCACAGACGCGTTCACAACGGCAACAAATCCTCGTCGCTAGTCAGGCGAGAGGTCGAGCAGCCGGCGCAGCAGACAGAGACAGGAAGTGATGTAATAACTCCTGTGTAATGGACATTATCTGAGGAGGCCAGGTGGAGACAGTCTGCAGAGGCCGACACTGCAGAGAGTCTCACATTTGTATTCACACATTCACTTCCTCTGGAGAAAATAGGGAGGAAGTGCAGATTTCCATGCATGTCTGGAGGAAGCTCATGACGGATGTTTCTCGATTGTTTTCCAACACACTCCCTGAACCCCACTGTACCACAGGCAAGCAATAAAACGCTGCTGCAGAAATGTTCCATTCACATTCGGCATTCTGATGTTTAAAACTAAAAAAAAATAATGTGGTGTAGCCGTAGGAGCTGGACACGTCTACTCTGGAGACAGAGGAAACAGACAGCATGTGAAGAAACGAAAATGTAAACCTTTCCAAAACTTCCCTTTCCTTTGCCGAAGCAGTATTTCTGGATCTTTCTGTTGCACATTACATTAGTGAATACACTGACAGAAATTTGAATCAGGATTTAAAAAAAAGGTCTTAAACTTAATTTGGTTGAAAAGTGGCAGATGACTAATCACTGCCTTTACAAACACACGTTTACTGTTTCAAAACAACCATGTGAGTTATTGTTATTACTTCATCACCACAGAGAGTGATTTCCCTTTATATGAACAGGTGAGTGCACAGTGTGTGAAATGTTAAGTATAAACAATGTTACCATGGAAACCAATCTAGAAAATGTCAAGTTAACACATGCTTCACTGGAAAAGTATATCAAAAGGCTGAAATGCAGAGGGCAAAGAAATCGTATTTAGATCAATAGCCAGATTTCGGCCTGTGTCTGTGGGGTGACTGGATTTCTGTGAGGGGTGGCACGGTGCTCTTCTTAGTGCAGTAAATAAAGTTGCTTCAGTAGGTTTCCATTAGTCCAGATGGGCAGGCCAAGCCATCTGATATGAGCCAAAGAAGCAGGGCATGGGGGAATCCATGTTGTTTGATATTTGTTTGAGTATTTGGCAAATAAAGAGCATTATTTGAGGGCGTCCCTCTTGGTTTTTGTTTGATAACCTCACAGTGGCAGGGGACCTGCTTCATATATACCGACTGATAAAGTAAAGTTTATACAGAAGTCTATTCTTAAAGAACAAGTCTACTCTGAAATTCTGAGGGGACCCTCCCCTGCAGTAAACTTAAAAAATACAACAAAGAAGCAGCAGCAGCGAGTCGGGATCCATGTGAGCCACGGCCTAGTGGCTGCACATGGGCGAGGGACAATGGCTGACCAATGCTTTTATGTGTCATCAGAGCAAATCAGACTCCAGAAACTTTTCAAAGTCTTTGAGAGAATCTCTGTGTCCTGAGTCATGGGCTGCCTTGTTATTTCATCTGCCTTATGTACCACTGTTGTCGAGCAAAGTTTTAACCCCAAGTTAGTTTTGGTATCCTCTTACTATCCTTATCATACATTGAGATGAATCAGGCTACATACAGCAAACATGGACCTTCAGCTCAGATCAATCAATAACATGCGATGAGCTATAACAATTCTTTTATAACCTCACATATATTTCTGGATTTACAGTACTAGACCCAGTGTCTAACATCTCCACCTGTAACCAGAGAGGAGCTTCCTCTGTGAAGCTTTGGCTCACAATGGAGCTGATCTACCAGCATATAACACACCATAGGAGACAGCACTGCTCATTTCCTGCCCTTGAGATGTTCTGCACTACAGTCCTGGCCAAAAAAAAAAAAAAAAATTCTGAAAACCATATTTTGAGAACTGCCTTTGTGTCTTCTCCAAATGATCTATAGCAATTGCAGCTTTCCTACTGGCAGCTCTCCCAGAAGCAGAGCTATGAGGATCTCATCAGCCGCAGCCCTCCAGCGACCGAGGTCTGAGAGCTGGGGGGGGTCACCCCTCACAAACACTAAGCCGAGGCGATGAGGTGATGTAAGAGGCGTGCCAGGGATGGATGTGAGCGGGGTGACCCGTCTCCTTCGCTGTGGTTTAGATCCACCCAACAAAACATGGCTTTCACCGAGCCTCTGTGAGGAAGATGAATCATTCCTCCAGGTTCAAATGGAAGTTTCAGTTGTGTGGCACTGGCGCGAGCAGGGCAAGCACGGCGGGAAGGGACTGGCCCATTAAAAGTTCAGACCAAAATCACTATGACGTCCATTAGCATTCACTCTGTTATTTACTGCCCGTGTTTGGCTGCAGTAGACTATTGTCTCTGGAAGCTGCTACAAGCGGCTGGATCGATCGTTCTGTGTCTCCTCAACAAAGGGCATGACAGAGGCTTCGGTTTGTCAAGCAGAAAGGAAGCGGCATTTATTGGATGGGTGATAAGCTAATCTCAGCTACACACAAATTCACTTGACTCAGCTTTCAGCATTCCGAGGTCAGATACGCTCATCATTGTATACGTGTACCAATGAGTGTGGAAAGCGTTCTTAGGCATTACAAAAATATCTTTCTCTCTGTCTAGCCGTCAGCCAGCCAGTCCCTCCCTCCCTACATAGAACGCTATGTGCAACAAAATATATCACTAGTTTTTGTTGAGGTATTTGTTGGGGGTTATTCAGATCTCGTTTCCAGGAAGTGATGTGTCTCTAGTCTGATACGTCTGGTGTCAATGGTGAGCTCGTTGGATCATTTAGGAGCCAGGACACCAAGCAGTTGTGACCTTTGTTTGGTGATTTTGCAGTTGAAGCTGCTGACTTCCAGAGAGTTTGAAGTGTCTGTTTAGCTGTGAACTTGCAGTCAAAAATACTGTTTGTCAGTAAATGAATGCTCTCTTCAACTCTTCAAGACCCAAACAAACCACGTTCCTACACTCTCACTGCTGTCTGCAACATTCTCATATACCAGGGCTGTAGCACAAATGCCTTCATATGTTCTGCTCCTCCTCAACAACTGCGGTCAAATGCAGGTATGATGGCAGGATGATACATTTCTGTGTAATTCACTTATTAGCTCTCTATGGCTACCTTTTATCCCAGAGGATGAAAAGACTAATTCGCACTTCTGTCACACTGGTGTGCCTCCCATCTGTGACGATCTGCTGTCTATAACTCTGTCTCAGATGCCCTGGTCTTCTCTTAGGAGATAACCAGGCGTGTCTAGACTTAATTACGCCACCTTGATGATAGGTATCTTTTGATTTTACAAGAACCAAGCCGTTAATTTGCCAACCCATTCATGTTCGGCTCGGTAGTTATCATTAAAGTCATCACACTGCTTTGTGCTGGCAGAAAAAAAAAAAAAAAAAGCGGCACAGCAAAAGTTGAATATAATTTGATCATATCAATGCATGAAGTAAAATTCAATGCATAAACTGCGCCTACATGAGATAACCACATGGTGTGAGATTACCTCATTCCATAAGGTTAAATATGTATATTTTTTTAAAGTAACTGGTTTTAATGAAATCAAGATCAACATTTTCATAGCATAAGAGGAGAGTCTGCTTCAAATGAAACCACGTTGTCAGAGAAGCAACTGTTTTTATGACATTTACTCCAACAGCAATGGGATTTAAAGAAAGAAAAAAAAAAAACAGCATTTGACAATTCTTTTTTATGTGTCGCTTAACTTAGTACCTACTGTGAACTGTGCAGACGAATATGATGTCAGAGTTGAGGCCGCTCTTTATTTCAGTTATGAGAGACTAAATTGAATAATTAAATTAGTAACGAGAATAATCCTTTTTCATTTACAGGGATTACAGCTGTTTAAATAGGAGAAAAAAAATCTCTTTTTTTACCCCGCCAACTGCTTCCATTGTGTGGCACAACTTTCATCATGACCGTGACTGTTACAATGAACAATTTTAATTGTCTAAGTGCAACAAGACGGCTAAGCCTTATTTTGGTTTATGTGGATATACTTCTTTATAAGATGATTAACAACAGCTCAATTTTCTGATGTAATTTCTTTCTTGTGAACTCTTTGGCTTTACTTCCTTAATAAGCAAGCTTGGTTTAGACGAGGAGGAGGTGCCAATATTAAATATATTTTCTATAATTTTTCCCCCCACGTAATGTTCTTACAATGCATCAACATTTCACATTAACACTTGTCTCCTCAGACGCTTCTACCTCTGGCATTAAACAAGCTACGGATCGGTCTGAAGATGGCACCGCTCTAATGGAGCGCTTTCGCTGACGTCCAACACAATCCACACTAATGCTTGATTGCTTTTTGTCACACTGTGTAGTTCTGATAGCTTCTCTTGCTGCACCTCCCAGGACAGAACAGCATCTGGTAATCGAGGCCATTGGCTGTGAAGAATATTAATTTATTGATGCTGTATAGTCTGGATGCTAATGTGTGCAAAGATATTCCCTTTGTGTATATGCAGGCACATTCCACTGCAGGTGTTTTATAGTATCACCTCTCAGTCTCTCAGTCTGGGTGAGGAGAGCCAGCGAGGTGCCTTCACTTTATTATCTACTACGGAACTAAACAAATTAGTTAACACCTGATAAATGTGAACGTGAGCGACATTTAAATCCTTGTATCAGGCCAACACGTGAACTAACAGGTGCACACACACACACACACACAGGCCTGTGCCTCCACTAACTGGCTCAGAGAGGCACAGTGAGAAACAGCTGGCAAGTGACTTTGTTAAAGAACAATGGAAACAGCAACAGCAGTTTGTCTCTGGTCACAGCTGCTCTGTGATCAGCTGTTTCATGATCAGAGCAAGAAGCTGCAGTTAGTTTATATCCTGCTGGAGTTTCTGTCTCCTCCACCACTCTGCTGCCGACCGGCTTTCACTTAAACTGAGCCACACTAATCAGTTATTCAGGAACTGATCAGAAGTTTACTTAGCGTTTGTTTGATCTATCCATCACAGTACAACGTGACGCTCACAGTCTCAGTGTTGGAGCAGCCGGAGCGCCACTCAGACAAGATCCGACGCTGTCGACTAACAACTAAGCAACTGCTCTTAAATTTGTTGGACAATCATCCCTATAAAAATGGAATGAATGAACGTGCGCTTGTTCATGTGTGAAATTCACTTTTCAGTGAACAAATGCAACTCCCTGTGGCCTTTAAGCAACTTCCCGCTAACAATCTAGACCAGGCCAAGGCAATTATGAACAGAATGCATCTCAGGGCAGCAATTTTCTGTCTGAACCTGACGGAGCCAGAGGGAAAATTAAAGAAGATGAATGCAAATATCAATTATAGAACTTTTTCTCCTGATCCTGGCCTGGGTTTCTGCGCTTTAAGAACCGGTATGGTATACCGTATGTGGTTTCATAGCAGTGGATCAATCAAGGTTTTCAAAAAACTTTTAAAAAACTTATAAAGTTTGCCACTGTATTACAGACTTAAAGGGATCTGAGTGTAATGTTTCATCTTGCGTCTGGACTGTCATTTTTGTGTGTGGCTCCACCCCTGGTAAACACAATGATCCAATAAATAAACATCTGCACAAAGAGAGTGGACACACATCCACAATTTATGAGGACATCAAGACAGGACATTAAGAAAGCATTCACTGACACGTGGACATAGTCTGGGCCCATCCTGCCTGCCTCTCGCCGCTGAACGAGACACCGGGGACGCTGACATTCACTGTGAGAGCCAACACTGTTTGATGAGTCAAGTCCTTTGGAGGCTGCGTTCAGAGGTTCTAAATATGCATCCCTCAGGTATTGTTAGACACAGAATGAATTGAGGCGCTCGAGTGTCTGCATGATAAAAAGCTCACCCAAAAAGTCTGCTTGTGCATTGGTGGGCGAAGCGATTCTCTCAAATCCAGTGGACCCATAATCAGCTCCATTGCATTACTTAGTTCACTTACCTTGAGGTCAAAATGAATGATTGATTAATGTGTTTGATGGAACAAAGCAGAGCTCCCTGTTGCATCACCAGTGGCATTCAAATGTGGCCACGCTCTTCCACTGTTAAAGTTTTAGGTTTTGGTCTTGAAAGCAGAGCAGAAAAGTGGTAGCTGTTTAAAAAAAAATGTATTTATGGTTATTTCATTTTAAAATCAGTCTGGGTCTCTTAACTTTTATTCCACCCAATGAGGGCTGTCATTGTTTTTCGATACGCTGCAGAAAATATTATATTCCTTGACTGTTATTTCAAAGCGCTCGTACAGGATGAGGCATTAGCCACTGAGAATTGCCTCTCAAAGAGGTTTTGTGCTCGGACAGTCGCTTCAGATGTGATGTAACGTTATTGCAACGCAGGTTGCTGGAGGAATTTTCATGAGGGCTCCAAACCAAAGCCACATGCAGTCCATTTGCAGCGGAACATTTATAGTTTCTTACTTTGGAATTTGGAGAACAAGCAATTCCATTGACAGCTGAAGATTACCAATGTTTTCCACCGCAACATATGTAAATACAGACTGACCCACACATTTTTAGTTTTTGTTTTGCAACAATTAAATGCGTCCTAATAACTTGAGTCCACCTCCATGTAAGGGGAACATCGCTGAATGATGAATGTGTAACAGAATGGTTTATTTTCCCCCTGGCTAACCCTGAACGAAATGCCCTGACTATTGAATCAGGCAGACGCGTCAAAACACTGCATTAGAAATTCAAAGGCAAGGGCACAGGTTGGCAATTAGTAAGCCGACTGACTCCTCCGATGTCCGCGGGTGGCTCTTCTTGCTTTTGTTTTCGCTCGCTCGTTTTTATGATATGAGCACTCTCCCTTCAGACCGGGAATGTGGGGATTTTGGCAGAGTGGGTCTCAGAGCGGCAGAGATGGTGTGGGCGGATGGCAGCCTCTGAATATAAATGAGAGCGCACACAAACATGCAGTCTAATCTGTCACACGTGTAATGAGCTGGTTCCTGTTATGCTCCCTTCAGAAGACACACACCACAGCGAGTGTGTCATAAACAGGCATACCCTACCCTAGACCTAAACCTGCCAGTGCTCAACCTCAACCCTAAACACTATCCTAAATCTTCCTGCTGAATCTTCACATTAAAATGAATGGCTTTCGTCCCAAATGAAGACATCCTGTAAAACAGACTAATGTCCCAACCACTCTTAGGTCACTTTTGGGAAACCTCAGACAGACATCCACATCCGGTACTTTCCCAATTACAACCCAACCTCAGCCGCTGGCCAAAGAGCAGCGGGGACTGAGCCGTTCCAAAAAATAACGGGTGTTAAATCTAAATTCTCCTTCCAAAGGTCACCAAAGACAGACGCATGCATACAAATGTCCAACTCCAACATAGAGACGCAGCACATACAGCAGCAATGATGCTGGAAGCATTACACGGTGAGTCCGACTCACAGGTAAAATGAAACATGTCCACAGCACTGCATTTGTGTTCTGACTCCATATGAGCCAGGACCATAAACAGAGCTATGCTAATGAAGGGCGAGCTACAGCCATCCTCAGCTATGGCCTCACGTATGCGCTCAGAGGAGAGGCCTCGGAGCTGCGTGTCGTCCTGGCCTCTGCCACCCTGTTGCACACGGCGTGTGTGAGTGTGGCTTCCACCGAGCAGCACGTACCTGGTGTTAATTAAGGATTAGACACAGGTGACATGAATGCAGCAGCTACGGTCGGTGCCAAGATTCTGCAAAAGCAAATTGCAGGCGTTCTGAACAAGGTATTGCCCTTTCTTACTGCATCTTAGGCTGTCGCCACATAGCGAGGGTGGGGGTGTCATCATTTGATTCTAATGGAACACACTCACACAGGTTTGGGAACAGGGCAGTCCCTGTGAAGCGTTTGGCTGGTGTGCAAGTGTGCATGTACACACAACACCTACTCAGCTTGCTCATTCAATCTCATTTACTAGCACTTAACCATGCCCGGCGAGGAGAATTTAATTTTAACACTAATTTAATGTATAAGACAAGTGCTTACCCCGTGATGCGTGGGAGGGTGTCAGTGGAGAAGAGGGCCAGCGGCGGTTTGTCCCGCTCTATGAGCCATATGGTGTATTGGCCACTTTGTTTGGGGTGGAGGAACATGGCCATGTCCAGGCTACACGGGACTTGACCTCCCCACAGCCACGGGCTCAGCACCCAGGGACCCCCGAACGCTGAACCGTTCACCCAGAGGAACTGACCTGGAGAGGAGAGAAAAACAATTGTTTCAGGGATTGCTTATTGTGTCAAAGACGTGCCGCTCTTGCTAATGCGCGGATTGGAGGGAAAACTTTAAAGTCAAGGAAAGAGCTAATCTCGTGAACAAGGCGTACACGCAGAGAGCAGTCCCGAGACAAGATGAGCGATTGGCTGTGGTTTCAAATCTTATTGAAGCAATGGTTGAAAGTTGCACTTGATGAAAATGCATGAAATGAAGCGGCTTTGGAAAAGAGCTGTCGGTGACATCTCTCACATGTGAAAAAGAGAGGAGGGGGGAAAAAAATGAGCGCACAGTGTTTCATCAGTTTTATATGAAGTCCCATTTCACTTCCAAACCTATTGCACCCGTTCAAGCAGGACGTTCATCAGAAGCTGACTAATGTGTGTGTCTGTGTGTGTGTGTGTGCGCACAATGAAAGTCAACTTGGGAGAAGGAAAATCTATTTTAAATGCATTCATTTAGGAAAAGTAAACAAATTAAAAGCTAAAAGTCTAATGGAATCACTGATTTTCTATCACTCTCACTGTGATGCTGCCGTTCCTTTTAATTTGGAAAGATTTTTAAATACAGTGTAAGTTGAATGCTGAGGGTCATTAGAATATGGGCTCCAGTGTTGCGGGAGCCAGCCCCTTGCCAATCGTCGAAGCGTTGTAAGTTCGTGTTTTACAGCAGACGACATGAAACGCCAGCGCTGTTCTTAAAACACAGCCCGAGAGATTTGTTTCAGCAACAGATTCAGGTCAGCTGAAATAAAATAAGTGAGAATCTGTTCAGCCAGATATGTCTGACAGGAAATTTGGCTCAAAGTCCTGCTGAAAGATATAAATTTGACAAAACTGAAGGGCCTGTGATGGTGCCCCATCAGACTGTAAAGATAAGAGGGAGATGTATCCTCAGATTGTAGCAGAAAAGGCCATTTTTAGAGGGAAAGGTTCCTTCTAATGCTGCGAACCACAACTCTGAGGAAGTCTGTCAGTCTGCCTGCATTTTTCAAAGGAGCAACTCTTATACGCGAAGCCACTTATATGGATAATACGCTAATATATAGTACATAAGGCAATGACACTCATCCATCCATGCATTAATTCATCAATTATTTTCTGCCTTGACTTTTCCTGGTACGCAGAAGAGTACAGAAATATGAGATAAATACTACCTTGAATGAAGGGCTCACTTTCTTCTTCACCTTGAATCTGTCTTGATATTTTAAAACTGTTTTGCCAAAATCCTTTCAGCATTCTTTACACGACCACAGCACACTGGTTTGGTTAATAGGAAGAGTAAGTTGATGATCATAGTCTGGAAACGTTTTTACCCATCATAAACACTCTTTCAACTGAATATTCTACTGTATATTCTTGCAGAAGCCCTGAGGCCTGATGGATTTGTTTTCTCTGAATTCTGGTTTGCTTCCCTCTCCAGGCTGCACTCGCTCCTCAGCACGATGCTGCTATCAGCTTCCTGCAGGTCAGAGTGCAGTGAAACGGGACACACTATTAGCAGTCTATATGCTATTTTTCTCTACTTGAAATTGTAGCACATACTTGATGAACTGAATATAACTGAATATGGTACTTATCTCTTCCTGAATGAACACCAGCCATTGTCAATATTGTCTGAATGAAACGATTTCATATACAAGGACCAAAAAGGGACCTCTCTGTTGGGAGGCTGGGGTGAGTCTATGATAAATGTTGAGGAGTTCATAAATCCACAGGGAGCAGAGGAGAAGAACCGCTGCTCCTTCAGGTTGGAATGGGCCAGTTCAGGAGGTTCCGGAGTATATTCATGATGCCTCCTAGGCACTCTCTGTTGGGGGTTTGTAGGGCACTTCCGACAGGAATGAGACCCTGGGGTAGACCCACAACTTACTGGGGTAAACCACATCACCTCAGGACTCCCCAGAACGAGTTTCCGTGCTAATGCTACATCAGCAACCCAAGCCCAGATGCATGGATACCTGTCTAGATCTATATATTTGAAGTCATAAAGTCCAATTTAATGTCAAATGAATGACCAAGAGCATCGTATAGCATATAGTTATATAGTATACTGTACATATTGAACGGATTGGTTGATTGTGTATTCATTTGTAAAATGTAAATTTATTCCGACCTTTTTCTGAACTAAATTCTATGTCCCTTTCCTGATATCCACTGTTTCCTGCTTATCCCCCGAGGTTGCTTAAAAACTGGATTCGGGGGCTTTCAATTGGAGTACTCTAGTTAAGCCTTCTCTTTCACATTTGCATGCTCCTTACACAGAGGGTCCAGGCAATTTGGCAAGAATAGGCCAAGTACTTATAACACATTCCCTGGAAATGTGAACAGCACACATTTCCTTCACAGTCTGAAGCATTTGGATGTAAAGGTTTTTTTTTTTTTTTTTTGCTCTGCCTGAGAGAGCTTTGGGCCTGAAGGCAGAAAAAAAAACAAAATTTTAATTTTAATTTTCTTTCCAGAAAGAAATCTAACTAAGAAAGTAGCAATTTAGAACAGGTTAGAACTACAAATTCCCAAAGTAGTACTATAATTCCATTAGTGGACTTCTACATGCGTCACCTGTGAACACTGCATGATGCCACCATTCAGTGTATATTTTGTAACAGTAGGACCACCTTGCCCCATATGGTGCATGGCCCTGAATTTACTTGTGGGAATTTGAAATGTTGCAAGACTGTGGCAGTTTGCAGTTTTATCTGGGTAGTTGTGTAATGGAAGTTTATTTTTCCTTTTAAGTAAACCTGCTTACATGTTGTTGCTGTTAATTTCTCATTTATCAATGTAGTTCAGAATTTAGCTTCAAGACAGTTAAACTATTTGTGATCGCGGGGCCGCAGCGGGGAAAACAAATCCTGAAAAAGCAGAAACATTTCAATTCAAAGGGATAGTTGTATTCCACATCACTGAATCAAGCTGGTAAACAGTTTTCTTGCTCTCGACACATTTACAGATTCAATCAATTGCGGCTCTTATTGACATAGAATACCAAATAAGGCCAGCGGTTGGTGAGAGTGGAATTTCCTCAGATAATAAAAAAGCAGTTAAAGTCCTGAGAGGGTGGAAACACAACAATCCATTCAAATTGTATTCTTTACCAAATTCTCTTATAGTATAACACATTTACCAAGGGCCAGGACAAGCTTTCAGGGTCCTAACAGTTTCAGCAGCCAGACATTTTAATTTACGAACCATTCAACCATGCTACACAGTGACAATATTCTGCACGCTAATAAAGACCTTTCTTTCATCTATGTTTGTGGTTACTAAGAATTATTTATTTTGAGCCCAAACAATCTGGACATTAGAGTAAGAGCCTAAGGGGGATGTCTCCATAATTCAGTTCAGCTTTTATGGTAAAATATAAAGGGACTTGTCAACTTGAAGACAACACATAAAACTTAACAATGCTTACAGCTTTCAAGGGCCTTGGGTGAAGAAGAACGGTGGCACCGTGAAGAGATGAGTGTAATGGATCCATTTCAGACTTTGAGCAGAAATTCATGATCAGGTTTTGGATATCAAATTTAGGTAAAGCTAAATTCAGCACTACATCATTAACTAAGAAACTTAGTTATACAACAAAATCCTTTACCAACTCATAAATAGCAGTAAATAGAAATTGAATTCAGAATATTTCCACATACAGCCGTGATAGGGATTCTCTGGTCTGCATGCAAAGAATCAATGAAGACACATTTAAAAGGATATGGATAAGGTTATTTATGGTAAGGGTCAACAAAACACATAGCTGTCTCTGCCGACAAACATCATGTTAACCGAAAGGAAAGAGAGAGTGGACTTTTCAAGAGAAATCCACAAACAACTACATTTTTGTCCAAGTTAAAGCCAACTCAAATGGAAATAACAAGAAAAGGTTCCCAGGAGCATTCAAAGTGCTCTAAAACAAAACAGTGAGTTCTTTCAAAAATAATTTGCAAAAAGTCACTCTGTTTGAGAGTGGATCGCTAATATGGCCAACAGAATAAAAAAAAAAAAAAAAAAAAAGAAAGTTGAAAGTTGAATCTCCAGTTTTCCTTTCTGAGCTGTGATGGAGCAACAGCCTCAACAAACATCGTTAGCAGCTAACAATGTTGGTGGGCGTAGGGATCGCTGCTCAGTTAAACCTAGGAAGAATTATTGTATTTACAAGCCAATCATTACATTGCCGAGAGCCTTTCACTAAAAACAAGCCGGATGAATCATCATCCTAATCTGACACTGGATGCCAAAGAGATTTCCAGAGATTAGTGAATAACAAATGAAATAAATATACTTACACTGTAATGTTGGGTTAATACAACTCATATTTCCAAACAAATGTAAACTTAGTGATGGACAAACTGTCCATCACTAAGTTAAATAGATAGACCCATTGAACAGCTTCATTATACTAATAGCATCATTACGTTTCATTTTAAAATGGATTAGAAAACAGTTAGCAGCTATATGAGCGATAACAGTTCTATACTGTTACTAAAATCCCTCACTAGTGAACTACCAACACCTACTGACATAATAAGGACATACCATGATGTACTAGAACCAGCCCGAGTACCACACTCGACAAAGAGATGGATCACATAAAGCCAGTTCATGTTTTTGTGCTCTCTAGATATAAAAGTCACAGTTCTATCTCCACTCATCACGTCCATGGACTTCCATGGACATTTTTATTAAAGGTGCAATTTTCAGAAATAAACCGAGCACACCAACTGAAACACATGGAAGTCAGTTTGGTTGTGGCTGTCCATCATCATCACTCTAAGAAAACAACAACCACTGCATCTTAATTTCATTGTGAATCGTAAATTATGCATCTCACACTTCAAACATATTTCATTGTAATGCAGCATCATTACACACCAAAGGGAAGATTTGAGCAGCACTGGAGTTATATAAACACAGTTAAATAAAACATAACTGAATGTCAGTTTTGACACAAGGTTACAATCTCGTCTTCTTTTTTTAGTGATGGCCAGAAAACTGTTTTAGCTGAACATTATGTCACAACGAGGCCTGATCTGTGAACTGTCAGGTATAATACAATTGGACCTTTAATTAAATGTGACATAATTATTGCATTAAATCTTCAGATGTAATGCAAAATGTGTTTTGTGATGTAAGAGTGAGTTTTATCAGTTCGTTATTAAGTCTGTTTGTGCCACAAGACATTCCTTTGATGTGTTTCTGAGGGAGACAAACACTATCGTCCTCTTTTTTTTTCCATAAATCTTTGAATCTCCTGTGCTAAGGAAGTAGTTTATCTCCGTATTTTAATGCAGTACATATGCAACACTGGGGTGTATAGTACAAACACTCCATACAGGGTTTTCTGTAAGAGAGCTGTGATCTCTCTTTGATGTTCAACAGGCCACAATTATAATCACACAATAATCTGATTGAAGTGGGAATTCCCATAGCCTTCCATCGTGATGCACCACTTAAACTAAAGTTGTTACGCTTTTGTGTTTGTTTGTGGAGCAGTGTTTAGTCCCTGTCTGCCAACTAAGGTAATTCATTTACCTCATTGATCATTGATTTACTTCTAAGTCCAGTGTGTGTGTTTTTAATTCTGAGGCACTGAGTCATATCAGGATAACCTGGTGGACAGACTTGTTCTCTCTGATGGAAGATCTGACCAGACTGAGCACTTACTAAATGACCTTAAAGTCAACATTAGCACAGTTACAGCAGAGAGAGAGTGTTGGGCTGAATAGCCTGGATCAGGCCATTCACTTTGAAGTTTCCCTCCAGGGCTGTCCTGACCTGTATCATATGCAGTGTTGACTCACAAGGAATTTAATAAAACGGTGGCTGGTGTATTTTTTTCATTATAGGTGGTTGAAAATCCACTCCATCGCTCAGAAATGTTGTTCACAGCTTGAAAAGTAAGCAGTTGTCGAACTGGCATATTTTTGCCAAAAGGCATTTTAAATGTGAAGTGTGTTAGAGGGTGGAGGAAGGAGCGTGTGGCATAGATTAAACTGCTCACTGCACCACTCTGTTGCAGAGGACACATTTCCCTGATGTTGTGTAGTGATATATGATGCATGTGAGACAGGAACGGCATTCTTCTTCTTCTTCTACAGTATAACACATTGTATTACGCCTGGGTCAATCAGCAAGAGATCAACATAATTTCTCTGTCGGGATTAATCACTTCATTTAATTTATGGACTTTATTATATACTTTATATTTTCAACTTTCTCAAATACTTCCATGAAGACTTTTTGGCTTTAAAATAAGCAACTGGTGCTGTACAATGTAGGTCCAGATTTTCATGTTCAATTGTCAGAGAAGTATTTCAATACAACAAGCGGTAAATAAATATTTCTCAGAAGTTTATCGGGTTTTGGGGCATAAGCTCAAAGGACATAATGAGAATCTCTTCATGAAACTCGTAATTGCATCTAATGAGGCTATTAGTTTACAGCAGGAAACCAACTTGTCAACTGGGGGAGAGATAAACATGTAATTGTGAAATACAACCACTCTTCAGAAGGCACAGCTGTCTGAAACCAATTTTGATAGCCAATGAAATGGCCCATGAATTTAGATAAAAACTGCTATAAGGAGCCATAAAACGGCCCGTTGTCTTGTCATTATGTGGAAAATTGTTTTGCTAATTCAAACTTTAATGATATTGTTTGGGAATGTTGAGGATAAAGCTGAAGCATCTGTCGAAAACAAATCACTAGCCGGGCTGAAGGGAATCAGGTTGAGTTTTGAATGCTTTCTTTATTTTCAACAATGTTGCTCTGCTTGTTTGTTTGCTTGCTTTGTAATAAACATACATTGGAGAAATGCAGGTGTCATATTCCAAATATGGACTTGCTTCCTCGAAACATTCCAAAAGTGGGAAAAAAAAAAGTTATTTTAATATTCTGTCCAAGCAAGTTATTGGCTTTGATTCGTCACTCTATAACAAACACGTTGCTCGAGGATGACAGAGCCAATTCTGTTACAAAAATAAATGATATGACTCACCATCTAAAGACACTGCAGTTAAATACTACTTTTTATCAGTGGATAAAAATGTTCCTGCCTACAACTACACAAGTTTCTTTCGCAGTTGCTGCATTAATTCCTCTGTGTAAGAGGCCTTGAGTGGGTTTCAGTGTAATGTGTTAATCACTGCCCCTGAAATATACTGGAAACAAATGAACAGATCAGAAGAACTGTTGAACCACGGGTTTATCCTTTTGATTCCAGTTATCTTAACAATGTCTTTTCTCTGTCGGATGATTTAACAATCAATAACACATTGGCCATTGATTTCACAGTGGAGTGTTTTAATATATTTTGTAAAACTCAAAACTGTTCTGGAGTATATTGAATATTTTGTCCAGTACATTTTTTTTTTTTTTTTAGAAATATCTTTTCTATTTGTTTGAGATCAATCCATCATCACCCTCTATTTTATAGAGCATCCTTCTCTGCAGTCTGCTTATCCTCTGATAACTGATTCATCTCTCAAAGGTCAAAATCAGCTGACAGAATGGAGCTCTCATCTCGCTTGTGCCCAGCAAAGCAAACAAGGGGCCTGGTAGAGATTTAAAGCGGGTGAGTGTTGACTTCAGCCTGAGGGGGAGAAAAGTGTCAGTAAGCAAGCTGTCTGATCAGGGGGCCTTGTTTATCAAGGGAGCCAGTTCAAACATTACCAATGGAACTCACAGTAGAGCGATACCTGAATATAGACTTTACAACCTCATCAGCCGAGTGGCGTCCACACAGCATCAACAATTTCACCCATGCAAAGGGAAACGTCAGAGTTGTAAGTGGATAATTGTAAGAGGACGGCTGTGATTCAATTTTCTTCTCTTTGCTTGTTATTTGTATTGAGAACATTTGCCAGAGTCAGAAGCTGCCTTCAGATGTCTTGCACTGAGTCATGGTGCAAGAATGTGCACTATACACTATGTATCATATGATTTGGGAATATAACTCTGTTTTTCATTTTTAGTTCAAATGTAAGACATGGGGGGGAAGTGACATCTCAGGTGTGCAGGCGTATCTGTGATGGGCCAGTGAAGTTTTGTCAAGCGGCTGATTGGAGGGAACTCACTGCCAGGATTAGAGCCAAAAAATATGACTTTGTTGAAACTTTTTTGGGATTACTGTGGTGTCTTTTTTTGGGCAGTCAGAGAGAACAGCGTGAATGATCGTTATGCTTGAAGTTGATGGATTTTTTTTAATGCTTTTCTGATGCTTCAAAACAACGGGGGTGTGTTGTGCTGCAACTGGCAAGTTCAATTTTTTATAGCCATGAAGAAGAACTGATTTCATTAGCCTGGGCTCAATAATCTAAACACAAATATCAACAATTTGTTCATCAGGGATTACTTTAAATGCACTGGCATTGGCTTTGTGTTCAGTGTGAGAGCCAATATGCTTATTGCAGGCAAAACCATTTTGTAATTAAATATATAAAAATAAAATTATACAATTTACACAACCACGTATAATATAAATTACAACCTTAACCTGATAATAATATGTTTGACCTGAACGTTGCATTGGAATTATCCTTGTTCAATATACAGTTGAAAACACAGTCCAATGTTTTTGCCATGCATCTATAATGAGGGAAATATATATACCTGTAGATTATTATATAACATACGCTGACCTGGATCTTCATGTTCACAGCCATGAGTGTTTCCTCACACCACCAATGACAGCCAGTCCTCACTTTAAGAGACCTGCAGGCAGCGCCACAGCTCCCAAGATACAAGGGTGTACTTATTCCACACAGGAAGATGGATTGGTGAATTGTTCTCTGCCTCTCTCTCAGCAGCAAGGTGTATACTACTCTTACTACTGAAATAAACAGCTTCTCTGTCCCACTCCTTCCACTCTCAACTCCTCTTGGCCCTGAGACATACACACATGTTAGCTACTTGTTTTCCTCATCCTGCTATTCGCACATTTTTATTGAGGAATATTATAACAATACATTCAAGCTAAAATCATATTATTAGGAAATTTAAAAATTGAAGAAATAAAGAGAGCTCACACACTCCATGTAGTATGGTCAAAAACAAATTAAAACATAACATAAACTTCAAATACTGACTGGACACTTCCAAAAGGAAGTGCAGAAAACTTCAGAGGCATGTGGAGAGTATGTATGGGCGGTGTCGGTTTGCATGGTCTTGCCTGGCAAATGGGCTCAAGATCCAACAGCTGAGGAAAATATATGGAGCAGAAAAAAAACTGGGACACATTCTGCCTTTGTAGTCAAGACAAAAAGGAATGAATACATAAATAAGTAGATCCTCTGAGCAGAAAAGGCACCCAAGTGTTCATGAAAAAAACAAAACCCCTCCTGGCAACAAATACCCACCCAGTTAAAACTGGTAATCAGGAAGTCTGTGGGAAGGTAGATAAGATAGTTTGTTGATTACTCAGCAGGCTGATAGTATCTCCTGGAGTGAATTCCTTTAGGCGAGGATATTATCTGATTGGGGAACATTAAAAAGGAAGATGGCTGAAGTAAACTCTGTTAAGGACTTCTGCCATTTTCCCTGCGCCCTATCCTCCCCGCCACCATCCTCATGTGCGAGGGAATGTGAGAAAAGTCTCTCGTGTGCTTAAGTGGAAAACAAGTGAGAAAAATGCGCAGGCTGCATTTTGTGTGCATGTTTAATTAATTTAAACGG
Organism: Pseudorhombus dupliciocellatus; assembly: GCA_016785235.1. Taxonomy (NCBI): domain Eukaryota; kingdom Metazoa; phylum Chordata; class Actinopteri; order Pleuronectiformes; family Paralichthyidae; genus Pseudorhombus; species Pseudorhombus dupliciocellatus. The sequence goes on along the minus strand of JAFBJW010000191.1, from coordinate 759,806 downwards.
ATAAGAACTAATGTGTGTGTTTGTGCTCAAGTGCATGAGCGGGGCCACGGTTCCACCTGAGGGCAGCTCTGCTCCTTGGTGTTGTTTTGCGACTGCGTGTTACGACCGAGCATGGCTGACAGGGGACCCAACTGGAGGGCCAGCCAGCAACCTCTCAGCAAAGGTAAGTTTGATGGATCACAATCCACAGCGGGAAGTCAACACCACCTTCACCCGCCGCTCGCTGGGGAAAATCCCCGAGCCGCTCTCGACAAGAGGCTTGGAAGCGTGATGCCGGAGCTGCAGCCAAGAACCAGACAGGGCAGAGCAGGGGTCTGTGAGCTCACGTTGCTGTGCAGCAGGCTGGGGTTTGCAGTGTGATGAGACAGGAATTAAACAAAAGCAAAAACTTTATATGTATAAGCTATGACCTGTTTAGTGTCCTGTTAACTATAAAAATCCCACTGTAGTGGCGTTTAGTGAAGGGGCAGCATGTGTGTAGCAGCCAGGTGCCCGGGGCATGAGAAACTGAATATTGTGACAGTCGCAAGCTGCAATGTCACTCAGCAGAGCAAACACCTTTCCCACGGCCCAGCGGTCTCCTCCAGTTCAATCCACCCTCACCAAATGTACGCAGCAGATATCCATGTTCTGATTGGTTTTACCAGGAGATTCACAACAAATGTCAAAGATCTATTAGAAATTTAGATAATTGCGTAATTGAGTAATCCACACCAAAAATGTGGGGACTGTTCTTTTCTGCTGGCACTTGCATTGCAGCTGCTGGGCAGTACATTTACTATGAGGCTCTACCTCTGAGAGAGTTATTACATGACAGCAACTTTTACTTTGCAGACTCAATACCTTTCCCTGTAGAAATGCTATGCCACATCACAGCATAAAGGAAAAAAGGTCCTCATAAGTCACATGGACACTCAACACTGTTCCACTCGTAGACTTCGAAGGTTAAAGCGGGGAAAGGAAATTACAGCGAGAACAAGCCTGTGGGCAGCACAAATGGTTCGGCTGTAACATTCCACAGTGAAACAGCAGCTGTGTCTTTTTTTGTCGTTTTTCGGTTTCCTTCTTGAAGTCTGAAATGCTAGTGCCACATGAAGGTTCATTATTACAGGAGGTGAGGATGCAGCACTAAGAGAAGGGGAAACGATGGAATAAACTGCTCTTGATATATTTCAGTCACGGCAATGCACAACAGCATGAGGTCAACATGATCCACTCAAACCAGTCTGTGAGCAGGTTACTATTTGTTACTATTCTCTCTGAATGCAGATGGGGAAAACAGGAGACCCAGCCACAACCTTCTGGCTGCGGGACGGCCGCTCGACCCCTCACAAACAACTTAAAGGCTCCACATTGTTTCTCATCACTTGGACAGCTGGAAAGGCTGACACCACTTGAGTTTCAGAGAAAAACCCACCAACACTTTTCCAGGAGGTGTGGGACTGCTGATACCACGCAGGCGCCTGCAGACGCTTGATGCCGACGAACACTGGGAGCCGACTGTGGTAATTTAGTGCTGGCCTTCATCATCGGATGAAATGAAGTGCAAGGACGCTCAGTCATGCTCAACATCTCCCTCTGCTTTCAGAGCCATCAATTTTACCTATTGGGACAAATTCCACGCCACATGCACGTATGTGCAGCAAACATTTGGTGCCAGAGAGGCATGGGTGTTTGTAGAACACATAAAACAAGGTTATATAAACACAAACTCATGCAAATCCTCTCATCTTCAGTCAGTTTACTTGCTTCTACCCCAAAATACACACTGAGACTAAAAGCGGGAGTAAAGGGTGAACGCACTCTTCAGAGGGGGGCGGAGCGGCTGACAGGTTACACAAGTGCACACATAGATTAGTCATTGTGGTGTCCTCTAGTGATGCATTGACTAGACTGTCTCACACACACACACACACACACACACACCAGGGATCGTGCTGGTTCTGTGAAACCGCTTTAAAATGAAACTTAAATAAAAGCCTCCTCTCACAGACACACACTCACAAATTTCAAAGCGCTCACCCACCCAGTTGTTTTTGCATGCAGCTCAAAGAATCCTCTCACACACACATACACACACACAGCAAAGGCTAATTTAATTAGCTATCCTGCCAAAGCGGCGCTTCTTTTAATTACTTATGGCTGCACACAGCAAAGTCGCTCACAGTTTGCAGAATAAGAAACTCACCATGGATTTCCTTAACTAATGACTGTGGAATGTACAGTATGATGAGTATAATGGGACACTGTTGAAGAAGAAGTGCAGTCAAAAGCAGAAAACATCTTCCAGGACCATCTGGTCGTGGAGATACAAAACAACAGCACGCCAAACGTGGAGGACGACAAATTTGAGTGAGTTCATGTTTGTGCTCATAGATCACAGCGTTTTGCCAATATGAAAGATGAACCAGCAGGGTAGAGGTGAAAAGAAATAAAGAAAAAAGTCTGTCAGAAGTCCTTGTAACGCAAGCCCGCCCAATTACCGCCACAAACAGGTTCCACATGATATGCCAGAGCGAACAATGATTACAGTTTGAGTGGCTGCAATGACGATTATTGTGCTGGAGTGTATTGATCGCCCCTTTTTCTTGTCAGGGCAGTTCACTGCTGCCCTCAGTGTGACTGAGAGGCTGTGAGCTGTATACACACACACACACACACTGTGTTCAGTTTCGACAAAAGAGTGAAGAAGCTGTTGAGTGAAATGCATCCAGCACTTAATGCATGTTGCACAGTGATAAATGACTCACAGACGACTGTAGATGTGATGTTTGAAGACCTGCTGGAAACACAACAACAGCCCAGAGCTCCACCTTCTTATCAAGTTTAGGGTGGCGATGTCAACATGTGAAAAGGAGAGCAGGAGGAGATGTAACTTTTCTCAGTATATAAGAAATATCATACTTGATTCCATGGGGGAGGATTAGGTTGTCTTACAATGGCCTCAGCCTACACAGACCAAGACAGTACCAATTTTGTTAGAATCCAGAAAACGAAACATATGAAAAGAAGCCAAAAGAAACATAATGTGAAAATACAGAATAGAAATAACTAGTGTAGAAATGGAAAACTGGAGAGAGAGAGTGGAAAATGAGCAGGGGCAGTCATAGCAATAACATTCAAGTGGACATGTTTGATTCTTACTGATGTTTTTTTTCTAGAGAGCAGTTGGAATATGTAGGAGAATACACACGTCATATTTACAGATGAGAAGATGAGAAGTTGTAGAATATCAACACTTCTGTGATTTTTTTTTTTTTTTTTTAATCCAGAGGAGAAAAAAAAACGCCATCCAAAACACACACAAAAAAAAACGCTACGAATTGTTTGACAATGAAGACTTTTTGAAGTCTGGGCTTTCAGGAAATTACAGCTTGATTACCAGAAGAGAGAGCTGGACTGTGGAAGCATGTGTGTACTGTGAACATACTGTACACAAGGACAACCTGCACAACTCTACAGAAGCCAGGTGTTTTTTTTACAGTTGTGACTAAACACCTTGAAGCAGTTTCTCTTCAGCTGCACAATGAAAGTTCAACACAAAACATTTAACACACTAGAACTTTAAATGTAATGTCAACATGCTGATGCAGATTGTAATAACTGCAATTTGTGGGCTATCTAAACCACTTACTGGAAGAATAAAGTCTTCTTTTATTTATTTATTTAATTTAAAGCTGTTGTATCAGACCAGCACGCGGCTCCCAGTCCTCGCCGATGCACAGCAGAGGCATGTCCGATGCTGACATCGCCAACAGAATAACTTGGCAATTATCCGTGTAGACATCATTAGCAAGAATAGATGCATGCATAGGACGCCCATGATGAATATGGTATGCATGTACAATATAGGACAGGAGTGGAGGAGCGCTGCCCAGAGAGCTTCAAAGAGTTGCTCCAGAAACCAGGCACTGTCCTTTTTTGGAATGTATTCTGTCTTTACAGGAGGCTTTAGATTTCTTTATAGACTCGCAGTGAGCCAAGCCCAACCCTGGAGGCCTAAATCCATCTGTGTTGCTCTCTGTTTTAATGTGCTCCTCTGAGAGCCACTCATCCCTCCTTCTCTCTCCTTCCCTGCATCTCTGCTGCTGTCGGTCTGTTACTGGGAAAGAGGGAATGTGATCGCCATGGTAACCAAGCCTACTTCCTCTCGTACGGACACTGTTTGGTTGCAATAAAAAAATAAAAATTCAACGCATCCACAAAGCCCAGTGATATTTGAGGGTCAGGGGTCATGTGCATGGAAGCAGCGAGCAGCCGTTTGACTGTCAATGCACTAAACCACAGTTTTATGTTCTCCGTTGTGATTTCAATTCTATAAGCGTCCAGATGCAGAGCAGCCAAGAATTAAGGCGTGTAGCTGTGTAGAGACTGGGAACAATAAAGCTGATTAAAGCCATCAGGAAATGCAAGGTATTATTTCCCCCCCCCCCACAGCTTTAAGTGCTGCATTTGATTGCAGGGGCCACGTCTTTCCATTACGGTGTTTGGCAGCCGGATGGAACAATTGTGCAGCTGAGTAATTTCTGGCAAATAGAAGAAGATGTGAATTCATTTACTATCAATTACCTCAGCCCAGGAGCAGTCAAAGCAGGAGTGATTTCCCTCACTGTTAAGAGCCTGTCCGAGGAAATAGGAGCCCCTGCGGTAGCAGAGATGCTATGGTGTGACAATTCTAAATGCAATTCTCTATTTGTATAATTCTACATGTTGACGGGGACAATTTGAATCATATTTTTTTTTCTCTTCATGCCAGAGTGAACAGTGGTTTTTAGAATTCTGTTTCACTCTGTGCTTAGAGTGTGAGGTTAGTGAGTCTATAACAGGAAACTGATAGGCTTACATATTAACCCAGGTTTACTTTAAAAAAGAAAACAAATCATTGTGTTATGTGTATTCTGCAGATTCATTTGAAAAGTTTTGCTCTTTTTCCATTTGAATTAACTGATTGTTATGCGGCTGGAGGGGCTGCTGGTTTTTTTTCTCTTCTTCTTCTTTCCAAGGATCTCTGAAGGTCAGCTGCCGTCTGTGTCCAGGCAAATAATCCTTCGATCGACTCCAGTTGAGTGTGACTGTGCGTTCGCTCCTTTCAGAATGTTTACTCCTGGATTTTTTTTTCCATTGCTCTGTTTTGGATTTGGTCAAAAATGTTCTTCTTTACATTTTGCACTGAGCCTAATGTCCAAGTTGATTTTGCGTCAGACCTCTACTGGCTGTCGTGCCTGCCTGTTTTGGAATGACGCTGTACTCCTGATTGCGGGCACCATCACACCTCTGGCACGGGGCTGCGGCTCAGCTTGGCGTCACACGCAGACTGGCAGAGGGGACGCAGCTAGCAGAGCACACATCTCCTCTCGCCCGCTGGCGCTCCTGCATGCGGCATTTTAAAATAGTTACACTGTCAGTGCGGCATTTAGCGGTTGATGGACACTAATAGGGACTTGGCTTCGCTATTACCCTAAAGAGACCTCGTGTCTGCATGTATGTGATCAGCTCCCTGATCATGGATGTCTAACTACATGCCTGACTGATCAAGGCAGATCTGTCATCCGACACTTGACGGCCAAGGTGAAGGTCTTGCAGCATCATTTCAAACCTGGAAATAACCACAACTACCTTCGGTCTCACTAAGAATGGACCCATGCAAAGATTGCTTATGCACACATGCACGTTATGCTGATATGCTTAATTACCAGTAGCAACAGCAGGGGTAGTATTTATTTCTTCACCAGGGGAGTGTTAGTGTGCATGAGATAAACTGGAGACAATAAAATGTGGCGAGAACCACCACACTGGCAGTTTTGAGTATTTCACCAGCTGTTAATACATCTGTGGGCACATATTGTCACTACAAGAGTGAGACCCTGTGTAAAATACAGTAACAGGTGTGCAATGGAGTTCAGAATGAAAGCCAAACTCAAATAAGGACGTCGTTAGTCCCAGGATTGATGAGTGCTCTAATCATGATGATAACCACTGAATGCTCACTGCTCGAAATGTCAACACAGTCCGCTCATGTTAAGCTGCTGTGGAATTTGTTATCTCCAGCTCCAGCACTGTTGACCCTGTTCATGCGATGAAGCGTGAGAGGACACTGAATTGTCAAATTGTAGGTTTGTGGCAAAGAACCCTTTTGCTGATTTGAAAACTGTTGCTGTAATCACGTTCATTCAAACAACAACAACAGCGTGACAAGCGTTTCAAGTCGTCCGGACAGAAACTGACAGATTCATTTGCAGTTGCGTCTGGCTGCATCTTAAAAAGTACAAAACTCACAAGGTGATTGCTCCGGCACTTCAGCAACTTCCATTTCTCATCAGCGCTCACGGCGTTGGGAGCTGCATCAAACGGCAGTAATACGTCTGCAGGAGGCGGATACAGAGGTGATCAATATCGGTGACTCACTGATTACTTGGCAATTTGCTGAGATGTGTGGCAAGAAAGCCAGATCTGCTTCCCAAGGACCTTTGCCACAAAATGAGATTTTACGGGGGTAAAATGTTCCCTCATGGTGAACTTTCACAGACACAGATGATCACGACTTTTCAATTTTCTCATGCAAAAGCCTTCTCTGGATCACAGAAGCTGTAATCAGAGAAATCAGCTGTGGTTTGGCTGGAATGAAATCCTGACGATGACTGGAAGCCAGTCTATCGGAGCCTGCAGGATCCATAGAGCGCACAGCAGCGACACTGTGCACTGCGGGGGGGCTGAATCAGACGGGCCCCGGTGACAGCACGTATATTCTTATTTACACTACAGACACTACTGGTTCCCAGCCCCCCTACTTCCTGCTCCGCTCACGTGTGCCCTGCCACAACATTCATGTTCGCACTAATCGCAGAAAATGATTCATGGAATATTAGTTCCTACCCAGTGCTGGCTGACTGGACTGGGTAATTGTCACAGCTGTAGTTTTTGAGCATCAAAACACCAACACACCAACATTTACTCCGGTGTCATTACAGCTGAGAAATGTTGCCAAAGTCAGGATGATGAGACGAGGAGGATCTGCTTAAGGAGATTGGTTCGTTCCTCTAGTCCAAGTCAGGGGAATATCCGCTTCATCGGGTCCTCACAAAAGTCTCACATGAAACTAATCTTGATGTCTTTACACAGGCTCCCCGTCAAATTCAAATAGTCAAATCTGTGTGATTGCTGATGTCTTTTGATCAGGTCAACGTTCCCACACTCCAGGCTCATGATTTCAGTAGATTGGCTCTTTGAGGTTGTAGCTCCTAAACTTTGAATCTGAATTTATTTCAACACTTGGATCTGCTCTGTCGCTCTTGACTTTTATCTGTTATTTTGAATATCTACTTCTAGGAAGCACATTGGCTCTGAGAAGGATCTGCATAATTAACAGCACTGAATAAAAAAAAAATTAAAGAAACATGCAAAACTATGATGCGATAGGACACTTGTGTAAACATTTAAACATAAAGTCTAATTTAGAATAAAATCCATAGTCAGACTATTGAAAACAATGTCCTCTCTGTTTCAGAACACACTTGATCTGAGTGATAATACGTGTGTAATACAATTATCTTATAAAAAGGACAGACTGCGCACCATGTGCAGGTTTTATGTAAAATCTCAAATATAATCAAGTAATGAAGGTAATGAATGTGAAAATGTGATTCCAACAACAGCTTTAATCTCCCAATTAAAATGTAAATGATTGGCATTGTTAACTGACAGCAAACACTGGCAAGCCACTCGCAGGGCTTAAAATATTCATGTGTATCATTTCCAATAGTAGCTTACTTAACTCATCTGCAGCCTCGTATCTGTTCGAAGAGCTTGAAGTGTCGTGCAGTACAGCACCGTCAGTGATGTTGGAGCAAATCCTCAGATGCTGTGGGGCTTCACACACAGCCCTCTTCTACGCTGTAATCCCACCCGCCCCCTCCCGTTCAGCAACATCCTTTTAGGTTTGCTTCCAGGTAGAGACACATTCATTACTTGAGTCAGGCCCACTCTCTGAAAACAGATCTAATGAACACGGTCATCAAATACTACGGCGCCATCATTGGTTCCTGTTTAAAAAACTGAAAATTTGCATGAATCTCCTCATGAAATTCATGAGTGTGCACATCCCGGGGCCCTGAGCAGCAGCGGTGAGGGGGACCGGCCGGAGGGGGGGGGGGTTAATGTAAAAACCCTGATTCATGTGAAACCAATTAGGTGAAATGATTGTCTTCATCATCCCCTTTTCATTAAATCCTATGTGAACACATGTGGCGCAGGTCATGGCTTATAAAGACGAGCAGGCTTGTTTATGTGGCATCTGAGTCAGTGGGGAAAGATATATGTGTTACACAATCAACTAATTTCTGATTAAAAAGTCCTCCACACCTCTGATCACCATGGTGACTAACGCCGGTAAGGTTAATGTGGACCTTTGAATTCAATTTCAAGTCTCTATTTTCATTTCCATTGCTGTTATTCCTCTTCCTCCCTGCTGCATTTCATCTCCAAATCTCGCCCCTGCTAATGTCGTTTTTACTCCATCAGTGTCTCTGACAATTTTCCTGCTCTCTTTTCTCATCGTCTGTCTCTTTCTCATTCGTCTCTTGGTCCCTTTTATTTCAGTGCCAGATAGTTGGCTCCATTTCCCAGTGCCTCCGATCTCTGTTTGTGTCCAACCTCTTTTTGTGTCATTACCAGCCTCGCTTTTCTCTCTCTCTCTCTCCCCCCGCTCCCAATTTCTCTCTTTCTGTCCCCTGCAACTGATGTTTCTGTCACCGCTGGCCATCTTGTTGAGCTCCCTCGCTCTCTGCCTTCTCTCTCTCTTCCATTTCTCTCCCTCCCCTACTGTTAACCAGCCCAGCACTACGGACATCCCTTGCTGTGTCTCCACCTTTGAAGAAAATGGGGAAAAAAAAGTGCCCTCGCTGGCATCGCTGAGATTTATATTTTATGTCAAGCCTGGCACTACATGCTGGTGGCGCTTTATGGAATTTCAGCGCTGAGGCAACGCAATCAGAAGCTTCATAAAGAATCGGCACGGCCTGAAACATCGATGCAAGAGAGACAAAGCCGCTCATTGACTGAAACTGTGGATTCATTAGTTCATCTGTGCTGGTAAAATTACAATGATTTCTTGCTTTCTCTGCCAACCATATATTCCACTGTCTCCATTTGTTCAATGTCAGCGACTGAAATTCTGCTGAGCCGCTGACTCAAAGCTCGTACCCTGAGGACGAGCTGCGATTGTTCCTACTTTATCATCCTTGTGCCATGGGCTAGCAGACTGGGACCTCTCCCCCCTCTTTGCCTGCTCTTTGCACTGTGTCTAACAAATAAACCCCCGAGGTGCAATTCCCACCTGACGCATTCATCGTGTAGCCAACAACTTTGAACTCGCCCTGCGCCCGTGCCTTCAACTATCCAACCCCATCATCGCTGCCGACACTTCACTTTGACAACACTGCCTGTAGTGATGAGAAGCATAGTTTTTCTTTTTTTTTACCCCCACCCGCTCTCCATCTAATTAGTGTCAGTGTTCAATTCTTCTTCTCCTCAGCGCTCACTCTGTTCCCACCCACCATCAAAGCCCTCAGCACAATTAAGTGTGTAAAGCGAGGCGAGGAGGAAAGAGAATGGGAGGGAAAAAAAAATAAAAGTAAGGCAGACGTGCCAGCTTTGAAGTGCAAAGCGAGATGGGACAGGTAACCCCCGTGTGGGAGATTTGTCAGGTTCTCAGCGCTTCTGGTGAGCAGGGGAACGTGCACTCTACTACAGTCTAACAGCATCTATCCTGATGTTTTATTCTTCAACAAAGACTTGAATGGAAGTTGAGCCAAAACAATGCAGGGTGTCGAAATTAGATTCTGTGTTGTCATGGCAATTTGAAGCAAAGGATGTAGATAAGCAGCGACAGTGACTACCAAACTGGACAGCAAACACTTTCCACTGCCTCTTCTTTTAAATCTCCCTTTTCTGTTCCGAAGGAGGGACAAACTCTTTTTCTGATTGGCCCAAAATTTACAAGCAATCTGGAGCTGTACCCTCCATCTCGCTTTGTCTCTGAGCGAGGGCGGTGGAGATGTTACCAGGGGCGTTTTTTTTTTTTTTATAAAGAAACAACAGTTTATGTCACAGATTGAGACGTGAGAAACGTGTTATGGAGCCATGCAAAATGCAACAGCAGGAGTGGAGCACAATGCTGGTGAAGGCAGCAGGGGAAGTGACGGGGGGGAGGGCCACACAGAAAGCAGAGGACAACCAGCAATTTCAGAACACATGCGCTTCGGGAAGCCCTCATGCAGACTACAGGCATCAAGGCATCAGTGACCTGACGTACTGTTAGGGTAATATTCAAACTGAGACATGAAATGTGGACGTTCACTGTACCAGTGGATATTGACTGTGTCTGTCTATATAATTCCCCACATGTTTACTGCAGGAGGGAGAAGGATGCTGGGACACGTGGTGACACAGATCAGGATTAATGGACGGAGTTTTGCGTGCTTGTGTGAGTGCACAAGCTATTGAGCGACTCTCTCAGGCTTTGAGAGCAGACACTTTCCATAACTGTTTAAAGTGAAGGTGGTTATACCTGAAAATGCCCAACGTTTTTGGATGGATGCAAGAGAATTATACCATCATATACCCAACACTGTATACACCACTGAGTGCCACTGACTGCTGTAATAGCGACATTAATGGAAGTCGATGGCGCTGCGACAATAAAGCTGCTTTTTGACTTAACTCTTCAGTCGTTTCTTGTCCAGAGGAGGTGAATGAAAAAGTGCGAGTGAGAACCTCCCGCTGTTTTAAGCATAAAAACAAACTACTAAACTCTGCCGCTAATTCTCTCGATTTCACCTGCAGTTCAAGTCTTTAGTGAGAGACAGGGAGTGATTGGAGAGAAGCAGTTTGAGGGAATGGTTCAGGATAAAAAAATTATATCTCAGCTAAGCTGTGTGATGAATGTGTGGGAGGATACAGTGTAAATAAGGTTACACGAGGGTTTGTGCCACTGAGAAACCTTCAAATCCTCTAATAAGGTTTAATATATTGTTTCCTGCATTCTGCTTCTTGGGGAGTTGAGTAAAATTGCTCACGTGGGATGAAAAACGTCCTGGACCAACAAACACACGACTCGCACCAGAACTGCTAAACCGACAGTGCTGAAGATTTATGAAAAACAAGCACAGCAACTCTTTGGAGTGTCTGGATCTGAGGCATGGTTAGTGATCCGTGAAACTAATCCTCAGGAGAGGCAGGCTGGCTATCAAAGCAGGACCTACTGCCACAGTGAATAGACACAGTGCAAAAGGCTGGACGTCATGCCAACAGGTGGCAGAAAACCCAGACACTTGTTGCAGAGATTAACGGCAATCAAGTTCTCTTCCCTAACTAAACACAACAATCGAAACATTTCCGATGTAAGCTACAGAATCAATTTTTAAATTCTGCTCAAATCCTGATGTGCAAATTACTAAATGGTTTTGGTTCAACGTACATTAACGAGAATACAAACCCAGCAGGGTGTTCTGAGACATTTTCAACATGTTTAAGTGCAGGCTAAAACATTTTATATTTGTCATGTGCTCATGACAAAGCTCTTTTAAAACATTTTCATGTTGTTTAATGTGTTTTGTTTTGTAACGTGTATCAGCACATTGATGCGCTGAGCCGTTGCCCTGTGCTGCACAAATAAAACCGCCTTGCCTAAAGTCATTACACCATCATTCATTTGACGTGACATGACATTTCTTTTGCATGCACAACCTGAAACACTGACGAGCAGAACAAAATGCAGATCACACAAAGGAAACGTCGCAGATGTTCGTTCAGATCCAGCGCGTGCTTCTCGTGCCCCAGAGCAATTCAATTTACACTGAACGTTTGTTACTGTATACCACAGCCAAGAATGAGTGGGTTTATCCTTCTCCTCAATCTGCTGCATCACGTCAGCGCTGGGCTCGGCAGAGAATAAAAACTGACTGAAACAATGACTGTGAGATTACCCAGGGGGATTTTCAGGGAAAATGGATACATTTTCAGACTCACATCGGCTATCACCTCGGTGACAGTGATTTAGACATAAAAGCTAAAACAAACATGCTGAATCCACAATCTCAGACTTCAGTGGAGCCGCAGCAGACGGCGTGGTCTTTGTTTCTACGTTGCTTGAAGAGAAAACGAGATGGTCTTGTGTAGAAATATTCATGTGAATGCCTCAGGGAATGAAAACAGCACTTGACTGACGAAATCTGAATTTTTAATAGTGAATAAACATCATAGAAATCCCATGAAAATGTGCTTTCGCCATCAACGCTGTAAAACATCACACAGGAAAGAAGATGAGGGTATAACTTTGGATTTTTGAAAGTGAAACATTTCAGTCTGTGCTCCTGATGACCAGTCTCACGAGTGTGTGTGTGTGTGTGTATCTTCTTCAATAAAGCAATGATAAGTTTAGCAGTTTTGTTCATTCATTATAAATGTGCAGCTCGACAAATAAGTCTACTGTCACAACATATGTTAAAACGTTTAAAATGTTTTTTAAAAATTGAAAATTGATGAAGAAATCATATAGTTTGAAATAATGTCAATTATACAAAACTTGTGCATGATGGAAATAACTGAACTCAAGAGGACTCTTAAACCACGCTCGTTATAGGTTATTTGTGTGGTTATGGTCAGCTAGAGAGTTAAATATTCCCAGGTGAAAGTACCTGTATACAATGTTAATGTCATAAACACAGTGAGAAAGTCGTTATAGCTTAGTAACAATACGTTCATTGCTGTAAAAGCCAGTAAGAATGAAGGTCAGAGCAGTTAAATGTGGCATTTTACTGTGACATTTTACAGCAGCAGCCATTCACACTATCCATCCTTCCTCTATACTGGCCATTTCTGTCTTCCTGCACCTTCATACCAGCATCAGTGCATCCATTAGCCCTCAGCGGGGGGCCGCGTGTGCGGTATTGCTAATGGTACAGGGAGTAACGGTGAGCACTAATCAGGTAGGAGGCCAGCAGTCTTTATCAAACCATTTGACACTAATGCCATTAGGTGAGATGCATAGCTATGTGAGCTGATAAAGTCTGGGCTGGGGCCAGCAGCTGAGCTAGCACAGACACCCCAGTCCGCATGCAGTGTGATGAGATTAGCGCGGTGCACAAAGCGCTGACAGGTCTCATCAGTTCACATCAGGAGCCGCACGATGGGCCCACTGAGAGAGAAACCATACCACCCTGACTGGGCTTACAGTAAAGGGGGGGGAAGAGAGAGAGGTTGACTGAAGGGAGGCATGGTCAAGCACGGTTTGTTTTTTCAATCAACATGACCCAGCCTCTGCCTGGGACGGCCAGATGTTCCACAGGCCCCCGCTGCCAATGCCATTAAGAGCCGGGCCAAATACACTCGCGGATTCATGTAACTGATGGCGATGCTGATAGGTCAAATTAAGTGATGCTGGTTCCAGAGACACAAACGGACGACCTGCCTCGAACGCTGATTAGGGCAGACAGGCACTGGAACGTTTTCTGAGGAGAGCAGGCCGGCCTGACCTTGTACAAGCAAAGCACATTAGTGGTGGACAGGAAGAGAGCTGCTGCTGAGCCGAGGTCAGAGAGGAGCCTCAGTGCTACCTGGAAGGCCTTTTAGTGGAAATTCAAACATTCGTTGGAACACAGGTGAAACAGCCAAGTTGTTTAATTTAAAATAAATGGGAAGTGCCGGACCACCTGATTCAGTTTGTGTATATGAAATGCTAATCATGTCAAATTAATGGAAACGTGTTTCTCACCAAAATAAAGTTCACGGCTCTCGACTAATCACAATCACAACCAAATTGATGAAAAGGTGCACAGACGCTCCTGGTACTAACACATCCCATTCATCCTGTCCCTCCCAACTAATGACGCTAATGAGGCCGCATGCAGTCTGTTGCAGCATGCAATTAGAAAATATGCATAGGATTATGTACGGCACTGTACGTGCTGTGCGTTAATGATGCTAGTACAACTTAATGTACATGGACCCGTGCATACAGATGAAGATGTAGAAACTGAAAATAGAAACAGAGCAGGATTTCAATCAGGTATGTGCAGCACCTCTTGTCTGAGATGTAGGCTATATATGGGACATAGGGAAATTTCCATGTCCCTAAGGAGAATATGCCAAAGATGGAATCTTCATACAATTGTCACTGTGTAAATCCTAGAAATATCAATGGCACTGCTAATGAAAGCAGCAGCATGAACATTTGTATTCCCGAACAAAACTCCCCTTGGAGTTGGACCACCTCCAGAACCAAGAGAAAGAACAGAGAGAGGAGGAAGAAGTGAAACCCAGGCACATTAATAACCCCAGTTATCAATGCTTACTGGACACGGGACAGGTCAGATGTGTTTGTGCGGCCGCGATAACTGTGAATGGCCCTCGTATAAATCAAGCTCAGTAAAAGGGAAAATTGCAAATTGCTTCAAAAGAAGCTTGCGGACGTGCACACAAATGTTCGAGTGAGAAGAAATTTCCTGCCGGCACTCGAGTAAAAACTCTGGATATTGTTGGAGTGAGTGTGAGAACAGAACGAGAGCTTCTCCAGAGGATTAACCACAAGCTAGAGGGCACGCTATGAGAGTTCAAAAATGCAACAGATGTGAAACTGAACAAAAGAGAAGAAAGACAACAGGATTCAGAAACTTTTCGTGCTCAGGTAAGACACTGGTGTCAGAATGTACAGTGGAATTCATACGCTTCATCCTGCCTCCTGCATGCCCCACCCCTCGAATAAATGCTCTGCAGGGTTCAGAGTTTTTGTGAACAAGTTTGACCGGATTATCTTTGGTTGTGTTCTTCATGTGCAAAAGAGAAACTATGGACCCCATTCCAGACAAATCTCTGTCTTCACCCTGTTCATAAAATAACTGCGGCGAGCAGCTGAACGCGTATTCACTGGAATCAACTGAGAACAACAAGGCCTGGACTAAAGAGGCTTTGTTGTATTTGAAATGTCTGATATTCCTTTTTTTGTGCTAAAATAGTTTTGTCTGATACAAGAAGAGACGGAAACTGTGACAGGCGCAAATTGACTCAGTCGTTTGTTGTGTTCAGTCGTGAGACGTAGAGCAAAAAGTCTTTTTTTTTTTTTTCCACACAAAGGTCTCATTATTGCAGAAACCTTCAATATAGATGCCTGCACAGCATTTGTTCTTTCAGCCTCTTTGAAGACTTTCCTGAACTCCACAAATGATGTGCCACATCTCCTTTCCTCCCTGTCAGTTGACGTCAGGGTGTTTGGGTAAACATGCTAACAAAATCACGCCGATCTGAATCCAGCAACCTCATTTATTTCCCGCATTACGCCAAAACCGTTCGAAATTGCAGTCGACTGCACATGCAGTTTGTCAGTTCTGTCTGAGTTCCATTTGTTTTCCGCCTCATAAATTCCCCTCAGCGTGTGACATTGACTTCCTGGACCCTGCCATTCCATCCGAAGAACTGGAGTAAGTAAGTCATACCATCTGAAAGCAAGGAAAGGCAGAGGCTCGTCATTAAGGTCTCCGAGGAGACATTTGTCTTTGTGTTCTTCATCACTGGCAAAACTTCATTATCTCCATGTCCTCTCTGTATTTACTCGTCGTCTTCATCTTAATAAGACGAGGACAGGCCAAGGAGGGTAACTGAAAGGAGCTCTCCCTGTCTGACTGCTGCTAACGTCTCTGAGCAAGAGAAATGTATCCGTCCTCATTCTCAGGACTGAAGGAACATATTGAACACATACAGATCGACGGCCCTCAAAAGGAATTATAAATTGGGCTCTCGCTTAGCGTCAGTCAACTTGTCAGGGCAGCAGCTTGTTTCAGGGGGAGAACACTTCGGAACACTGGACCCAGTTTAGACCTGTGAGACAGGTGCGGAGCAGGTCGATAAGTCTGCAACACGTCGGCTCCTCGTGGCTGGTGGAGACGCAGGAAGTAGAACTGAATTACTGGGGATATAACCAGGGCTTATCAAATGCCAGGCACCGTTCTCTGTCATCTCTTCGTTCTATCGGTATCAGAGACAATCTCTTTCAACTCTGATTTCTCCTCTGCTTCCACATTGGGTCTGGCTGGTCCTCTGAAGCAGACTCGGCCTATGATATCTCGTCTTTAAACACCACCCCCCCACCACACACTCCCCATGATCCTTCATCTAGACTTATCTCAGTCGGTCTTTGACAGCGTCTCTCTTATTGTTTCACGATCTACTTTTTTTTTTTTTTGCACTCTTGCTCCTCCATCTTTTTCCCACCACCCTTTTCTGAGTCATCATTTTATATCGCTAAAAAGAACTAAAAAAAAAAACCTTAAGAAAACTTAATAAAACATTCTTGAAAAGAAACTAAAGAAGGAAAAGTATGTGAGCTGAGTCAGTGCAGACGGCTACACAACAGAACGCAGGGTGTCAGAAATACAGCAAATCATCCTGAGTTTACTGCCAACACATGGAAAATTATACACCTTAGATTACATTCTATGCTATGTGTGTACTTACAGTATTTCAGTACAGTAGTATTTGAAATGTGAATCTGTGTGTATTTGGATTGAAAGACAAATTGTGTATCAACCTTGTGATTCCACAATGACTTGTTTATCTTGAGATATTAATATTTATGTACTGTGAATAAACGGGCAACCGGCGCTAGTACTCACCAACACTAAAGGCCATTACTGATCACCACAGCTCGTTCAGGTCTAAAACACATAGTTTTTTTAATTTGAGCCATATAAACGCAGATCATTCGACTGATTATCCCTTTACCCTCCGTGGGAGTGAGAGGGCCCCCTGGACTCTATCGTTTCAGATCCCTGCTATAGAGCATCACTGCTGAGACTCCACCTGGATTCCAGCTTCCCTGAGCTTTGAACAGACATGTGAGCAGCGGGGGTGCAGCTTCAGGCTGCTGTGGACTGCAGCTGAATTATTGTCGTTTACTTAGAGCCTTCAGATAACAAATCGCAAATATGCATTACGACATTTGTTTTTGTCAGCATGTGCATGTCGTTCATAAGCGTCTGGGTATTCCTAGCACCTCCCATCAGAACTTCCCATCACCATGGTAAACTCGCTTTGCTGATCCAGTCAGATTAGCTGTGATCTTAACACATCCCATCGGATCCACGCAGCACAGCTCCAAACATGCTCCTCTCTCCTTTTTAACACCAAGTCTACGAGTGGCTTAGACCGCAGTTGGCAGGCGCTCATAAATAATGCAACATACAACGCACAATATCCTGCGAACATCAGTCATGATTTTGTTTTCCTGGATGATCTGTTCAATATGACTTCAGGGTGTAAACCCACTTTTGTCCTTGAACCTGTGATAAAACCATAATGCGTCATTGAGGGAGACATTAGTCATTGAATGGCTGCACATTTGATGTGACAGGTGGTGGAAACAAAAACTGGGAGCTGGCTGACAAGTCCTTTCCAGAGAAAATGCAGATGGACACACACACACACGCACAATAATAAGTGACTACAAAGCAATGCATGTAAGAGATAGGTAATGCTATTTTTATTTAATGCTATGTTAATACGTATTTAGTTTTCAGTGTTCGCGCCCAAAGCCTGTTTGCAGTTCAATCATCATATCGAAACAACAGGACATGTTCAAACAGCTTTAGACAAATTCCACTTTTACTCAGGGCCTGTGTTTAAATCTGCTCAAAACAAAAACACAAACCAATGAATCCATTGATCTCCCTACATCTTCTGTATATGTACCATGGATTTAGAAACAGGGTTGGCAATGCTAGAGTAGCGACAAACAGCTGGCTTTACTTTGAGAACAGAGCTGATGCATGACCAACCCTCGTCTGTTTTTCATTTCTCTTGATGACATGAAGACAAGAATAGGATTTTAACAGATAAGATGACCTGGGACTTGACCCTGCTTCATGTCATTACCCCAGGTTGCTTAGCTCACCGCTGATGAAAGAACGTGATGTTATTGCTGAGGCTACAGGTTACAGAAGCCTTTATGTGTTAAATAATGCCTGCAGGAATGAACAGCATACATTTCTACTGTTGGGTTGTAATTCAGTAAGACCTGCTCATATTTTGGACCGAGCTGTGATACAAAGATTCAGCGCGGATCCCCCTCTCTTCACTGGAATGGGATTGGCATCCCTTTAAAACACCAGTGATGTGCTCTTGTAGCAGGAGAAGATAAGTCACGCGTGCTGCAGCGAGCCAGCGTCTGACGGAGTCCCTGATGGCCAGCGAGGAGTGTATTGTCTGTCTGTCTGTCTCGAGCTAAGCTGTCTCGTAACAATCAGCAGTGGTCATAGCAACCAAGGTAATCACCAGGGTCCTCAAAAGATAAGACAGGCTGCGCAGCTGAGGATGGAAAGCCATAATGCAAAGCCCTCTCAGGCTTTCATGATGAAACAGGTTATTTAAAAAAAATGACAATGCCAGTTATGTAGAGCGTGATGTGGCCGGTGCTGTAGAGTGCTGCTTACACCATCTTCTAAATGGCCTCTGATTGTTTTGTGCTGCAAGTCTATTTTTTAAATAGGACAGCAAAAGCATGACCCGCCTTCCTCTGCCTCTCATTGGCTGGTACACTGTAAAATGGGATTATGGAGGCCGGTAAAGAAAATCCATGCTGGCGTCGGGTTCAGCGCAGCCTGTCTGAGCACCTGCAACAGTCTCTGCATGGTTCTGTTATTTTCCTACATTCTCTACAAATTCTTCATGTAATATGAAATTTTATTAGTGGCAGTTTCCCCCCCAATACGTTGACCCTCTTTATTTCCGCCCTCCTCTCAGGCCCACACCTCTGTTTTCTTCAAGCTAAGATCAGCTCATTCCTCAGTTCCCACAGCATCGGTTTCCATGCACCAACCACCATGTCAAATTTCTGTATGTGCAAACATGTGGCAATAAACCTGATTGTGATCCTCTGAAAGGCCAGCTGTTGAATGGAACTGCAATAAAGTGAATAGAAAGTTGAATAATCTCCCTGTTGGTCTCAACTGATTTGCCAGTTTATAGTCTAGCATGGAATCTGTGGAGAGGTGAAATAATTTGTTTTACTGACTTTAACTGGAAGTAATTTCATTGAAATTAATCTCCTTACATGTCCAGCGGTATGTGGGTGATCACTTTTGTCTCTGGGACGCTAAGCTCCAGTATATTTTCACGTCCAACGATGTGAAACGTCGTCCTTCAGCTCATTAGATTCATCACAGAGGGCAGAGTTTTCTCCTCAGTCTAGTTTAAACAGCATACAGGCCAGGAATTGACTTTCTAGAGAAATATGATGTACATTTAATCCAATATTGTCTTGATAGAACAGAGCTTATCTGAGCCTTTTCAAATATTGCAGAGTTTGCTGCTTCATCAAACATACCAAACAGAAATCTCTCAGCAAAGCCACGAAGATCCCGAGTAACTCCATCTAGACAGGTTGTGTCCTGTTACACGGTGCCTCGGTTTGCTAAATCCCCGCACATGTCAGCCAGGTTGAAAATCCTCCCTGAATTTGTCAGAAAAATATCCCTCATAGTGAAAAAAAAGTACTGTTTCAACAAAGGTATTTAATAAATAATTAAGGCCAAGTATTTCCAAGCAACGGTTTTTCCCCCTTTTTTTGTTTATAAAAGTTGATGACAATGAAAAAAAAACAAGTCAAGTATGACAAATGACTTGTCAGCCTGTAAACAAAGTCAAACAAAGGCACATGCACACAAACTCAAGTTTTTAATTAACTCAGCCATGACCACATAATTCAACAGAGGAAGGGAGCACCCATTAATGCATTTTTAAAGAGTTCCATTTCCTGTTAACTAATGTAAATCCGTTCTTTCTGAGCCCGACAAAAACAACTTTTCCATCATAAAAATGTTCTCAATTACTCACTCCAATTTTACTAATGAGCAAGAGAGCAGATTCCTTACGAAGCAATTCAACATGATTTAATGCTTAAGGAAAGAACACATGTAAGCATATTGCCAGCAATCAATATTAAGGATCTCGAGAACAGCGTCCACTAATTAGTTAATCTATAAAGTAATTGTGCAGTTTAAATCATCACTGGCTTCCAGAATAGTTGTTTTTTCAATAGACCATTTAGTTACATTTTTCTAGATTACAGTATATTTTACTTTAATTATACTTGAACCACTATGGTAGTTTACAAATCACTGTTCGATGAACCAGCTCACTGATAGCTGCGTTTGTCTGTGGATGCCAACACTGGCCTTGTGATGTTAGTGGTCCCCTTGATTTAGATTGAGTTCACAAGGGCATCAATCAGTCCATCGTTTGCCCCATAATCAATTTATCTCTTGGAGGCCTGAAGGTCGCTCCCACAGGCAACAGATTCCAAGTGACAGCTACAAAGACTAAACATCTAAAGGTCTCGCATGCTAAGGAGAAAACGGCATGGAGGCTAAACACATAATGGACGATGATGATGCAGGTGCACAGCAGCGTGAGCAGGAACAGAGCAAATGTCGCTGCCACGTCAAATCATCCGTGCTGCCAACATGGAAAACACTGGGTCAAAATTCAACATTGAACATGAACAGCAACATTAACTAAAGACATCATATCACTTGATATCATAATAAACTAAGATGTAGTAAATATTTCACCTGCCAATCATTAGCGTTTTAGCAATGTTATCACAGCTACATCCGACCAGCTGGTACACTGCAGATTGCTGCTATCTTCAGTTCACCAGTGACAATATCCTAGCAATGGAGAAAGGGTTATCAATATGACAGAATTAATAAAGCAAGATTAGGTAACCAACACTAGTATGAAGAGTGTTGTTTACTACTATATCACCATTAAAGCTAATAGAGGTGGCAGGAGCAGATACTCTAATCTCACATGTGTCAGTTGCTGTGATAGTGACAGTACATAGAAAATAATGAACATATATATGAGTTCCCTCTAAACCATATTTTCATGCTGGCAGGGCTTTGTTAAACCCCTTAGCACCTCAGTGGTGAAAATTGCATTTCACATTCCTCCACTCGTTTCACTCCACGTACCTTCCTCACAAGATTCATCACATATGAAATCTACTCTTGTTTTTTGTGACATTTGTCTGTAGCGCCGCTATCTCCCTCCCTCCACATTTCTTATCAGAGGTGTTATTACACTGCTTTGTGCACCATGGAGACCAGTTTTTTTCTTTTTCTGAACAGTTGCAACCCACACTTTCATAGAGCTTGAGAAACTGCACCATCATTTTCAACTCCAAAACCACTCGGTCAATATTAGTTTGAATTCTGTTGAGTTGAGAATTCACTGGAGGGGCTCGCTGGAGTAAATAGTGCACAAATATCCCTTCAGAAGAGGAGAAAGGTTTAGAAAATGAAAGGACATAGAAGAGGTTTATCTTTATCTGGGCATCCTCTATTAAAGACTGAAGGGGAGACAACAACTTCGCCGGGAAAATGAAACTAAACCGAAAAAATGGACGAGCCGGGCCGAGGCTTAACATTTGCTGCCGAGGTTGTGTCTTAATCTTTGCTCTGGGTGACTGATGTGACTGGGAGAGGGGAAGGCTTGCTGAGAAACACCGAGGGTCTCTGATGTGAGCTGCTTCAAAGACCACCCGGGGAACATCAGCGAAGGTAGAACCATGTCCAGGATGGGGGATGAAAGACCCTACAGTCACCTCTGCGGGTCTCCAGTGAAAGCAAAGAAGTGTCTGATCACAGCCATAGGGAGCCCCGTACGAGTGCACACAACACAATGTCCCACTGTGTGTGTGTGTGTGTGTGTGTGTGTGTGTGTGTGTGTGATCTTGTGGTTGCCTTCTCACCAAAAGAAAAGCCCTCAGGGATTCGTCATCAAAAGGTCCTAATTAATCAAACTAACACAGCTGCAATGCAGGTGGAATACTAAAGAGGAATTCTGGGAAAAGCAACATATGCCCCTGAAGATGCCACCGTCTGATCCCAGCATCACAAACCCAGACCTCCAGGAAATCTCTCTGAAACAGTTGTACATATGGCTTGAGCTCCAGTGCACAATTTAGCCAAGCCCAGGTAATTCCAGGGATGAATGCAGGTCTGTGCCCACTAACACACACACACACAGATACATATCCTCATTACCCTCATGCTCAGGTCAGGATCAATAGGCTGACTGATTGACTAAGGACAGAAATCTTGGCAGTGGGCAGGATATGGGTATGGGACTGAGTATGAAAGACACTGGCCCTCAAGAAACTAATCGATCTGACGTCTAGCGATCGATGGTCCACTCGAGACTAAGTGAGAAGCGTCTGGAAGTTAAAATAGGTCTCCCTAATATCAGAGTTAAGAAATACATCTCTGTGACTTTATGGCAAGTGAACACAGGAGGAAGTGACCAGGCAGACGCCATTTTATAACAGTTCTAAAAGTAAAAATAATTCTACCCAGCTCAGTTAACATCCCGTCATGAATTCAAGGGTTGTTTAAAGGTACGACTTCAAGACAACTGCTATTGAGCTCCATGGTTACCCTGTGACAAGGTAACAAGGTAACATTCTGGGGAATAGGAAATGGTGTCAGGTTCTTACCTGCTGGACATAAATGATGATAATAATAATAGTTTGTCCAGCACCTGTAATGTGACAATTTAACACACACACACACACACACACAGATATCACACAGCGTTCATCAATAGACGTTGTTAATGTTGTCACCTAACATTTACTTCTAGTTCTCATGGCAGAAAAAAAAGAAGCAGTTGGATCCTTCCGATCCACTGGTAATAATAACATGTACCGTGAGAATATGTTGGCAAGGGTTTCAAACTGGAAACTGGCCATACCTGCAAAGCACTGTTCCCAAAAAAAAATATTGGGATGATAAAGTATTTTACAAGTGACAACAAAGCCCAATTAGCTATATGATTGTAGGTGCCTTCTCCCTTTTAGCATTAATGCCAATTAGCACCACAGGCCATAGATTAACAACATAACAGACACAAACATACATTA
This sequence comes from Pseudorhombus dupliciocellatus, assembly GCA_016785235.1. Lineage (NCBI taxonomy): Eukaryota > Metazoa > Chordata > Actinopteri > Pleuronectiformes > Paralichthyidae > Pseudorhombus > Pseudorhombus dupliciocellatus. Next base: position 736,837 of record JAFBJW010000191.1, on the reverse strand, counting down.
ATAAATAAACACTCACACACGCACATACAGGACAGCCACACATTGGAGATGCCAACAATCAAGTGCAAGAATACTAATTGGATATTCTACTGACTGGTTCCTAATTACATCGGATTGAACGTTGAGATAATGAGATTTTGTCTTTGTCTCTGAAAGGTGTGCTGTACTTGTAATTGCTTGCCTCTGTTTTATTTGTCTTTTACAGTAGTTCATTAAACACGGGAGACAATGAGACAATAGAGAATGACAGCGTCTTTGTAGCTTACACGGCTGATTGTTACCAGAGAGAGTTTGCCAGGACGAGCGTCGGCCTCTGCCGGAGTGAGGAGCTGTTCAATCACGTTCAATCAACAGACTTGTTGCTTTGGACTAAAATATGCATTTTCCTTATGGTATAGTGTTGAGCACCAGCAAGCTTCCACCAAGAAGAGAAAAGGAGAGGGGATGAGGTGATCTAGGTGTTATGGGGGCTTCAATAAACAGGGTTGACATCAAAGAAGAAGGGTGGAGGTGAGTCATGTGCTGGACCGCTGGGCCCTCTGATGACATACAGTACTCGACAGCAAAGGCTGAAGGGATGGAGCGAGGGGTTAGAGGGGTCATTAATGTTCTGCGTCTCTTGGGTCACCGTGATGGAGTGACCTGTAGGCTGAGAAAAGCCCTGCAGGTTTACTCATCAACAACAAGACAAAAGCAGACCTAGGTCACCTGAAGCAGATCAATAGCAATGCGTTATCAAGTGATCTGGTAAGTGTGAGGAACAAACTGAAGGAAAAAAAGACCAGAGCTTGTAAGAAGGTACAGAGCCATTTCTGGAGGCACCGCAAACTACGGTCGGGCGGGCTGCTTTAGATAAACACCAAAATCACAAGTTATTAGGAGCTGACCAGAACATAAACTTTACTTAATGTTTGTTTGACGAAGAGTTTATGAGGCTGCATTTAAACACGGTGAAAAACGAGTCGTCAACATTTCGTGTGCACTCAGTACCAAAACACGTGACGAGGACAGCCAGGCATCAGTCTTAAAGGGACTGGACCCTTTACTGAGCTGGTTAGAGACTGTAAACCCAGAGTTATTCAAGAGCAGTTTTTTTGTTAACAGAGCCGTATCTGTTTTATTATTTATTATTAAGAATTTCATAGTATTTTAATTTAAAATGAACTGTCAGACTGGATATGAAAAAAACAAAAAAAATCAAGTTCATGGTTCTTTAAAGGATGTACTTGAAGGATTGCTTAATTTAATGAGCCAGACACACACGCTATTGCCGTTAGGAAATGAAATTCAGGGAGGGATTTACTGGACTAAAAAGAGCTCTCTAGAAATACCGTACTGCAGTTGTATGACTCTGTCAATCACTTCAGTTCTTTTCCGTCTTGCTAAAAGGTCGATATGAACGTTACTTTAGATCTCTGAAGTCTGATCAGTTCATCCAAGTGAGAACTGATTAAATCTGTAAGATTACCCTGGAGGTGGAGATGTCTAATCAAGAAGCCAAAAACACGTTTGATGAGGCCACTCTGGCTTTGACCTTTGACCAGCACAATCTGATCAGATTATCAATGAGTCAAAGTAATTAATGATCAAGGAAGATTTCAAGGAAGAGAACTCAGTAAAGGCAGTGCTGATATATCACATTCACTGTGACCTTGACCTTTAAAGCCCAGGCACCAACACATACTTTGTCATATACTCTGACCTGAGACATGGTTCCATGAGGCCTGTGGGCCTGAGACCTGAGACCTTTGACCCTTGACCAGACACCATTATTGTTATTTTTAACCACCAATCCACCTTGAACTTATTAAACAAGTACTTAACTTTTGATTCAGGGATCACCTCTCAGTCAGAAGAGTCAGGGAACTCATGGAGTCTGAATTAAAACAATCAAGTACAAACAAGTAAAGGAAATTATAATAATAATAATAATTGGAAAAGAGAAAATATATGTACATTAAAAATAATTTAAAAAAAACATCATCTAACTCCTGAACAAAATCAGACCAGGGATGAGATGGTGAAGTTACTATTTTCAAGAGAAGATCAAAGTCCTATTGATAGAGCTCAGCAGTATATATATTTTAAGGGTCAGGTACACTGGTATCCAAAGGCTGCTGCTCGGTCTCCATACTTGTCTGTTCAGTAAGTCACCACACACTGTATAAAGGTGCAATGCTGCAGCATGGATGAGCAGAGTCCTCACCAGCACAAGACTTGGTGCAGCATGCTTTTAATACTCTGACCCCCAGGACACACGGTCCTTAACCTTCGCCCCTGGCTGAGCTGTTATCTTGTTATCATATGCTAATCAGAGCATCAGCTCTTAGAAAACCTTCTGTAGAAAGCACATTTCATGGCTTTTCAGCATAGGGTGCATTTATCTTATTAACTCCTAATCTGAATGAGGTGTTCTACCCTTCTTGACATCAACCTGCTACAGTGTGCTGGATGTTACAGTCCATTATCTGCCTCTAATCGTCTGATAATGACTTACTGACTCCTAGCTGCCTTTTCTTTGCCATTAGACAACGGCAAGTTTGAAACTGTGACTATGAAAAAAAACCTATGCTGCAAGTTCTCTATTGCCCTGAAAAGGCTATTTGCTGTGAAAGTCAAGTTAGACTTGAGCAATAGACGAGTACACGTGTGTATGTACATTCACATATCACCACGTGTGTTTCAAAGTACATTGACCTTGACTCTATATTCATGTAGGCTGCCTTGAGTCTTCCATCATATAGGAGACAAGTGGAGGTGTCACTACAACATATTTTATAGTTCAACGTTGACTCTTGCCCTGCATGCACTTCACCTACAGGATGAAGCATGAGAACACAAAAAGATGATTTGCTGGAGAATGATCATCTGTCAAAAGCCTCAAAGTCTGACTCACAGTGTTTTAATCCGTGGTCTGGGTGAGCTTGCCAGGTGAGCCGGGTTTGGTTTTATTTGGACGGGAACTTTTCAGACTATCATTTTTCAACCAGCTTGTCCTGGAAATGGACCATTACTCTGTCCAGGCTCAATCTGCTGAAAGCAAACACACATTCACAAGTTTCCTCCTGGATCCATTTTGAATCAATCTCTGGGAAACTGTGTGCGGAGCTTCTGATAAGTAAGGATTACCTTCAGTGTTCACCAGAGTGTACGTACTGGACAGTGTAACAGCAGGGTCAGCCCTGGCATATCCCTGCGTATGAAGGCATCAGGAGGACGCAGCAGTATTCCCACAGGGACTCACTGAGGTGCCACAAAGAGTGGCCGCCGACTGAAGCCTTCACTGTGAACCTTGTTGTGTCTCGGTCCTAATCTGATCATCGCAAGTGAGCGGTTCCTTTGAAATGAGGCCTAATGAAATGGTGCACTCCTGTTGGACAATCTCCTCTCCTCAATGCTACCGTCTCGGCCTTCCTGTCTGGGAGCCTGAGGAGGCGTGTGGAACCAGCTGTTTATATCCTGCCCTCTCTCCATCCCTCCCATCTCCTAACAAACCATGGGAAGGCAAGAAGAATCTGTCTCTCTGTGGTTTGGTGCTGCAGCCTTGGTAACAGTCTGAACTGCCTGGTTGATGGTTTGTGTACATCTGTGATTAAAATCTACTCATTGCATACTCAGCACTATTTGAGTCCACAGAGGACACATCCCTTACAATTGAAGGTTTATATATTTAATGTAATTCATTAATTAATTAACAGAATGCACGTATTTGAACGTATAGGCCCAAAAACATAGATGCCATAAAACGGAAGCGCCGATGGATATTCATGCTTCGTATGTGTGATGGGCTGATGATGGAGTCACCTTCCATTCTACTGATCAGCAGATGAAAGCGTGACCAGATTCATTCATAAAGGAAATATTCATTAGTTGCAGGCCTCTACTAAATAGTTAAACATGTGCTCCACCATCACAAGGCTTTTCCTCCCTGACATATAATACTGATGATGATGATGATCGGATCATGTTGCTGGGAATTTTTCTGCATAACTGAGTACTTTTACATTAAATAATTAAAATACATTTTTCTATGCTTTCACCTCTGGAAAGCATTTTGCAGTGTGCTATTTATACTTCCACTGACTCTCTCTCCCTCATTTCTCTCTGATGATGCTGCGAGTGAAATGGATTTTTAAATGCTTGATGTCAAAAAGTGTTGATACATGTGGGGCAAAATATAAAGATTTATGCATAGTATTATATAACAGTTAGTGCTACTACTACTAAGACATGTATTTGCTAATAAATTACACTCAGATTTTAATTGAAGTGACGAGCAGTGTTAATAGACAATGAGAGAGAATGAGATGTGAACAGTGTTAGTGCCAATAAACCCACTGTGGGATGAGAATGTTAGCTTCCACATGCTGCTGTTACCTCTATATTTAGCTTTTGTTGTCCTGAATACTATAAAGCTCACGCCAGCTAAAGAAATCCAGATGACTCCCTGAATTGGCAGATGACAGACAGCCCCGGGGCCACTCTATTACAAACAAACAAATCAGCGGCTCCAGCTAACTGCGTCCAACTGGATATCTCCTCCTGCCAGTCAGCTCCGAGCTGCAGCCCGTGCTTCTCCACTCCGGGCGCGGGAGCGAGAAATCAATATGTAATCATATTCACACTTTCTTTGGCAGGAGACACTGGGGGCAGACGCGGGATTGAGACGACCCAGCTCGGCAGGGCGAGGCCACAGGAGGCCAAACGTATCCAAATCACATCTGACTGGGTTTCACCTCATCCACAGCAGTGGCCTGATTCTAAATCTGCCCAGATTCTACTTGAAAGAGGTGAGTCATTTTCAATCACCCTGATTACTGTCACAGATATTTTGTGCTCAGACAGTTTTTTTCTTGCTTGGTTGGTTATTATAAATATATTCTGTGAGCTCTGCCTCCCTCCGCAGTTGCTCGTGCTGCCTGTCGCCGCCTCTTTGCTCACTGCTCTCTCGACAGGAACGACTCATGCATCAAACAAATCCCTGATCACTGCTGTGATTTGTCTTGATCTTAACGTTAAGTATTGCGTTTATGTGTTAATTACCTTGCCGAGGGCATTGTTGCCTCGTGCTCCTCTCATTACTTTACGTGACCAAGTCCCCCCACATACAGCATGTGCCTGGGGGAGATGCAGAGTTCATCGAGAGGCAGTCGCATGCTTCTATGGCCAGGGACATTATGATAATGACAATGTGTGCACGAAAGCCAAGTTAAAAAAAAAGAAATAACAGTTTCAATTTCAGTGAAAGCCTGTTAGAACTTATCGGATAATGCAAAATCCAATATTGCGCAAAGCCACTGAGGGAATGAACCTTCGCTCCAGCAGAGCTATTGCCGTACTTTATTTCTTGTGGTATAAAATGTATTAATTATTCATTAATGGGCAGCAAGCCTTGTGCTTGATCTCAGTAACCTCTGTGATTCCTCAGCTTGTGTCTGTTCGACTCGCAGCTAACGTATAAAAGCAACACTGTGCGTTTGCAAGCTTCAAAGTTGAGCATCTTACAGCAGATGGGCTTGGTGGTGTCGAAAACAGCGAGAGCGATCCTGCAGATTACAGCCATTAAGTATTCATCGCTTATTTCCATTCCTTTTAAATTGCACGCGCCACTGGAACGTGTGGAGACAGCAGCTCGCCCCGCTCAATTCAAAACATGCCAACTGCATTGTGGCAGTGAGAATTTGAACATCATTATGCACATAAATTTCCTTTGTACTGTGTTGCCCACCTTCAATCATTATCAGCTGCTTTTGTGCATGTACTGTACATGCATGACATCAACTGTGTCACAGGGTGACAGGGAACGCTGCAAAAACCCAACGGCCCCTTTAATTTAGCTTTTATTTTTTTCCTCTTTCACATGTGAGAATACCATGTACATATTTTATCTGACTCCTTTGGGATTCACTGCAGCAAATGTAAATCAAGCCGTTAAATGGATTTTAGGAAGCCTCATCTGCAAACTAAATTAAACTACATTTTTTGATGAAATACATTCATGCAAGTTCTCATACACATGCATCACCTAATATAGATTTTGAGAACTACATTAATGGGCTGAATATGACTCTGATGGCACCTCTAGTGCCAGCACCAGCTGCCACTCATGAATGTACAGTGACCAAGCAGCACTCATTTTTAAATCTATGCGGAAATTGAACCACATCAACATTTAGGTACATAATTAAGTGTAGAGTAATATTGGATCTTGGTAGAGTTTTTTTTTTTTTTTAGGTACATAATTAAGTGTAGAGTAATATTGGATCTTGGTGAGTTTTTTTTTTTTTTTTTTTTTTCTTTTTTCTTGATCACACTATATAAGCGAGATTCTTTTTAAATGTTGCATCAAAATCATATGTATGTATCTCAAATAATATAATTGCATCAGTTGGAAGAAATAATGTGCACAGACTGTAGTTATTAACAGTAGTTATGGAACTGGGGTCAGAGGAACACTGCCACGATGCTTCAAGTCCTGAGGTGATACGCACCCACCCACACACCTGCACCCATTTACAGTGTTAACCACATACACAAGACAGACATCCTTCATTTCTACAATCCTCTCTCACTAACTTCTTTCAGTTACAAGTCAATATATTTCACTTTTCCAATTTCAGCCGGCGCTCCACCCATCCGGTCGGAGACTTGTGGCTGATGATAGGAAAAACACATTTAAGGAAATAAATAGACCCCTCTGTCTCCCTCCATTTCACCATCACCTCAGGAGATAAGACGACAGATGCAGTGTTCTCATCTTTCAAGGTATGGAAATGAATGATGCTTGAGAATATGGAAGATTTGCAAGCAGGGGGCTGGCTCAGTAAATTATATTCAGCTCTTTAAAAAATAAAAAAATAAATATATATATGGCACTTCACAAAACAGGCCACACTGTTTTAATGTGCTGTTGCAGATTTCTGCTTACACATAATTAACAACAGGCTAAAATGGCAGCCAAATAGCCCATCATAAACCAAATACTTAGAAACCACTCCAGAAATATCAGTGAGTCAGAAAGTCGTTATGGATGATGCATCAGTTCGGCCTGAGCATAAAATGAAAAAGTGAATTGAGAAGGTTGAAAAATGAGAAGTCCCCTACGATGGGGGGAAGTGATACCTTCGTTCTTACCTTCCTCCCAACCCTGGGGACTTCCTGTCTTCTTTTCTGCTTTCTCATTCCTTTCCTCCCGAAAGTCTCCGGCAGCCACTATGCTCCATGTGAACTCTGGAATACGGTCCTGCTGCTCACACGTTCCACTCTTGCCAGAGCATCTTGGATCTGTTGAAAGAGGAGCCACTTGAATTTGCATGGATTTACGACTGCTTTGCCTTGCAGTAACATCTACAGGTGGAGTTTGTAGGATGTTTCATCTCACCCTTCCCAACATGAGAGAGAACCTGTGGTGAACTTCAGCTGTCAAAAAAACCACAAAAGCTTTTCCTTAGCTGACCTTAAACATTACACAAAGTTCCTAATCAGGATGTACCACCATCAAGAGATAATATCTTTAATCCAGTAGCAGATTAAAATCGGCTGTTAATATAATAATGGTACTAGATGGAATCTTATATTGCCTCATGTACAGTACAGTGTCAGTCTGGGATGGCCAGGTAGAGACGCTAACAAATAGAGGATGAATGTTGCCTGTTGGATATTTGGTATTTTTAACCTGTACTGGCTTCACTGTCATTTGCTCCATATCATGTTAGGTCAGACCACCAAGTACTGTAAGTGTTGGTGCAGAGTGAAGAGGGTTATATAGATGCACGGTGAATGTACTACAGTTGCTGCAAAAAAAAAAAAAAAAAAAAAATCCTCTCTAAGAATTTGCTCATAGTAAATTAAGGGTCAGCTCTCCTCCCACTCATCCCCACTCTGTCTCCATCTTCATCAAGCTGTCCTTCCCTCCCTGTGGACAGACTACACGAGGACTCATCCCTGTGGCTGCTAAGAGGGCATGGTTACTTTCAAATGACTTTTCACACTGGGCTCTGGAGGAGAAGAACTAAAGTGCTTGTGTGTTGTTGAGTCTTTTATTATAGCTGCTAAGATCACAGCGATCAGTGAGTGTGGCTAATATTGTGATAGTCGATATCCTGCTATGCCCACATAGATACAGTAATGTTAATTGTATTGATTTCAGCAGAATCCAAGGAGAACATGATTCAAGACCTTCTCCAAGACCCCAGAGGCCCGTGCGGAGTTTGCATGTTCTCTCTGTGCTTGAGTGGGTCTCCTCCAGTTTCCTCCCACAGGCCCAAGACATGCATGTCGGGTTCATTGGTCAGTCTAAATTCCCTGTAGGTGTGAATGGTTGTCTCTCTCTGTGTGTCAGTCCTGCAATGAACCCCGCCTCTCGTCCAGTGACAGCTGGGATTGGCCGCAGCCCCCCTGTGACCCCGTAATAGGCAAGCGGTTGAAGATAAATGAATAAATGAATGTTTGTTCTTTTGTCCCCACCTTTTCCTGAACCCTTTGCCGAGTTGTGTCGGTATTTATTGTGCTGCTCAGATCCATGTGAACCAGCTGTTACTGCTGCGGTGGCTGCTGTGAGGTGACGGCCCATGCCACCCATTATCGCATCTCTCTTTCCATTAACAGAGACGAGCTCAAGCCACAATATTTAACTATATTATATGTCAGGCCATTAAAGTTGCTGAACTTATTAAATCCGTGATGAGTTTTATCTAATGGGGTGGCATCATTAGGCTGTATTTAAATAACAAGGGGGTCCGCTTGAGGAGGCAGCTGCCTTCAGCAGAATCCAGGCAGCAGTGGCTCCCGACCACTAAGTGCGTAATGGTTTACAAGCTTAAAACTTGTCATTGAGAGAACAAAAAAAAACATTGATTCTTGTAGCTCACTGCCACTGGGAACCCTGAGGGCTGATGAGATGTGGAGGAATTGATAAATTCAAGGTTGTGGTGAAAGCTAATTTCCCTTCCTTCAATACATGTCTTTGAAGCTGAAGTGGAAGGATGCTGATTGTTTGAGTGCACATGGCTTCACAGTTGTTTACAACTCATATACATAAATGCAAACAAACCACATTTGCAAGGATTGCAGCCATCACCAGGATATGATGAAATGGTTGCCGGTGCCTGCTGGGTGTCAATCTACATATCACACACTGCGAACATGACATACGGGCGACAGATGCCATCAAAAGGAAAAAAAAAAAATGGTGTCTTCTTGGCTGTTTTATAATCTGTAACACATTCTGTGCCCAAAATTAGTGACAGAACTCTGCTCCAAACCAAATGTGTCAGTGGCGAGGCCTGCGTGTGCGTTTGGCAATATTTTCGAAAACTGATTACATGCATTAGCTTGACTTCACCAACCGACAGAAACTAACGTAGCCACAAGTTGCAGAGCTGTCTCCTCACATTTCTCCACCCTCCGATATTATGGTAATATTCATGGGACCAGAAACACACTTGGCCCGCAGACGAGCTAAGCACTTATGAGTGATGCCGAATGCGGATGAGAGATAGCCTGTGATTCATCGGGGAGGCGCGTGAGCTGATTCTGTCATCCACTTTCACCCACCTGCTTCATACGCAGAGTGACTAAGAAGTGATGACTGGCCAAATGACCAGGGACATTACTGCCCATTCATCCACATTTTTAATTATAATAATATCCTGAATATATAATAATATCCTTTTTTGACATTGCGGAGCATGGGTCCGTTTAACTTTGGATTACACTATTGCCCAATTTAATCAAGGCCACCATGAGAGCTATCAATAGCAGGCCCCCCACACAGTTTGTACTTGCCTCATATCCGTGAGAAGGTATCCTTGGTTGCCCCCTAAAGTTGTGATGGAGAGCAGTTAATTAGGAGCAGGCCGTGGCAAACAGGCTCTGTGCTAAAAATGTTTGTTTTAATATTTGATCTGTCCCCAAGTACAGAATTATGACTGGAATCACTGTTTGAAATCAAATAAGAGGTGAAACTCTGAAACTGCAATATGTCAGAATGAATAATTTGTGCCTGTGTTAGGTTTCCATTTCAGAGAACCTGCTCGTGGCATCAGGCAACCTCCTGCGCTGTATGTATAATATAAAAGTGCTAGAATAGGATACGAGGCACAATGCGGTGAAAGAAATGTATCATCAGTGACGCAGCTGATTTGAGTTTAGTTATGTGACGTATGTCTTGATTCCATCAGAGACAGCTTCAGAAAAATAAATAAATAAATAAACCTTTGGTTAAAAGTGCTGGTTATATCTTTTAGTTGAATAACAATGCAATATTTTATTAGAAACAGGGACGTTTAGCTGGTTCCAGCAGCTGCACATTAAAATACATCAGCACTCTTTAGATATTTGCATTTTCTTGGGCAAAGTACTGAGTCACATAGTCGCATCTGAAACCAATAGTTTCCATGCAGCCATTTTGTGTCAAATCAACACTATTAACTGTCTGTCATCTCACCTCAAAGTATCCGTCACGTAACTCGCTATTGATTTTAACCCTCACTGTTTAAATCTATTACTCAATAACTCTTGTTCAACAGGGCCCAGCCTGATTGGAATGTTATGCAGCATATTCACAGCTATCAGATGTCTCACAGAATCTGGAAGGAAAACAAATAATCAGTCAGCAACAGCTCAACACTTCCTGTGTTGACTCAGCGTGAATAAAGTTGCTATGGAAGACAACAGGAAAAACAGGGCCGGATCCAGAGTGTCTCAGCTGCAGGGTGGGATCCCGTCAGAGTCTGAGCCTCTGTGTGAGATGTAAAAATGTGCTAAATGAGGCTTTTAATCACTGCTAATCAAAGCTAGAGCCATATTTATAATTTAATGTGGGGAACCACAACAGGAGGGACACCAGTGCTCTGATATCAACACACCCGGGCACACATTATTATGCACGTGCAGAGTGTAAAGTGTACTTGCGCATCAAAAGATTAGTGAGTCTTTTCCTCCTCAGCATTGAGAGGCAGGTAATTAAGCAGATTACACAGATATATCCTCCCTGTCTAGAATATTCATTTTTAAAAATAATTACCCAAGTGTATATGTCCGTTATGCTGGCGCACTACAAAATTAGAAAAAAAAAAGGATTTTTTTTTTCCACATTACACCACCTTGATGTCTGACATTAACTTAATAATTAAATCCACAAGACCAGGAAGGCATAGAGCTGCAGAAGGTGGGAGAAGATTGTGATGGCAAGGTATGTGGAGATGAAAATAGAAGTAATTAAAAAAAATAAATAAATAAATAAATAATTACTTCAAATAGAAATCACCATTTCTAATGTTTTAACTTTTGCAACTCATTTGATAAATAAAAATGTGTGTTTTCATGGAAAATACAAAATTATATCCGTGACCGCAAACCTTTGAACGGTAGTGTACCCTATGCCGTCCCCAATACCGTCATAACGCATCACGGGGTCTGCATGTTATTCACAATCTTAACTACATAAACCATACAAACAGAAGACAATAGATCACCGCAAACCAGGCCTGTTAATTGCGACCCATTCAGCAAGTGTGCTTTGGTGCATTAAAGGGACTTAATTCATGAGAAAACACTGGTCTGTCTCAGCCCCTTAAGTCCAGCATAGCATTGCAGACAGTTGCCAGTGGTTCGGACTGTGTTATTAAGGACATGTGATCGGTTAATGAGCCTAGCGCCGCACTTCGACCCTGACCTCATTCATCAAAGCGAGCAGAGATTGAGCGATGTGTCGTGCTCCACAGCCCGAGGTGCTCGACATGCCAGCAGACTGCAGCCATCTTAATTGTGTGTATAAATTAACCAGTTGCTTTGGAGAGGTTTCACAACTATGTAATTATGTGTCTTAAAAATCGAGAGCCAGGGTGTGTTTTTCATGAAGAGCAGATTAGATCTCGCAGTGTAAATCTGTTTGTGGACGGGGAGTAAACACGGAGCTGATAAATGTCCCTGTGAATCCCCTCAGCTGAGATGATAAATATGTTTATTTCCTGATTACAATGAGTTTGTGTCTGGCTGATTTTATTTATGTATCCATTCCCCCCTTTATGGAGTAGTCATTCCTGGAGAATTCATTTCCTCTCAGAGATGGCTGGAGCTGTCTTTACAAACATACACAGATGAATGGATGAGTGGCAAGTGAATTTTAACAAACAGCATCAGGCGCAAGAGGCGTTGGAGAGAAATCATCAAAAACAGATTGAATGAGTGCAGAAAAATAATCTGGAACTATAATTTATAACTTCTTTTCAGACACCCAATATCAGTTGATGTTGTGTTTCCACTAACCCATTACATGTACACCGTTTCCCTGGGGTTTAAAATAAAGGATCATTTTGGAGATCATTTAGTGTGTGAGTGGTTTATTGACAGCAAAAATGACCTTGAATGTCCCTGAATATTATTATGTTTTAGTTCAACTAGCACATGTTTCTGGTTCCAGATTCCAAGGGATTAAAGTCAAATGTCCGACTCATCATTCGGATGTGAACTTGTTCCCCTTTTATCCTGAGCCTGCACTCTTCAATACTATAAAGGCGGCATGCTGGCAGGGGGTCGGGAGGAATTCTTCATAATGGACCCTCTAAGGCCTTTAAGATATTGGTGGTACTGCTGAAAAGGCCAAAACCAAAAGACGCTCTTACAGTATGTTCAAAAATGTTGAAAATCAGTAAAACAGCAGGAGACTTCCTGAGCATTACAGTCAATAACAACTTAGAGTCTCTCTTAGTCGCAGCAGAGAGACTGTGGGCAAATTCTTTTAATGTTTGAATGGAATTTCCATCTCAAACAGATGCCCTGGTATGAAATGCATTCAGAAAGTTGGTGCCGCAATCCAGAGCCTCTACAAACAAATGAACTGCCACAAAGGCATCTGTTGCTACCTGAATGCAGCAGCACAGCACACAGCAGTTGACCTTATGCCACATTTCTTTGCAAAATTATTTTGAGCAGATTGATAATAATATCATCAATTTGTATTTTTCAAAGGTTTTCATACGTATCAACATCAAATCAAATTCTCCAGAGTGGAAAAGCCAATGTCTCACTTTCATGGCACATTGGTGTTTGAAGAAGTTTAGCAAGCCTTTGATAAAGGGTTCTCTGTTCTTTCTCTTTGGAGGTACTTGGCTGTTGGGTAATTCCTATTTGCAATTACATTTGGCATTCGCATCGTTCTGGAATCTGAGATCTCTGCGGTATCCAGTGTTTGAACAGTGAGAGATATTAAAAAACAAATTGAATATTCTTTTTTTGTTTTGTTTATCTGTTGAAATGAGTCACTCATGCTTACACATGCTAATTGGACCTTGATTTAAACCTCCTCCACAACATTAGGAGCCTTGGTAAATGGAAAACAGTGGTCGGCCAGTAGGGCTGAATGATGCGACTCCAGCAGGACGCCATATTTAAGCACCTGCACTGCTGCGCTATCTTTTTTCTTTTTTTTTTTTTACCTCCTGCCATTGTGAATATGTTTTATTCCACCGCTGTGTCTCATTACACAAAAACAGCACTAGCAGCTGAGTGAGGCAGATGTTCTATTGTACAGCACGGCAGCTCCTCAAGTGGCAAGCATCCATCTGAGTGCCTGTGTTACAGCTGGCGGCCACAGCTGAAACAGGACTATCCATCTAGGTGAGTAAAAAGGTCTGGACGGAGATGAGGTGAAGCTGGCGAATAGGAAAGGTTTAACTAAACTGCCCAGCTGCTATGGACTCCCTTAGGGAAGGCGAAGGTGTAGCTGCAGGCAGAAGAGATTCTGGGGAAGGAGGATCTGACATTACTGACAAACACAGCATGGAACTCTGGTTACCTGCACTGAAATGCCAAAAAAAAGGACTTCTGCTCCCTGTTGGGAGGAGGAGCAGCAGGGGGAGGGAGAGTGTAGGGGCAGCTGGTGGCAAGTGTCCAGTCACTCTGTTTTGGCTTTTATGGAAGGTAATAAATGCCAGCGGACAGCAGATGCTGCTGGGACAGCTGAGATCTATCACTGCAGCCTAAAGCCATGTTCACTGAGCTAGGTTGTGGCGACCTGTCCTCTGATGCTCTCCTGTGAAACATCCAAACTCCACAAGCCCCTGTGATAGGGGGGGTCCGCTGATTTACAACCAGCGTGTGCATGGTTCTCTACTGAGCAGTAGTGCTGGATGAGAACCAGTCTTTAAAGTTTCATTATAAGGCGGACCATGTCGTTTGAGGTCGCCCTTGTATCTGCAATTTATTAGCCAGAAATCCAGTATGATGCACATTGCACAGAACCTTAGCAATATAAAATATTCTTATAAATAAACGAACAACATTTGTTTTAAACATTTGCTCTTCAGGTCTTCATGATTATGGTAATCACTGTGCTATTAGTCATTTGGAGCGTTTGTATTCATCAGGCTTTGACTAACCAGATGTGATCCTTCCTGCTCCAGCTACAGCACACACAGTTCACCAGAGCACAAAGTCATCCTCTGGCCGGCGAACATGCCAGAGGTCAGCAATCTCATCGAATGAAATAATAGAAATAAAAATGTAGTGGGCTGTGCACGTGGCAGATTTATTCACTCAAAAACAGGCGGGTGATCAGTTGCGTAATTGACAGCAATCATGACCTAGTCCACGGCCGGCTGTCAGAGCCGCAGGCAGCTGCAGCCGGGTCCCAGGCGCTCGCAGACAGGAGTGTGTTCCATAAACAGCAGTGTGACAGTTTGGTGCATGGGGACTTGGAATCGTAATGTTCAGGATGACCTGCCACCCTCCCAGAGGTCAGAGAGAAGAGTCATGCTGGAGCTGCTGCCTCCCAGTGACGGGACACAGACTCACAGAGGAGAATAACTTGTATTGTTTATTCACTGATGAGTCACAATCTAGCATTAGCTCAGTGACCATCCTGGAACATTGTATTTACACTTGGAAAGATTTGTGCACAGCTACTTGTCTATTTTGGATTTGAAGCCGGTGCTGTTTGCCAATGATGTGGACTGAAGACTAAAGTTGTGTTTTCTCCTTCATCAATAATGCATGGCTCCATGCAAGTGCCCGTTTTTTTTTTTTTTTTCATGTGTGTTTCAGACATTTGCCAATAAATCTAGCAGCTTGATGTCTGTTTGCAAAATATGGCTGAATTAAGACTGAACCAGACATTGAATCCATGTGAACAACCGGCAAACTCCACAAACATGTGGCTCAGATTATTGGACTGTGACTCAGCAACCACCCTCGCAGATGTCTGTTCTTAGCACAAATACGTCTTCAGCAAAATCAGATAAATAACTGTCTGATTATTAGTTGATTTGATATGCAGTCTGTTCTTACATTACTCAGAGGGCAGAACACGTAAAACACTGTTGAATAATTGTATATATAAATATTTTTGCGTGAATATATGTGGAAGGATTTTTATGTTGAATAATTTACCATTTCTTTGCAAACTCCGGCCAAAAATCAATTCACAATAAATAAAGGTCAACCAATCAAGATGTAGTGCTCTGTTATTTAAATATTGCATATTTAAAGTTTTATCCTAGATTCAATCATAATTTCAAATACATGTCTAGAGATGTGATTAATAGAAAAGCGCAGCTTTGTGTGACGGCCGCCTGGTTGACGGTAGAGGACACGAGAGGCAGAGACATGTATGTGTGCTGATCGAGAGCTGATGCCAGGTGTCACGGTCGATTGGAGGCAAAGGATTTTGGAGGACAGAGGTGTCACGGCCTGTCCATCTGTCTTAGCTGGGCTGACAATGTCCAACTCACCTGACACGTGCGGCGTGTCTTTGGGGAAGCTCAGGTCATCTTCTGCTACCCAGGAGAAGCTCCAGTACCCTCTAGGAATGCCTGCAGCAGTCCTGCCTGTCAAAGGTTCACCTGGAAAAAAAAACAGTATTCAAATGTTTAGTGATTCTATAAAATGAATAGGGGGGGGTTGGGGGTGACTGGTTGGTGCTGCGTCAGCCTCAGAGCTGAGGTGCCATTTATTTGGTCGTACTGTAGCTACCCTTATTGCCATGTTACCGTTGGAACGTCAAAGCATCCCACTGGAGTTTAACACCAATACCTCTTTCACACTAATATCCGCAGGTACTGCAGGTTATTTGGATGCAGGTAAAGCAACAACAAAAACCCCACTACTGACTCTTTCCCCATCGTCAGTAGAGTAGTGCTATCCCCTGGCATTTTTCGCGCTACAAAGAAGAAAAGAAAGAACCGTTGTTGTGCATTGTCCCCGAGGGAGAAACGCCAGCAAGTGAACAAATACTCACGGCTATTTAAGCAGCCATGTTCGAAAGTTCAGTGTACTAAATCAAAACTACTGCAGAATAAGTGCAGCATCAGTGCACTGGTCATGTTTCCGTCACCATCATCTACTGTAACGTCATTTGACTCGGGGCTCTGTCTCTGGTGGGTCTGAACGTGACAAAGCCACATGAGTGGGTGTCTGTGGGCTCAGAAACCCGTGGCTTTGAGTCTTGATGAAGAGTGACCAACGGGCAGTCTGTCTGTGAGACAACTATATGAGAACACTGTGGGTGCTTTGAGACATTTAATGGCTCACCAAGTTTTAATCAGTGAAGTATCTCCAGCGTCAGTAGAGTGAAGCCTTTAGACCTTGAACGGTGACACGACTCATCGTTTAGAAGGGATATTGACTCGAGACTCACCTTCTGAACTCAGAGACCAATTATCGAACACAAGTCTGATGTAAAGTAGATGCAACAACTTCTCTTATACTTTTGTGTATCCCAAACTTTCCCACCTGTCCACTAACACACACACACTTTGTCCTAAGTCCATGACTAATTAGTACAAGTCACAGCCTAATACACACAGTGCGAAGGACACTCCTGCATGACTCCGACAGCCTTTTCAAATGAGCTTTAAAGAGCAACCGATTTAAGCGCTGCCTTTCTCTACCGAACAGAACACGTTTATATGTTTATATCACCTCTGCATGGCCTCCACTGACATATGCAGCACATGTTTTTTTTTTTTTTTCCTATTACTGTAGAGGGCCCTCTCCAACAGCCCATACCCAAGGATGAAAAAATGCTTATTTTAAAGTACTAGCATATTATAGACGATATATATTTTATGGTAGTTATTCAACAGGCTAAGCCCCCAGCTGCTAACTGACCTCGGGTCCCTTATGCAATGCATTGCATTTACATAGAGCTTCAACTGTATATTTTTAGGGGCATGGGTGGTCATTATGGGTTAGCACGGGCTATTTCAATGTGGCAGATGCAAAGGCAGTTTAATCAAAACTATTCCAAAAGTCCTGGATATCAGCAGATACCCGACAGTACAGGACAAGAAACAAAACGACAGGGACGTCATTAATAAATACAGATTCAATTTAAGAGTTGTTGAGCTTTTATTCTTTCCAAATAGAATTTTTGTTCTTGTAACTGTCTCCCTGTATCCAATAAAAGAAACATGAATTTAATAAATGTTCATTGAGCTCATGAAGTCCTTAATGTGCTGCTTAATTTTCCAATTTTGCAGCACATGTGCTCCCTGGGAAAGCGTAAGCGTCAGGCCCTGTCACGCAGTGTCGTGTCGTCCTCTGCAGTTTCCCAGCCCTGCTGTCTGCTGTCTGCTGTCTGTGTGTGTGTGGGAATTACATGAAAGGGTCTTATGGCTCCATTCCGTTCTTCTTGGCTGGAGAGCAGCACTATCAAGATAAACGTCTGTTCCTGACTGAGTGAGTGACACCATTACACCATTACACCATTTTCTCTCTTTCTGCCTTTTTTTTTTTTTTTTAAATTGCATTTTCCATTTGCCAGTTTTGCTTTGTGCTTTATTGTCAAATGCATCTTAGTGTTGCTCCACTTTGGCATTTGGCACCCGCACACAATCCGACCACCTCTTGTGACTAAATGGTTCTCACTCTTCAAAGAAGGGGGAGTTGATTTTGGGAGGCAGGGACATTTGGGGTAAGAAATACATCCAATTACTTCAATGTGATCACTACTGATGGCTCCTAAGGACCTCAAATACAGAACCAGTTCAGAGCGAACACCGCTAAGGGATCAATAACTTGCACCAGAACGACCAAATAATGTGATATCATGGCCATTTTACCACAGCAGAAATACGCTCTCTTGGCAAGTTCTCATCACAAATACACACAACTGAATCCTGTCAGTTCTGTTACTGAAACTTACAGTGCTAACAGTGCTATAATTGCTCTTATCTTCCACTAAACACCCAGACAACTCCAAGAGGGAGCAAACCGCAGACATCATTTTAGATGATTGTTTCAACGTTCATTATTTAATCATTTAACCTGATGTTTCCAAAAGGATGTCCATCTGCTTCAAGAACTTAAAAAAAAAAAAAAAAAAAAAAAATCTTTGACCAGAAATTGCAGAAATAACACTGACAGCTTGAGTCAGTGAAAGCCTCTCCAGATAGGCTCCGAACAAAGGGACCCATTCGCAGGCAGGAAAAAGGGTCAAGCACAATGTCAGTGTGTTTTATTATGAAGTGGGCGACGGTGATGAGAAATCCCCACATCACAGGTAATTTGAAAAAGAAGGATTTGACCAAAAAATAGCTGGATAAGATTAGATAAAAAGATTTATCACAGCGCTGACACACAAGGAAAGGAAACACAAGGAAACATAAACATAGCCTGTGAAACTGAAGCATATGAAAATCAACCTGTGTTAAACTACTGATTAGCTCTAGGTCAAAAGTGAGCTGTGTTGAATTTGATTGTGTGGAAGGACAGAGCAGGTCCTTATCAGAAGCGAATAACATTGGTTATGACCCTGGTGAGCCGCACTAGTTCGATGTGGACACCAGTGCCAGTGCATGCTAATTCCTGCCTCCTTTCCCGAATGGCCACGCATGAAAAGTGCAGCCATTAAAAAGAGAACGTAGGACGTTGTTAAAGCTGATGAAGCCTGTTTGGGTTGAACACTGTAGGAGCTACGGTCAAGTACGCCAGATAGTAGCTTTATAATTATTTCATATCAATAATCCATTACTAACATTTACCTACATTATTATGATAATGGATATTTATGACACAATTGCCAAAAACCAATTTGTTTGGGCAAAACATTTCATTTAATTTTTATTTATTTATTTTCTAATCCAGGGTGACAGAAGGATTATTGAGGTTTTTAGGGGGTCACTACTCCAGCACCTCCCCATAAATGACACCCTAGCTGGAGCTGTCTGGCTTTATATTGTTATTATAGCTATTGGAAGAGGACGCTCAGTTTCTGACTGACACCTGAGGAGAGAGGAGGAGTTGGCTGCCTGGGTCACTTTCAGAGGAGCTGAATTTGTTGCTGTTTATGGGGCTGGTTGCCATATAAGTTGACTTTTTCCTGTTCTCTATGAATAGGTCCAGATTGCCTGAGGCAGGAGGTGTGGAAGCACAGCTCGCAGTTCCCTAACATTCTTTTCTCTATTCCTCAGTTTTATTTTTTTCATATATCAATAACTGGTATTGTGCCAGTACTTGTTCAGACAGCATACTGTTGTGATAAACAGGGTGCTGACTGTGAGCACCACACTATGATCTGTGTTCCAAACCTCATGTGTGAAAACAAGCTCTCAAATCACATAGCCGCGTCTCTAATAACCGAGCGAGCTCAGTCTTAAACGACAGGGTGAGGAGATCACCGGCGCACTGAGCTCGCAGCAGAACCATCTCTGCGTTGTCAAAGGAGCCGGCTGAGGAGGGCGTGCTGGTTCTCGTCCAGACATGCGATGTTGGACAGGTCCAACTGGAAGGAGACACCAGGGGAGGATAAAGAACACGCTTGGGTGATTAACCATCCTGTGGCTGGTCTGGACACACATCAGAGGGACCAGCAGGAGTCAGAAGAAGCAGCTGAGAAGGAGAAGAGCTCGTCTTTGCTCCACTGATGAGTTAGCTCTGGTTGATGTCCTCAGCTCTCATGTCATGAATTAAAGGTCACGGAGAAAGGGGACGATGAGTAGCAGACAGTGTCATTATCACATGACAGTAAAGTTATTGTAATGGCATTCATATTTGTAAAGAAACAAATCATTTATTTTAATGATTCTGTTTTTAGCTTAATATCACCCGTGATGGTACCAATTTCTATTTCCTTGAAAAGCAGAAGAACTAGAATGCCACTCAGAAGAGCACATGTCTCCCCTGAAGCCCCACAGTCCCCGTCACTTCATCAGATCTCCACACCCCCATGCGCGTCATCATTGTCACCTGGATCCATAAATTATTCCCGGAGAAATCGGTGAAAATGTCAAACGAGATTCCCTAACTCTCAATGTCAAACAACATGATAAAACATTCCTCCTTCAAAAATTAATAGATTCCTCCTCAGCTCACCCCCGGCCTCACAGCAAGGACGTCACGTTTTGTCTTGTAAATGGTGTGAAGATCTCTGAACCTGAAAACCGTTCATCAGTTAAAACTAGTGAACTAAATAACTTATCTAATGGTGTGGTAAATTACAATGATTTCTTTTTTGTTTTCCAATGTTCTGATATTTTACGGACAAACAAGTGGTTGTTTGAAGGAGAAATTAGCGAGGAGATAAATCATTCATGGGAGTCATAATTCGATGCAGCCCCGTAGTCATGTCTGACTGTGGTAATAAATGTGACATAAAATAAAACTAATTAAAATTTGTTTTCACAAGCTGATTCGAAATCCTTTGAATGTTTTCCCACTGAAAGCCTCATCAGGACATTGTGTTGTTACGCTGAGCAAAGCAAGGCTTCTAGATTCTGAAATGAAGCGTGTGGAAAACCAAGTACCACAGTTTGATGTGTAACGATATATATTCCATAAAACAATGTTATTACATCGTGTTGGAGTCAGTCTTATGTTTTTTTTCACTGACCATGAAAAAAAGAAACAAAAAGTGAACCCAAAAATGTGGATTTTTTTTTTTATACATGTGTTAAATACAATATTCAAACCAGTATTGATGGAACGCAATACAGTCATATCATTTACTTTACAGCTGAAAAAAAATCTAATAAGCGTGCTGTATCCCTTTAAACATTTAAATCCAACAGATATCCACACAAGCCTGATGAAAAATTTCCCGCAGCTTTGAATAATTCAGCATTTTATTTCCTTTGTGTCCCACTGAAAATCCGAGCTGTAATAAGGTTATTTATAATGTTCCCTAGGAAATCATGTTTCCGCCCTATCACCCACCAACATAAGTGCATGACACACACAAATGCAATGTTCCCTTGACTATGAAAGCAGTAATTCATGTACGATTCACCACCGCGGAAGAAAGTTAACTCAGCAAAGCACGCTGTCTAATTCTGTCCCACTCTCTGAAATCCTTCAAATGTCAAGTGGATTAATCACTGATGCCTGACTCAACCAGTCACTTTCACATGGCTGTGCATGAACATACAGCACACTCAGTCATCTAGCCCCTGCTCGTATTTGATTGAAATGGAACGTTCCAACGAGGGCCATGAGGCTTATAAAGGTATTAAAGCAGAAATCAGAGACAGACAGTAAGTAAGTGGTGCTCGTGGGGTTTGTTTCATGGCAAAACAAATGATCCAATCACCCGTGGAACAGACGATGCAGGGGAAGTGTTGAGGTCGGGGATCTGTAGCTCTTAAGTCTGGAAACTGGTTAACTGGAATCAGAAGGACTCTCAAACACCTGCCAACTGAAGAGACTTGCCTAATATGTTGGTCACATACAGAGTATGGAGCACTTACAGCTAATTAGCAGGGAAATGAGGAAACGAAGCGTTTACACAGCCGGACTTTCATCCTTCCTGGCCTCCTGCGTCACAGTGGTCCTCTCCTGTTTGGCAATTAATTAAAGATTTACCATGGGACACATACATTACTGCCTAAATAAATTGATTACCTGTCCGGCCAAGTGACGTGTCATTAAATGCCCGTCAGAGCCGGCCAGCACCGCATCAGGCAGCTGAGGCCTTGGAATTGGCTGCTCTCTCTCTCTCTCTCTCTCCACCACAAAAGAAGGCATTGATTTTTATCAGAGGAACCCTCGTGTCCACTAAGCACCCCGACTTTTATTAAGACCTTCGCGGAATTCCAAACACGTCACTCCCGGACCCACTCCTAACAGAAAGCTAACACACACACACACACACACACACACAGATTGTGGTGACACTGAACAATTCATAAAGGTCTCATCTACATTGACAGACGTCAACATTTCCCTGGTGTCATTTAATGACAAGCAATCAACGTTGCACAATGTTAAATTATTAAAAATCTAAAAAGATTATTCTGTTTTCGATTCCAAATATTAAACTGAAACAGACTGCTGTTCTCCATCGTGGTACAACTTTCATGGAATCACTTCCTCTTTTGCAATGTATTTGTACTGCAGATAAACCAGGTGAAAGAAAGAACATTTTCTAACGGCACTCTTCACCAGAGACGGTTTATTAAAAGCTCTGCACACGACAACTATTAGTGATAGCACATTGTAGAACTGTTTGAGGAGGATAATTCTGAAGTAGAGCATTAACACAGACCAAGAGAAAAAGCAAATCCCAAACAGACTGGTTTACAACAGGCACTTCATGATCAATAATGAAGCAGAGTAGTTTGCCTTTCTAATTCAGAAAACGCTGTGATGAACTGGGAGCCTCGCAACATACGATGAAACACGAGCGTTGCCAAACACCGGCCCCTGAAATACCACCACGAGAATGTCCTCTGACAGCACTTGAGAGGCTCCCCTAGGTAATGTGCTTCCATTTGACATGTGTACCCGGAATTCACAATGAGATCAAGCAGTTGTGTCTCTCAAGGCGAAAAACCAAATGATTTTATCAAAGAGATGGATCATAAGGCTGCAGCCGGAACCCATTATCCCGGAGAAGAAAGGGCTGCATTGTGACAATGAAGATGCAGCTGGGCCTCACTGATGCTCATTAGAGAAAATGACTGTACTGTTGTACACTGATGCCATTTCTTTCTTTCTTTTTTTTTTCTTTAAAGCTCTGAAACGCACAGCAACACCTGTTAACATAGGAGACAGCCCGGTATTCACAAATAATGCATTGTTATGACTCGTGCACTGGGGGGTTCTCGTTTGCAAGGCTCTGCAAAACAGTTTGTGGCACAGGGAGTCTGGTTTATTGATGGAAGCTAATATAATACATTATTAACTCACCTCTTCATGCATATGTTTGTCGTGCATGGCCCAAAGTGAACCAAAAAAAAAAAAAAAAAAACACAATTCAGCAGAAAAACTCCTGATATGAATGTAGGGTCGGGCAGCAGAGTCTTATACTCTTCTACTCCATCCATCACATAATGATGGTGGCTTCTGCCTGAGCCCTTACATTTGGTATGGTAATGGAGCTTCAACAAAGCCTTTGAGCAGAGGTTTCCGAGGAAAGACAGATGTGAGCCGAAGATACTGAGAGAAATCAAAGAGAGGAAGAGGTGCTGCCGGAGCTCGGAGAACAACACAAAGCAGTTGCGTTCATCACGCTAATTTGGCTGCTTATGAACAGGCCAGAGCGGCAGCGGCAGCAGCAGAGGCTGTGACACAGCTCATGGAGTCAATTACGGAGCTAAGCCACTTCTCAGAGTCCTGGCTCAAAGTGAGACGGATCTGAACACACACGCATGCTACACATTTTTTAATTCAGTGTGACTTATCTCTGATGATCTCCCAGGTCTGTTACAAATCAACTTCTATAAATCTCGTACTTTTACCTCCACCACTTGCCAGAAAATCCCATGATCTAGTTTTCTATAGAGTCAAAGTAACCCAGAGATAGTGAAGAGGAATTCACAGGCAGACATAGAAAAAAAGTCTTTGTGTTATCATTTTTCATTCATATTATAGATTCATATTCTCCATTTCTACTTTAAAATTAAAAATATTCTGATACCGTGAGTCATGTTTTGGACAAGGACACTCAGAGCGCATACTTCTTTCAAGGATCAAACTACCTTGCCATGAAATACCAAAACAATTATCATGGCCCTTTTATCTAGATCCATTTCAAATCTCTTTGAATTCATTCTTAGCTCGTGCTCCTCCACACAAATGGGAACTATTCCAGTGGTTTTACATACAAACACAGATGGAAACATGGCGTCCTCCAGCCATGGGACTCATCCCATGCTCATAAGCATGATGACGCCATCGAAACTGAATTCCTTGGACAACGCAGCACTGAGGCTCATAATGAAACCATTAGCTGGTGGGATGACGTTGTTACAGATAGCGTGGCCTTTTCACTGTAATGTTTTCTTTAGCCTTTTCAGGCCCAGACTCAGCCAGAGATGCATAAAAAACACAATTTCCAACAGACTTTTGTGTCTGCTCAAACAGACGTTAAAAGCTTCGGAACATCTGAAACAAATAGTGTATTTATTCACCATATTTATGGGGGGAAAAAATAATGTATGGACAATGCAGCTCCTGCATAAAACATGACCAAAGTGCAAGTACTCATCTTACAGAAAAAGTTCAGTTCTCAGAAATTAAATTATTAAAGGATCTGGACTGAGGTCTACTTTTGTCGCTTGGAAGTAGTTCTGGGTTTTAAACTTTGGTAGGGACCCTAAAACTATACCT
This sequence comes from Pseudorhombus dupliciocellatus, assembly GCA_016785235.1. Classification (NCBI taxonomy): domain Eukaryota; kingdom Metazoa; phylum Chordata; class Actinopteri; order Pleuronectiformes; family Paralichthyidae; genus Pseudorhombus; species Pseudorhombus dupliciocellatus. Next base: position 712,291 of record JAFBJW010000191.1, on the reverse strand, counting down.
TACAAATCACGGCACAGAGCTGTCCTCACCACACAGTAAAAACAGCACTACCTCCAGCACCACACACACAGCAATCATATAAAGTCAGGTGCTCCGAACCAACGTTGAGCTTTGTGAGAGGAGCGACATGAGGCCAAGATTCACGAGGATAGATGGAGATAAGGGCTGCTGTTAAACACCGATAGGTTTGTTTCCTTAAATCATGGAAGCATCCAGGCCGGAGCTTAATTCACTTTTCATTGAAGAGCTGCGTGCGCCGCGCTCTTCCTCCTCCTGCTCTCCTGTGTTCGGAATAAAATCTGAAATCTTGCATCGTAGACATTTAGTTTCTTCGCTCTGACACCAAATCATCCGCCTGGACGGTTTAATCTGCTCTCATCACAGAGTCGGACTTAGCTGCTCTGTGTGGAGCAGCCATTATTTCTTAACAATTGTATCCCCAAAGGACTTTCTCACTGAAATATTACTAATGCAGCACTATAATCTAAATGGGATTAACGCCTTGAAAAACCGAAGGAGAAGGTGTCCACTTGTTACTGTTATTACACAAGGAAAACTCCCTGTGTATGTGAGTGAGTCACATAATGAGTTGGCTAGTTTTATATTTCATCTAAAAAATGAAACATTCGTGAAAGTTTCAAAAACTTCCTCCATGTGAAAGGGCTGAGAATAGAAAAGATAAGAATGCTGTAGTTTCCTTGCACAGACCGACCTGATCTGTTTCAGGGGCAAAGGGAAATTAACATGAAGTCACAGTCAGAACGGCAGGAAACAGAATCACTTATTTATGTCTTATGTTTTATACATGCTGATGTGAAAGGCAACATAACAGGACTGCCTGTTAAAAAAGTCTACAGCTCTGCTCTAACTAAGCTCCAGCCAGTGTAGAGCTTGCCTGGTCTGGACGATGTCTCAACAGGCTTGACAGCGCAATTGTGTGCCCCACACACACACACACACACACACACACACACACTGTGCTTCTACTTGTATTGCTTTGCCATGTGGAATGGGGAAGACTGGATGGAATGGAACAGCAAACTTTCTGCCAAGAGGAGAGACCCTCTCTGTCTGTCCACATGTCCAAACACAGATCCAGCCTTGCCCTGTCTGTCCTGCCGTCCTTAGGTGTCTCACTGTTACCACGTCAGTTGTCACCTGATATTGTTTATCGCTGTAATAACTTTGCTTGGCTGCTGATGACAGGAATACCGAAGTACTGTATAATGTAAGAGTTGCAGTAACATAACCGGTGCTAATTATAAGAGTAATGACTATTATCATTCATCACTCCCAGAGGGTTGGCTCATGTCCCTGTCCCTCACTGCTCTCCTGTCAGTCACCAGCTGATACCCCACACACACACACACACACACACGTCACGTCAGCGTGAACATACACACACACTGAGGGAGAGAGAGCTCTTTTCACTAAAAAGCTACAGTACTACACTATTATGCTTTCCAAAATGACAGACATGTGAAGTCCCGTTTGCTCATAAATCTTTAACCACATAAACAAACACTCAAGTGGATGTAACAAAGACAAGGCCGCTTAAAAAAAAGAAAAACAGGCATGATCTGTTCAGTTATTGACAACCTTTGGTTACTGACTTGTGCAGCGTCCTTGGCATTAACTGCCTCCAATACTTTCAGAACAGGAATATTTTTGCACAGTATTTTTTAAAATCTGTTGCTTTTGATCGAGGGTCATTTATAAATTTCACGTGCTTTTGGCTCCGTAACCTGGCAACTACACAACAGACAGATATTCCGTCCCACCCGAGCAAAGCTGTGGTGAAAATAGAATTTAATCCTCCTTTGTTCTACGTAGAGGAGTCACATTAACCTGCTCGCTGAGGAACAACAGGTCGGTGATACACTGTGCCACCATGTTGTCAAGTGAAAACAAGCCTGAACTGATCTTAGCTACAGTTCACATGTCAGACATTTCTGCCAATTTAGTCATTCCAAATAAAAAAAAAAAGACATAATACATAAAGAACGAGGAGTCTGCTTCTCCCCTTCTTTCCTTTGGGCTCAATATCAAACGTTTCATCAAAATGTCTCCTTCATATAACTGAAGGAGTCTTAGCAGCTAGAGTGGCAGCTACATGTGTCTTACAAGACTGGATGAGTCAGAGGGATCACATCCATCTTTCATGAATTCCAATGAGTTGATAGACTCACTCCCAGGTGTTAGATGCACCGTGACAGAGGTAAACAGCAGGAAACACAATGCTGTGAAAGGATAAATGCAAAAATAATCTGATGGAAAATTACAAATATTACTTTTTTAATTGGACTGCAATTGGATCCAACATTTTTCCTCTCATGCAAGTTCGCTCCGTACAAGTCCTGTTTGGACTGTAAAGCTCATTTTTCATCGTAAATATTTGCACTTTTTTTTTTTTTTTCCTCTGACGGCCCATTCAAACTCCTCAGCCACAGCCACCAATACACACTAATGCTTGTGTGCTGCTGTGCATTATTTGATATCATGTTAAATGTTGTACACTGACACAAGTTAGTAATCGTAACTGTCCAAATACTCCCATCATTCAAATGCATGTAGTTAAATGTTAAGTATAGAACACTACTGCTAAGGTATTAACAGTAAAAACCTTTCTCCTGGATGAATAAAGAACGACTGAAATGGAAAATTAAAGTTTAAAAAAAGTTAATGTGCTTGGTAATGATGATTACATACTAATTATACCTATTTCATGTAATGTGTAATTAAAGCACTGCTTCATGCATAGAGGAAATCTACTCTGACAAAATGTGGAACATGTGAAATGAGGACAACAGCAGATCTCAGATCTCTCTAATGAGGCAAACGTTGCCCCCTCTCTGAGACACGTGCACATGCCACCATCAAATCACGACACTGACTTACAACCTTGCAAAAGTTCCGCCCGTGTCCTTAGAACGGCACAGCAGCGCAGCGAGAACATCTCTTACCATGCTGTGACAATTTTGATGTCTTTGCTACAAGTCGAAGATCAAGCAAGAGAACGTTATTTAAGAGGAGACTCCAACATTCCCCGAGCGCACTGGCCCGACACCGACGGTCGCCCTGAGCGTCAGCAGGAATCAAAATGCTGCCGCGCTGTCTCTCCCTCTGCCCCTTGAACCTTTGCAGCATCTTGGCTGAGGCTCACACATCCAGCACAAGGGCCCACTAACAAACACGATCCATCAGGAAGGAGCTGCGGCCGTAACAAAGCAGACCTGATTTACCACAATGCCTGCCCCTATAATTACTGATGCTAATGTGATGCTGGCAGGCTTTTCAAATCTAAAATGGTGCTCTATAAATCTTGTCCACTTCTTGTCCTGACATTTCTCCTCATTTTCTGCTTGTCCTCCCTCTTTCTCATCCACCCACCCACAAAAAATATTTTGTGGCATACAATCCTTCCGGCTGCCTGTTCTGACGCTCTCTGTAAAATCGGACTCGTACCTGAGTTTGTGTGGATCTCCTCCACCACAGCCGGTGAGCCACTACCAGTAAATCATCTTTGTTGACGCTCAACAGCTTGTCCTTTGACATGTCTTTGGTGGCGCTCTGTCTAAGTGGGTGTCCTACACGTTCCTCTGGCCCGGAGACTCATGTGATCCCATGGCACAGCCGTGCGTCTCTCCATGGAAAACATCATTATATGGGAACTCATGGCATTTAGGCAGAGGTCGAGCTGCCTGACCTCCGCCTTGACAACCACCTGAACCGCGAATAAAGATCAATATTTACTCTTTATTTCTCACCTGCTGGAGCACAAGCTAGAGGTTATCAGAACCCTACACCTACCAGCTCAGAATGTGTCCACAAGGACAGAGAGGAGGGGGAAGGAGCAAGGAGACATCAGGGAATCACATCAGATGTTGTTTACTTGTAACTCGGCCTTCGTCACGAAACCCCAAAACAGAGAGGGGGACAAACCGAACAACGCTGACATTCCTTACATTGCTGGAGCATGATACACTCGGGAGGATATGTCCTTTACACCACATCCCTGCACACATCCAGCCCAGTGACAGCCTGTGGCTAACACCTGTCCAACATAAGGACAAAGCACCGTGACAAGCACAGCTATGTGGCGTAGCCAGTTCAATGCAGGGAGGAATGCACAGACCTGGGGAAACGTGGCACAACAGAGGAGACAGTGCTTTACAAAAGGAGTCAGAAGTCCACCTCCGTCGAAATGTCAAAGGATAACAATGTCCACACATGCATTTATCACGCACGCATGTATATTTAGACTGGGCCAAAACGGCTTCCCTTGCTCTCTGCAAACCGACATGCAGAACATTTGCATATGGAGCGGGGACTGGAGATCTGATCGCAAGAGGTCACAGGAGACACTTTCAGGACACATTTGAAAAGAAGAACATGCAACTGCATCTCTCATTACAGATCCCAGATCATAGTAGGCCCTGTGACTCATTGATCCAAATGATGGACCTTCTGTTTAAAATGTAGAAATACCAGAACCTGGAGAATGTTAGAAATATCTCACACTGTAATTGTGGTTTGATTTCTAATTACATAACATTACCATGTCCACCAGATGAAGTTTTATACATGTGCATGTTCTATTGCCATTCTACTAAAGTCATGTAACAACATTACCATATTAATAATGTAATGGCTATTAAAATACAGGCCCGCACATCAATCTGTGTTGTTTCTCCATAAACACGAGTATAAAGAAGATATTCAATCATTCCCAGTTGATTATTCCCCGTATACGGTCCCTGCTAACGGAACAGAATGGAAATGTAAATATACTGTATAGATGATGGTGGATGCGTATAAAAACACAACTGGTTTAGGCAGGTTTCCCTTTTCTGACTACAGCTCAGATGAATAATGTATGACTGAGCCGTGGAGCAAATTTCATTCCTGTCTGCCACTGTTGCTGAAAGGAAAGTCATATTTCATTCACATTTAACAAAACAATGAAAAATGGCACGCAGCTACATGTTCACGAGATAATGTTATTGTACCACAACACGCGGCGATGATTCTTTTGTGTGTCGGCGCTTTCATCATTTAGCAGGTGTCATTACCTGCAGGCCAGTTTCTCCAAAAGCAGTGACCCTCCCGCTGCATCTGGATTCGCTTGCAGGGTGCCTCCACTGTCTATTAAACATTAATGCTAACATCCATTTCCCATGGAAACACGAAAGTTGAATTTGCTCACAGTGCGGGTCTGTCATTAGGACCAGTTTGTGCTACATTCTTGCTGATCTGAGCGTGTCTGTGATGTGTGCTGGGGGGAACCGTGGTTCTGCTGGAGCAGCTCAGGGACTTTGGTGGGGGTGGGAGGAAGGGGAAAGAAGGGGGAGAGAGAGAGAGAGATGGAGAGTCTGCAGTAGCCAGGTTTTCATAACCATTTTTGTGTGACGCAAGTTAATTGGAAAAAAAAAATTAAACTGCTACTGCTCTTGAGAGAGAGAGAGAGAGAGAGAGAGTGAGTCAGTAGTGACCTTAATACAGGGGGATCTGAAATGTGTTGTTCTTGAAGGCAGCACTGGTGTAACCTCAGTGATTCACGCTGGTGTATAATAGGTGAACCCATAGGTTTACTGCCCATCATTGCGTTTGGAGGTGATCAAAAACCCTGAATGGATAAACATTGGGTGGAGCCACACATTCGTGGGCGAAGCTCAAGCACACCGTAAATACTGGTTAACAGTTTGGACCAGTGCCCTGGGTGAACCAATCACAAGGTTAAATCCAGCATTATAATGTATGCACACCTACCGTCTCTGCATGCAAATCAACACATACAACGTTAAAACGTTACTGTTAAGATTACACGTGTGTTGACAGATGAATAAATGTATAAGGAGTATGGAGGCGGTATGCAGCCTGTCATATGTGGCCAGGAATGCATTAGCATTCACGCTGCTCAAAGAGTTATGCCATATGCGTATCGGACGCCTCTTAAATGCATCTTGGGGATATTTGAACCTACACTGAAGAGGAGTGAGCGGGTCACCTGAGACCAGTGCCAACGCCAGGCTGAACTGGCCAGTGCTCTAACAAGGCTGCTGATTACAGCACAAAAGCAAAATGATTTCAGATGGAAGACGGCCAGCACATCCCGTCATCCAACAGTTGAAACCACATTTAAATTCACTAGATTCAGATTTTTATTTGAATTGAATGATCAGTTTGCATAAACTCATGCATATCAGTCCACTGAATGTGCCGGATGTTTTTTTTTTTTCTATCAACATCCTTAAAATGATTCCCAGAGAAATCAACAAAACTTGTATAGACAGTGAATGTTTGCTGATTCAGATCCACACCAACACTGTATTTGCTCATCCCTGATGCATTTATAATCCTTAAAAGGAACTAGACAACTAATGCAATCGTATTAATCCTAATTTGTTCCACTCAGTATTTCACTACTGCTGCTCACAGAAAAACACGATGCACCGTTACATAACCGATGCTTCGGCCTGACAAACTGGAGACAGCACCGAAACAATCTGTAGGTCACTATTCATAATAATCATAATTGATGTTTATTCAAAGTTATGTGAAGCGCAACTACAAAACACCCCATTAGGTCATTGTTGGTAATATAAGATTATGGACATAATTGCCTGAAATAATGAAATTAATTATGGTTCCCTGACCTCCATCTCCTTGTGCTTGTTGTCTGACCTGATGCATGAATGTAACACCGCCATGAAAAAACAAGACAAGACAGCCGTCACTGTGTCGGATCTGTTAATTATTCCCTGGGATAACTGCAAAATTGCCAGAAAAAAACCCAACTCTGGTGACAACATAACGTATATGGTGAAGATAATAATTCAAATTCAGATAGCACACAACTACAATAGGCATCATTAGGCCCCATGAGCTTTATATTGAATCCTTGTTATGTTCATACATTGGGCTGACATGAAAGCCTGATTTTAATCTACCTTAGCCTCAGTGGTTACCTTGGTAACCTGTCTTGAACAAAGCCAAGGAAAGGGAAAAAAAAAAATGACTCAAACTTTATTATTATTGATTGGTACAAAATGACCCAGGATGAAAAATACTGCTTTGTTATTATCTAACAAAATGATTTCATTTTAATTTGACTGATTTTGTTACTTACTTTATTTTTTTTCTCAACAAGTGTGTGCAACATATTCTATTTGTTTTATGAAAATTAAAAAAAAAAAAAACATTAGAAAAAACATGTGGCAGTCAAGTTACCATTGCAAAGCTAGAAATGATTGTTTCTTTCTTTTAAAAAAACATATTATTGTTTTACTAACATGTATTGTGCCTCTTGCAGAAACTGAAGATTTGGGGTGATTATATTAGCATTGCTTGGTGAAGGCGTCGGTTCAGTCACAGACACTAGAAGATGGAGCCAAAGCAGGATAGTCACCAGAGTGAGCTTGTGCCCCCTGTCCATACAAAGCAATTATGTCTGATGACAAACATCCACTTACATGTGCACAAAGGAACACCTCATGGTGCACCCGGACTACTGCTAAATCAGGGCTTATCGGCGCCACAAGCATCAACCCTTTCCAGACACCACTGTGACGTTTAAATGGTTTCCTGCTTCTCCAGTAATTCCTGTGGTTCCCTCCACCCACCTGCTGGTCAGACGCTATGTGCAGCGACTCATCGGAAGGGGAGTCGAGGCGGGGTGAAACGCAATTACCTTACCCCCATCCGTCTGCATTTGAGTTCCCTCCCTCTCCATTTGCAGACAGCCGCTCAGTCCAGCGAAAGAGAGACACACAAACACATCATTATCACCCGAGCAGGAGCCACAAACCTCACGTTTTTCCTCTTTTCACTTCTCCCCTTTGTCTCCCGGCAGATCCAGGGCGCCCGCTGTCATTACCACCCCGCTGACCCCACTAAAGGAAAATACACAACTCTCATGTCCCTCTCAACAATCCCATCATCATCACCATTACACAAATCACCGCACCTGGCTGTTAATAGTGTGCACACTGACGCCGTGAACCGTGAATTACAACTGGGCCAAACACGTTTCCGTAACCCGGTGTAGAGCGCGGCACTGACCAACACGTGTGGTGTTGGCAGTGACACACACACACGAAAAGTCAACTGACTTTTTATTCGGACATATTTTCCGCAATTTCATCTCAATTTCCTGCAGTTGCTAAAGACTGAAAAGCAAAAAAAAACCCTGCACTGCATCGGGAATAGTTTCCATGGTTATGCCTGCAGCATGTATCACGACATTAGGCAGGGCAGAAAGGTCCTGCTTTTAGCCTGGAGTCCATGAGACCGTCTGACATTCAGAGCAATAACACTGTACTCACTGAGAGACTTACGTGATTGAAGCAAAGTAACAGCATAAGTCATTAAGTCTGTAGTTTTTTAGAGAACGCAGAACGCAAAAAAAAAGTGCTTGTGAAATACTGTAGTCAAACTCTCTTCCTTCATCACCTGCTGCTTGTCATCACTTCACAGATGATTAAAAGATACCAGCAGAAAGCAGACTTTAAAGGGATAGTTCACTGAAATCACTCACCATCATGCAGACGCAGCAAAACAGGAAGTGAACTTTGTAGCAGCAGAATCTGAGACAATTAACACAAATTTCAGACTTTAGACGTTAAAAAAAACTACAGAATAAAAGTCCAGCCGAATATCAGCAGAAGTTTTTGAATGACACTTCCACACACAACACTCCCCCCACCCCTCTATCCACAGAGTTGTGAGTAGATAATGAGATTTTTCAGTGAACCATCTCTTTAAGTTATTTCCCTGAGCTGTTGTTCCATTATTTAAATGTTGCCCTGAGAAGAGCATGGCTTGTCAAATGAATGAGCCTTTTAACTTGCGAGATCTTTATTTGCTACTTCACATCTCCTGATCCTGCCAGCGCTGGTAAAACTCACATACTGCAGTGGACTACTTTATCAACATGGTAAGTGCTGTTTTGGGGCTGCTGCAGAATCCTGCTTTTCTGAACGTGTCAGAGAAAGTGCAGTATGTTAATGGTGAACACAGATTTTGCTTCAGTGAGTGACGACACGTAATTTGTATTGATTTTTTCGATACATGGCACACTAGCAATTTGGAGCAGTCATCGTCTAAACAGAAAGACAGCAGTGAGATCTCAGGCTTCCCCATCAGCTTGTCCCTGGGCAACACTGGATTAATAGTGATTGATAGTGTCTGTAGGTCAGGGCAGTAAAGTACTTTGTTGTTACTCTAGAAAAGCGCTGATCAGTCTTCCATGTAAAATAAAAAAGGATGCAGTTTTTGAAATGACCTGGGAGAGTTTGACTCAGTTGCTGACCGTGAAGACAAAGAGGAAGACATGATCAACTCAGTCCACAGACTGAAGACACGTGATGATGGTCTCACGTGTCCAAATCCAAGTGTGAAGCCGATGGTATGACGGTTGCGTTCCACATGAATTTGCATGTTGATAGATCTGTTGTCGTGATCAATGCTGCGCCTGTTATTTCCCTGTCGCTTCGCCATCGAGCTGCTGATATAACAAAGGGTTAAATGATCTTTTGACACAACTCTTCCGCCCACGCTGGGGCTGAAACCACAAGCCCTGGTGTTTCCATAAACAAGACCACGGTGAAAAAAACAGATGTGGCGGCATTGCAATGATCCTGTGATCAATATCTTCACATGAGCCGTGATTGTGGTTATTTTCCGAGGAAAATTGCCTGTGATTGAATGCGCAGGTCTATGTGTGTGTGTGTGTGAGAGAGAGAGCACGAGATTAGAGGCATACGTGTGTCTTTCGCTTATGCACAAGTAACCTAATACATCAATCACACACTGACAATAGCAATACTGACAAGCAGGCGGAGACAAATCCAGCGGGATTCCTCCTCATCCCCAAAGCGCAGTGCGTGCAACACTCGACAGAGATTGGGGAGCTGGAGAAGAGGTGGTGGTGGGGGATAAGTGTAAAATCACCTTGCCCAAGGGTACGGCCTGCACAGATCAATATCTTCGAGGATTGATGCCAAACACTGGCAAATAGGTACATGTAAGGTGTGTGTGAGTGTGGTGGCCCTAAACACACAGACAGGCTGATGGGTGAACAGCAGCTCCCCCTGTTGGACAGAGAGCTCCGCTGAAGTGGAAGATACCAACGCTGGTATCGGACTGCAGAAGGAGAACACTAGCAGTTCATAGAAACAGTTCATTTAACATGGAAATTATAATTTAATGTAGCAATGTAATTAAGTTTTGTTTGTACAGTAAATGAGGATGGTGTGGTTTCGTGCTCATGAATTATCCATATATGTTCTAGTTGCCTTTCAAACTAGCAGTCGAACAGATGAAAATGAGCTTCTACAGCGAACACTGGCTTATTTAGAGCCTTTTTGTCTGTTACTGCAAACTGAGCACCATCTTTGTCGAATAAATAAACAAATTAAACCAAGACAGGGATGCTCTTTGCACGTCTGTGCCAACTAATTAGTAATTTGGGAAAATGCATTAAAAGGCACACGATACTGGCCAGTGGTGAAAGTAACAGTATTCACACTTGTAGTTGAAGTTAGGGTATCCTGATGAATGGCATCAAATATGATTAATCCCATTGCATTATGTGCCAGTAGCATTTAGTTTTTAAGGTGAAGATGTTTTTACCAACATACAAATAAAAACTAATTCTGTTGAAAAGTGTTGCAGTATTAGAAATGACTAATTAAATATATCTTTAAATTATGAAAAGGAAGAAAATAAATAACAGATTGACGCACCAGAATTCTACAAATGATTCCGAAAGTATCTTTTCAACAATGCTCAGCTGTTCATCTGATTGACCTCAGCATGGCGGTTGTTTTTTCTGCAGTGTTTTTCAGATGAGCAGTTCTCAAGAACCCAACCTTAACCCCTAACTTCCATTGATTAGTGCATCTGCCTCTGACGGTGTCAGATTCTTGAGTTTATTTTGCGTGGAGAGGGTTCAGTCAGTTATCTAAGGTGTCAGCTAAACAGATAATTTAATGGAGGACCCTGAATAAATGAGTGGAGAGGCGTAACAAACCCAGAAGCTTCCACTCAGGAGCACAGCGTGGTACAAGTGAGCAGTAAACATCCTTTCCCATCATCCTCTCTGGCTTGTATAAAATGCTGAGCAGGCCCCGTTGACTGAGGAGGGAAAGATCTAAGTGTCTTTGAAAGACGGTTCATCGTTGGGCCACGCTCGGCGGGAGCTTCAGTCACAAAGATGCTCAAATGCCCGGAGCTTCAATAGAAACGGTGACACCTGCTTTCTACTCTGTGATCAGCAAACAGAGCGTGACCTGGTGGTCAACGGTTCACATTTCATGCTCCTGCATTAGTTCGATATGCTAAGAAAAACAGAAGAGCAGCTCGTTCCCAGGTGACTGAGCAGGACGTGATCGGACTTTCAATTCAACAGAGAAAGTGCTCCCTCATGTCCCAATTCACTTACACACCGAGGACCGTGTTAATGTTGCTTTATTGCATAAACCCCCCAGTACAAAAAAGACAAACGCACGCCTGAGAGTTCAGTGGTGCAGAGACCACAGGCATATGTCACCAGAGATGTGGAAAAAGGTGACAAATATGGACAAGTGTGAGTCCTATGCCAATAAATGGTGCGGTCCTGAACGTGTGATCCCAACAGTGGGGGAGGTGCAGGGGCTCGTCTTTAGCTGTAGGGCTGCGTTTTGTTTACGGGTTGAAGATCGGGTCAACGTCTCCCTACGGACAGAGGTGCCACTGCAAATCAATGCAAAGTTGCTGAGAGTGAATGAAAGACTTCTGCCCCGATGAGATCCTCGTCCATCAGGGGTCAGTGGATGGTTCGATAAGGAGGAGAATATTGTTAATCATGTTCTATCACCTTCGCAGTCATTGGATGTCCGACCAGGAGAAAACATGTACTGAGTCATGGCTCCATCTTAATTTTTTCTTTCCCATTTTACCGAGAAGCAAACAAGCGTTGCCCATAAAAAAGACAACCCTTTCCCTCAAGTAGTACTTTTGTCATCAAGTACGCTTGCTGGTCTATCTGCCAGGACCTCTCCAAGAAAGTGAAGACCGTCATCTGTCAAGAAAACAAGTGAAGAACTTGAAGACTACAGTTTTGAGGGGAATTTGAGTTATTACCATGGAGAACCACTACATATACAGACAGGCTATACTTCTAACACATGAACCAACCAGTGCTTCCAGTGCCTCTGTGCAAAGTTAGAGCAGGACTGCATGACAGATATTGTGCCAGTGTGTTTGAAAGCTCTCTCCTAAAACATCATCAAAAACAGCAGCAAGGGAAATGTGGTTTGGCAGAATGCGTCATCCCTGCAGTTGAGTCCAGAGATGTGTGAGCAGTGAAGCTTTTGGCTGACAAATGGTGGCCAAACAATTTGAACAAAGCAGTTGGGAAATGTGCCAAAAATTCAATTCAGATGTTTTCTGAACTTTACTTTGGACGTGTTTTGCTTTTTTTCAGTTTTCCATTGTGTCACTTCAAAGCCACTTCTTTCAATTTGCAGAAAGGCAACTTGCAGAAGAAGGGGCAGCGATAAGCACTGCTGCCTCACAGTAAGAAGGTCTGGGGTTCGAGTGCCGGGCTGGGCCAGCAGGGTGTCCCTGGTGTACCCCGCCTCTCGCCCAATGACAGCTGGGATTGGCCAACCCCCGAGACTCAGTAATGGACAAGTAGTTGAAGATGACTGAATGAACTTGTAGAAGAAGGCAGGTGCTGTTGAGAATGACAGCAGACTTTATTCCATATGGTCTATGTAGCTTGGCTAATTATGTAGTATAGAGACCAGTTGTTAATTGATAGATTAACATGCAGCTGCAGTCGTTGCTCCTCTTCCTCTGTTAGAGTCTGTTCAGGTTGACCACATACTGAATTGAGTCTAATTAGCCATGGGTCTGAAACAGGTCTGAACGTGCTCGTGTCCCCCCAGGATCCTCATTTTTGGAAATTAATTCCTGCACACGACCCGTGCAGACCTTTAGTTCCTATGTGAAAACATATAGTTTTAAAACATTCATCATTTCAGTTTTTTTTACTCAACTTTGCACAAGCCTGAACTTAATGTGATAAATGGCCACAGGTAGTTTTCCAGCACAGAAAGAAAAAAAAGAAAAAAAACTTTGCCCAGTGCATAGCGTGAGTGGGATGAGTGGAGGGGGGTTAGCTGGGTTGGCTGAAGTTTTTTTCTGCAGAGAAGCTCGGCAGCTCCCTCCAACCAAATGATGTCGATGTAATGTTTATATTGTGTGCAGCAATAAAAAATATCATCAAATAATACGGGTCTTATGGAGCCAAATAAAAATAAATAAATAAATAAATAAAAACTGCCAGTGCTCAGCCTGACTGAGGCTTCGGAACATTTACAATTATTTTCTGCAAAATGTGCATTTTTTTTTTTTTTTTTTTTTAGTGGGGAGACATCGAGCCAGTATTTATGTTCCGCAGCAGTCATAAAACTTTGCACACCTTCGCCCCATTGATGCACTTGATAGGCGCTGCCATCAGTCTGACGTTATTCTGCCCATTTTTCACATTTTCCTCACTCTGTCGCAGCTCAAAGCAAAAACAGAGCTGAAGTTGTGAGTGTGTGTGGATATTCCAGACAGTGAGCTGGAGTAAAAACTCAGGAGTTATTTTTTGGTGTGTAAGCGTGAATGTGTGAATGTTAGGGTTTAAGTGTCTGGCTGAGGGAGTGTCCATACATTTAGCGAGACGTGGTAGCAGGAACGATATTTCACCCAGTGTAAACTGTCCTAACAAGTGACAAGTGTCCTTCCCTACACGATAGACTGACACTGCATATTCAGTGTCCAGCGTATCCTCCTCACTGGTGAAAGTACTCGTCACTGAGTGCCACCTCTTTAGCTCCTCTCCACAGGAGGCTCCACTTCTTTCTCAGTCAACAACCAAAAAGGTGCTTGACAATCCCATGTGTGTTTGAGTGATGGGCTAGTGCGGCCGCAGCACAAAGGAAAGCAGAGCAAATTGAATGCAGGTAATCACAGACATCGGTAGTCTATTCCGCGACCTTGCACTCAAGAGAGCAGTGTGGACAAATGGAGTGGAGGGCAGTGGAAATAATAATCAGACTTGTTGTCTCTCCTTCTGCCATTAATCTGCTATAGGCCGTCCCAGAGAGGAGACTATCGGCTGAACTGCTTTATTCGTGCCGGTGGTCGCCATCCTCGACTCCTCTATTCAAACAGTAATCACTTTGAGCGCCGGAGCTTTTCCCCCCAGCACTCAGCATTCATCCTCCATCTGTCCACATTGCTCTGTCAGTGTTGACCATTAGATCAAATATAACCTTCAGTGGCTTCCAAATCTACTCCCTCTGTGGAATGATATGATAAAAAGTTCCCGCTGACTGTTTTGGGGAGAGAAAATCAATGTCGACCAGAGCACAGTGATTAAGGCCCACATGACATATGACTTAATTCCTGATTGACTTCCCACACGGTTTGGCCTCAGCTGCCCTGCTCCTCAGAGAGAAAGTCATTCCCCTGAAAAGGATTGTCCTGCCCATTATTTCCACATTTCTTCTTTCTCACCTTTGAATTCCAGCTTTATTTCCTCTCTTTGTAAGGCAAAAGATCTGTCTCCAAGCATGAGCTCATTTCCCCGACCTGAGGGCATCGAAGGTTGAGTCATATAATTCTACATTTGTCTTTGAAACGGCGGGAGACAGCGTATGAATCACTGTAATGTGCATGAGCCCTTGTCGCCACAGCTGCTATAATATCTTGTCATTCACACAACATCGAACGCCACTGCGTCACTGCCGCTTTTTTCCGGTTCCATGTTCCAAGGGAAGAGAATGATGACATCCCTCCTCGCAGTAATGATAACATTTGGAACACAGGACATGGGGAAGCTGGGTAAAGCAGTGTCAGGCTGGCAGCCATTGTCAGTCACTGAGAGAGGGCAAAGAGCCAGGACGTCTGATGCCTCGTTGCATGCCAGCCTGCGTGTGACAGCTGCCAGCGCTGCCCGAGAGCAGGGGAGGAGTCAAGGGGGAGAAGCGATCTGCCATGTCAAGGACTGGGATGGTGCAGAGGTGAGCATGGGGCCGTGAAAACAGGCTTGTAAACAGGATCTCTAGCAAAAATGCCTACGCATGCTGGGACAGAAGAGCACCTGGAACACCCTCAATAGCCATCACACAAACATGTGCATGCCATCGAAGTGTGAACGCTCCTCTGTCCCAACGAAGCTGCAGAGCAAAGAGCTCTCCGTCAAACTGCCTCAGTAAGCAGGCTGATAGGGGATAAACGCTGAACCTATTACTGCAGTGGGAACACTGAAAGGGTAAAGAGTTGGACCTGATCTCCGGTTCTCCTGGGATCCCCTCACACTCACAACACGCTTTTTGAAGCACATCAAAAATCATTATTCCCTGAATGAGCCTGTGAATCCAAACCCTTGAGTTTCCACAAGAACGCAAACTATAGATCTATGGTTCATGATATGTCCTCACCATGAGGAATTTTCAAATGGGTTTCAATTTGAGTTTTAATAGCAAGATGATTGATACTTTATTTTTTAATGGTGAAGAATTTTTTTGCTCCATATCCTCGTAATATTATGACTTTATTCGGGAAGTCTGTGTTTTGTTTTGTT
This sequence comes from Pseudorhombus dupliciocellatus, assembly GCA_016785235.1. Taxonomy (NCBI): domain Eukaryota; kingdom Metazoa; phylum Chordata; class Actinopteri; order Pleuronectiformes; family Paralichthyidae; genus Pseudorhombus; species Pseudorhombus dupliciocellatus. The sequence goes on along the minus strand of JAFBJW010000191.1, from coordinate 696,669 downwards.
TTGTTTTTTTTTTCTCAAGATGGCCTTAATACCCTGTCGTAGCATGTCAATTTTTTTTAAAGGAAAAAAAAGAAGGTATTAAAATAACTAGATAACGATACTGTGTGAATGTGTTCATAAATATTCATGCTACCTTTTCACAGGATTCACTCAATAAAAACCCATCTCTAACCCCTGGTAAACAAAGCTGAATGTCAACAGACTGTACCCGGTGATCTATGTCCATAATGCATCAAGAGTGTTCTCAGTGATCAAGTAGTGGATGAGGTACTATTAGATTAGTATCATTAACTATTAGTTTCTGCCTGTGAGTGCCCTGCAAAGACATTGTGAAAATGAATTACATTACTGCGAGGGGGAGAAACCACGTCTAACAACCAGTTGTTCAAAACACATTACGCTAAAAGATCAACAGAGAAAATGTTCTTGCACTTCTGACTCCGGCTTTGCTCATCCACTTAATAATTCGCCATTTAACTCTTCAGCGCTGTTTTCCACGCAGCCACCGTGTGAGCAGACTTCACACGCAGAGACGCAGCTCAGTCAGGTCGAGTGAGGCGCAATAAAACTGCGATGCTGCGATGTCCCCGCTTTGCCGCCTCCATCATCCACTGCAAAATGCATGCATGTCAAGCTTTTTAGCATGTGGCCACAGAGGTGTATATGGACAGAACAGGAAAAAAATAGAAAAGGTGGCATCGCTGTTTCATTTAGTTTTTTTGAAAACAAAAAAACCATGAGACTTAAGTTTTCAAATGAGTTTTTTTTTTTTTTTTTTTTTTCAAACTGCTCAATAAAGAGTTGGTGGAAATGTTAATAGTAAAACACAATTGAAATGTAACATTTGAACTTTATAAAGTTTTAAAACGCACATATGGACTAAATATATTCCTTATTTTTACTACCCTGTTTCATATCTGTACAAGAGCACTGCATTAATAACATGTTTAAATCTGAAATGCCTTGTGCAGCTGAAACGGTGAAATTGGTTTTAGTAACAAGGATCTCTGTGGTAATCAGTGGGAGGATTCTGAGCTGAAAACTGTCTGTCAGGATGAGAGAGGCTTGGAAAGTTGGAACATTTGCAGCTTGCGGCTGTCAGTCGCTCCTCTATCTGGATTTGATGGACCGGAGGAGCCGGCTTTACTCTTAACATTTCAGCTTTATTCACCAAAAGCAAAATAAATAAAGAAATCAAACCTTCCTGTATTTTATTTTCAATTTATTCTTGACTTCATAACTTTCTTCTTTCTCATGATTTAGTTTGACTTTATTTTGGCTTCATTCTAAAAAAAAAAATCTTTTTTTTTTTTTAAATTTAACTCATGCCTCACCCCACCACAATAACAATACATGTGATAGAGCCCGTCCAAGCTCCCTTCACCATAAACTAGCAGATCAATCCAGCCACAACTGTTCAGATTGTAAGATTTAGTTACTGGGCTGGCAAAATGACATTAACTCCTCAATATTATAATTTAGTTTCAGGCAAGTCATCCATCTATATTCTCACACAAGCCACTGGAGGCAAAGATAGCACATACATTTTTAACGTTGGCAAATAAAAACTCTGTAAATGAGCAGGATCTCAAGGCAAGTGCATAGGCAGAGCAACACATTGGTAATATGTGTTGGGAGAAAAAAGCGCAACTGGCACATCTGTGTAATTTCACAGCTGCGTCTCTTTACTCTCTGTGCCATCAGCAAGAGCGTGAGAGAAAGCCACATGTGGATGTAAAGCTCCAGAAATGTGTTAAACTGATCGTTTACACCTCAGCGTCAGCCATCGTCTATCCCATGTCGCACGCCGACATGTGCAGTACAAAGTATGGCGACCGAGTGCAGCACTACTTTCCCACCAGTGACACATTAAAAGAGCCACAGATTCTGTTTGAAGACCGATCCTCCAGGACAACACACGCCACTCGTCTCTCCGTGCATTTAAATCAGGCTTGTTGTTTTCTGAAGCACGCCCAACTGACTTCCCCCCGCCCTTGGCACTAACAGTGGGTATCCCTCGGCGGGAAGTGAACGCCGTCCAGTACTCAGGATGCTGCTGCGCCGCGTCCACAGCCTGCGAGCCTCTCACCAGGGTTAACTGCCACCATCTGACAGGCCTTTTGATGCGAGGCGCCGGCTCTGCTGCCGGGACCGAATCCTCTGTGAGAGTCCGTGGGTAGAGTGTGGTCATGTTGTCCTTCCTCGCCCGGCCTCAGCATCCGACTTGTCAAACAAATTGCCCATAACAGCAGTTCCCTCAATCTGCCTGCTGAGCCGAGAGTTGTGCGCTTCCCCAGCTTCCCCCCCACTGCTGGGTGTCTTCTCAGACGCCATATGGACGGCCATACATGTAGCGCTCGTCTGCCGCTCAGCACGTTTTGCAGCGGCGGGCCTCTGCTGTAGTTTCCAGTTGGTGGCAATGTGACACAATGTGAGCACAAGCGTCTCTCAGACAGCTCCGTGCTGTAATTCATGTCAGAGACAGACACACTTGAGCTGCAGCTTGAAACATTCTCACTCACGCGCATTTGTTTCCTTCACTGCAAATGAAAGGTTGTTCTCTGGGGCTAAAACATTATGCATTCCAAAGAACTGACAGAGAATAAAGATGCTGCTTGACGTTCAAAATGCTTAAACAGGGTCAGAGCAATGGACAAGCTGGAGAAGTAATATCTAGTCAAAGGAGATTGTTTTTTTTCTGTGCCGCCGACAACAGTCCCTTTCTTTACTGCTGTAGACACATCAGGGATAAACAATGAGGGAACAGCAGCTGCTGCTTCTCATTCTGTCCTGTGTTCTGATGTATGGTCCCTGGAACTCACTGTAGATGGATCGCATCCGATTCCACCGCTCTAAGCTCCTAAAGCAAATCTACTACTTGAGCAACACATTTCCTCAGGTGCCATGTTTCCCAACCGTTTTAATTCTAATAGTCACCTGACATTCAAGCTCCCTCGCTGACTCAGCCTCCGCCTCCATGTACTGTATCAGATCAGCAGCTCATTCTCCTTCACTGGCATGAATGACATTAGCTGGATTTAACTGAAGAGGACTGTTGGAATAGGAGTAACTCCACAGTGCTACTCGAGTTTTAATTTGTACTCAGTCACATATCAAGCAGCCAGTTTCTCTCCTGAAGTCAATAAAATCTTGTGTGTTTTTTTGACCACTTAGCATTGACATTTTCACAAATTATCGAGTAAATATTTGATGGATGTTAACGGAACAAAAAAGAAAACTGATGTTTATGAATGTGACCAATTTGGTGCAGATCAAAAAACCAGTAATACCACTGAGGGAGATTGGTTTGGTTACACTGACAAACACTTCAGTCCAGTTTCAAACAATGTTTTTGGCATTGTTCCTGCTCCTAGTTTTCATCTCACTGTTTGAATTTAAGGTGGGCTGTCAGAGCCCAGATCTGATGAGGTAGGTGTTCTGTTCTTACTGTTGCTCTGTGTTGTTCAAGTTTATAATGGTGTTCTGTACAGCTCCAACAGTGCTGCTGTACCATGTGTCATTAATCCAAATGGTAAATCGAGTGGAGCAAGGATTTTAACCAATTTATTCTTTTTACCAAATAAAATCAAAGGCTTTTATAAAAAAGTGTATCCTTGACTTGAATTTTCTTTTGGGGTGCGTGGGTAGAATAGCATTGCAGTGAGACCAATTTGCCATTGGCCTGAGGCATTGTGTTCCAGGAGGAAGGCAAACGTCCAGGCATTGACAAGGCTGAAAAAACCTTCCCCAGATTACTGCTCACACAGATGCCTCTGCAGTTGTTAGGGTCTAATTTATCCCAGCTCTCGTGTATCAGGGATCTTAGCCCCCCTGGCTCCGGATCTCAGGGAGGCAGCTTGACTAAAGAATAAGCTTGAACAACTGAAGCAGGGCCAGCCTGCGCTCAGGGCTGTGGTGGTTCAGCATATCCGTCCTCATGCACTCAGCTCTAAATGCTTTGTTGGAGTAAAATGTTTCTCAATTGATCATTTTCAAACTTTTTAAAAAGATCTTTTAATTTTTTTGCCAACATGACTGAGATTTGCTCTTGTTGTCAAAAACATTATATGTTTATATGCTTCTGTTGTGTAATGCCAGATTGTCTGTTTTGTTTGAAATGGTTCCCTTTTCTCTCTGTATTGAATTCATCTTTGTGCTGCTTCGTTGTTTTTTCTGTCTTTGTCTGAGGTCTGTGTTTTGAGGCTCACAGTGTTCCAGGTTGGACTGATGTCACAGTTTTTGTCTTGTTGTTTTTAACAGATTGGAACCATGCAGAGAGAGGAATCATCAGTTCTATTAAAAATGTCACCATTATTTTTATAGTTTATTAAAGCAATGTCTTGATTTAGAATGCAAGAGATGGATCGTGTGTGTGTGCTCTTTGAAAGCCTTACAGTACAAATGCAGAATGTTCAATGAATCAATAGATGCTGGGTGTCGGTGCACACACCCTGTGCATACTGTATAAACCCCAGGCTGTCAGTACAAATCCATTCTCTCAGTGATGGGACCATGTCATTTATAACATGATGACGAATGCTTTGCCTAAATACAGTCTCTGATGCTATTGATTCTAAAAGTTGTTGCATCATCTTTATAGTGACCATAAATTTTATCATTCCATCGATTGTGCTATGAGAAGCAGTAGCGTGATGTCATTTTCTGTGACTTAATAAACTTTGATTGTCTAGTCCTATAAATCACAAACATATCTTGGACCGTGTGCCGTTCTGACCATATATTTGTTGACCTTGAAAAGAGTGAGTGAGACAGTATTTTCAAAATAAAATCCAATTAAGTAATGATTCAAAACAGAAGGTACAGACAGGAATACCCAGGAAGCAGAGGCTATATTTTTCTTGTTTATGATTTACTCTGGGAGTGCTCCGCCTCTCTGAGCGGTTGGCATCTTCCTGTGCATTGGTCGGCCTCATCCCAGGGGTGGCAGCCTTGAACCTTGCCAGGATGTGTATGCATGCTGTTTCAGGCCCTGCACCACTGCCTGTGATTTATAGTAGGTTGGGTTCTGCCAGGTGGAACTCCAGTCCACTGGGTTTTGAGGGCTGTCTCCTCTTCCTTGGCCAGATTCCTGTGTTGGACTGGAGGCTGTCAGTCAGATCCTCTGCAAACATCAGTCACGTGGACGTGGTGCTGTTATGTCAGAGTGGGCTTATGGGCAGTGTTGAAGCTTTCTAGTGGTGCACTCACTGAAACGATCCCTCTCTTTACGTATATCAGGCGTGAGTTCCCAGGGGAAGTCATTGTCTGGCATCTTTTGTTTCAAACTGGGATAAACAGGGGTTTAATGCTCAGCGGTGTCTCACATGGCATTCTGTGGCCAGAAGAGAGATTCCACCCGGTTGATTAAATGAACCTCAGATAGGACTGAGTGATGATGCGTTAAAGAGTGTCTGGCAACAGGATCAAGCCAGCACTGTCCCGTTTAATACTCTTTACCGAAGTGCTTTCAGTTGCATGCAATTGTCCTTTATCCTTACCGATCAACACGCAGTTAGTTGCCGACCTTGTAGTTTATCTGAGAAGGTAGAATGATAAAGTGCTGTCCTGCCACTACCGAGTACTATAGAGTATTCATTCAAACCTGTCTGTGCACTTCATTTGTAAATTTTCAAAACAAATTTGGATGAAAAGTTGATTATGTAACTAGGTATGTATTTCACACAAAGACAGAGCACACACAAACATTAGCTTCTTCTTAGCTCTTAAGGTATCTACCACGTCCAAAGGGAAATGTGGCTCTCCAGCTGCTTCTTGTCTGACTGTGTCCAAAAACTAATGGCCAACTGTGTGTGCTGTGTTTGCACCAGCAGCGGGGAGGATTTCACTAAAAGCAGTTGCCTGCCGGGACTGCTTTGCTGTGAATCCAGAACATAACTACAAGGAACCCTAATAAGATTTGAAACACAATAAGATATTGGGTGCAACCAGCGGGAAATGTGGGTTTGGGCTGCATGTAGTAGTACGACTCATTACTACTAGAAAATCTTCATTGGCTTTGAAGCTTATACACTTGATGTATCACCCCACCTAATTCTTTTCATGTGATCCAAATACCTGCATAGAAACACATCAAATAGACAAGCATCACACTGTTTAAGCTATCACTGACTTGACTGCTTTTCGCTAACAACAGCTCACCTGACAGGAGACATAAACAAAAACAAATTCTGCTGGCTTCATTGTCAACATTCATTGTCACTATCCTCTGTTGTGCTTGTGTTTTCACTGCGTGGCTTTTGTGTTTGTGTTTTCCATCAATGCGGGTATGTGGGACATCTCAGCCACCGTTAACACATATCAGACTATTGAGACAAATAAATTGTGAGTGGTTGCTGCTACCCGAGGCCTGGTGAAAAATATATATCGGGGCGGACGCAGTTACTTGAGGGTAGATTTTTGGCAAAAACTTGGAAGAAGAAAATTTCACCTACTTCTTAAACGTGAAGCATCCTCAGTGCCCTATGTCAAGCGGGTTAGCACAGTTTACTCCAACATGATATATGAGTCTTGAGACAACTCTACAGAGACACGGGTCAGCAAGCCTAGAGGTTATCTTTTTTACTTTTACGTAGCAATAAAAGGAGGAATCTGGAGGACAAGAAGCTCTGGATCAGAAAGGGCAATATACAGCGTTCACACAGTGCATAGGTTTCCACATTCACTGGCTGTTCCTGGTATCTGTAATGATGTTGTTCACTTGCCCCTGCTCTAATGCAGAGCGCTGGTTATTTCACCCCAGAAAGTACGAAAAATAGACTGATCAAAACACATTTTTACCGGAGGACTTCTTTGGAAGCCATTTGACCATTTTCAGGAATGGACACAGAGAGCTCACAAACAGCCACGGATTTAATTGTGTCTCAGCTCATCAGGGGCATGGCAGTTGTCACCATCAACATCAACCAGGCTCAGACACCCCTGAGGTTTAAAAAAAAAAAAAAGAAGATATTCCCTTGTGGTACAAAGATCTACAAGACCAAGGGGACATGCTTTCTCACCTGATCACAGCGTCACAGCTCGTGTGTGGGTGGAGTGAAGGATTTTGTGGTTATTAAAACATCTTAGTTTAACATGGCGGTTCTTTGATTATGTGAACAAATTGGACAGGCAGCTGAATCCACTGAAGCGTGGTAAGTCAACCAGAAGTTTCGCCTGCACATTGCTTGTCTTTTAATGTCTTTCAACCCGGACCTCATATCGCAATCAGCGCCCCTTCAGCTGTGCTGCATTAAACAGCAGCTGTCCATTACAAGTTAGTTCCCCCTGTGTACATGAGCTAGTTAGCTAGCTAACATTAATTCCTTACGTGCCAGGTCAGACTGATAAACTTTCAATTTACATTGCGCGGAGGGTTGAACCGCTTGCTTAAACGAGGTGCCCCTATACATTTTTATTTTCATTGCAAGATTAACCTGGACGAGGCCAGAAACATTTGCATATAAATATCAATAGACCCCGTGTTCACGTCCGCCGCTGACAAAAGGGAAATTGAAACGGCGGCAGGAATCAAAGTTCAGCTCTGACAATGGAAGCAAAATAGAAAGAGACAAGAGCAGCTCATGGAGACGGAGAGAAAGGAGCAGGTAGGGTTGGATTAACACTATGTCCCCTTACTATTCAGCCCAAACACAAATGTCGGGGAAATCACCTCACTGACACCCTCACTGGTAATTACTGTGGAGCCTATAGACTTAATAGATTTAATTGCAGAATATGGCCTGATCCTGTTGCACTGCTCTTTGGCAATTTATTCTCAAGCCTAATTACACGGTTTTAAAGCTATCAGTTCAGTGCCCATTAAACCTGCCTATTCGGAGAGGCATCTTACTGTGGCGAAGCCGGTTGCAGCTCCCCTGAAACCAACGTGACCGACAGTAATTTCGTTATCAGATGAACTGTCATCTTTGTTTTGCACCAATTCTTCAGGTTTTTGTTCATTCAAAATACTAAATATGTTTATTCCTGTTCGTGGGAGTGGTTTATAGATGCACGCTCACACCTTTTCAAAGTAAAAGCTTTCTAAGTCAATGAAAGCAATACACGCTCAAAACACTGATTTTGCTGTTACTTTCTAGAAAAAAATAGCTCAACAGGAATCGATCAAATTAATTTTTGCAGCTAATGACGGAGATCAGCGACATCTGTAAATCTGGTCTGAGTGGCCCCCACTCACTGCACAGTGCTGATTATTAAATATCTGCCAAGCTTTTAGCCAGCTCATGACCTCTACTCTCCAAATACAGACACAGACAGGTATGCATTTGGGTTGGTAGATGATCAAATGACTATTTCTGGATCAGGAACGTTTTGTTTGGTGTTATTTCTTTTGAATCATCCAGATCTACTCAGATTTTTTTTTTCCTCTGTTGGAGCAAAGCTCTTCCTTATTAAATGCTTCAAACGATCGAATCATAGTCCCGAGTCAGACAACGTAAAAGATCTTTATGCAGCCGTTAGAGGGAGAAATCTCCTTGTCAAGTCCAATGATGTCAAACTGCTGCTGCTGCTGCGCGATATAAAATGGGACACCAGTCAGCACTTATTTACTTGAAAATGCTGTTGTCCTGTTCTGAAAAAAAAAGAAGCTTCTCCCATCATTTCACTTTAGACACAGGGCTGAACACTGCCCCAGCCTGTCATTAGTTTCCTTCCCATTTCCAAACAGTTGAGCGTGTGTCAGCTGTTTCCAGCCGTCACCGTCGCCCGGCGCCGTCTCAAAGCATGGCCTTCAGGAAAACAGCATTTGGCTGGGTCATTATGTTTCTCATCATTTCTCTCGTCACGCTTGTCACACCTACCAGTCAACTATTTATTATCTGCTGTTTCTTTTTAAACCACTATCTAGCACACTTCAGCCATCTTCTATCTCCCATTTAAAATTGGGACTGACAACCACAAACTGGGCCAAAGGGAGACAGATTAGATTAAAGACAGGCAGGGCGAGTTCAAACGAGCCCCGACAAACCACTACGGGACGGGACTGAACCGAGCCAGACTGAAATCTGCCCTCAACGCAAACAACTCGCCTTTTCCTCCGTTTGTTTAAAGCTGCCTCCATGAGGGGAGGATTGTAACGACATGTGTCAAACTGATAGATTCTCTATGTGGGTGCATGATGCGAATGAGTAGCTGCCGCTGTCACTCATGGTTTTATGGATTTATAGGAGAGATTGCTGATGGAAATTACAGCCTTGGACGGTGAATAACGCCGCAGATCTTTCTGGTGCGGCTAATGAAATGGTACATGCAAATCTCTGTAAACAGAGTAGGTGGAATCTGTTGAGTGGTTTGAAGGATAGAGGGCTTCTGGTTTCAGAGCTGCACAGTCTCATTTATCCTCCCTTGCGCGTCTTAATTTGTTTAAGCAAATGGCTGCTTCTATAGCGCATAGGAAATGGCGAATCTGAGAGGGAAGCAGAGCGGGCATCCCTTGCCTCTCATAGCTGTGCAAAGTGAAACTTGATTTTAAGTCCATTAATAGAAACTGCCGCAGCAGAGGGCTGAACATTTCAGTCGGTTAAAATTGGACTCTTCTATGCCAATTTTCTCCTGAGTGGAAAATAGAAATTGTCTAGTTCCAAGAGAAAATTCCGTTTTATTTCAGCGGTCTCACTTGAGTCGTTTGTCGAGCACCCGATGCAGCGGCGGTCCAGAGGAGTTTATAAGAAGTCAGCAGGAAACCATTACTGGACATGTGATGAAATGCAGCGGAGAGTGTTAGTGGTTGAATGGAAAGTGTGTGTGCGCGTGCTTGTTCCACAGAAGGAGCTGATGAGGATCACGCTCAGCTGAACATGCTGTACGCGTGTCTATCTGTTGAAAAAGTAAGAGAGATTTGTTTCTGCAGGTTGTTGTTCCAGTGAGGCGTTCAAACCCAAGGAATGGATGAATTTCACATATTACAAAATGATTTTCTTTTTGGTAGTTGATAAGAACTGAGGATTTGGGGTCTGCTTTATGTCTAAGAAGGATGCAACCTCTTCTTTTATTAGAACTGATAAACTGCGACATTTGAGGAGAGCTGTAAAGTGCCACCCGGTGATGGCTTTATATAGACTGCTTCTGTTCCAAATGAGTGATGGGGGAGCACGAGCAGCAATCGTAAAACGGGAGAAATTGTGATTCTCAGATTTCATATAATTCAGCCTAATGGCGTCGGTGCTTATGCAGAGGCCAGCGTCTCGACTGGTCATAAGGACCAGGTCTCACTGGGAAATCAAGTGTCGTAATTCCAAATTATCGCCAGGACCAAAGTCACTCATGCAATGTTTAATGGCGCAACAAAAAAAAAGTTTTCATGACGGTATTTTTTTGTCCAAACTCTCATAAATGTGTTCCCTGTAGGTGGAAACACAAAACGTCGGGAGGATTTTTGTCTTGCGCTCTCTCTCATGTTGCAGCATCTGTTGTTGTGCAGCTTTGAGCTAAATATCATTTGATCACCACACAAGTGTCAGGCAGTAACATGCTAGTCAGCTACTGCTCCTCGATTTAGGATGGAAATGTGTGTGTGTGTGTGTGTTTTTCTGTTGCAGTGCATATTTAGGCTTTATCAAAGATCATATATAAAGATGGATGGCATTACCATTCCCAAGAGTGAGATCAATAATAAATAAACAACTAACGAGCAGTCTTTACCAGATAACACACACCTTATATATGGAGTGTGACCTTTTAAACTGGATAAAGAGAAAAAAAAACAGCTACTGTATATCCTTCAACCTTCCACCACCCACGCACCACCAGCGGACGCCGTGTGGTGCCGGGCGAAAACCGGACGATGTCCGACCACGGCCACCTTCCACGGCTGTCGAGGAGGTCGACGGGGTTAATGGGAAATGAAACTGCAGTGCCTGGAAACGTCTTGTGCGGGTTTCTGGGAGGGATAATAGGGCTGCCTGTCACCGGTGATTACTGCCATCACATCTGTGAATACCAGTTTTCCCCCTGTAATGATGTATTATAACAGCAGCCCCCACATATAGCTCACACCAACTCAAGAAAAATGTCATTCTCTGAGTTTCTCTTTCTCTTTTTTGTGTTAGTGTTATGCTACACAGCAGCCTGTTATTAAATATAACATCAGCCATCGTGGGTCATTTAGATCGTCTGCAGTCACCGAATAATCAGTGTCTCGTCGCATGAGGCTGTTTAAATAACTTGGTCTTAAGGTCTCCTCAAATTTCAGAAGCGCCGAGGCTGAATCTGCGTCAGCGTGACAGGCACAGGCTAAGTGAGAGGACGGCAGGTGTTATCTCTATAAAGCTTTTACAGCAGCACAGAATGTTGTCATGTTCCAGAGGTTTTACGCAAGAACATAATTACTCTGCATAATGCAGGAGTCAATCAAAAGTAGATTTTATCGACCATATGTGGCTGAGGGTTATACGGGAGTGGAAGACAATCTGCTGATGATTTTTTTTTTTTTTTCCAACCACTATCAAATTTGTGCTTTAGGAAGGATTCATTTACGACGAGGCGGCTGGGATGGTATTAAAGTCCTTTTGCAACATTGCTCAGGGTTGATTCCAGTGTAGTATTTAGCATGAGCGAGGTGCTCTCATTAAAGCTGATTTTAATTAACTCCACTGAGGAGGCTTGTTATGAGTATGGAAAAAATAAATAAATAAATAAATAAAAATACCAAACCAATTCTGTGAAATTTTGCAAAAGGGTGAAGGAGGGAAATTTTGGTTGGGATCAATTTATTGACCTTTACTTTAAGTGATCTCTCAGATGATAATAATTATAATAACAGTAATATGCAATAATTATAATTATTGTCATTATTATTACGTGATCTTGATTAATTTAAAAAAGGCATGTTGAAGGGGTTGATGTCTGTGACTGTGGGCTACTATGTGCAGATCCAAGTAAAAGCCCAGCTCTAATGCATTGAAATGTGGTTTCCTTAGTGGACTGATGACCCAGTCAAAATGCATTCTAGTTTGTGTTGCATGATCACAGCAGTGATAAAAGGATTCCTGAATTGTTGGTCAGTGTAATCCCGTTTTCATTAAAACTGTTTTGCAACCAACACTCGGCCACTTAAAGCAGAGCACAGGCAGCCCAGCAGAGACACAAATCTCAGAAGTCGAAGTATAATTGTTGTGCGTTGGACACAACATTCTGTGTTCATGTCGGAATCCACAGCTTGTGGCAAAAAAAAAAAAAAAAAGCTGGCAGAGAAAATTGGATTTCAGGGCCCCAAGATGACTCTGATGGCTTTCTGCTTTTGTTGCAGATAAATGAGACAACCCCAGAGGGAAATGAATACATTCTGTGTGCTGCCAGGATAAACTGTGAGGACACTCAAGTTTGGAATATCAGTTTGTGTAGATAGTGGCATGAAGACCACCAACACTTTTAAACACTGGGTTTCCAGTGTCAGGTCAAGGAAGATATTTGCTGAACAAGCCTGACGGCTGTTATTGTTTTATAATCGCAATTATCGAGAATGTTGGATTTCTTCATTTTCCAGATTCAATGATCTCTTTGCAGAACCTCAGATTTATTAAAAGCCTAGTAATTTCAGGAAACAGCTGGTCACTGCAGTTCATAGCAAACAACACTCAAGCAGCAGTAAGTGTTTTTTTTTTTTTTTTCTAAGGGGCTAAGGGGCAGTTGGTGCCACTGTGACAATTTTGGCAGCCGGACCTAATCAGGCACGATTCAAAACCACCTTAGTGGCTTTACGATGTTTGCACAGGGCTTTAGGAAGGCTCAGTAACTTCCTAAAACAAGCAGCCGCTGTTGTTTCCAGCAAATTCTGCTGAAGAAGGAACTGGTGCGTGGGCGTGATCGACTCAGGGTGTGTGCGAGGGACTCAGGCAGAACTACACTACTACAGAGCATGGCCCCCCAACTTCACCCCCTGAGCTGAGGCTTCTTTTGGACAGAAATGAGCTGAACTCTACACTTCCCGAAATTTCACGAGGATGAATGTGAGGACACAAATGACGGAGTCTGTTGAAAGGCACCTTTCTTCTCTGTCTCCTGCCAGTCTCCAGAGTAAAATGTTCAAATGAACCCACGGAACAACCAAGCAGGGAAATATCCAATACATTTAAAGCAAGGCAGTGATCATAGGAAGGTTATTTGTAACAAGATAACAAGAAAAAAACTAAAAAGAAGACAAGTACTAGCTCAGGATAAAAAAAAATGTAGATGCAGATGCAGACCAAAGGTCAACTTGGAACCGATAACTACATCATATCTCAACAACAGCCTAATACTCCTCACAAAGAAACACTGGGTGTGTGCACAAATCCTTGGTCATGTCATAACTGCTGGGTTTTGGTCTTTTCTTACCCACCCAAATAAATCATTTTACCCACCCAGTGAAACCCAAAACAACACTCACACCAAGGAGAAAGAGTTAATGTGAGCAGTTAACAGCTAAAGTTAGCAGTCCGTATTTATCACAGGGCATAACGTGCATTACTGTGACCTCGAGGACGAGGCAATAAATCCACTGATTGGTGCCAGTCAGCAGAGCACTTAATGAACCCTGCCTCTGCGTTATGGCAACACTGTTGGGAAAGCATTGCATCATCTCCCTCACTGTCACATACACGAGAGTTATTGTTAACTGTTAAGTCTCTTTTACACTTGATCTCTCCTTCAGCCTCCTGCCTCCTCAGGACACTGACCATCATGAAACCGCTCCTCGTCCTCTCTGCTGCATCACCCAGAAAAGGTTTGCCTCTCTTTCTCAGGGCTTTCACGGCTTGCTCCAAACCTTGTTTTTTGTTTTGTTTTTTTTGTCAGCAGAGATTTTGTCTCGCAGCACTCTCTGTTTTAAGTCTGAAAAACAAGCTCCTGCTCATTTGTCAGTGTTCCCTTATCTCCAGCCACACTGTGTTCTGCAGGACCTTTCAACAACTCAGGTTACTTGGATGGGTGGCTCATGATATGTGAGTGTGTGTGTGTGTGTGTGTGTGTGTGTGTGTGTGTATCTGTTGGGGAGTAAATACCATTGTCCACCATTCCAGCCAGCTATCCCTGCAGACAATAAATCTCACAGCTGTTTTTTTTTCTTCTTTCTTTGTCTATCCTAAATGGAGCTTCCCATTCTATGATATAAACATAGGAAACAATCAGGCCCACTGCAGCCTGAGAGCTGAGCAGGCACATCACACACACTTACAAAAGCTCTCACTGTCTTTTAAAACTCTGAACCTTGCACATCATCAGACAGTAGTGAGTCCTGGAGGGACCCACTGGAGCATGAATCCCCTGCTCCCGGATGTAAGACAGTGGAGAGTAATGTTATCCAACTCCAACAGAGGCTCAGGGGCAGGGTGACATGAATCACACCTTGGAAAAAAAAAAGGCCCCTTCAAGGTGACCAAGGAAGTGCTTCTCGTTTCCATCGGCGTGGGCGGCGCACCGTCAGAACTGTGTCAGCATCAGAACCTGTGTGTGTGGGATGTGACCTTTGACTCATAGCTACTGATTGCGTGTCACATAGACATAGTACATGTATGCCAGTGTTAGCATGTGCACATAGAGAGGACACACTATGACCAAGTTTGTATAGCTATGTCATCAAGTACGTGCATGTGCCGCATTGGAGACCTCAGTTTATATTGTGTCCAAATCTGCACGTGGACCCTGATATGCATAAATGCACGTGTGATCTATTGTGAAACTGTAGTAAGATGTCAGCTCTGTACGGGCTCCTTCATACACATCCACATGTTCCACGCATTAACTCATAATCTGATCTCTCTGGACACACGCTGATATTACAGGCAGGCCTGAACGTAGTCTGCATGTCGGCCGCTGTTGTGTTTTCTAAGTGTCAGCTGGGATTGGCTCTGGCCTCAGAGACGCTTAAAAAGCAGACGCATATAAAATGTGGATGGCCGAGGTGTTTGTTTGCCATTAAAAGGTGGCATGTTGGTTAATGGGCCTCGTCCACTTCAGCAATGACATTATTGGCACTCAAACGGAACGCGTCAGTGTCCAGCGTGTCTCAATAACTACCGATACAATGCTGTCCATACCCATTACATACAAAGATTTATACAGGAAGCTATATATTCTGAAACCATTTAAAAGGGGAGGTAAATGGGCTTTAATTCCACAGTGACCTTTCCAGTGTTCCTCAGTTTCAGTCCAAATTTTCCCCTCAAACAGGAGCTCCAGGGTTTGTAGCAACTAATAACAGCTCACATTTGACCTCTAAATTTTAATTCATAGCTTTGAGATCATGAGCCGATTATTAAATTATGAGATTTTATTACATTAAAGCTATTAAGTTATGAGCCTTTATTACATTATTAGTTGCTACAGCGTTTTTTCATTTGGACCCGATACAAAAGCTCTGCAGGTCTGAATGGCAATTAGAGGCCGGCAGCCCTAATCGAGTGGTGGGCATCACAAGAGTGTCACTGATGCGATGCTGAAACACCTTCAACACATTTGTCATAAAGAGACAAGGCGGGACTGTGATGGGTGGTTTCCACCATTGTACACATGCAGTGTGTTGTGTACAGGCCAGGCTCAGTGAGGAAGGAAGGAGGGAAGGAAGGGAATGCAGTAGGATGACTGAGCGAGTAACAGAGGAGACGCAGAGTGGGAGGAAATGAGAGGAAAGGCTCACGCTGCCGTCAATGCAAGACCATCATCCTGCAGCTGCAGCATTATCTGCATAATCCAGCTATCATTTACTCCCACATCTTCATGGCTGGCCAGTCCACACATCATGGATTTACATGGGGGATTAGGTGGTGATAGTTTCAAGGCGATGGTGACGATGATGGAAATCATGACATCATGAGTTTATGTAATGATGCCAAATATTCAAATGATGTACACTTTTTTCAGTTTTTCTTTTCCTCACTAGGAAGCAAGACGCCGTGAATGTAGCAGCAGTACTAGTGGTAGTGGTAATCGTAATAGTACTACAATCTAAATATTATTTTACAGGGGATGTCTTTTAAAATGATGTACCATGTACATTTATAAGAAACCTATGACAGTTAGAAGCGTCACCAAAAACATGAAACGAATAATGGGATACCTAATGTTTTGGCTCATCTGCACCAACTTGTCAACCTGTAAGTAAGTTGATAGTAGTTGTAAAATAAATGGCAATAATATCGACTATGGAAATATCTACTATTTACGTAGTATTCAAAAAAGTATTATAAAATTGCCCTTGACTTCAGTACTGAATTATTGTTCACTGTAGTTAATAGTTGGGGACGGATCTTGCAAGCTCATTGCTGTACAGAAATGGAATTAACTGGATGTATGAGATTAAATATACTCAAATGTCAGTAGACAGTGATTGTTATTTACGGGCTGGACATGCTGCAAAATGCAACAGAATTAAAAAGTCAGAAAATGGCTTGAAAAGATTTGTCTGATCAGTTATGAAACGTGTTTGGGGGATTACAAGTTAAAAAAGTGATTTCAGAACATGGAGGTTTGGGGAAATTAAATTAGTGCTGCTCAGATTAGCCACTGTTCATGTGTCTTAATAAGACAAACAGTGAAATTACACTGCAGCTGTGCAGGATCAAATATAAAAGCTTCATTGTTCTGTGTAAAACACGCTTGGTGCTGCAGTGATGACGAAGTGGCATCATTAACCATCGACAGTGTCGGGGATGAGGAAAGGAGAGGCCTCAGGAAGGTTGATCAGCATCTCAGCTGTGAGCTCAACGCCCTGAAGGAAAATGAGCAGAGCGTTTTTACTGTGAAGACATTTGCTAAAGAGCCAGAGATTGTATAAATGCTGTAGCCTTGACGGAGTTCAGCACTGGCAAATGTGTGAATTAGTCAAACGATATCATATCATAGTATCAAAGGATCTGGTGGTGGCTGAGGATGTAAAGGAGCCCCGCCCACACTGAGGATGCTGGTCGCTTTTTGTTCAAATTTTATTTCTTATCATGTTTCATATCGTATTTCAAATCAAGTTTCATTTCACAGAATGCATCGAAATTGCCCAGAAAAATGGCATTGCTCTTTCTTGGGCAGTTTGCATATGCATGCTGTGTGAGGCTGATTATAACGAATGGTTTGGGAAATAGTTGCTCCACCTCCAGACTGACATTTGGGGAATTATAGGTGTTATAGGTGATATTTCTGTCCTGGTACTTACGTAAACTTTGTCTTTTCTGCTTCACAGAGAAAACTTAGACACGCCCATTCACAGCTACACACACGCATCGTTGCTCTTTAAGCCATTCTCACTTGCTCTTTCAATAATTTATTTTTGTCCAGTGGGGAATTTGCAGTGAAACATTCCTGCCTGATATTTGTCACCCGAGCCCAGAGGGACGCCTCACTCTTTAACAGAACAAGTGTAAATGTACGTGTGCACATATTGTAATTCACGTGCCTCTGGAAGAGAGGGGCGGGGGAGATAACGAGCCTGAAGTGTGGAGAGGTGGAGGGGACGGTGAGCGGTGGATGGCACAATGCGCCTCAGTGCCATACCAAGAGTGATTAAAACAACGCCTCGGGTCAGCGCTGGATTGGGACGATGGGGAAGAATGGAGACAGCCAATCACCATCTGCTAACAGTGTGCTGACTTTGCCCGCCCTGGTAGTTAAGGAGACACTCCTACAGTCCCTCAGGGTATGTGGCAGCATGTGGCCTACTTTTTTTTTTTCTTTCTCTTTTACTTTACAGACACACCAGTGCACATGCTGCACCTTTACATGCACACCTCATCGAGCGAGAGCGAGGTAATCAGGGAGCGAGCCTCTCTTCTAATCTGCGGTGTATGCGAGGCAGTAATCAATGTACGCAAGCCTGACGTGAGGCTTTATGCAGACTCTCATCAGGACACAATTACACTGCGACTCATTAAGGAGTTCTAGTTTTTAGGTCCGGGATTCGGTACACTTTACTTTAAAGGGATCATAAATGGGTTGTCACGCGTGCAGACGCACAAGTGTCAGCTAATATGTGTCGGCAGCATGTGTGTCTAATTGCAAAATTATGTGGCGTGCGACGCCGGCACTGTGCTGTACGCTGCATATATTTTTGCAGAAAGCTGCAAATGGCTTTCACGCTGCTAACACGAGAGGTGCCGATGTATTAGGCAGAGGCACAGGGGGAAGATGGAGAAAACACGTTAAAGTGGATGTGCTAAATACTTTAATGCAGTGCCCCTCTGCGTGCGTGCACCTGGAGCAGGTCAGGAGAGGCTGTTCCCTGCAGTGCATGGAGTGACCCTCAGAACACAATGAGGAGTTTTGTCTGAAATGTTGTTTCAGATGCAGCAAAATGTGATTAATAATCCATTAGTGAGAGACGTGCCCAAATTGCAAAGAGGAAGCAAATAGCAGAGGAGCCGCGACGGTTCAGCAAAGGCTCGGCAGAAGATAGAGAGCCTGGGCGATTCTCCATTTCTGAGGCGGATGCCGGCAGGGTTATTAGGTCTGTTGGTGCCAAAAAGCTGAACCGTGTATTAAAATTAATTCTAAATTACTCCTTCATATCAGTCAGCACATCTTATTTACCACTCAAAACATTTTACACAAGACACATTCATACAGCACTGTACTATACTATATTTACCCTATATTTATCCACTACGTACAATCTATATGCAGCTCCTTTCCTATCACACGTCACTGTCAGCACAGCCGTCAGGGCCAATTTGAGGTTCAGTATCTTGCCCAAGGACACTTCAGCATGGAGACTGGAGGAGAAGGGGATCAAACCACTGACCTTTTTGGCTGGTGAATAACCCTCCTGAGCCACATGGGCATTGGCCAATATTAGCAATAATAGCAACAGGCACTGGTAACAAGCTGCATGGATGACAATTAATAATAATAATAGAATAATTTAAAATTGCTGATACATAGCATCTCCTCTTCCCCTCCTCTGTTCATCTGTGCACACTTGCCACAGGAGCGGCAACAGTTGCAAATGGTACGAGGCAGGTCTGCAGCCCTATCCTCACAGGATGGTGTGGCTTTGCTAATAAAAAACTGCAATCTGTAAAAAATAAAATAAAATAGTCCCAGCATGAACTGTGCATGAGCCACAGCCCATCATTGGGTAAAACAGGAATAAACAATCATTTGCTTTTTGAATCAGCAAAGTCTACTCAGTGTTATGCTTCCAATTAGCCAAACAGTATGTGACAAGCATCGTTATGCGAGCAACACAAGCTGACCAAGACAAACGCCGGCCCACACCTGCATAACCAATTAGAGAAGCTGGAAGAATGAATGCAGAGAGGACAACTGCCGGCAAACTTTGGAAGAAAGTGCAGGAATACAGCTGAGAGCCAACACAAGGACCCCAGACAGTTTGTTAGCTGGGTCGACCACTGTTTCAGCACCACGGACAGCTACACCGCTCTGAGTTGCCTTCAGGACGAGCAGGAGGCAGCACGCTAACACCACCACCACCCGCCTGCTTCCTGGCTCATCACCAAAAGCAGCCAGCATTCAACTTAGCATCCACTCCTGAAGCCGACAGCAACAAAATCATTCGCTATTTGGCTATTGCTTCCTCTCACTTAGCGCAGTCATACACCGGTCATAGTTCACTTTTGCCACGTTTTCAGATGCTGCTGAGTTGCCAGCCTTTTCTCAGAATATGGTTTAGAAGGATGAGACAGTTCACAATCAGGTGAGTTGCTGCAGTGATGAAGACGGTCCATTGTGCAAATTGGCTCCAAGACAAAGCTAAATAGTGTTTTTCAGCACTCTGGTGCCCTAATGGACCATTTACCTGTGCCCTATTATAGTCTTTTACAAAGAACCACCATTAGAGGCAGACAATACATCTGGGGGTGTAATAGATTTCAGATCAGCTTCGTTATACTCCACCGTTTGTCAAAGGAATGTGTGCAGGGACGTGTGTCTGTGCAGGATCTGACAGTGTGTGCACCTGTTATCACCAAGTTATGTGCGCCCATGCAAATAAGACTGTGTGTCTGTCATAATCTGTATTCGGAAGTTTCCTGCCGAAAGGAAAGAGGAATACGTGTGCGGAGCTGCAGCTTCTTTTTAACCAGGCTGCTCTCTGATCCGTGGAGTGCTTGGGCTGCAGTATTTTGGAGGGCAGCGTACGGGTCTGAATTCTGTCCACAAAGCACAGGTCGGCAAGACCTGGCTGCACTATTGATTGAACTTCTGAGGCGGCACTTCCAAAAAACGTGAGGGACATGCTAAGAGCCGGCGGCGAGAAACAGAGGAGGGGCTCAGGGCAAGATGTCGCTGTGTATACACGTTGCTCCACCAGGATTGAATGAGATCCAGAAAGCAGGAGCAGGACTGGGACAGGCATGAATCCTTTGTGTGTGTGTGTGTGTGTGTGTGTGTGTGTTGGGGGTATAAGTGGGTGTGGTTCAGAGGAAATGAAACTTTGGAGCATGTGTGAAGCAGATCACACAATGCATCGGACATACCAGTGGTCCATGAAACTGAAATCTCATTTCAGTGTGAGCGATAACACACAACACGCATTTAAGCAGGTTGAAGGTCAGCAAGGAAATGGGAAAAGCGATTGAGGTTCTTTCACACAAAAACACAAAGGATTGTCGAGGTGTAGAACGGACACATCCATGCCATGGCATCACGATGCACTGAAATATTTTTCTCAGTTGCAATTGTTCCTCTTCTTTGCTGTATGTTGCCAGACCAAGTGGAAATAGAGAGGAAAGGACATGTCCCCAGGGAAAAATAGGTGAGTCATTGAGCATAAGAATGTGGAACAAAGCGCAGCAAATAATGAAAGAGCTCTTCCTCGAGAAATCTCTTCATCGTCATCGATTCGGTTCTTTCTTATATTTACTGTCTCTCAGTCAATGGGCTCCGCCTCTGACAGAGAACAAGAATGTAGCCTTTACTCATAGGGTGAATGTTTTGTTCTCACTCTGGAAATTGCAGGTAGCAAAGGTGTGTCTGGGATCTAAACATCACAGATTGTTCTCTCCGCACCTAGGCTACGTTTTCTAATAATAATGATGCACTTTAATTATTGATTTGAGCGTAGATTTATTTCCTTTGATCTTGCTTCGCTGCCCTACATCTTTCCACATATGACGTGCAATATTTGGCCGGGTGTTAGTGAACAATATGAGCCACAAGGCTTCACTCGAGTCATGAGTAGAGCCATGGTACAACAGAATATTAGAACAATATTTCAGAAAACAAAATATTCGGAGATCGACTGAATAAAGTCATAACCTCGCCAGAATAGAGTCATCATTCTGAGCAAACTAAATCAAAACCGTTTGAATCATGCAGATGTGAACCAACATCATGTCCTCCTTCCCAAACAACACAGTTTCCTCTCAGCCTGTGTGTTCCTTTCTTTGGAACAGACGCGGTGTCTTACACAATCTTTTCAAAGCCCTGATACTAGTGGAGCCAATGAGCCAAAATAGTAACTCTAGGCAACACACAGATCCTCTGATATTCCCCCAGTGAAATGGCAAAGAGCCTGAAACTATATTCTCATAAAATTATGGGTTTAATCTCAAATGAGAGAATCGTTCTTCTCAACATGGAGCTAAAACAGCATAGTGCCATGGTAACAAAGAGCTGAGCTACTTCCCTCAAACAGAGGGACAGTGTGAGATACTAGAGTGTAAAGTGGATACTAGTAATTCTCAATATCCATGTATTATCATACAAATACCCAGAATTAGAACTGGAGGAAATTGTGTATTTGAACCAACATACAAGGTACTGAAGAAGGAAACAGAATAAAGTTTAAAGTGTGCGTCGTATAGATTACTTTCATCAGGGCACAAAGGATAATTCTTTATAGATTATAGACTTTTGAGAACGGAGTGCTAGTGACATTTAATTAGACAGTGCAAAAATAACATAGTAAAATATATGAGGAAAGGACCTTTCAATTTCTTTCAGATGTCGGAGATTAAATCAGAGAAATTAAATCCAGAAATACAGCGTATTACTTCAATGGCTCCTCTGTAATGATCCCATAACAATGAAAGGGCATATAGTCTTGAGTGACAGATTTTAGAAAGTTTATATATATATATATATATATATATATATATATATATATATTGTTCTATCAACAAGCCATACTAATGTTGAAAGGTTGATATTTAGGACAGTAATACCTTTACACAAAGGTGAGGTTCGTTTTACATTTCCATGTGCTTGACACTAATATTTGTCATTATTTCAAGACTGACACTTACTGGGTTAAATAACTCCCCTCTGTACTTTCTCTCTCTCTCTCTCTCTCTCAATACGCTACTGCTGCCATCTTGTCTTATTTCTTTGTTCTGTCTAGTCCCGGAGGTCCACATATCCTTGAGTTTGACATTATTCAGCCTCATAAGCTGCTCCACTTGGGTTCCCTCTTCATCACTCTCCGCCCCCCCCCCCCCCCCCCCCCCCCCCCCCCACTTGGGTTCCCTCTTCATCACTCTCCGCCCCCCGCCCCCCCCACAAACGGATCTCCTCAATAGCATGTGCTTAGCATGAGGATAGGGGACATATGGAAATGAAAGGTACCCAAAGTGGGTCATTAATTTCCCACTGAGCTCCACTGATTTATTTACTAAGCTAAAATGTGTCACGGAGGAGGCACCCATATATTGAGACCCAAACAGACGCGTCTGAAGGACTGACGAGGCAGCAGCCAACCGGGCGCCGAGCGTCTCTTTGATTGATCTGTTAATTTCCTCTGCACTAAGATTCCTTGCTTGGTTTGACCCACTTTGATATATGTACTGTTTTGAATCTGCAGGATATTTATATGAGGGGGGGAGCCGCCGGAGAGAGGGAGCGAGAGAGAGGCTGCCCTTCTGGCTACATTTCCAGGCCCCTCAGATTTCATTCTCAAGGATCGATTAAGCTTTCCTTTCGACTCTCTCCACTGCTTTGGCGCCTCTAAGCGCCCGATGGGAGGCTCAGAGCGAACATTTGGCTTTTCATCCTGCTTTCAGAGCCAGCCTCCAGCTTGGAGCACTGAAGGTTCTCATTCGCATCCTGACTGAGGTAAATATGCAGGTCTCTGTGTTATTGCCTCGAATTTCTGGTTTCCTCAGATGGGAGCTGCGACCTCCCCCCGTTTGCTCGCTGCCGCAATGATGAAAGGGAAGCAAATGCAGAATGAGTCTGGGTTTATGAGGGCTGCTCTGATCCGTTTGCCCTGAGTGGATGTTTAGCATGCACAATATGATGACACAGATTTTGATCACTGTTCATGTCTTAGCCGTGCCTGTATCATTGCACTGGGCTGGTCCAAGTATTGATGGTACCCTGAGGATGAACCCTAATGGCTTTAGTGATCCAACTTATAATGCGGCCTCACCAGCAGGTTGAGTTGTTACGTAAGGGTCTGGTTGGCTCCTGAGGCCAATACTCTCGCACTGGTTGAAACTGTATTTATTATGATATATTTTTGGCTTTGTGGCCTGTCCAGTTTCTACCCCACCTCTCCTCAAAATCAGCTGGGACTGATTCCTGCGACTTTCAAAGGATAAACTGGTTTAGAATATATACATATATGAATATACAGCACCTTTCAAACCAAATTCACCATGAACAAGGTCAAGTCAAAAAAGCAACAATTTGAATTCAAAGACATTACCATTAATTAGGAAACAGAGCTACAAATGTTTTTGTTGCATCTTACAATATTATTCAGGCCAACGAGACGATGAGTGTGCAGCTCCTGAGCCTTGATTTATTGCTCATGGACTAAACTATCGGCTATCATGTAGCGTAATGAATGAGTGAGGGAGGCTTTTGGGACACAGCCTCTGCCTGGTTTTCATTTGAATATCAATTATACAATTTTTAACTGCCCACTCTAGAAACATCCCGAATGATTTGTCTCTGGGGCAGCATTGCTCCATAAAACCCTGCGGAGAATTAAATCAACCGAAAGCGCACTCTGTGTTTTTCTCTTGGCAAGAGCTCAATCTGAAATTTACACGAACACGAGAACGGAACATGTGGGTCATACATTTTCCCGACCACCGTCAGAATGCGCGAGTCCGCTTAACAACTCAGTCAGCTCTGCTTCACATGCCACCCCAGCTCCTTCTGCACACTTCCAATTAACGTTTGTAGAACTGGGTCAAACAAAAGGTTCACACTTCAGACACTTTGGGGGAAAAAAGGAATTTCTGCCCCCCACCCCCCACCCCCCACCCCCCGAATCTGCGGTAACCATGTCAGACGTGCCAATATTATCATCTGCTAGAAGAGCTACAGAGAAGAGGTGGTAGAGGCGTGCCTGTTAAACCTCCCTCCTAATCTCCTTCCTGTATGGCCCCTCTCTTCAGAAGCCGGTCTGAGGAAATGCATGCTGGGAGGAAAAGGCTCCCCGAGGTAGCTGGTGGCAACGTTGATCATGGCGCATAGGAACAAACAGAGTTTGGGCCAAACAACAATAAGAGTTGATGTACAATGAAGGAGGAAAAGAGGAGCGGTGACATCAGAGAGCCGTGGGTGACGTCTACATTTGCCAGCACAGACAGATGGAGGAGGACGGACAGGGTGATGGACGGACAAAAAGGAGAGTCTGAAGGTAGCGAAGAAAGAGAGAGAGAGAGAGAGCGATAGCACACGCAGGAGGCTGGCTCATGGGGTTGGTGCTGTCTGTCTTTGCTGGCAGGAGTATGTCTCCTGACGGGGGAGGTAAAATATCTGGCAAAGGTCTGCAGAACGGAGCCTGCTGGATGTGGTTACCAGGCAGCAGAGCCTCCATTTCAAGGGAGTTCAGCAAATGGGTGGAGATGAGTTGGAGCAGAGCAAGAGAAGAACACTGTTCTAGGAAAAACAAAGGGAGGTTTCAAAATAACTCAAAGCGGCCCAGGTATCGAGAGGCTTCTGCCGCAGCGCCATGACACGTTTCACATGGCCGCCTCTGCAGACGGCACCTGTTTGCATTCAGCATTCTGTCCACGTAATTGCTCGCTCCAATAAATCCCCAGAGACAAGCAGTGATTTGTTAGCTCCCCTGTGCAGTGATAATGCTGTAATAGAAACATAACTTATGTGGGCCACAATAAACAGAGACAGCTAAAAGGAAATGTTGATCAATGCAGGCAGACATGCCTTTCATTGTTATATTCTTCCAGGACATTTGTATTGTTGTATTTCTATAGTAATGCTCTTTGTATTAACGAAACAAACACTCTGTATGCTTGTGTTATGAAATTATTCTTTTATATCATTTTGAAGGAAATCCACTGGTAAAGCTTTGTGTGGATTGAAAGGAGACATTTTCTGTGCAAATGAAATGCGTTAGCAATAATGAGCCAGAGCAACTTCCTCACCTTTGACAGCGGATGCTGGTTACACATCCAACACTCCAATTACCCAAGTAGCTTTAACCGGGCTGCACTGCAGTCTGTTCTGTGAGCGTCTCGGCTGCCCACACCTCGTGGAAGACGGGTACAGTGCTCCTCTGACAGATGTCACTCTAATTGAGCGCCGTGGCTCCAGTTGTCGCCTGGCTCTGTGCCCCCTCTCTCTCTTTTTCTGTCTCTCGGTTTTGCATGACGTTGCAAAAAAAATGTCACAGCAGAGCGACCGACCGAAACTCAAAAACTACACACAAACACACACACGCCCAGTGTTCCTGTTTATTGTGAAGATTCCCTGTGCATCAACCTCTGAATCACAACACGTGCTCAGCTTTCACTGGCCTCAGTATCCTGGACGTTTTCCACATGTATCCTGATTGGATTATTCCCAGAAGGGTATTTTTGTTGCAAACGTGTGACAGTGGGACGTGTAATCGCTGAGAGGGGTTGGAGATTGTTTTTCATGTTTTTCAGTTATAGGAGAGCATGTTTTATGAACAGAATGTTATTTTTTTTCCATAACATACGAGCTCTCATCGAGCAAGTGCTGCATACAGATGCACTGTGGGAATGGTTGATTGGCAAACATGGGTCGGTACAGTGCTTTTAGTAGTCAACACAGCAAGCAAAGCACTGTATAAATACAGGCCACATCATTTACCACATCAGAGCCTTCATTACAGATGCACACATGCTCCAAACCCCACATCAAGAAACTCCTACTCTCTCTTTAGAATCTGAGGCAGGCTTTGTTCAGACAGACTCTGCATGTTGGGTAAAAAAAAAAAAAAAAACCCACACATCTTAAAGATGCCATCTATTAGATGTCTCTGTTCAGGCTTCATTGGTGGTTTTTATGATTCTTTAAACCCTGCTTTTCTCTGCTGCTGACCATGTTCCTGCCGGGAGCGCCGACCCTGGCAGTGGCCACTTGCTGAAGGCTTCTGCCATTTCTGATTTTACAAGACTGCGATGGCCCTTAGTAGCGTATACCTCCGCCAAGACCCGACCGTCCAGCTCTGTGAGCAGCTGCGGCTCAGGTAGAGCAGGTTGTGGCTCCCCCAGTCTGCCCTTGGGCAACTTTCCTTAGGCAAGACATTAAACGCCAAACTGCCCCCGATGGCTGAGGGTGAACGGTGCGTGATGGAAAGAATGTGTTCTTTATAGAAGGGCTCGATGAATGTGTAGTGGACGGGACACAGTGACACAGTCATCCTCTGGAGCTGCATTCAACAGATCAGGTAAAACATGGTGTAATGATGACATTCCAAGTCCAGTCTGGACAAAAGAAACCACAGGACAGTATGGAGCCATTTCTAAGTATTCCACTTGATTTGGCTGTTAATGTGGGACGCCAGAAGTGTTTTGTTTTCACTTTCACCCATCTCTTCATCAGCATGGTGGTGAGGAAATAATGAGGGAATTTTGATTTTGGATGAACTATCTGGAAAATCGAGGCTCACATCTGCCTGGTTCATTTGGATATAGTCTGTTTAACGCTGGAGATACCACATCAACTCCGCTACACGTGGTGGCAGTTACAGGTTTGTGGCAGAAAACAGTGGCTGAAAATCAATCATCCCCCCTTATGAAACAATAATTGAAATCAAAAACAACAATTTTGAATTGGATCTTCACCAGATTGCACACAGTCTAAATATCAGTCCCTCATTTATTCAAATCCACAAATTAATCCCAGGAAATCTCAATTTTTTAAAAAGCCAGAATTTACAAAAAACAAAAAAACAAAAACATGATAAAGAATTACTAAAATCCACCTTTTTCTGGGTCTGTACCCAAGTTAAAATAGTTCCTCCTGGTCCATGCCTCATCTGTCAGTATATGTGCATATATATTTTTACACACACACACACACACTTTTAAGTTCACACAAAGCATTGCCAAAACACATTGCCAAACTGGCCTCGACTCTTTCCTGTTTGAGTCTAAATAAAAACGATGTGTAAGTGCATGCTGAGGTCATCAGTGGGAGGGCTGAAGCTGGCATTGTGGGATACTTCAGGATTTATCTGAGCCTGTCTCTGGCCACGCACCGATGCATATTGCCAACGATAAGAAACCAGGATGAGTCACGGTGACTGAGTCGTCCAAGCGTTACGGCTGGAGACCTCGGCCATCTCACCCTTCTGTGTCCCGAGTCCCATCAGCATCTGTGGGAAGCCCTAATGAGCATCTGTCAGTCATGTGCATGTAGCTTCCTCTGGGTGCAGGTGGAAGAAGAAAGAAGAGAGGGCCTGCGGTGACACACCACATTAAGTGTGAATGCTCGGTGATAGGCGGCCCAACGATGAGAGGCAAGGAATGGTGAATGTTCCCTTTCTCCCTGGACATCTCTCGTCAGACAGAAAGCAAAAAGCTGTCATTATTTCTGGATTAGTAATCTTTGCCCGTCGCTTCGGCAAAAAAACACAGATCGACGGGCGAGTTGAAATTACACTCTGAAATTCCAGCCTGATTGAAATGAAGTCACTGATTACGCTCAATTCCTGAGCATTATCTGTGAGAAAATGCCATTCCTGGATTTTTTCTTTTCTTTGAGTGACGGGAATCTGCTGTTCCATTTGCTTGTGGATCTCTGCAGCTGCTGATCTACACTGTGAACGCATGTTGCTGTGCGTTTAAGTCAAAACGGAGGGCATGTGCCCAAAGAGCACAGTCAGAGAGAGATCAGGTTAAACCATTTCCACGGTGTCTTTTTCCTCTCAGGGTTAAGTGCTATCGAACGTTTGATGGATGGATTTTTCATTTTCTTTTGATTCTAGAATGAAAATATTTACCCACTCTTTTCACAACTGGGCATTTTTATTCAGCTTGGTCTTTTAAACCAACTCAATAAGACTCGGTGTTAACCCAGCTACCTGGCTATGGAGCAGGGAAATTCAAATGTTCGAATTAACATGAATATATGTGACTAGTTTTAACTCCTTGTTACAGCCATAAACGCATCAGGTTATCATCTGATCAACTGTGCTTCTGTTTCAACACATGACATGACCACGAATGAAATTGAATTTCAGGTCAGCCTTAAGAATGCACAGAAAACCGTCGCAGTGAGTGACCTCATCTTTATGATTGTTGTATTTTACATCTGCCACCACTCACAACAGTCTGTCAGTCCTGATTTTTATTACATTCAAAGCTGATCTCCAGCTCAACTCGTGTTCGATAGCTACAGACTGGGACGACCCACTTCAGCCACAATACATTAAGATACAATTCAGCCTGTTGGGATATAAAAATAATGCAATCATGTAGGCGGCTGCAGCCCTCAGTCTTATCGAGAATGCTGCGAATCCATTTGCTGCCCCCCACCCTCGCCCTGTTTCTGACCTTGTCAAGTAATGGAGTTGTGCCGTCTTGTCATTTAGAATTGGATGACAGTCTCCCCTTGTGGTGCTGCTGCCTGCCTATGGTGGGTAATCTCACATCTCTGAGTGCTCCTCTCATCCACCTGACTGACTTTTGGCAACATCTCAGTGGAACTGTGGAAAGTGATCTAACAGCAGCACCTACTCCTACACTCCAAACACAACCGCCTCCCTCAACTGCAGAGGAGGAAAGCGACTCCAGATATCATCACGTAATTGTTATTTAAAGGTCTGCAGAGTTAATTCGGTCCATTCTGAATATAACTGCTTTGTGAGTGCGATAAAAAATAACAAGCGGCCGTACTGAGCCGATAAAAATCCAGAGTGCAATTTGTGAATGCAGCTGAAACGTGTGATTCTTGTAAGTTATTGAATTATTTCCCCCCATACACAATATAACATGTTTATTTATTTCCTGATGTTTCACTCCAGCGGAGCCTTTGAGACCTTTGAGAAGCCAAACTTTTATAAATCAAACCAAGTCAACCATCCAATAGCTCAGAGTCAAGGATCCAGGGTTAGAGTGAGAAAATGCCGGAGCAACTTCTTCTCAACATGTCGCTACTTGCCAAGAAAATGTGGTTCTGCCCTCGACTCTTACACAACAATTAGCCATTGATGAATATAAATGGCCTGCCTCAGGATGGAACTGCCCCCAACATTAACCTCAGCGCCGCAAAATCAGACCCAGCCAGTCCCACACGTCTTGATCGTGACTTCGGAGTCAAAAACACTGAGTCTGCTTGAATATGATTGACTTTGGAAACAACCGCGGCTGTAACCATCACTTACAAACGTTTAGATTCAGACGCTCGCCTGCTTTGAGGGGGAGAGGAGGCTGAATGGCAAATGCATTGTATTTACAGTATCAAGCACATGGCAATCTGAGTCAGATTCACCTATTCACATACAAATGAATGCAGAGCCTTTTCCCCATCTGTTTACACTGGGCAACCTGCTCAAGGACAGACTGGAGGAGAGCGGGGATCAAACCAACAACCCACACACCCTGATCAAACCGTTGACTTTCACACTGTACCTCATGAGCCACAGCTGCCACCATCAATCACACAAAATGTAGTCACTTTATTAAAGCAGGTCATCGAACAGTAAAAGAAAAAAAAAATATATATATATATATTGTGATACATTCAGGCTGCATATCTTCAAACATGTAAATTGAAGTCCTGCACATACAGCAACTGTAAAATCCAGTAAGCCCGGTGTGTAAGTATGGGATATGTGGCATGAAAGGGAACAATAAAGACGTTTCTCTTGAAGCGGCAAGCTCTCGCACTCTCTCTTCTCTGAAGGAGAAAAAGTCATTTTTTCAATCACACAATGGGTTTTGTCCTGACTGTCAAAAATGCTGCCCATTTCAAAGTTCCTGTTTTTAATTCAGGCGTTACATTAACACACGCTCCTCTGGGCAGGGCAGAAGAGCGGCGTCATTTCTAAAAGTGGAGCACTTAAACTGATATTGTGCGATGGCCTGTGTGCAGAGATGCTGACAGTTGCAGAAACATTGCTATCTTCACAGCCATGATTTTGGAACTTAAGGCTTGTTAAAGTCTAACTTCCTCCCCAGCGCTGTGCGGAAACTCCGCCCACTCAACGATGTGAAAGTCAGCTTTGAGACGTGGGTGGGGATGTTCAAGGGTCAAGGGTTGTACTGGAATATACACAACAAATACATTTAGCAGTTGCTTGAGTCTCAGGACCCCCACTAGAAAAGCCCTGAAATTAAAAAATAAAACAAAAATAGAAAAGATATAAAAAGTAAAAGAAATACAGTGGTATTGCCTGGGGGGTCTGGGGGACGAAAACAATCCAGAGGCATTTAAACAACTGTCAAAAGTCTTAAACATAGTCGGCCAGAAATAAACTCCTGTGAAGGATGACTCTAAATCACTATTTGAAGAGCAGACTCGCAGTCAGATGCTGGAGCAGGTGGTCGGCCCACCTTTGATTAGACTCCATTCATATGTATTAAAACATACATTTCACGAGGTAAAACATTTCTTAAACGGAATAATTTAGCAGGAGCAAGGCCTTTCAAAGAGACATATTGATTTACTTTTAATTGATTAAATGCGGCATAATACCACTTCTTATGTATTAAAATACATAAACTCATGCATGACCGATACAGTGCCACTATGCACACACGCGCACACACACACACACACGTACAAAATGTACATTGCATTATTCCTCGTAGTATTTTTTATTTTAATCTTTTTTTTTCCTCATCGTGCAACAGCCACTAAACGCTAACCTTATAAGAGGGTTGAGGAAAATGTTTTATGCAGTGATGTTTTCACAGCTGTCTGAAGCAGGAGTCTGAGATATAAATATATGAAGTGAAGCATAAGTCTTATTCAGCATCTACCTGTATCTGAGATTCAAACAGCAGCTGGATTTTCAGTGCAGCACCTCTTTTAGGGTTGTGCTACAGAACGCTTGGATATGGAGCAGCTAAAGAGATGAACGTTAGTGTCAGCACTTGTCCACGCTGAAGAAAACGAATGCTAAATACACACAAGAGAACGAGATGCAGGCGGAAGGAGAAAAAAAACAAAGAAGATGTAATAAACTCAAAGAGCAAACAGAGATAGGGATCCAAAAACCAAACACAAGGAAACCAACAAGGTCAAAGTCCATAAACACAGTGAATCAAAGATCCCCAACCAAACACTTCACAAGTTCAAATATTCTAATCTAAAGATTATGGCCGCAGTATCACAACATTATCTGGAAGGAGCACACACTGGCTGCTTGCTATCTGAGGAGGAGGGACGGGACTATGGGGCCATGGTCCCTCTGGTACAATCCATGCAGAGAGAAACACAGGCAGAACACTGTGAAATGCTTCTTCTTATTGAGTTGTCTGCATTCACATGCACTTCACTGTTAGTAGAGGTATCCCTGTTTGTGTTTTGTGTAGAGAATTGTTCGACTGGTGAGATAAAAGAAACTCGTCTGACTGTAATCTGTCTTTCCCAGAAGCCCCAACATACCTGAGGCCAATGGCTCCGGGGGCTAGTTCATCATCACTGCAACAGCAAATGATGGCTCTGTGCAGGTAGCTGATTTTAAGTAGCTGTGTTCTTTCCCCCGAAACCTCTCCCTCCAAGAGAAATGTTTTCCCTCTTGACAGGAACGCCACCTACTGCTAATCACAATAACTAACTGCACGTCAAGTTTCAGTTGACTCTCAACACAAAGATGCCACTCTGAGGAAGCCACTGTTTCCTCGCTCCTACTTTACATACAAAGAAAAACACTATATTGTCTGTTAAACAGAAACACACTCAGAATTCCAATGTGCAGCAGGCTTATCGCTCTAATGGAAGCAATGCTTTGAAATGTTTTCCTGTAAAAGGCTCAAAAACACATCCTGCTGTTCTCAGTAAATGTTCTAATTGGCCATTATTTCCAGGCTTAAATGAATGCAGCAGTATAACTAAACTGAGCACAAAACTTTGCCACCTAAGATCTGGATTAAAATGCAGACTTTCACATTAAAACTGATAAATTAATGAAGCCCTTGTTTTGGCACGTTGGGCTAAAAGATAGTCAGTCTCCGCTTAATTTATGATAATCCCCCAGTTAGAATGCTGGAGGTATCCCCTGTCTTGTAATGAGCAGCGGAGCGAACAACTTCAACACCTCAGAGATCACATCAGCTCTTCTCTGGGCCCCCGTTCAGCCGAGGAACAGTTCCTGTGCTCTGTAGTCAGACTGGCCATGTAGCCTTGTATATGCCCACACTTTCAATGACAACTCGAGACTTGGCAACACTCTCATACCGGGTGTCCTTACGGGCTTTTGAATGCACTCGTGTTCATGCTGCTACTGGAACAAATTTGCGAGAACAAACTGCGTCGGAGAGCGATTCCTCTGAAGGACGTTTACCAGCATTTGGAGCAACAATTGTAAATCCTTCTGTGACTGCACGGGTACAAAGTGAGCCGCTGTTATGTTCGTGTTATGTTATGGTAGTAGAGCACAACAAAAAACACAAAACATGCATTAGTTGTGCAAACATTTTGGAGCTGCCAAAATAAACTGCCAGAGCCGCCACCCAGCTGGCCTTTTACATTTCATTGGAGTTTTTCTTTTGCTTTGATTGTTCTCCAAAATAGTCCAGTATTTTTTAAAAGCCGTGCTTGACGCCGCAAGGAGGCTGTCCCTCATCCTCAGTAGGGTCAGGCAGTCACTCTGCAGTGAAAACTAAAAGAAAAGAAGAAGAAGAAAAGCAGCAAACACACAGCAGAGCAGTTGGTCGGACCTTTCTGAAAGCGCTCAGACACCAGCGATGGGCAGTCACCAATTACAGCCTGGTGTAATTCAGCCCCCTTCAGAGACAGCATGGAGCCCTCAGTTATAAAATATGCATCATCTTCCCACGGCCCAGTCTGCCAGTAGAAAGGGTCGGGTAACCTCCATACATCTGTGTGTGTGACAGCAGGCTGAGTCTGACTCCATGCCAGAGCCACGACTCTCCGGGGAAATCATTTAGTTGAGAACTTAGGCTCAGTCGCAGCCTGCTCTCGACTGATAAAGGGGGTCATCCTATGCCTGAGTCCTGTCCTGCGCCCTCCCCGCGTCCCACTTCAAAACCCCATCAGCCATACGATGATTAACTCAAAGAAAAAGAAAAAAAAGAAGAAAAAAAAAAGATCGAAGAAGAATAATATCATGAAAGAAATAGAGAAGCAAGGGGTGTAATCACACAGTTTTACTGACCGGGATTTAATGGCTGCCTTTGAAGAAATAGCAACAGGCTGTGGTTTTGATGTAGGACTTTCATATGGTGTCACTTTTCTGTTCTTCTGTCATTTCTCTCCCAGTCACAGTTCTACCTATCACAAGCCATTCTCGCCGTAGGCAGAGTTGTTATAATATATATATATATATATATATATATATATATTTTTTTTTTTTTTTTTTTTTTTTTCTGGCAGTTGGAAATAATAAGCCCATTCTGTGTGCGTGTGATGCTCGGCAGCACATCAATTTGCAGCATGTTTAAGCTAATTAAGTTTTTTAACATTGCCATGCCAAAGATAGCCTTCTCTATTTGGTCATTCATTAAAAACATGTTGCAATTAAGATGATCTATTTTGCGCTTAATTTTAACATTACTGACAAATCCACACTCTGCAGCCGGCTCAGAAAAAAAATGGCACCCACAAAAAAAAAAAAAAGCACCCAAAAAAAAAAAAAAAAAAAAAAAAAAAAATGGGGAAGCAGCCACGCCTGGTTGGATTTGAAACACCTGATAATCATCTTGTTAGGTGGCATGCTCCGGGTTGAAGCGTGTATGTTAACAAACACAATGCCTCCGTGATGAACTGACAGGGAGATTGTCATTGAGATCCTGACGCTTGCAGCTGTCACTTGCTCCGGAGTGAACTGATTATCCGCCACTATCTATGTGGGAAGCATGAAATAAAAGTTGTGCATGTCGCAGGAGCCGCCGCCTCCATCTAATGACCTGATTTCCCGGCGGTGCAGTGACGGATGGATGCTTAGAGAGGCGTGTGAAGGCACACAACCAATTAACATGGAGCCTTTTGACCTGCTGGGTTAAACACATGGAGCAGAATCAAGAAGTGGTGGAGTGATTAAACAGAGTGTTAAGTGTCTGCAGCTCTATGCTCTTGCATTTGTTCTGCTGTCTCTGCTCCCATACTGATGACCCCACACAGAATTAATGAGCTTCTGGGAGTTTATGCTACTGTACAGTCGTGCCCGAGCTCTGCAGAGGAGTAAGTTCTGTCCGCTAGTTTGTTTAGGTTGTTACTAGGAGATGGCTTCGACCGCAGGAAGTAGAGGAATACATAGAGTAATTAGGAATCAGTGGAGAAATCCATTTGATCGCAGTTAAGCTCATCTTTAAAGAGAGCTTAGGTGGGTGTGCGTGCAGTGAGAAGCCAGCTACTGACCGGAATTTAATGGGGGTGAAATGTGTGTTTTGACTTCTGGAGTAGTTTTTTTTTTTTTTTTTTTTTTTCTTAAGGGAGACGACACAAACAAGGCACCAAAGTAGGACATGTTCCCAGTTCGGTTCGGTTATGTTTACACACAATTACATGAACCGCCTGACCCCTCTAAATGCACAATATGCACAGATGTGTTATATCCATTATACGGTTTCCAACACAGTTAAAAAGTTCCAAGCAAAGGCAGCTCGTCGCTGCCACAGACAACTCTGCCCCTGAAGCTCCTGAAAAACACCATCAGTCATCAGACCGATACTTCCTCCCTATTGTGACATCACACAGGAGTGGAGGCCATTAGTGGTCAACACATGCTGGGAGTGGCTGACCAATCGGAACAGAGAGGGACATCTGGACAATCGGTGCAAACTGGGCTTTATCAGGACGGAGACAAGAGGTACAAACAAGTCTCTGAGTCAGAGGCTGAGAAGAGGAGCTGCAGCAGTGGACAGGATGAGGGACGTGATGTGTTTCCTGACTATTAGAGTCCAGAAACCAAGTGAAGACTCAAGATTTTAAAAGTGGTCATGATGTGTATGTATATAATCAAGCTAACCACATAGGTTCCCCTATTTAGAACAGGCCCCACTGCTGCCTTGTGGGCCCAGCAACATCCAAGATGACTGTGATTGGTTCAAAGAGCAGTGCAAACACGCCACGGAGCTTCTTCTCCTGTTCTAGCAGAAATATAACGGCTGCAGCCCGACCCAGAGATAGGCCAGACTATGTGAATGTAACAGTGTCACTGTGTTAGCATGGCTATAACAATCAACCCAATGACTTAATCATCAATTGCAATAGCTGAATGCCATGAGCGGGAGTAGTTGCTGGGTCTATGGCTCGTATCGTGGATCATTACTCAGGTGGCAGATCTGACAGTTTTGTGAAGGCGTCCTTTACTTCTTGACAGCCTCCCCTGTATTTATGGAATGCACACCATGTGGTGAATGCAGCATTAGAGGGCTGGAGCTCGTGTTTGTTGAAATAACATATCCAACACTGCAACGTGCTCCAGCTCCAGGCAAGGGATAATTGAAAATCGGTTGAATCCAGCATGATTGTTATTTTGTTAGAAGTGTGTGTTTTAATCCCTTTTGGGCTCCAATGGCTGAAGAGGTAAAGTAAAGCTGCATCAGCCTTTATAGTCATCCATTGAATCGATTTTTTTTTTTTTTTGGAATCAATTGCAAAGGCCCTATAAAGAAGAGAAAAAAAGGCCTCGGTTAAGAAAAAAGTGGAGTTACCCTTCAAGAGCAAAATACAAAGTGTCTTCCGTAGTGCGGCAGAGAAAGTTGTATTGTTGCTCCTGTTCCATTTGGGCCGAACATGTGTGCAGTGACTGGTCTTGTCACCTCACAGTTTCCTTCCTGCTTTAAATATTTAAATCGTTTCAGCGCTGGTGTCAGAAGCTCAGCAAACACAGAAAGCTGCGCCCCGCGGTCCTCGGCTACGTGAAAAGCACTTCCACACCGATGCTCTCACTGACGACAGATACGCAGATTATGAAGTTGCACCTTCCTGTGATGTACAGTTAGGTTTTCCCCCTCATTGCGACTTGTGCATGCATGGAACACTGTAATCGCAGGCCTCATGCTTGGCTTCATTGGAAACCCACTGAAGCAGTTAGTTGGAAAAAGCAGTAGAAAAGTCTTGTTTTTCTGTCATGGCCTGCTGTGAACCCAGGGCAGGGCAGACGTCCCGATCACGGCAGCCCTGGGAAGCACGTTTATCACGTTTGTGTCGGCGTCACAAAGTCGTGGAAGGTGACATGACGGTGGAGGCTGTGCGACTTCAAACACTGTTACACGGCAGCCCGAGTGTCATGCCTGACAAAACCCTCTTCTTCAGGATGAAGGCTGAAGGTTTTGTCACTCTTACCACACACCGTTTTTTTTTTTTTTTTCTCAATCTGCATTTATCAGAAAATATCGTTATTTGAGAAGCAGAGCAACAAGATGAGGAGAGATTTATTTAGCTTGGAGTGCATGGGATAATAATATAATATAATAATAATACGACGACAAAGAACACAAGTCCCCATTTTCAGCTCATCATTCCCGCTTTCCCCATCTCATCTTCCCAGGGAGTCTTGCTCCATCTTGAATGGCACATTTCCAATTGCGCAAAATTAAATCCACCGCAGAAAG
This sequence comes from Pseudorhombus dupliciocellatus, assembly GCA_016785235.1. NCBI lineage: Eukaryota > Metazoa > Chordata > Actinopteri > Pleuronectiformes > Paralichthyidae > Pseudorhombus > Pseudorhombus dupliciocellatus. The sequence continues at coordinate 659,812 of JAFBJW010000191.1, read as the reverse complement.
ATGTTTTCAGAGATTGTCCTATTTTCAACCTGATAGCTTTTAGCATCCTCAAGGAGGATTTGATGTCGAATGGATGGCAGGGGGTGACTTTAAGTGTGCCAGCAGAATTTGGCTTCTCACACCTTTAATATATATAAGTATGGGGGGAAAATAATTATTTGCAAATGAGATTTTAGTAGGGGCAGCACGAAGGCACAGTGGGTTCACGTGAGCACCCTTCACCCCCAGCATCTTCTCCCCCCCGCAACCCAAGTCATTTTAGTATTTAAACAATGCTGTTTGAAGTTGCTGATGATCCCTGTAGGACCAATGGCTACTTCAGCAATACTACAATACTACAGGAACATGAACTATGACATTCTCCCTGAAGGAATGAAGAAGAAATCTAAGTAAAAGTGAGTTTTGTCAAATATTTCACATTCTGTCTCAGACCTGTCGGATCGCTACAGCTACAGCGAGCGCTCGTTCTGACTGACGACACCAGAGCAGACATAAATGTCTCAACAGCTCTGTCTGAAATCTCCTGTTACTACCCTGTCATATTCCCCCCCAGATGAATGTTCATAATGTTAAAAAAAAAACAAATGACAAACACCTCAATTGATAAAGCAACAAATCATCACGTCAGAAGCTGAAACCAATAATACCAGACTTCGCCAAATATGTAATAATGTAATATCCCTCTGGGGAGAAAGGCCAAAGGCCAATTCATCTTCTGTTCCTTGATCGATCAAATGACAAATCAAGTGTAATCCAGTGTAAAATACATTTACAATGAAACCAACCGCTCATTGCTTGTATGTATGTTTCTTTGTTTTAATGACGCAAAGTGAGATCTGTACAAAATGAACTGCCCCCCCCCCCCACAAAAAAAAAACATTAATGTCGGCCCCGCAGGAAGAAACGTTGCAGTTTAACCAACATCCCCTCCATAAGGAAATACATCTCATTATGCTCAAAATTAAAATCCAATTAGTGTCATTTGAACATTGCCAAAGGCTTCACTTAAATAATAATCCTCTCTGTGGGATTGTCTCAGGAGCTGCTCAGCTGGAACTGACCACACATTTCAATTGTTAATTGTTTGATTTCTCACCTGATTCAAATCCTACAACTTTATTTGGTCACACAAAATTGATCAACACAAAGGGGCTAATGATGGAGCCTGGTGCAGTGGTTGGCTCTGCTGCTCAGGTTTGGTGACTCTAAGTGATTAGCGTCAGCCCTGGTGTAGACTGTTGAGGATACCCCCCCCCCCCCTCCTCCAAGAGAACCAGCACCAAATCATATTATTCCGACCGAAACTGAAAAGTGTGTTTGAACAACAATAGCTTGATGTAATTAAACCACAGAGAGCTCTTAAAAAAGATTTTTCTTCCAGTGCTCGACAGTTTTAATGAACTGGAAATAAATGAGTGTAGATATTATTCAATCACTTTCATGTTTGTGCTATTGAGCAAAGAGCATTCCATCATCCGTGTGTGTGTGTGTGTGTGTTGCTGGATAAATCTTGAGTCCCCAGACTAACATGTCAATGCATGTAAATCCAAATGCTACAGATGACTTATTTGATATTGCAGATGAATATAAAATATAATTTAACATTAAAACTTTTGTGGATTTTGCAAAAATGCTTCACAAGAGGAAAAAAAACTCCACCTCCCCAGAGAGTTCCTCCGCTCATGGTTTATGTTTATTAAAGAGGTCAGTGCAATATTTAATGGGAGAAACTATGCTGGCAAATCAGACAGGGAGGCTGTGTCAAAATTACTGCTGCACCTCAGGTTCTGCTCGGCACAGGAACTCGAAAGAGGCCAGTGCATGAGTGATTTGACACAATGGAAAGTACTAGAGACATTTGGAAGGAAACCAAAGCGAAGCAGAGGAAAAACTGATAAGTGTCTGGCGCAGCAGCAATTAGCAGCGGCCTGCAGAGTCATGAATCTTCATGCAGGACCAGCTGACACATGGATGGAAATATAAATGAAGCTCCCTTGCTGATCTTAAAGCATAATTAACATTTAACATTACAAGGCTTCGTTTAGTTAGTTTTAAAAGATTCATGATTGGATTTACACTTGAGCGAGGAAGTGTGTGTGTGTGTGTGTGTGTGTGTGAACAGTGTAGTTTTGGAGGAAAAACTTCCCATTCATCTTCTGAATAGAAATGTCCTTTATCAGCCATGGGCTTGTGATGCGATGTGCTCCTGTAGAAGCCTTAACTTGAATTGAACCTGCATTTTAAAAGCAACGCATTTTACTTCAAGTACTGCACTCCCCACAATCGTCAAATGGAACCTGTCTGATTTTTGAAGCTCACTGTTGCCATGGAAATGTATGACCACAATTGCAAAAAGCATGTTGGCATCCAGCATTGCTCCACTTACTACACTGTGTGAGACAGAACAAACAGAATACACAAACTGCAATATACATCAGGTTGCATTCAAGAAGCACCACACTGGAAGTTATTGGGAAGGAATAAGTCGTAGTTCCTTCACCCTTCAAATACTGTAATTATATACAGATTTCATGGTCACAGTTAAACCATTTTTTTGGGTTTCCTGAAACGTCAAATGAGAATATGAATAAGCAACTGTTAAGTTCCACTGTGAACACATTTCTGGGTTTCCTGAGTGCCCCTAAATCACACCTGCTGCTCGTCCTCCCTCTCAGCGGAGGATATATAACTTGTAGGTCTAGAAAGGTCTACACGAGAAGGTTCAGCTCCATGAATTTTCACACTGGAGCCAACACTGTTAAGCACCCAACCACTGCCAAGCTTTAATGATTCAGTTATACTAAATCGCCCATCTGGTCCAGGGTTTCAAATGTGACTGATGTGTGTTTCGTGCCAGAAAAAGTATCCGATGTTTCTCTCACATTTGTTTGTAGTCGAGAGAAAAGTCTCCCAAACCGCATTTAGAGGGCACGATGACTCCAGCGAAGCTCGAACTAATGAAATCCCTCTGCAGCACATTTCCCCTGCACTCGCTTCATCTATTTGACAGTGGGAAACATTAGACTGTTAAATAAAGAATAAAGGTGCTACAAATTAATTCAGAACAATATTGAAAAGTATGAATCAAGAGTGCAAAGCTGTGAACTTCCTCCGCAAGAAATTTCTCTTTTTGGGGAACCGCAGTAAAATAGCAGGCTCTGGCTGTCAATGCTGTGCAATAAGAGTGATAGATTTGTATCAACAGAAGTGATAAGGAATTCAAACCGGTGACATTCAAGCCACACGTCCGCTATTCTAACCCACAGGATTCAGCCAATCCCTCTAGCAAAGGAGAAATTGCGCCTGTCCTGTGTGCCACAAAGTAACAACGGTGCAATGAATATAATCAAAACGCCATGTCGATAAATAAATAATTAAAAAGAGCCATTGTGCTCGGCTTCCATTAAGCGGTGTTGTAATGCCTCTCCAACACTGAACCCATTCAAAGTTCAACTAATTTACTATCTATAGTCAATGAAGAAATGAATATTTGTAGAAATCATCATAACCTCATGAATATTATTAACGGGATCTTTTGTACCATTTGCATAATAACATCTGCAGCGTGTTTGCTGTGTTCTATGTTAAGAGGAGTTTTTTTTTAGACCCAAAATTGGAAATGGTCTAAAGTTTTCACAGCATTGTATCGACCACTCAAAGGAGTTTACACTAAATCTTCTTCCAGACATGAGCCGAACTCCGGATCTGAAATTTGACTGAATGAGAGAATGCAAATGTGTGAGTGAGCTGTAGCTGACAACCTGCGTCCACACTGAGCCAGTGGGTGTGTTGATGACTTTTAAACTACATGAACACAACAATCAATGAATTCAATTTGCAGACAACAATGCCAGCCTTAAGAGACAATGGCACTCAGCTGTTTTGACGATGCCACCTCTCATCTCCAACTCCCAAAGTTCTGAGGACATTTGCTGTTCATGTGAGAACAGCTGCTTGGGAGTCAAACACACACACACACACACATTCCTCAAGCCACACTTGTGTATGACTCAGCCATAAGGGGCGACACAGTAGTTCAGAGTCCTGCCCAAGGACAATTCAACATGCAGCACTGGAGGAGCCATGGATTTACCCACCGACTATCTGGTTAGCGTACGACCCACTCTACCTCCCGAGCAGCCCGAAAGAAAATGATAAAATCAATGATGGACTTCATTCAGGACAGCAAGGACCTAGCTACACACACACACTCACACACACACGCACACACTAGACACATATTCACATGAAATGAGTTTTAGGTAATATCCCTCCGGGGAGAAATAATTAGAGATTGCATTGAAATCTCTAGAATGTTGCTTATTGTGCAGAGCTGATGAAACTAAATAACCCCAGCAAGGTGAGCGGCAACAGCTCAGACAAAGAGCGTACAGAGGTGCTATTAAAAGATAGCAAGCAAAAAAAAAATAAAAAATCCCCTTATGTCTGCAAGCTTCACGGAAATAACGTTCACGGAGCAATAAGGATGATGGGGTTTTAATACTGCTCGATATCTGCTCTCTGCTGACGTACAGTCCTCTGCTGTATATTTATGAATGTGTGATTGCGGTTACATTGAGTCACTGTGTACAGCGTAGCATGCTATTGTGTCCAGCACAGCCCTCAGTCCCTGGTGCACGGGACATTAATGTGTACTGTAGGAGGTTGGGCTCGGCCATCAGCCTAAAACAAACCTTCCAGACGTTATCCTCACAGCTCCTTTGACCCACTGATGCCGCTGAACTTTGCCACTTGGCACTCTCAAAGTGTGATTAATGACACTTGATGAGGAAACATTAGCAGCCTATCAGAGCCCTAATAGATTGTTGAGTTGAGTGCGCCGCAATTTAATGAGCGGTGGGTAAGGAACACAACAAGGGAGAGCGAGAGAGATGATCCAGATGGAGCCAATTTGCACGTTGCGAGGGAGGCGAGCGCTGCTGCAACGAGGACAAAGCAGACTTAGATGTAAAGGGGTGATGAAGAACGGGTGGAGGCAGGAAGCTGTGGCAGTTACTGTTTGATTAAAGTGACCCTTGTGTTTGTGATGCAATGGATAAAACCTGTGCAGTGTTTTCTGTGCACAAACACGAGAGAGGGTATGAGCACACAGTGGTTCATGGGTAAGCGGGCTAATTGAGTGGCTTATCGGTGGGTAAATTAAAGTGTTAACAGTGGTAGCGGGAGACAACACGCACCCCGCTGCCTATTATCTCGGCTGGGGCGTCCTGCTGGACTCACTCAGCATGGGGCCCCAGATTAATTTTGACAGTGCCTCAAAGGGTAGATGCAAATCTCAGCAGCATGCGGCTACCTGGGCTCCCACGCTTCAGTAACAGTTAATGGGAGCTTAAGCCTCCCAAGTGAGAACTGATGTGTAAAAGAGTGGTCATGCAAACAGGTCTTTCTCATCACTGGGCGGACTGCTGAGCGTATTCCTCGGCCCCTCACTTTTCTGATGTCTCGCTGCTATGCATCAAAATTAGGATGTTGCGTTCGAGCATGTTTTGATTGAAAATACAAAACAAAATGTACACAATAATTTTATAATGTTCACATGATTCTGCTGCAGGAAAAACGTGACACCAACAAGAATTATTTTTGTTATGTAGTTAGTTAATAGGATAATGGAATATCTACGCAACCAATTTGCATAAACTTGTGTCAAAGGGGGATTGGCATGATCATGATAAAATCCATTACACTTTGGCATGGATTATTTTTCACCTTCTCTGACATTGCAAGTGTTTTTCAACATTTTCATTGATTTGAAACACACCTCAACCTTCATGAACAGAAAGATGGAACAGAAGAAACAGAAACAGAAAAAACAACTTTGTTTGAATGATAACAAACAATTTGAACCATTTCCCTGAGCTTTTCAAAGTGTCAATGTTATATTTATTCATACTAAATTATAAACCTTTATGCCCATATAAATTGGCACTGGCGACTCCATATCTTCTATATGTGAAACAGTTAAGTCAGACAGAAAGTTCCAGTCCAGCAAAATATGCCCTGCATTTAAACCCACATCTCAAATTTTTCTCACACTCGACCTTAATACTAAACTCAGTGATTTCAGGTACATGAGGAGCGCTGTCAGTGATAACTCCAGCGCTGAAGAGATTCAGAAAGTAAGACAGTAAAAAGTAGTAGGCGAGTGAAGGCTGGTGAAGTGAACCAGCTTGTTCATGACTCATTCAGCGCCTCAAACTCTCCCCTTAAATGAGATCACTGGGGAAAAGGGCAGAGGAATCCTTCAAGCACCCTTGGGGACGTGTTTCCTTACACCCCTCTCTTCATTGGCAGAACTTTTCGGACAGCGAACACACATGGCACCTGACTGCCGAAGAAGGAATGACGGAACGCGTGAGAGAGGGGGTAAAGGGAATCCACCGAGGACAGGAAATGCTGTGAGCAATATAACTGTCATTGGAATTGTTAGAGATGGCAAGGAGATGATTGCACAGAGCAGAGAGGGAGAGGGTAGGCAAACTAATCGGCCTTTGTCTATTCATTCGTGACACGCTGCTTAACAAGAGGTGACAAGCTTTGCAAGAGGAGACGGAGAGGTTGATGGGGAGGATTGTTGAGAATGCCTCAACAAAAATGATTAAAGAGAAAGAGAGAGAGACCTGTTCTACTGAATAAACAATGCATAGGTTGGATCAAATGTGCTTGGCTGTATTTGTGTATATTTCAGGCTCAGGTGTGCGCTGTAGCTGCCTTTCTGCCCCGAGGCCCTTGGGCGTACTGCAAACGAAGAAGCTCATAAACGAGAGGCTCTAACAAGACCGGCGTCTGCTGCAAAGATGCGGTGCCTTCACAAACAAGAGAAGCATACCCAGCAATCAGGAAAACAGTAGCGTCTAGTTGTGCCGGCTCTGTTAACATCCAATTACAGCCTAAATCAATTTGCCTAAGAGTCGTATTTGTTTAGATAATTCACAGACTGCCCAAAAATGTGAATGACTGTGTCATCGCTCTCCCAGCATGGAAAAGACAAAATGGCAAAAAGAGGAGTGCCGCGTTAAAGGAGCAGGACACACAGATATGGACGTTAGGTTGGATGAGGGGGCAGGGAGACAGTTGGTGACGGGAGAGGATAGAAAATGGCTGCAGTAAAAGTGCTGACGAAAATGGGGTTGCTCCGAATTCTGGAGCACACTGGATTTGCTGTGTGGATTTCCAGGAGCCATCAGATGGGAAATTCTGTGCCTGTGATTGATTGGCAAGCATTTCAGATAAGGGCTGTACTTGGCATGGAGTGTTGGTTGGCAGTGATGAGGCAATCAGGGTCCCTGCCTTGAAGCAGACAGCAAATGCTTTGGAATAATTTAACAGTGCGGACGACTGAGGTTGAGATGACATTCAGAGGCCAACAGGTTCTGCTAGCATCCTTTGATAGTAGCGGCGGTTGGCACAAACGAACACAAAGAGCCTGTCTTTCTTTCATACAATCACTTTAAACTACTTTATTGATGTGCCTACTTATTTACGTCAATTAGATAAAGTAATAGATGAGGCTCGGAGATCAAACGGTTCTGCTCCAGATATGCTGCTGTCTCCACTCAAGAGCTTGTTAGTCCTCCACTCATGGATTAACCGTAATCAAAAGACACATTTGAAGTGCTGCATGTATTACCATACATTTGGTAATTTTATTGAGAACTTTCTTCAAACCCCTGTACAGTACTTTGCATCGTGGGGCATTATTTATGATATAAAAGAGAAATTGCATCAGCAGAACTTACTATCAATGAGATAATGAGATTTTATTCTTCACCGTCACTTGAGAGACAAAGCCTGGCAGTCCCTGAATTTTGAAAGGGTTTAATGCAGTTATATAAGAGACTTGTTGTCCTTGAAAGTAACTGCAATGCAGACTGGCTGTTTGGTAGCGGCCCCTACAGGGGACAGGGTCGTTGATGCTGAAAGCCACGGACTATGATTCAGTCCACACAAGAAAGTGACACAGCTCATGATGTGGTGCTCAATGAGCAGCTACTGAAGTGGGGTTATAAGGACAAGCAAGATATTAGCTCAGAAGCTAAAACCTCATCTAGAAGGAAAGTTAGTCAAACGGTGGCTGCAGAACAACCACAAAAGTCCAAAAGTCGTCTATCAAACAACAGCGATAATAAATACCAACAGTGTAATAAGCTTGAGGGTGTTATTGGTCCCCAGTTTGATGGGAAGGATAAATTGCTGTCTTTAATATTGCAAGTTTGCATTTCTGATATGAGCAGCTCTGATTGACCCAAACCTTGAAAACTGAATCTCATTACCATCACCACCACAAGACATCGCATACATTATCAAGTACACGCAGTTCCATTCATCGCATCAGAGTCATTAGTGTGATATTTATGTTTAATAATTAAGTATGGCCCATAAAGGATGTTATAAAATTTAAATGGTGTTTAATAGGAAAACGATTCCTCTCCGGGTGTAATGGCTTCACCTGAAGGCTTATTCATTCTGCAACATAATGGATAACTGCTGAGCTCTGATGAGGTATTTTCCGCATTCCTCAAACAGTTATGTTACGGTGGGAAGAATGTGGACATATTCTGAGAGGCTATTTCTTAAGTTGCATGAATGCGAGCCTGATGGCGTCCCAGTGTGAGAGAAGCCATGAGTATGTTTGTTTTTTTCTTGATTGAAATCAAAACTCTAACCAGGGTATTTCTCAAACTTGACAAAAGCTTAACTCAACTCTCATCTGATTCCCTCATTTGAATGTGAATGAGTTAATGCGATGTATAATTAATGCTGTTGTCTTACTGTTTCATTTGTTCGACTTTGTAAAGTAGAGAAAACTGAACTGAACATTTTGTTTTGGGTTCATTTTTCCTGAAACTGTTGTGCTAGTCTCGGGTAATATCAGCATGTGTGTAAGCGAGAAAACATTTTCCTCAATTCCGGTGGCTCTAACGTTCCCCTCCAATTCCCACTCAACAGGAAGTAAAAGGTCAGAACAGGAAATTATGGTTTTGTTTGCTGTTCAAATACCAGAAGAGAATTGGAGGATGCATTTCTTGGCAGTTATGTATTCCTCAAAGGGAGGACAAAACAGTTGAAATTAGGTGAATTCAGGTGTTGCAGTTACAGAAGAGCCTGGACTTTGGAGCGGGGGGGGGGGGTTACAATCATGCATCACATATAGTCTGTAGATGCCTTTGTAGCCACAAACCTGTCCAGTTAATCTGCATGGGCACAAGAAAGAGACATTCCCCAGAAAAAATGAAAAAGAAGGTTACGGCCATGCACAGGATTTGGTTTAGCCTCCTTTTCTCGCCGACTGTAGGCCCGATGCCACGCTGCCTTTTTTAACTCTGACTTATGTTGAGCCAATGTTCAAATAGCCTTTTTGTCAGCGATTCCCGGTGTCTGAGCATTCAAACCTAAGCGGTCGCAACACGAGCGTGACTGCAGTGCTCATCTGCAAAGACATTACTTTGTGTCACTGACAGCGACGTGGCAGCTTCCACTCTGCCTGCACACCTTTCAAAGTGAGGGTGCAGCGGCGGGGATGGCAGGTTCCTTGTGCTCCGTGTCCACATTCTGCCATCATCAGTCCACGGAGCAGAGCGCAGAGGATTGTAAGCACATGTGATCCATGCAATTATGAAGTCAAAATTATATGAACAAAAGCGATAAGGGCATGTCAGTTTGGTGTATCTTTTAAAAAAAAATAAAATACTCACAAAAAAGGAGGGAAATGCTTTGAAAGGAATTGGGTTGCTCTCCATAAAGGAAAGACTGTGGCAGACCTGGCTGCCTGTCATTAAAAAAATATACACTATATGTGCTATTGCAACCTAGTTCTGCAAACGAGGCTGCACCGAGGGCAGAATGACAGACAGAACAAGAAGAGGGGAAAAGTGAGGGTGAGGAAGGAGAAGAACTCGCAAAGGCAAGCTGGATTTTAATTGGCTATTTGTTTTTCATCAGTCCCGGAAGAGACAATATTTATGAGTTTGATCTTTCTGCGTAGCTGCAAAGTAGCAAGACTCCCTAGGAGAAAGTGACATGTAATGAATCGTCTTCTCCCCCCCCACCCCTCCATCCTGGGGGTGACATATTTCATGCTCTGCAGGATTTGCGCTGGAACTTTTATATTGTGCGCTTGCAAGGCCAGTCTGAATCATGTGCGGTGAGTGACAGCTCACCTGTAGCCACAACAGTGACGTCCACTCAGCCCTGAACAAAAGAAGTGGCTGTTGTCAATCAGAGTGCGAAAATATGTAGCACGTGTTTAGAGAAGCGTTAGAACAAGAATAACAAGTGCAGTGTCCATTGTAAACCTGTCTGGATTTAATGTTCAGAATAGCTTGAATTTATATGGCGCCTTTCAAGAGACCCAATGTTCTGTTCTCTCATCCTCTGTTTAATGCTTCAGAGCTATGGCAGAATTAATACTCATCATTAGTGGGTCCTCCTCGAACAGTTCTACATTTTATTACATTTCTACATCCTATTCTATCCCTTTTTTTGTCTGGATGTTTTGTGCAGAGGTAGCAATAAACAATGAATGAAGCAAAGTTGAGTTGGAAAACGTTCATTCTTCCAGTTTTGTTTTTAGGAATTAAAAAAAGAACCCGTAAGGAGTTTAAAGGCCAGATGGAGATGAAATGCCGAAGATAACATTAAGACATCTGATGACAGGCTGGCATAATAGAAACCCCAGACAGAGCAGCCATGCTATGGAATTATTGATGAGGTTTGATGCAAATGTTTGGCTAACCTGACCTTGGATTAATCAGAACTTGAGACACGCAGCTGTAAGTGACACGTCCCTGGTCCTGCCTCTCAATGCGGAGCTGGTGATTTGCACACTCATCCACTGCAGCCTTATTACTGAGGATTTATGCAGTTGCTATTTAAATACCAATAAAAGCCTGAATCATGTTTTCTGAGGCAGGAACACCATCTGTTTATACAGGAAATATATCTTTTAATTTTTTAAATGTTTAAAAATCAAAATATTTGGGGAGAGGCATTCACATGTATCACATTTTCTGATCCATTTAGATTTGTTTTTGACCTGTGGAGGATCTTTAACAAAACGTCTGTCTCAACTCTCAAAGGACCTTAGGGCATTTTTAACTTGAAGTAGTACTTCTCACTTTCACTGTTAAGAAAGAGACACCCAGAGTTAAGACAGAACTGACAAATGTACTCCCACACATCTCCCTACATGCATTTGCACCTTTGGATGCCCTGAATCGCGGTGACGCGCGGTCTTCAGATTCGCTCTGCAAAGACTTTCTGATTTAACTCTGTAACACTTGACCCACTGTGCCTTCTTAACAAAAGTACTGCACAGGCACAGTCAAAAATCTAAAAAAGAACACCAGCATCCTGTCAGCCGGGAGATAGTGGGCATCGGTATGCTGCCAATAAACAAAGAATTCCAGCGGATGCAGGAAATCACTTGCAACGGAGGAGGGTGTTGCTATACAGCCACCTCTGAGACAAAGTGGGAGCGCATACACACGGACCTGTAATCGCACCTGTAATTCCGAAAGGTAGGCTTTGATGAGGTAACAGCTGCTCCTCACGCCGTCCAACAGGAGGGCCTTGAGGAAGTGCGAATAATAAAGTCAATTTTGCATGCTCCCACTTGGCCACGGCTTAAAAAAAAAGATTCTCCCTGGGGCAACTTTACCTGAATTCCCCCTTCCCACGCAGGCTTCACATCAGACGGGATTCAAGCTTTAGCTTCAAGTTTATACGTCTGCCCGTCTCACGAAAGTTTGATTGCTGTTACCTGAGGTGGCACGAGTGTGAATGTGATATGCTAGCTGCAACGGAATAGGCCACACGCTCCAAGAGAGCAGACAAAAACACTTCTAAGTTACATTTCACTTTGAATTAGCTTGGGATAGCAGCAGATAATTCAATCAGTGCAACCAATATTCTCAGGGATCAGAACTGCATATAAACCAGGTGGAATGATCACAGACTTGTGGAACTTCTCTCTGCACCAAAGATTGATTATTAATAGATCTATAAAAACAAAAAAAGTGACAGCATACTGTAGATCTGCGTGACGATGACTCACTTGCGAGAAGGAATAATTATGCCTATTAATAGGTAAAAAGAACAGAACATTACGATCAGATTGTTCAATAGACACTAGTTTTATTAAAGTAAATTGTTTTAAAGTTGGGGCTTGTGAACTACTCTGGATATCTGTATGATAGTACAAGAATAAAACATGTAACCCAGTTAATATATGTGTTAACACTGATTCAATAAATACGATACTTCTGACATTTAAAGCATGATTTTTACTTTCGCCATTAATACGTTTTATAGAGCTCCATCAAAACTGTTATGATCTTTGCATCAGTGAGGGACCATATAAAAAGCCAGAGAGAAGTCTCCACCTGTCCACAGCTAATCACCACTCTGTGCTGTTAATCTTCACGGACACCACACGTCAAACTGTCCCAACAAAGACAGACACATAAAAAGTAGAAATAAAGTTGTCTGGGTAATTTGTCGACTGAAACTTCACAGAGGCGCCGGCCTTTGGTGCAGCCTTGAATACTCAGACACGTCAGTCATTCTGTTGAATGTAGCCTGAGATCAACATGGAGCTTGTTGCTCTCCCAGAGAGCTCCAGGGCACCTGCGTGCTGTCCTGCTCTCCATTAAGTGTGATCACACACTGGTATCTTGTACCTCAGCCTGCTGGGAGCATGAAAGAAGGGTGAGCAAGGGTGATTGTGTTTTTTTTTTTTTTTTAAAAAGAGAGGCTCACATTGAGGCTTCTGTGCACACTCGCTCTATAAGCCGCTTTGGTCTGTGGCTTTGCACTTTTTCAAAGTGCTGGCTTGCGTCGTGAATTCTGAGCTTGCCGCTGTGGGGCCGACAGTTTAGGGATAAACACGAAGTGAGAGACGGACAAATGGACGGACGGACAGACAGACAGAAAGACAGAGGAAGGGAACGAGAGAAAGAAGATCACAAGTACCTCTATTAGCCTGGGGGCATTGGTGCGTCTATGAAAAACTGTGCTCCGCATAGTTACACGACACACACACACACACACACACACACACACACACACACACACACACACACACACACACACACCTCGCCTTCCAGAACCCCTCCAGCAAAATCTCCCTGGTGTTCATAATTTGATTTCAGATTCATAGTTCAGTATTCACTGTGCATATGGATGAGAGAAACGAGCGGCTGCTCTTGCTCTTCACTGTGTTCTGTCTGTCCACATCACTCGCGTGTTCTGAACTTTGCACCCCCCCTCCCCCTCACCCCCCCTGCGTCTCTCTGATGCTGATGAGATTGAAAAAGCTGGCCCACTTCGTATTTTGTCAGGGAGCTGCTCAGGTCTCCATCTTTATCTTTCTGTTTGCAGCATTTGGAGGCTGCGCCCTCGCCCGCTTTTCTCACAGGATTAGACATGCTGAGCGTCGAGGGCCTTTGCATACAAAACGGCTGCGGATGGGAAGAAAGAGACCTTAGTGTGGACTCTGGGGCAGTGAAACAGAGTCACAGGCAGCAAATCAGAATCTGGGTTTTTATGCCAAGTAGGTTTGCCGTGCCGTGCTTGTGCATGTATAAATACGACAAATATAAACATAGGAAAGAAAATGCAGTAGAAAAAAATAAATAAATAATGAATAAATAATCATTAATTGTTCCTCTCTGAATGTGGCTGGGAGTGACATGACAATGAAGCAATTAGCAAACTCGAGGTTGTCCTAAAAAGCAAATTAAAAAAATAATAATTTCAATGTCAAAATGATTTGAGTGAATATGTGCGTTTGTAAAACATTATTTAATATCAAAGTTGCTGTATTGATTTTCTCATTTCCTTTGATAAATGGAAAACTAAATATTCACATTCACAGCCACTGATCCATGACTTATGTAGTTTGCCAGTGTGGACATCATTTTAAATAAAAAAATACTAAGATACCACATATTTTTAAATGAAAAAAAAAAGAAAGTTAATGTAGTTGAGCAAAAGACCTCATACACACATTTTAATCTTGTTCAGTGTAAAAGATGCTGCGCCATGGCTCCACTGTTAATGCTGAATCATCTGAAAAAAAAGCCTCCTCCTCCGTTAAGCAGATCAATCTTTAGGGGGAAAAGAAGGCTGAGGCCAGACAATATCAGGGAAGATAGAGTGAGATCTGGGATTTTATTTCCTCGACAGCTTCACAATGCCGTGTGCACAGGGCGCCAGGAAATGTGGGGCTAAAAAAAAGGAGGCTGAATGACAACAACACCAGCAGTAATGAAAGTATTTGAGAAAACCATTTTAAAAAGCTTCTCCGTGCAAGAGTGAAAACACCTTAGCTCCCCTGCTATTTGACTGCAGGGCCAGACTGAAGGTGGAGGACAGCATTTGAATGCGTCTGAAGCTCCATTACAGACAAACCAGCGACACATGCAAGGCTGCTGTTCATAAACCCTTTAACAGCCTTTAACCTCAGAGACAGAGAGAGAGAGAAGCTTTTCTCTGGGTGCCAGTCCATCGGGTGCAACTTCTGCACAGATTATATCCTCTGTGTAATGATTAAATTAGTTTTAAATGAATGAACTCATTTAAAAATGTACATTAAGCTCTTCAATCAAAAGCAGCTGAACTAACAGAACAACTGCTTATAATTGCTTTAAACTGTTCCACATCCAGCACAGACAGTGGGTTGTATTTGTTTTGATAACGATCCTAATGGCTCCATGGGAAAATACAAGAAGTCTTTTGATAATAATAAGAATATTTTTTATTAAATTCCTGCAGACCCTTAAATTGAATTTCATTAGGCTCATCTCCTTCCTCAGGGAGTACTGGTATGTGGATGCATGCTGAGCTACAGCTCCACAGAGAAACTGTTCTAATTCAATTCTATATTTTAGGGTGCTTCTCAGTTTCTCTCCCTGTCAGTCACAAATCCATCCAGACTTCACTGCAAATAATCAGCCCTGAATTTAACACAAAATAACAACAGAAAGTTTAATTGAATGCCTTAAATGATGAAATAATAATGAGCACATAGATTAGAGTATAAATTCATGATGATTCGAAATGGGTTAATAAGTGAGGTCAAATATTGTCTACTAAAGTGAATTCCCAGTATCATAAAAAGAGCAATGATTATTTCAGAAGGCGTTGGCTCGTCTCTACGGTTTGCTTAGTGTTCATTTCTCATTTAAATATTTGAAGTTCCTCAGTAGAGACCCCCCGCCGCTTCCACAGCAACTGGATTTCAGAGCTACGGGTAACATCCGCTCCAGTAATGAAAACATGATTATTTTCCACATATTTCAAGTTCAGCTGTGTGCATATGGAGTCTGTGCAACTGGGGGGAGTTTAACGCTGGGGGCTGGATCCGCGAGTGGCGAGACTGTCGGGCTGGGGACACTGTTAATGAGAGTGGGAATGAGTGCCAGACACAGAGTGTGCGAGAGTGACACGGGAAGGTTGGATCGTTACAAATTCAACATTCTAGTTTAAGCAATTTAAAATCTCTCTTTTCACATTTGTTTTAAAAAATAAAATCCCAACACGAGAAGATAAAATCCAGTTGTTACGAAATGCACAAAACATGATACAACAAGTGAACGTTTCATGGTATTGATGGTGAGGTTGGCAGTTTCTCCAGCGTTGTGCCCAGCAGCCCGTTCATCACCGTGCTAACGTGCCCATAACGACCGTGCTTATACACCTATACAAAGGATGTTCTATAGTTGACCACATGCACTGTGTATGAAGATGGACGACGTGTCTCTGCTTCCTCCCTCCATCCGGAAATAACATTCCTGAGCCCCCGACCAACCAAGTCGTGTCATCCATCTTACAGTCCATGGTTTACGCTTTATTTCATGCCAACAACAAAGAGGATTGATGGGCCGCCATGACAGGTGGGATTTTGTATTCGTGCACATTAGCTCCGCCGCCAGCTTCTGTGACCTTCAGTTACCTCCAACCATGGACTGTATATAAATACCCACGACGTGACAGCTCCCTGAAAGTAAAGCCAGGGAGTGTTGGTTGCCATCTGCTGGCTCGCTTTAGTAGACGTCTTAAATCCTGCCTCCAAGCACATCTTGTGCACAGTGGATGTTCCAAATATGAATAAAACTTCAGGATAGACACCTGAGACTGACTAATGATAATAATAATCATTTCTATCTGAGATATTTTGGCTTTGTTTCTAGCAAGTCAGAGGAGGTGGGGACGTGTCCTCCCCCTTGATATATGGTGTAATCTTTAAACATACGGTTTAACTAAGTATCATTAAAGGGCCATAATTCCTGCCTTCCTTTGTGGAAATTGTGGCTGCTTAGGGATTGTTCTTTTCATATACTCATATGTGTGTCTTGCCGCCGCCTACAAAGCCCGCACCTGGATAGTCATTTTTCCACTGCTGAGACGTGCACCTGCAGTGTTGTTTCTCATTCTTCTTCTCACCAGGTGCGTCTCCACACCTGACACCACAGCATCGGTAGGTTCACGTCTGAAGCCAATTGTATTAACATGAATCACTGGAAGGCAGCAATCACTGACAACCAGGATTTTGGCATGATACCCATCAGTTGCAGCTGGAGCCACATGAAATATATAGAGAGGGAATCTGGTTCTCTGGCAGGTCCTAGATCAGCGTGCAGCGATTCTGACATCACAACGCCTTTATTCTATGATACTGTGCATTTAAAGTTATTAGTCGATATATGTCATCTGATATCTACTGATTCATGATATATCCAAACGAACTAGCTTCCCTGTCTACATTTGTCTGCATTTCCATGTTTTTCCTTTAATTATAATTGCTTAATGCATCGCAACAGCTTCTATTGATTGGTGCTCCAGCCTGTGTGCATGAATCAATCCATCCAGCTCTGGTTTCATCTTTTAAATAATAGCACGAATCTGTTTGATTCCTCCCTCCAGTCATACAAAAAGTCCCACTGAGGAAAAGAAGAGGGTCAATTTATCATCAATCTTCATATTTATTGGTGCTTTGCCTATGTCACAAAATGCGGTGCAGCGTTTTCTGTGCTGCACCTCATGTACTGTTGATTCCTGGCCCAGTATCTTGTGTGTCAAAGGCTTTATAGCAGCTAAAAAGATTATAGAGCACACTGCCTTGAGCCTCCAGTCTGCAGCTCAGTCTGTATCCAGCGAAAGCATTCAGACAAAGACACTAGCGCTCTAATGATATCACAACACCAAGGGATGTGACAGATCTCTATCTACAGACAAAGACAAAGTCAGCACTGTGGTGCCTTCTATGTTTTTAAAGGGTTTAGTAATAGAAAAGGTCCTAAATGTAATTGGGTATTAGGGCTGAAGCAAAGAATAAATAATAAATAAAAATGAAAAATAAAGTTAGTCATTTAATGACTATCACAAACAGTTTTCACTTTGGATTCAAATTGATTTTGTACAAAGTTGAAAATGTTTTAAAGCAAAAAAAAAAAAGATAATTACCACTAAAAGTATAAAATGGGGATTTAAGGAGAGGTAAGAGGGAATAAAGTTGTAATATTATGAGAACGAAAAATCATTTTTCAGAAAAATAAAAAAATAATAATTTCAGAACAGTAACCAGGAGAAAACCTGGAGCTCTGTTCCTTCTCGATCCACAATCTTGAATCTTGATTGCCATCCCAATTTTGTTTTTGTTGTTCTCTTAAGAAACTACAAAACCACACTGCACAGTACAGCAATCTCATCAACAGCAGCAACAACAACAACAGCACATACCATTATCCAAAGATTTAACTCATTCCAACTGTCTGTGTGGTTCTTTCTTCTTTTCAAAGTCCTGACACTTCTGACACACTGATCGTTTGGTGCTGATGTGCAATGAGATCAAATCAGCTTATCTTCTCATATCCCCCACAAACATGACATGGAGCCTAAATGTTGGACTTTAATCTGTGACTTTATTCTGACATCTCAGAATTGTTTGCTACTCCGACACACCACTCCATACCTAACACACAATGTGTCAATACAATCTTTGCTTGCCTACAGCCACATGTAGATGTGGTAAGAAATATATTCATCCCAATTTTCATAATCTATGGGAGGCAGCAATGTCCCTTTCTAATCAGCAGCTTCTGTGATTCTGCAGGTTGCCCTTGTTTGGTGATTTTATTTTTGATAATGCAGCAGTGACATCCATCATGCATGTGTGATTAGAGCTGTGCACAGCAGGATCACGTTTCATTATCAGATGGACTGGACTGATTCAACCCCCGGAGCCATGAAACCAGCCAAGTCGTGACCATTATGACATGCATGTGAACAACAGAAGCAATTTTTTTTTTCAAACACCTCCTTTTCATCCTTGTCGCCCACGCTAACGGCAAATGGACGTTCTGACTTCAGACAATATGCAGCCACATGACTGATGCGCTGTTCCTCGAAATAATGTCCATCCATGACCAGAAAATCAGTTGAAACAGTGTGTGAACAATGAAATTTATAGACTTAGAGGCAATCCTAAATTTACCGAGCAAAAAAACCTTTAAGTGTCTCTACAAGATCTGACCCCTAGAGGGGATTTACACCTTGACCTTTTTATTCCCGTGTCAGCCTCCAAGCGGCTATCCATGCGCAGCGTGTGCTCGGGCGCTGATCCCCGCGGCCCAGTCTTTGAGCCCGTCTGGGTAACATCGCTCTCCTTCACAGTGATATTCCAACATTTGTGAACGCTTGTGAGAGCAACTGCTTTTTATTGCCCGTTCCTGTTGGCACAATTTACAGGTCATCCAAGCAGCAGCAAGCAAAAAAAACACAAAAACTATAACAAGCTCATAGAGAACAAATGGAAGGAGGGAATGGCTGTGTGGGCAAGACCGCATACATTTAAACATCATCCCATTTAATGGGAGATGAATTGTTATTTTTATGGAATCTAAAAAGTAATGTTGTTTGTAATTGAACCACACAGTGTAAACAAAGGGCTGCACCACTGGCGCGGGTCAAGAGAAGTTGTTTAAAACCAGCAGACGTTTGGTGCTAAATTTCATGCAGCCATTAAAGTCTGAGGAGCTCGCGGCAAAAAGGAAAACGCCTAATTGTGTGATCAAATCAGTGGCTCGGTGTTATGAGAACAGCTGTCTGTTCCTCTTGAACCCACAGTAGTCATTTCCAGCCGCACCTTTTCCTTCTGCCTAATCCCCCCCCCCCCCCCCCCTCTTCTCCTCCCCCCCCCCCCCCCCCCCCCCCCCCCACCTATTGATCCACTGACCTTCTCCCATAATGCAATTGGAAAGAGACATTTTCCACACAGCCAGACAATAATGCTACGATAATCACATCTAGCTCTTCATAAGCGTCCGGTCGTCGAATGAGCCCTTGAGACCGTCTCCGGAGAAAAGACGACTAATGTGTTTAAAAAGTGCTTTCACATTTGCTGCAGCCATATATCCCAGTGCTGGCACATCCCTCCTCCCATAAAACATGGCATTCACAGAGGCAATGTGATGTCACTTTGTTTCTCGCTTGGGAAAATCTCATGGTTTTATGGTTTTGCAGGGAGATCACGCATCGATAGCTCTGCCGGTTTGTTGTTAATTCCCATGCGGCGCATGTGGGGAATTAGCAAATCTGATAGAAATCAGCTCCTGGGTTTCCATACAAAAATGAAAAATGAAGGTGTAATGGAATTAGATTCAGTGGGTACTGTTGCATATGCCAGGTTATAATGAAACACACTTTGTAATTGTGCATTGTAATATATTCCGTGAAAAAAAAAAAGATTCATTATTTGTTGCACCTTCAACCGTTGCTGCAGTAAATCAGCTATTCCTCCCCCTTGTCTTTTGTAGACAGAAAACAAGGCGTAGTGAAGAGGTTGAATCTGATTCCTCACGGTAATTAACTCAGACAATTTCTCCGCTCACTGCAGCTCATTTGGGAGCAGAATGCACAGGCTTGCATATGGCAACAATAAATGATATCTTCAACCCAGGGTCAAAGAGTGTCCTTCAAAATTGTCTCTTTACATCTCCAAATTGCAATCAAACCATCGGCACAATGGTCTTTCAAGTGGCATCAAAGGACGGGCCGCTCGGTATCTGGCTTTAGCTCTCAGTCACAACAAAGTGGCTTTTTATGTTGAAAGAATACAAATGATTTGTCACTCCATGATTGTTTTCTCTCATCCAGTGTTTTTATTCTCCAACCCAGCACCAATGAAAGGACTTCTGAGACCGATTTGTTTGCTGTGAATAAGTGGAGGACATCTGTGGGATCATTATAATCTCACCGCTTCTCCTCAGCGTGACGCTCCTTTTAGAATCACAAACTTTCCTTGAAGATCAGCTGATTTTCTCATGAGCGCCTCTAATCAAAACCGCCGGAATTTGTTTATAGTGCCAGTCATCTGTCGGAGATGTGTCTGATGAAGCGTCTACCTGTTTGACTTTGTGACATTTCATCTAAACTCCATAAACAAGTACCAAAAATACTGCTGACATGCTCTGTGATGCCTTTTTACAATCGCCTGTTTTTATGTCGCCTGCTTCCGTACGTCTCTCGCCTTTGTAAATGGTACATTAAAAATACAGCAGGCACTTTATAATGAAATCACAACAGCGAGATGCACTACATGTGATAACAGTTTTGGACATTGATTGGCAGATAGCGCCTCACCTCGCTCTCTCACTGAAACTGATGAAAGCGGGTTTGGATGACATTCAGAGTGTATAACTCAACAGAATTAAATTTGGCAGTTGCATTTCTGTAAGAATCAGGAAGGGGCTAATTTAATAATATCCTGTTGTCAACAACACCCATCCAAAACGAAGAGATTGATCCTGAGAAAACATGAGAAAATAATATATTCCCCCTCGGAGGCTTTAGCTAAATCCGGATTCCTTTTGACGAACACACATTCAGCATAGAACCAAACCTTATGGCTTTTTCCATAAAGATTAAAATTTGGTTTTTACACTCATTATGTTATTCCACTCAGACAAAGCGCAGTTATGAGATTATGTGTGACTGAGAACGGCTGTAATTGAGGCCACGATAGCTGAGTGTGAAACCAAGTCAGACTCAAAATGACTTCCAGAGGCTTTTGTGCTTGTGGGAATGTGGCCACAGCGGCTGGAGACAAAAGGAGGAACTCCTATTGTCTCTTGACTGCCGGACAGAAAATTAGACCAGGCATCAAAATCTGCATGTTAGGCTCTTAATTGTCTTTCCCTGAGTAAAAAAAAAAAAAAGAATCTTAGTGGATTAGTAGCCTTGTAACAGATCATATATCCACGCTCTTATAAAATGAGGACTGGATGTGGTGGCAGGGTTCCCAGCCTGCTCGGAACATGACAGGGTTGCCCAGGCACCAAGCCAGCAGAGTAATATTATTTAGTATGGGGGACATAGCGAGGGCATGTTTTACCTGAAACATTCCATGTAATTAAATCACCACCTTGGATTCCATCAGACAAAACAGGGATTATTAGCATTGCAGTGCTTGTTTTCACACTTGATGGAGCGGATAACTTAAAATGAGGTTGCTTGTTGCCAAGACATTCCCCACAGGTGAATGTGCAGCTCTGTTATTGCGTCTGTGCAATCTGTTAAATTGGCCGAGGGACTTAAAGTTAGAGCAGATATCTTTGTCAACTTTCGTTTTTGATGCGTGCGCACTTAGAGGCCTGAGACACGCACGCAGATGTGATTTAGGCTGTGTAATTTCACCTTTGCCTCAGTTTGATTCATGGTTAATGTTGCGGCTTCACAATAAAGTGGACCAGGGCAGGATTTGTAGTAGTTTATTTCAGGGCCTTTCGGCTGCAGCTGAATTTCTAATCTGTGATCGCAATGGTGAGCAAAAGAATGCGATGACCCTGTGTGGACTCCATTACAACATGGATCTCAGAATCGAGAACACTGCTTGCTTGAGGTTCAAGCAACACTCCCTCACTCACTCATCTTCAACCGCTTGTCCGTTAATGGGTTACAGGGGACTGGAGCCAATCCCAGCTGTCATTGGGCGAGAGGCGGGGTTCACCCTGGACAAGTCTCCAGTTCATCACAGGGCTGACACACAGAGACAGACAACCATTCACTCCAACGGTCAACACATGTCAGCGTAACACCCGATGGGGTGAAAGAGAGACAGCGATCAATGTCTTTGTTCTAAGTCATATTGCGTTGCCTATTGTTCACATCATCACAACACCATAGATCCCAATGCAACACAAAAAATGTCTTACACTATTCCTATAGAGGCCTTCAGCTCTTTCAGGTCCCCATTTGTGAAATATAATCTTGAACAGGCATAAATATGAGTCACACACAGCATAAAAGCACTAAAAGATGTATAAGTAACAAATTCCCTGACACTTCTTGAGGGGAGCGTGCTCATCCTTCATGGTTTCCTGACACCTCAACGGCTTGAGGGATTTAAAGACCTCCTCCATAGGAACACTGCATCTGCGAGTCCTGTGACTGACTCGCAAGTCTGTCTAGGTTTCTCTTTGCGTTTGAAGAGGCTTGAAATTCTCCACGACATCTTCCTTGACATTTGTCAGTGGTGTTTGTTTCTTATTAAGCGGCCTCCAATGAGAATTAGCAGGGGATCCATCATTCTTAACCCGCTGCTGGTATACCACCTCACAGCGTCATTGCTCTCAGGATAGACATTATGTTGGTGGGTAAGAATGTTGTTCCTGCAGAGGCTGAGACTCTGAAACAGTGGGTAATAACAATTCAGAGGTGGAGCTGTGGTGGAATTAAACCTAGGCATCTGAATGTGGGTTTACTTCTGAGAAGGCTATGCATCGATCACCCTTAACCTGTCACTCCTACATCCTCTGTTTTCCACAGGTGTTGCTTTCAGGAAGTGAAGCAAGGTTTAGGAGGCAATGACCGAGAACTCTGTCCCTGTGGCACCTACGCCCACGCGCTAGATTTATCTCTGAGAAACTGAGCCTGGGGGATGCATTTGGATTGTCAGTCTATCAACTGGACCCTCGGCTTGAGCACTCTCCATTCACCAAAATGTATTTCGTTCCTTCTCTCTCCTCCACTTACACCTTAAGATGGCAACCTCATCTCTTTGACAATCAAGCGCAGCTCCTCTCCTCTGACAGATTTGAAGCTGAGAGTGAAGCTGTGCTCTCCATCACACAGGATTCTCCATTGTGCCGTGAGCTTGCCTCTGCTTCCACGTAGCATTTGTGATCAACAACTTGATGTGCTCGCATTTCATGTGACAGGAGAACTCGATAAGTCACCGGCAAACGAAAAACAGTGTTTTTTGTATTACTGCAGCTCATCCACAAGTTATGTCAGTACACTTCATAAAAGTTTTCTGAGGCATTACAAATGATATCATTATTGATTACCAGTTACCACAGTGGTACATTTGCCTAAAGGACTAATAGTGGGCATTAAAACTGGCAAAATGTATGGACGTGATAGGGTCCAACGCACAGGCTCTGACCACATGTGGGATGGCTGGAGCACGGGAGGTAGAGAGGGTCATCCACTAAACAGAAGGTCTAGTGTTCGATCCAGTCTGTATTCCAAAGTGCTTCAGGCGAGATACAGAGTCCCAAATAGGCCCTGTCGGCTATATTCACAGAATAAACGTGCTGTGTGTAGAAGTTCTGTATGAATGTGTGTGTGTGTGAGTGCACCGTACAATGGTGTGAGAGGTCTGTTTACCATCTACCGCTGGTGCACTTTGTGCTAACCTCAAAACGCTCGCACCGTGAAGCCGCTATGCATAACAGATGCATCAGCGGACGCTCCTGGACATGCAGCACAATAAACATATGGGGTAATTTGCCACTTAATTCCAAATGCTCTGCCATTGCTGTGAGCGCTGCTTGGAGCGATGATGACACATTCTCAATGCATTGTTTTGGTTTTTCAACAAACAGCAGCGGTGGCAGGTTGGGAGGACAGCTCAGGAGGACAGGAAATAAAGAGCACAAGAACAAATATCCGTTCTCCTTAAATTCCGTCTGTGTGCTGTCACCGAGGACACAAAGCGGAGCCTCTCCCAGCAACTAAAGGTCAGATAAAGGGAATATAACATGTCATGGCATTATTGCAACTGCACAGGGAGGACATGAGCCTATTGGGGAATGCAATTGTTTGTCTCATGACATTTGCTCATTGAACAACAAGTCGTTGTGCCACAACCCATGAAAATTGCCACATGCTTTCCTGCATGTCTCCCTTCCATTTCCATGCAGGGATCAAATTACAATTATGACGGTGGTGCTGTCTGCACACGATGCACAGTGGCCCCACAGACACGTTCCCACTGGGCTTCATTAACTTTGAAACTCTCACATAGAAACATCAGGGAGGTAATAGATATTTCATGGTAGCCATCATTACGACCGTCTGTCAGAATTATTCAACTTCTACCTGGGGTACTTTCAGTTGAATTTGAAAGAATATTACCAACTGTGTGAAAAGGCACTCACATGTCGGACTCCTGATACTCAATCTTTCCAGAACCATGTCAGGGGATCCTGCCGGTGTCCAGGAAGCATCAAACGTGACTGAGCCCTGCTGCCCGGTGTTGTGCATCTGCCAGATGGCTTTTAAGAAGAAACAGTTATGTTTTGCCCTGACCTTCAAGATGACCCGGCCAAATTCACACAAAGTACTTCTTCAACGGACATGTTGGGAGTTTGAGGTGGGATTTCCCGTTCCAGTGGGGATGGCACACGGCATGATCTGGATTCCCCAGTAACTCAGCATGGAGGGGGAGATAAACAGACGGGTTCATCTGGAGGAGTTTCTGCAGCAGGTCAGCTGAGTGACCTTGCCTTTGGCGAATTCTGAAACACACGTGCAGGCTTACCAGGTTTACCTCTCAAAAAAATAAGATTAAAATTGAACACTCGGCTGGATGCACGTCTCAATTATACTTGGAAAAAAATGTTGTCTCCCTTTAGTTCCTGCTGGTGTTGTATCTCACACTAGTTCAATACCGTGAAATACCGTGCAACCTAATCCAATTCATCCAGAAATAACGAGTGCTGTCAAACATAATAACCCACTTTATGGGACTTTAAATCATTATTCACGAGAAATTATCTTCACTGTGTTTATCACCAACGTCCAGCATGAGTCGTTTGAACATTTGAAATCTCCGCCTGCTTTAATCTTTGCACTGGCTCTTTGTAAGACAGAGCTTTCAAGAGAGCGTCCATCCTTATCAGAGCATCTGTTACGATAATTAGATCAAGAACGGTTTAGTGATATGTATTGTTTCCCCCTGTCTTTAGCTTTCAGCGTGGCAACTAATTCCCCTCCCTGAATAGAGCCCCTGGAAAACTCAGAATGCATTTGCTTTACCTATTAGGAGACAGATAAGCAAGTGGCTGCTGACGTGCAGGGTATTCCACGAGCACCTGTCTATCTGGTGATCTCCAGACGGCACCGGCACGTTGGCTGGTTTAACAGCTACTTAACGCCGCAATCACCGCACACCCCTGACGCCAATAAAAGACAGTGCGCGTTTAGTTTGAAATCGACGAAAATAATCGGCTTTTGAAAGCGGTGATACAAAGACGAGGAGACCGGGGGAAATAACATTAAGGAGAATGGGCAGTCAACTCCTCCTCAGCCATTTTATCGCCCTTTGAGAGAGGAGATACAGTCGTGTAAGAGAGAGAGAAGGGGCGCGAGGGGTGATGGGATTTGAACTCGAAGCTGTGATAAAGGTAAACAAGCTCAATCTCATTCAGAGCCGCATTGTATTATTCAGGCGACAGTTTACCTCAGTGCATTGATGTCAAAGTCAACTTTGCATTTTTTTGTTTGCGTACGAAAATAGAGACGCATCAGTGCTGCTGCTGTCTGTTCCAATTTGGAAGTCCTGCTTTAACCCAGCGGTAATCATGAAAGTAAGCTCAGTTATTGATTATGAAATGAGTCGTTATGGATTAATACATTGAAAGGATCACATGAATAAAAGGTGTTTATGGCAATGTTAGTGTGGGAGTGAGTGGGAGGATGCTTTTCTGAAAACACAGGTTTTTAGGGATATTTACAGCTGTTGGCTCGCTGCTGTGAACACTGGATGCCTCCTCTCTATGGGCCAATCTATCTAGCTATCCTTCCAGTGCATCCCCTTGTATGTTTAAGGGTTGTTTCTGGTATTTGATACGATACAAACAGAGTGAAACGGCGCAGCTGCCACGGCGCTATTACTCAGTCTGCAAATGTGCAACATGGCAGCGTTCATGTCCATGATGTTTTTGGCTTCATTTCTGGATCGTGGACATCTCAACATCTTGTCCTTTTTCAACCAGTGGTTTAACTACTGGCTTTACTGCTGGCTGGTAGAGACAATATGTCAGACCCCTCTGTGGGATCACTGCAGGGTTAAATGTTTCAAACTCTCTGCAGAAAATATAAGATACGTGATTTACAGTCGGAGCTTACGAGTCATTAGGTCGGGGCCAAAATTGAGAAGGAAGAGGTGGAAAATGTCGCATGAGGCATTTATTTGTCTGAGCCACTTGTCTGTGGAGCAGGAGACAACTGTAACTTTCAGGCAGGGAGGAGATATTTACGGCTATTGGCTCACTGCTGTGAACGCCGTATGTCTCCCCAGGGGGCCTGTCTGGTAATCCTTCCAATGCATCTCCTTACCTGTGACACAGGGTGATGGACTGCTCCGAGCTGCAGAGACGTGTGAGACTGCCAGAAGCCAACTCACATATATTTCTTAATTAACTGAAGACGTGCAGGTGAAAAACCAGATGTATCAGATACACACCAACCCTCGCTATGGTGGCACACTAAAAAAATCCCACTATTTGCCTTGTGCTATTGATTCAATTTCAGGGTCCTTAGGCACTTTAAGCAATTTTCGGGTTTCTATGCGTGTGAAAAACCTTTCATCTCTCAGAGATTTTCGCACTTTACAGTTATGAATGCTTATTAGAGAGAGGCCACTAAAGTTTAAGTTAAACCTATTGTTGTTATTTCCTCAAACGGCCTTTCACGGAGAGGAGCAGTTGAGCAAGTGCTCTGTTTTCCAAAGCCGCATGTGTCTGTACTATAAATCTGACTCCTTGTGACCAGCAGAAATCTGTATCGTCTCCTGGCGTGACAGAGTCCTGCACAGTGGAGCAGACAGTGTCATTGACAGACTTCAGTATGGGCTGAACTCTGCCACATTCATAGTTACAATCTCCTCCTTCTGAATCCCTCCATGCCCTCGCCCCAGGACATCGTACTGACCCCATCCACAATGAGACTCTGCTCAGAAGGCTGTGGTCCTCAATCACAGGTCTGCTCTCCTTCCAACACCAAACTGAGTTCTGTGTTACAACCCCCACCCCCTAGAACTCTGTCTCCATCGAAAGCTGCAACCTTCCCTTTTGGACAGAAAAACACCTCCCACCTCCTCACTAAGGCCTTCAGTTATCACCCCACCCTGCTATCAATGCTGTATATTTACATCCTGTTTTTGTTTTATTTTTTTTTTTGTCCCGAAGGACGAATGTAAAGCGTCCATGGGTGTCTTGAAAGTTGCGATATCAATTCATATTATTTTTAATATTACTCTGTTGATGCTCAATAACTGCATGATACATAACAGCGAAGCCTGTTCTGGCCTATTTTGCCTGTGGTGTGTGAATAAAAACTCCTAAAAACTGAGGATGTAGAACAGATTGTCCACTTATCACGGGGCTGGTCCCCAGCTCCTCTGGCTCACATGTCAAAGTGTCCTTGGGGAAGATTAATTGTCTCAGGTCGCTCCAGATAGTTAATGAAACATCTTGCACGGGCACTCACTCCCATCAGGGTGTGGAGGTGTGTGTGAACGGGTGAATGAGAGTCAAACTGTTAAACACTTTGGATGGAAACTCCATATAAATGCAGTGAATGGTGTTGTGGCTTCGTGCTGACTGTTCACTGCACCCCCCTTCTTCAAACTGTGATTGTCCACTCTCAGCGGCTATAACTCAGCACAGCAGGTCGGTCTGTCTGTGCATGACAAAGTGATGTGAATGGGCTGCCAGCAGCTTGCTTTGTACGCAGTGTGTGTTTTCTATTCCTCGTGTTTCCAAACCAACAGTGTGAGTGCCTGAATATTAATCCTGCTCGGCCTGTGGTTATTGTAAATGCAGTTTTTTTTTGTTCCTTGTACGAGTGTCCTGCAGCTGGACAAGTAGACCTTCAGCAGGGCCCAGCCCACATAACCCTGAAGCTTCACCCCCACTGCTGCACAGCGAGCTGTCCTGCAGCTGTCGCTACACTGCCGTGGTTGACAGTTAATTACTTTTTTCTCTAAAGGTCCAAAGTGCACCATGCCACCAACAACACACGGAACAACTAAGGGGCAGATAAGATGGATAGCACATCATCAGAGGGAATTCAGTCTGCAGAAACAGAACTGTAAACATCAGGAGCATTGAAAAGGTACATTTCCTCTGCAGTGAAAGCAAAGTGTGTATTTTATCTGGACATTACTATAAGTGTACTCAGCTGTCAAGTAATACCGTCAAGGCCAAGCAGCTTATTATTATTATTAGGTATTTACGTAGTCGTGAGTGACATTTGAAGAAGCACCATTCAGAATTGAATGTCAAGTTAATGAAGAGAGCTCAACAAAATCAGTTAATTCAGGATGTGAATTTTAATTATAGCGGTAAATCTGTGACCATTATCACTAATAGCTGAATGCGGTCAGTCCTGCACCTGAGATCTTGTCAGGTAAAGCTGCCAACAAGTAAATGTTGCACAGGTTTATCAAAGTGTCTGTTCGCACATAATCTGTTTTACCACAACGATCAGACACGCTTCTCTTATTTGGCTTTAAAACTGAACTTGGGAAAACATTCCTGTTTAGTCACACATGCTGCTGAGCATCCTCTTCTTGTCTCTGGCAGAGCGAGATAGAGGTAGTCACAGCTATGCATGCTCACATTACGCTGATCAATATCATGTCCCTGGACGACGCTCAGGGGGCTGATCTTCCTGAGCGGTGCTTTGACTTGTGCAGCCTTTGCATTCTCTAGCACCGCTGTTATCAACTGGACACAGATGGGGGACACTGTACTTACACCTGCATGCGTGCGCACACATCCGGCATTGCGCAGCGCAGTCACCCCGTGGGCCGGCTTGTGTGACTCCGCCTGTCTTTGATTCACTACACTGTGGCGATCGCACAGCTTTGGTAGCCATGTGCCAAACGTGCCCAAACACCCGGAGTATTACAGCGCACCACAGGCTTATCCTGCCTGCTCGCTGCCCCCTGAAGTCACATATGAATGCAGGGAGTAAATGAGACGCTACATCTGCTGTCAGGATGAGTGCGGGTGGAGAGGAGATGTGAAATGTGCCTGCAACCGTTCCACGGCTTACAGAAGTGCAGATTCTTCACAGCCTAGGTGCAGCTTCCCTCTTATCTCCTAACAAGTTCCCAAGTCTTCTCCAAGAAACTCCAGCGTCCTCCCGAATGTGCTCGCCTTGTTGCGTTACCGCTCTGTGATCTCGCACTCAATAACCAGAGGAAACGACGGGAAAGGTATAGGAAACTAATTAAGAACTCGCTCAGGACACAGGGAGCCCTTGACAGAGCGCCATCCTTTTTAATCAGAAAAAGCAAGACTATGAAGACGTCGACTCAACAGATGCCCCACTTTCTGAAGGGGGGAGGGGAGAGTCTGCGAAGATGACAGGTGTTCGCTATTTTTCTCATGTTTCCGTTGGGTTTTTGGCAGCGAGATAAAGTTGGAGGGTAGTTCTGGGTGTGTTTGTGAGAAGGATTAGTTTCTCCTTTATTTTTAAGCTGAACAGGAGGCAAATGAGAGACGGTGGCACGGTGATAAGAGGGACACGCTCAAGCCTATGAACAAAACGGGTATGTTTGGGAAGAAGTTGTTAGATATTTAATTAATGAGGGTTTTTTTTAAAAGGCAGATGGCTAATATTTTGGATCGCCTAACGGCCATTTCTGTGCTGCCCTGTGGTTTTGGCTGCGGCTGTCAAGGATGTTATGAATAAATTAAATGAAATAATTTTGGGTGTAGAAAAAAAAAAAAAAACAGAAGATGAATTAGGCTGTTTATTTCCTGAGCGGTTTCCGAGTTGTGCATCACAGCCTGATTAATCTACTTATAATTGAATTAGCCTAACTTCAGATCATATCAAAGAGGACTTCTGTGGCACCAGAAGGGACAAAAAAAAAGAAAAAAAAAATGATGATATTGACTGAAAATTACAAACACGAGCATATCCCCTCAACACTCAATCAAATTATCCTAAAATTGTTTTCTGCTCGATGAACGGTCCGCAAACTGTGCAGTAACATTTAAAAGTTGGAAGAAATGTGGACGCAACCTTTTTCCCGGTGCTTTGAGAGACAATAAAAATGTGTTGTTTCTGTTGCAATTGCGCATTTCTCATCACAGTTTTCTTCTCCTAATGGCCACAGAGCCCAAAACACACACACAGGCTGATCCACCATGGAGTATATGGCGATGGCATTAGCGCCCCCATATTTCCACAAACTGGTATTTACACGGCTCGCAACCTCCTTGATTATTGATACATGAACACAATACACTGCTGCGATACTCACGTCTGTGAGAACACATTGCTCGCGTCTGGAATATTTTTGACTGCGTTCTGCTCTGAGCCCATTTCCCTTTCTCCCTAATTAGATCCGGAGGTCTATTTCTCTCTCTCCTCTCCCTCTTGTCGAGATCTCTTCTCTGCCCACACACACACACACACACACACACCTCCGCTCCCGGTAGATTTCAGAGTGTAGCAGAGATGAAGGCAACGGAGCTAATTGCATTAGCATCAATTTGCTGTTGCACCGGAGGACAGATGTGCAATCCAGTGATGTATGGCCCCTGCTGGCAGTCCTGAGAATTTCACAGGCACTGAGTGTATGACGTGTGCTGAGCTGTTACTATTAGCCTCTCCAGACAGAGGCAGCAGCCAATCCTAAACGAGCTCGTCCTCACACTGATTGTGATCATCAGGATACTTTTATTAAGCCGATCACATGAGTTACAGAACGCAACGTCGCTGCTCCATTGTCAGCTACGTGTGACATAAGTCATTTCTCGCCTGGGATCATATCGCTCCCGGCTGGAAGGACCTTATCTTATTATCTCCCTTCCTCGCGCTGCATGGAGACGAGGCCTCAGACCTGCGAAGATAATAGACTTCCCAGGATCTTCATTATAATGATATGGTTGAGTCAGAACTTATCATGTGAGCATCATCATATACTGGCGTTGTGTAAAAGCGTCTGACTGTGGGAGGTTTAAATTGTACTGTTGGACCAATTAAAAAAAAAGGACCGGGGTGATTGCCGGTCAGCTTACAGGCCAGCAGCTTGATGAGGGGCCACATTTGCATCTCTGCTCTCTTATGGTGCAGATTGTGTTTGTATTTGAAATCATCACGGACACATCACACACACCAGAGCAGTGAGTTCGCTCAGCTTCTGTCAGACGAGGACTAATTAGGCAAAAAAACACAAATGGACTTCAGACATCTTCTTTGTTGTTACAGAGAAATTATGCCTATGTTCCAAAAGATATTGGGAGAATATAAAATATATAAAACAACATAATTCAGGAAAAGAATGTCAGCCCTTGTACATCAGCTCCGGCTTTGAGCGCCTTCTTACTTTGTCCATAAAAACACAATTGGATAAGTAATAACCATCTTCCCCTGCTGATTAAAATAGCACACTCACTATAGTGCTGTACCTACATAAAACTTTAAGGCATCGCATGAATAATTTCATCTTGCAACACTTCTTGATTTGAGATGGAATAATTGCGTTATAGTTTTCTTTTTAATCCCGATATACTTCATCTGATTGCTGGAGTTATGTTTCAAATAAAGACTTGAGACGCACAGGATGTGATAGGCTCATAAAAATGATGAATTCATTCAATTTCCCAACAGTGCAGCGTCTAAAGGAGTTATACCACCTGGTCCGCCCACATCATTAGAGTAGTAAAACAGTACTTAGTTGTATTGGTACTTGTTCTTCAATAAAGAAGTACAATAAGGAATCTGGAACTGCACATCCATTCACCACTAACGGTTTGCAATTGCCAAAACTTTGAAGCGGCAGGTTCTTCACATCCACAATATCCACATCAAAGGACAGCCCAAAGTCTGTCCCTCATGATTTGACATGTGATGTCCAAGTTGGAGAATCTATGCGCAACACTGTGTGAATGATCGTCCGACTAATCTCAGAACTGAAGAATGAAAACTGCAGCAGCTCTAATGATGGATGGTGAGTCACCTTCAATGATGTGGCCTGAGGCCGACTCTGACACTTATGAAATATGAGTGGACTGTATCAGTTTTAAAAAGAACCTAATCAATGAAATTAAAACATCAAAGCTTATTTCCTGAGTTTCTGAATGGTTGAATTATTTAAGCTGGTCTTCGTAATCTTTTAATGGAGGGAATATTCCACGTGTAGTAATAATGGTGAGAAGCTGCTGGCTCGTAATGATTCTGGTCTCCGCACTGTATCTCCTGTTCACAGGAATCATTAAAGAAACACGTTTCCTCACTTGCCACTAATAGATCCCCCTCTAAACACTTTTTATTGAAACAAATGAAAGATGAATTTCTGCTCAGCTGCTCTTCCCGAGGTTTCTCTCTTTATTTCCCTCTGTTTAATGTTTCATTTGTCTCCCGTCCACGCCGAGGACGCTGCGTTCTCAGATTGGAGAGCCTTGCGCAGCGCGTTCGTGAAGCTGGGACCGAATAAAGAAGTCTGACTTGACAGCCGGGAATAAAACACACTGTTGAGTTGTGGTAGCCAAAGGAACGTCAGGGGCAAATTTTTCAAAAGCTCTTCCAGCCGTACGAGTGATTTCTGACTTAGGGCAAGATAAATAAATCTGACTTGATTTGGCTTGAGCTGCCCCTTGAAGAGGTGAGCGCAGCCACAGGTTACCACCAGAAAAAGAACGTTAATTTGAGGGCTAACCTAACAATCCCCTGTGGTGCTGTGAGTCATTCAGGGGGCCCTGTGTCTGCATCCATTGGCTTCAGGGGTCCTGAACTGCGTCGCCTGAAATACCATGTCACATCCTTTTAACATCGCGGCTTTGCAGCGGCCGTACATACCCATATCACCTCTTAATACCGCCCCCCCCCCCCCAAAAGCACACAGAGAAAATGCCAGGATAGCCCACATTATCTAACTTTTTGTCATCTCACCGCTCCTGTCTTCGGCAGCAGCTCACGGCACGCCAGGTACTCTCCACTCCCCCTCCTGTCAGACGGAGCAGGAAATGAGGAAATTGAAGATAAATCCTATCAAGAATAATTATGTCCTATCTCGCTGACTGTGCTCAACCTGTGTGAGCGCTGATAACACATTAGGCAGGCACGCATTGCTGCTAATTCGTGTTGAAATGGTGTTTGAATTCTGCGAAAGGTCAAAATGATCAAAATAAGGAAAATGAGCCACTGAGGGAGCCTGGGAGAAATAATTTGGGGTTTATTTTACAATTAGAGCAAAATGCTCTCCTCCTTTTTTTCTAAGTCAGTGGTTTGGTTCAACATCTCAAAGGAAAATGATGTTCAGACTGACTGCCAGTTTTGTTTTTAGCATTCAAAGTAAAACCTCTGAGACCGGAACAGAAGCAGGTTTCTTTGCTTCACTTCACAGGTCAAGCCAGAAGTTACTGGGGTCCAAAATAGATACGATTCCCTGAAGTCGAGCTGCTGGCGTCTCCTGAGCTTGTTCCACCCCCCCCCCCCCCCCCCCCCCCCCCCCCCCCCCCCCCCCCCCCTCCTGAGCTTGTTCCCCCCCCCCCCCCCCCCCCTCGTGAACACACGTCAGCCTGCTCACCTAAGCTGCTCCGGCCCACGTCGATGCGAGGCCGACAGAAAATAAAAATCATCAATGCCCGCTCATTTTCCGAACAAATGCCGCAATGCCAAAAACAAAACTCGCCCTCTTCTCTCTCTCTCTCTCCCACATTTTCATTCTTTGGCACGCACAAAATGTTTTCCCCCCACAGCAATCAATATCAAAAATGGACACCTGATTTGAATATAAATTTCCCCGCATTGCTGCGAGCGCAGCGCAACGCCGCAGCAACTATCAAACAGGGGGAGCGACCAGGAATCAGCTGAGAGCTTCTCACATGACTCATTGAACCACACAAGGTTTTTTTTTCAAATCTATAAAACTGGGTTTTTGGATCCGTATGGCATTTGTATGTGACAGTGAAATGTAAACAGCCAGTTGCAGCTGACAGTTTGGTAGGACATGACTACACGCTGCGTGGTGTGTGTGTGTGTGTGTGTGTGTGTGTGTGCTTTAAGCAAAGGTATTACATCTGTCTATTGTCACATTTAACTGAAAGAAAAAGTTGATTTTACAAAAAAAAGTCCCCATTTTAAAGTCGGCGCAAGACAGAAGTAAGCCAACACAAGTTTTAACTTGAATTAAATTTCATGTTACTTAAGACGTGTAGTTGTACTTGGCTTCCTGGATCAAATATCAAAGATGGATCATGCAGAGGACCCCTGCC
This sequence comes from Pseudorhombus dupliciocellatus, assembly GCA_016785235.1. NCBI lineage: Eukaryota > Metazoa > Chordata > Actinopteri > Pleuronectiformes > Paralichthyidae > Pseudorhombus > Pseudorhombus dupliciocellatus. Next base: position 625,268 of record JAFBJW010000191.1, on the reverse strand, counting down.
CACAGAGGGTCTTACTGTCACAGAGGATGTCATTACACATGTGTCGAATTACCTCTCAGCAAAAAATACCTTATATGTAACAGTTGTTGTATAATCACACAAAATTATTTTACCTGTTCCTTCTGACGGTTGTGGGCAATAATATGCCAGCCACGCCTAAACGCTCCCTCTTATTCTTCTGTGTGAACTCCATCAGATTAAAGACATTTAGCAGCACGGGGGAGGCTACACCGGTTACATATAATGGATGGATTAAGAATGAATGCCCTTGAGAACATGGGTGTGCAATACATGCAACACATTGCTCAGTTTGATTTAGCCCATAGTTAGTTGCAGTCTTCCAAACATGCTGCAAAAAACAGATTTAAATTAGTTTTTTTTATATTTTTATGAGAAGCCAAAAATAGATTTTCAATTTCTTTGGATTTCCAGATTCCTGTGGATATGGCTCACGCGGTAAAATCACAAAGGTTCATAGTTCTGCAGGTCCAATCGGTCGGAACAGAGGCGATGCAGACAGCGCAGGCTAACGAGGCGGCGCCGGCTCCGACGAGAGTCTAAACAGCGTCTCATTATATATTTTTTTAACCTTTAATTGGACATGGTCTCCGTGTTAGCAATACGCCGTCCAGCCGAATGTAATGGCACACCTCCGGTAAGATCGCTCTGAAGGCCGAGCTAATGGGCAACCGCTGTGACGCAGCATTCGCAACAACACCTCCTGCTCGGAGGAGTGAGGAGCTGGAGGAGACGTGTGCTCCATGAGTACTTTCTAGTTATTGTGGAGTTTTAAGCTGCACTTCAAGCACAAACAAGACCCTCTGGGTGTTTTAAAGGCTCTCCCCTCACCCTGCTCACCAAGGCTGTTGAACATAATGCTTTCCGGAAGTTTACTTGAGCGATAATGGCAGCTGTAACCCGAAGACAATTTGGCTGTGTGGGAGACATCATCTTTATGGTTTTTATTTTCTGCTGCATGTTAGTCTCTGCTTCTGAAATCTTTCCGCCAATATGTTCTGTGTCGTAAAAGAGGGGCTCCTCCCCACTGCCAGGTCATAAAAACATGTCCTTTTATGGGCTGCGTGGACACGAGCGAGGAGGAAGGTGAACATATAATCATGGCGGATTACAGACGCCGCGCATGTGAAGATCAGAGATCTATGGGGTGGCCTCATGTGAACAAGACAGAAGAAATAAATTACACTGCAGCCTCACTCGCCGATGTTGGTGCATTTTGTTCGGCCGACGAGAAAGAAACAACAAGCTGCCACTGTCGTCCAGTATGAGAACTCTTCATCACTCTCCATAAAACTCCTCCACTGTAAAATGGTTAACATTCCAGTTATGCATCACAAATAGTTGGAAGAAGAGAAAAAAAAAAGAAATATGAGAACGTAACATGAAATGATGGATGGTGCGACACTATCATCACTGTCCCACACATTCAGACCATTGAGCTTCTTCTGAATATGATGTTGTTTATGGGTGTTTATTTATATGTAAATTGAATCCTATTCCAACATGTGACAGAGACTGACTGCGATGTCATGCACTCGGTGTCATACATGATAAGGTCAGAAAATACTGTGAAATGCTCGGATGTGATCGAGACATACGCATGTCTGTGTAATGTGAATATGTCCGAATACTCCACGCCTCATTCAGGTTGGTGTCATCCCAGAAGGCTGTTTGGATGGCACTGTCTTTAGCCTCTTCTCTGCTGGTCAATGAAACCCCGTCATCTGCGCTAACACCTGGCTGTTTGGTGGATTACTGCGTTGGATGACGGCAGTTAACAGATGCTTTCGGGAACATGACATCCTGCTGAAAGCCCTAATTACCTCTTACTTCTTCTTGGCAGACTCGATGCTGCAGCGATGTTATGATGGAGATTGATCTTAAGGAAATCGGCGTGTGCGTAACAGCACTTTTATATACCCATTTATTTTAGAATATAGCAACAGATTTGCGATGGAAATTGTTTTTCTTCGTGTTGTGCAAGATTCAATCTGTGAGGTCAAATCAATTCCCAGCTTCCAGTGCATGTGTGATTTATGTCAAATCTGACTCGCCAACCAGGAGGAAAACACAGAACTGGCCTTGGGAACTCCATCGTTTTGCAGCTTTAAGTAAACAACACATTTTGGTCTAACAGATTTTATATTCAGATTACTTTCTTAATGTAGATAATATTACAATATCGATATCCACATATGCTTCTTTGTGGACATACACTAAACTAAATAACTAACTAGCACTGAAGCCTGACCCACGTGTGTGGCTATTCTCTGGAGTCCCCCTCTCAAAACATGGTCAGTGTTTGCCTGTGAAGATTCTCAGTCATCCAGGTCATGGTATATATTTCTATTCGCTGACACTGTGAGTCATGCGATTGCTCTGGTCATAGGGGTGGGGGGGGTGGGTCAATGACCCGCACATGGCTCCCACAGACACAAACAGCAGGGTGGGCCCAGCCTCTCAGTTAACCTCAACGACTCCCAACGACCCCACCACTTAAATACCTGGGACCCAGCGGCCCGTTAGAGGGGAGGGGGCCGCTCGTACGAGGGATGACACTTCCTCAAGAAACTCAACCATGACCTGCTCTACAACACGCTTTCCATTGCTATCATACTGTAAGGGACAGGGGAGAGGGGTATCCCGTTCAATAGATTACAGAAACTACAATTACAACAACAATACATCAATGACTCCCCAGGCCAGTGGGAAGAGGAGTGATAGTTCTGTCATCGTCCTGGTCCTGCAGCCACCTCTTCAGGGATTTTAATTTCCTGTGAGCACCTCCTGGCTCCTAAGAAAAAGCGTATCCTCCTGAAAGTCGACATTATTTTAGTACACCAGTAATTTGTTTTGCCTTAGCACTAACGCTTGGTGTGGTCGGAAGTCTCCTCCACTCCTGAAGCAGACTGCCCTCTGAAATGTATGAGCACCTGCAGAGACATTCCTCAGGTTTGAGAAAGAATCGTTAAACCGGCGCATCATGTTTCTTCTGAGTTTCCACCAGCAGAGTCATTTTTTTCTCTTACATTAAAAGCATTTTTTTTTACTTCAACAAAATATCTTCCTTTTTAGCGGGTACACGGAGAATGTGAGAGCGTGGGCAGATTTCAAAGAGCACACTTTGCAATCAGCATAAAGTAAGTGTTGAAAACCACTAAATATGTAAATGTCTTTTATTTGTTCTGCCAAGCTTTGGTTTTAATCGATTGATTAATTACTAATCAACGGACGCTTACCATGTGCACATCGTCTGACCCTAAGAACTTTAAATGATGCACTTATATATGTAAATATCCACCGCTGCAGCAACGCTTACCCTCTAAAGACGCATTAATCCTCAGGAGAGGGTGTGTGTACGTGCCCTTAAGTGTGTGTGCATGCATTAATGCATATGAGACTAAGCATGTTCCGCCCCTGTCTGAGCTCCATTAGACCCGCGTGGCGGCCAGCACAGGAAATTTTAATTACGCCTGCAGATGTCAGTGGCGTGGCGCCGAGGCCGCCGGCTGGCTGGGAGCGCCACCGAGGCACGCAGCTGTACTTAAGGTGACTCTCTCGGCCCATGACACAGCCATTAGCCTCTGCAGCGTCAGAGGAAGAGAGAGAGAGAGAAGCTGGAACTGAGTCGTCAACGGTATCATCTCAGTGACGCAGCACAGGCCAGAGATCACATCACTTTGAGATTTCTACCAAAAAAAAAAGTCAAAAATCAAACCCACTGGTGATGATAGAGTTTGACGGACACGAATTAAGCCTGCTTCGTAATGACTAAACATTAGCATTGACGGAGTGCTCTGATAATTATAATGGTCCTCATTAACTCCTCATTCGTCCCCATTTTATATTTGCAAATACCACAGATTGGGAATTCCCCCCCCCCCCCCCCCCAAAAAAAAAAAACAAATTCATAATTTTTGCCTCTCCATGTATCAAACCTTCTATTTATGGCTAATTAGCAGTTGCACAGAGCTCTTTTCTAATTGCCCCATTTTGTGTGTCGCAGTGAAGAGGAACATTTAGATTCCGAGACAAAATTGTTTGGGATCATTAAAAACTGGAGGGGGGTGAAAAAAATGGCTTGAACTCCGGGAAAGCATTCGTCACGTCATCATGACGTCAAGTGTTAGGTAATATGTGTGAAATGATGGTGCAAGGACGCTTTGCACTTTTTCCCTTTTGAGCCAGTGTTTACTGATTCACAGCTGCCCTATTTGGTTGTGGGGTCTCCCCGGAGAACGGCAGAAATTAGCAAAATGACGCCTTATTATCGTGGCTGGATACAAGGTAGGCTGTGGCGCTGCCAAGAGAGTCTGGCAAGCCTCACTGTGCAAAGATCTAAAAGCGTACAGAGGAAGACGAGGGACGCATAAGTGGCTCGAAAGTTTTAATTCCAGCGGTCTGTGGAGAATTGCAGTGTTTGTGCCTTTTGTTTATGAGAGCCAGAGGGAGTCGGGCATAGCTTAGCTTCCCAGATATGCCACCGTGCTTTCTGTCACACGCTCTCACAAAGTGACTGCACACAGCCCGACTCCACAAAAAGCAATCTAGGTCATCTTTCATCATCTGCTTCTTCTTCCCAGGCAGAGGGACGAGCTCGGAGTTAAGTGGACACAGAGTGTGTGCTTTGGAGTCAGGGGGCAGACACCAGATAAAATGCTAGATCCAGCTAGTGGGTGCAGCTAATGACAGTGCATATCAATGCCATTACATGAAATTATCCACCCATGGTTTGCATGGGGAATAGAAACTCTGCCGCCTCTGATACGTTGCTATTTCTCTGCAGGCTGCCGCAGAATTCGCTCTGCATTTTTGTTCTGGCTGTTAGATTCTGGCCACGGGCAAAAAGTAAAAATCACAACACAGTGAGATTCCTGTAGGGAGCTGTAGATATTTGACATTAAAGTATTTACTTAATTCTTGTCCCAGCGATATTGTGATATTTTATATTGGAGTATGAAACAGTTTACTGTCTGGCTAACAGTAGTATCTGTGTATGCTCACTGTTCAGTGTAAAGATGAAAATATAATCAGGTTCTTTCAAATTTAAACTCATAATATTAGAGGAATTGTAATATAATTAAAACTAGTATGCAAGAACAAATTAAGCCATAATTAAATCTGAAAAAAATGCAATAGTATAAGAATTAAATTCTAGTTTAAGAATAAACTGTCATAATATTAGCCTGTGAGAATAAGGTGATAATGTAAAGACATTATTTACACCAAAAAAATGGAATATTATGGAATACAATCTCAATTTATTTCAATTAAATTCATAATATTAGCAGAGAGAAGTAGAAATTATCTTATATTTTCATTAATAAGTAGTAAAGTGAACCTGCTCACTGGACTTCCAGTCCTTCTAGATTCAGAGTGTTGAACCAATCGGCTTTTTCTGTTTTGATCAAATTAAAAAAAATAACCATGTTCACACTAACAGTACTTATTAGTGCTACAGTCGATGTGTCACTTAATTTACGACCCACTGCAACTTCAACAACATCTCGGCTATCTAAAAATGCACATGTTGTGTTCTGGTGTGTGTGTGTGTGTGTGTGTGTGTGTGTGTGTGTGTGTGAGGCTGTGACCCTGGTCTCTTGATAATTGCCATGTTTTGAACATTCGCAAATTACAGTCGGGAAATACGTATACGAAATACGAAATATGAAATAATGTAACTGCACTGTGATAAAACCCTGTTATCAACAAACCCCAAAGTCAATTCAAGTTCATCGTGTAAACATGTTTTCATGGCAACAGACAATTGCAAATTTCCATGTCTTGTTTTAAATGGAACCCGTTAAATAAGTGTCGTTCCTGACATTTGTGATGAGACGCAGAGAATTCATAAAAACAACTATGAGAGGGACACATGATCATTGGTGATTAGAGTAATGAAGCACAGGGAATTAAGAAGTGATCCGGTGTTAGAGTCTCTATGATCAACTTCGAAACATTACCAGCACCTAACATGTTTAAGAACTGAGTGTTTCTTCATTTGTTTCATTACAAAAATAAAACCTAAACCAACTGTCTCCTGGCGCAGCCAGCTGATGTGCTTGACATGCAAACAGTCAAACACGAAGCATCCCTCTGCTTTCAAATGTATCCCGTGGGTCGCAATGGCTCCATTAAGTTTGTTGTGCTCCTCCTTTTACACAGCACGGCTCTGGAACATGTGCTGCACGTGCCTGTCATCAGAATCTTTTTTCACAGAAAATGCAGCCCCATTTTAGCCCGTTTAGCTTTGGAAGTTGGGTTGTCGTGTCAACTCGAGTTTGAGGAGGCTGCTAGACGACTGCAGACACGCGTTACGTGCCGCCAGAGCCATGTAGACCGTGTTGCCACCAGAGTTAAGTGCAGTGTTATTGAGGCACAGTGATGTTTATGTTGCCTGTAAGCAGGTCAGCTATTTCAGTACACAGCTCAGGAACCACAATATGCATTCTGATTCACTCCAGTATGCACCGGCTGTGTAGGAGACTGGAACCAGTGTTCACCACCGAATCTTTCTTATCAACAATGTGACAGAAATGGATGAAGGTCAAACAGATTTTCAAGGCACCCTCTGAAGACCCCAGAGGTTGTGAATCATCTCAGCCTCGTGTGACTCACCTCACCTGGAGCTTTGTTTCTAACCACTGACACCATTTTGTCAACCATTCCTTTGCTATAGAGAGATACATTTGGAGAATTACCAAATCTCTCTGCCAGAAAAAAAGGCATTTCGAAGCTGCAGAGTGTTTAGAGTCTTTCTCAGAAAGCAGCGTGGCTGCCACACTTTAGTGGTTTTCAGTTGAATGACGGCTATTACATGAATGCCGCTCTCTCCTGGGTGTGAACAGACGAAAGCCCAGGGAGCGTCTGGGGGGAAATTACATATTGCTTTTTTATGTGCTATGGTGCCTCATTGATTCAATATTCACAGACACAGTGAGGTGGGCAAAGAGCTAGATCAAAAGCCTGGACACTTTACTCACTTTGTGTCCCCAGATACTGCGGCTCCAGTATGTTTTTTTAAGTAAGTTCTGGGTTTTCCTCTGATAAAACCACAAAACTGCGGCCAATATGGGGTCAGTGAGTACAATAAGTCCATTTACATGTGAATTATAGATTTCCTAATGAAATATGTTTGTGGAGTTTTTTTTAAATTTGGTTTTCAAGGCTGCTGTGTCACTGCCTCTTTCAAGGAAGTTTTTGGAACTTCTTTGTTAAACTTTTTTTTTAATAAGCAGGCCACTAAAACTACTAATGGATTTTATTTTAGTTAATTTGAACATGAGGCCATGGTCAAGTTTTCAGTTTCCTTCAAACTCTGCTTGCAATTACAGCACTGGAATGAAAGCACTGTCCATCGGTGTGCTTTAAGGCACTGACGAGCAAATCAATTGAAACTGACATGTTTCTGAGGATAGAATAGACATTAGGTTTAGTCTGTAGAATTTCGTGACATCTAAAGGTGGAGTGTCATATTGCAACTGAATCCTGCTCATCTCACTTCCCAACACCACAGAGAACCTGTTGTGAACATCAGTAGTCCAAAAAGGTTTTGGTTTGGACAAAAATAATAATAAAAAAAAAACCTGGTGCCCTCCAAGGAGAACAGCATTTTGACTAATTACCTCTGTTGTTTTAGTTCATATGGTAACATCTGTCATCACCTTCCTTCTGCTTTTAACATTTCACCAACTCCATTATGTCCCATTCTCTGTCTGTCTGTCCAAAGTCCAGTGGGACAGAGTAGCTGCCAGGCTGGGAGCTCCTTGTTTTCTGGTTGGTTTTAAAAATGTAAGTCGCAATGTGGGCCTCAAAATGAAAGCAACATGAGATGGCTACAGCCCCCCCCCGAACTGTCAGTCTCCCAACTGCTTTTAATGTGCTGGTCTGAAAACTGTCTGTCATCTCACATGGTTGGTCGCACGTACAAGGAAACAGCGTTCAGTCAGTGTGTGTGCTGCACATGGCCGAGCCGAGCGGAAACGCAAGGACATCACAACTTGAAGAGACACAGAAAAGTGGAGAGTGACAGGTTTAAGGGAGGAAAACCCGAAGAACAACCCACCTACAGTAAAATCTGCTAAATTATTCATGTGTTCCAAAGGACTGAAAAGCTAGTTTTAAGAAATACGTAATCAAAAATTAGAAGTAAACCTGAAGGTCTGTATCGTGGTCCAAACTTAGGTTCTCTCAAAACATGTAGAAAATAAAAGTATGGGTTCTTTTCACTGTCAAGAAACATATATTCAGTGTGATCAATAGTCCTCATGTCTTTCAAGCATGTTTCAGCACTGTAATCGTAGCTGTAGCTGGCTGAGTACACAACCACTACAATTCAACAAAACTTGTTGAGGTATTTTTGGCATTGAAATATACAACAGTATGCGTTCTCTGTTGTTATGTGTCCTGGGCTATACTTACAGTACATTTCCAGTATGAATGATTATCCCAGTCCAGCTCTGCCCTTGGCTCGCATCACATATAAAGGCAATACGTTTTAGAAGTATGACTAAAATAAATGAGTAAAGAGTATTTTGCAGCCTTTGTACGGGTACTGTAGGTAGTTATTTTTCATATGAAATGAATCTTTCATATTTTAAACTGAGCTATCACCATTCAAACAATTCACAAGCTTAACAGCCTTAAAATTTATTTTGTGGTCCAAATATTTGCCCACAAAAACTCAAAAGATACAGCTAGAAATAAGTAATACGGTAACATCTTCAGCTTGTGTACTCTTTCATCTAGAAGAGCAGTACCTCGCCAGTGGATGGGCCGGCGTTCTACTTCCTGTGTTCCTCTCAGAAAACACAAAGCAAAGGGAGGATGAGAGACATGTACAATATATCCTACAGTTTTTTGAATTTCCTCTTTGAGAGCGCAGCCTCTCCCCACCCTCCTATCTCACGCCTGTCTATCTTTCATCTCTCTTTTCTTTAGCACCTGTTTATTTGAATGTCTATATGCCCTGAGACCGTCTTCTCTCGCTGCTCATCAGTTGAGACCCCCGCTGGAGTTGAGAGGGGCGCGTGTGTACATCACTGTTGTACTGTATGTACTTTGAAGCAGCGTCAAACCCAGGAGTGTCGGGCTGACATGATATCATGTAACGTGTTTTCATCTAAGCTGTCACATAGGAGGCCTACGAGTGTACCATCAACATAGAGATTTATCCCAAAAACTATTGTTAGTATTGAACTGAAATGCCATTTCTGAACAAGTGAACATCTCATTGGTTCTTTTTTTTTAAACGAGAAGCTGAATTTAGAAGCACTCCATTGTTACACAATACACTCACTCTGGGCTTCAGTGCTGCTACTTTACTCTGTAATGCAAAGCATCTCTATCACCACCTGGTGGTGGGCTGCAGCGTCAGAATTCCGGTCTCCATGTTAATGGATGGGACAACAGACCAGGCTCTAGGAGTGAAGTCCTTGAATAGAAGGCGCTCCATGGTTCCAATTTCTATTAACTTTATTTTTTTTACTGTATGTACCGCTCAGCAGTCTGCCTTTATGCATATTCTAGGATAACCTGTGGTCATAATATCTGTGGATGTCATGAAAAGTACCGCTAATGCACATGTTAAGAAGAAAATCATTTCAATTATTGCAGAAAATGGCTCATTTGCACTCAAATTACAACCACTTTTAGAGGCTCACAGAGCCAACTGGAGATAAAACAGGAGCAGTTTAAGTAGTCATTCATCCTGGGGAGATAAGTAACCCTGCCAGATGGAAGACAAAGCATTAATCACTATGTTCCCGTTGGGTCAGAAAAAGAAGGGGGGGGTAGTCAGGAATCGCAGTTTAACTACACAGCGTTTAAAAAGGTTCGAGTAAGAAACTGGATGCGAGGCTATAACTCATTTAAACAAGGCTGTGAAGTGTTAGAATCTTGATTCCACCTCAGAAGTACCTCAACCAATAGAATTTTGCTTCATGATTAAAGTCTTTGTCCTCATTACCAAGACTCAGACTTTTTTCTCAAACGCGGCTCTGTTCCCACATCGCTGATGGAACAAGTGGGTTTCTATGATTTGAACTACTTTCCTGCATTACATGTGTTGGAAGGGCAGTGGGTTTGCAGCGGGAGAGCCTGAGGACGCACTTAAGAGCTCCCTTGAGCGAGTTTATGACCTTTTAGTGATAAGAGGCTTGTCTTGGTACCCGGCAAATTTATGAGAGGGAAGGAAAAGCGCTTTCTAATGTTACCTGGTCTCTTCTTTTTAATGCATTACATCTCCAGAATAAAGACCCAACATCCACCCGTGAGTTTTTGTTTAAATGTCAATTAACACGTTTGACTTATTTGAACTATGATCGCACTTCATCATGCATTAATTAGCCCCATGGGAATAGAACAAATGCTTTATGTTAAGAATATTACCACTAGAAAAAAAGTGTGAGCTAAAAGTAACTACAGCAGCCTGGCTAACAGCGTCAGCTGGGGTCAAATTTGAAAAGGACCTTTAAAAAAGCTTGTGAGGAAAATGTTTTAAATAACTCCCCTTAATGATCAAGAACTGCAATACTCTGTGTCATGTCCTTCTCAATTCAGCTCCCATTCCTTCTACAGTGAGGCTATTCGTATATCACTTAAGGAATTCTCCAGTTAGCTCCTCCATTTCCTTCCTCCCAATCATCTCCTCTGCACATCGCCCTTTCCTTCATTACTCATTCACAACGACACCTCTCTCTCCTCGAAACGTCCCCTGTGGATCACGACCCCAAGTCCATACTGTATGGAGACATATTGACTCCTTTGATGGTCGTGTGGCGCTCTATGAAAATTCGCCCCCCACCCTTTTTTACGCAAATAAGCGAGTGAGTGCCAGCGCAGAGGGCCAGTGTGCAGATCTCAACAATCTCTCCCGCGCTGCACGTCTGTCAAACACCATGTCATGGGGAGATTAAACAGCGCCTGGGATCCCTGTGTCTTTTTTTTTTTTTTTTTTCAGGCCTGCCAAGGACAAGAGATGCAAGATGAAAATCGATCATTGCATTCGGGCTGGTGGCAGGAACCTCAGCGGCCCTGCTCTTGGCTCCCGGTTTGCTGGCAGAAGCAGGGATGAACCAGATGGTGTGGAGCGGCGAGCTTTGAAACCAAACAAGCAACAAAACTGGCGTGCACTTTGCCACGAGAAGTGAAATCTCTCAAAGTGTCACAACTCAATAACTGCCTCACACATTAATGCTGAATAAATGATGTAGTGTGCCGCCAGTTGGTAACGTTTACGCTAATGGTAATAATATTCTTTTGACTATCGGGGGCCTTTTAGCTTTGGAGTTCTCTACAAAGATAGATCCTCATTCACAGAGTGTCTACAGATAGTGGCTCTTCAGGGGCAATTGTGCTGAGTTGTGTTTGCTTTTTCTAGCTTTGACATACTTGTGTGCAGCCTCACCTTCAACCATCCTTCCTTGGAAGTGGAAACTCGATGCATTGTATATCCTAAAGCCCTGTTTGCTTGGATTGACCTAATATATCCTGGGTGTGGGGTGGGAGACCTCTGCTCTGACAAATCCTTCTTTGAAATAAAGGCACAGATCCCCAGGAAGGCAGCACAATCCATCTCTAATGGCTTCCTCCCCTCCATGACTCTGATGTTTAATCAGTGTAAGAGCCAGTTCTTGCCTCACTTCTGCTGGCATCCATTAATTTGGCCTGTATCTCTCATTTGTTTGTTTGTTTTCTTGTCCTCTTTTACCATCCTCATCCTAACTGCCAGCTGGCATTCAAGGTCTGATTGAGTCCTGCTCGATCCTGAAGCAGATAAAGCAGACGGATGACTCAAAGTCAAAACTGGTCAACGTCTCTTCTCAGTGGCCCAGACACACAGGTGGGGTTTTACCATCTCCGTCCAAACCCATTCGCCACAAGGATTATTCACTTTCTCCTACTGATTTTTAAAATACAATCACTTTTTTTTTACTTGACTCAGCAAATTCAGCAAAGCCCATCTAGTCACATTAAAGCCATCACTGGCCATTTACAGTCTATAGATGCATTTCAACCAGGGAGACAAGCCTGACGAATTATAATGCACCGAGCACTTCAGTATAATTTGAAAAGTCCATCATTTTAAAGAAAATAGCCATATCTGTCATTGTCATGTTCTGTAGGGGCCTACCGTGAGTGATGCTAGAGATTAATCCAGATTTAACGTGTTTACAGGCACCAACAGTCAATAAATCACCATGAAGAAAATTTGCTTGTACTGCAAATCAGATCCAGAAGGAGGAAGATCAATCTTGCGTGACTCGGGCCAGAAATGATTAGGTGAGATGAAGCTGAATTTATTGACGGTTTAATGATGAGCGTTACAAATCTAAAAATGAAACCGAGGGTCGGTTGTATGCAGAAAGGTGCAGCCAATCATGAGATGTAAAATAACCTTAAGGTGGAGACGAGGGTTGAGTCTGTTACAGCGTGAGCAGGTAATATGTGTTGATGTAAAATCAATTGTGTAGCTGTATCTGTCATCTTTAGGGGAGTCAGTATGGCAAAAGTGGTTTTTGGTTTTCATTCCAAGAGCTAGCTAAGGAGAAAAGTACCAATATGTTGAATATGAAGATACATCTGAAATGTGATCAGCTTGGCAGAACTTCTGCTGCAAGTTGGGACCCAATTATTCTGCAAATACTCCTCCTCTGGAGTTCACATCTCAAAATGACTTTACTTACATCATCTTCCAAAGTGAAGAAAATGAACGAATGAATGAACGAATGAGAACTTTCACAAACACTGAAACCCAGTGAAAACCCAGTGAAACTTCCTTGGATGGATGGATTTTCACATTTGGTCTGACTGGGAATTGACAGTGTGAGACCAATAAATGATTAAACTGTGTTGACTATAACATTAATTTAAAATATAGTTTTGGAAGCATGAATGATTATGAATGGAATATGACGAGTTCCAGACGAGACATCCAGATTGTCCAACCTGAATATGCCTGAAATTAAAACCATGCCGACACACACACACACTGAGGTTGCAAATAAACCTGGACATTTTTTTCATCATCATTCCAACTAATTTTAGCTGCAAACATGTTTGCCCCCTCAGTCATTAATGAGCTCTCTCCAGTGAGTATTGCACTGCTTAATGAGGACAGCTCCTCATCAGTGAATAAAGTGTCTGGGGCAAAATATTAAGGACTCGAGCTGCATTTCAAGATACATCATGTCAGGAACCTGTCAGCCTGTACTTGCTGTAGTAAGTAAAACACTCTGGCCGGGTTCCCCTCTGTGCTGGCCTTTTAGAAATAGGCCCGAGGTCCTGACCGTGCGAGCGCTGCTCTGGGAACACGTCAAATGCCGTCACTTTGAAAGGCTTCGTCACCAGAGTTAGTCCGTTACATGATTTGTCATAGCTGTGGGAAGATGGACCCAGCCACTCGCCTCATGAGGCACCCCTGTGGAATTTGAGCAGAAGAGTTGTGTGACCTGTACTGTACGTCGTGCCAGGCCAAATCTCCTGAGCGCCTTTTGCTCCACTCTCATACTTCAGAGCTTGATCCGAGTCACGTAAGGGTTACAAGATCGCCAAGTCAGAATGATGAAGGAGAAACAAAAATGACTGTGTCCAAGTTCACTTTGTAGCAGTTACATAATCTTTCCCCAAGTCTCTTTTTTCACCCAGCCTGCCTTACAGCAGCTGCTTTCACCATCTTCCCTGTGCTTGTGCAGTAGTCAAGCATTTTTATAATGAAATGCCTGTAAGGTGACAGATAAGGCTCTTCTCATACTTGTCAGTCAGCGACTTTGCCCGATGGAAACTTGAAGCGGGAATCCAGAGTACATGACAGTTGAGTCAGGCTTTTCTTTAGAGCGGCAGACGGGAAGATTGATTCGTATGTTTCCCAAAGTGCTTGTGTCACCACTGCAAGATTACATATTGGCCTATTCACAAACCCTGACACCCACTCACCCAAGCATCTGATAGCATTTTATGATGCGTTTGGCATTAGCATTCAAAGGCGATATCCGAGGCTAACCAGAAACATCTGACCCCTTTATCATGGGATTTGCGTATTCATGATGTTACTTAACTTGACTGCCCATGTGCCCATGGTAGCTGTAAAACAGTCTGACCTATCTCTGCAGCTGGGCAATCAGGAGGCAGACAACCGAAGGGGATTTTACTGACAAACCGCTGCTAGCTTCGCTCACATTTCAACGGCTCAGCTAACGTTTCAGCAAGTAAGATCAGTCTTTTATGCAAAGCTATTAAAGGTCAGCGGAACCTTTACTTTTATGATATGTCAAACTGTGCAGTGCAATGGAGAGCAGCATCCATCGGTTGGATTGTGAAACTCACCTCAGCCCGCAGCAGTGCATCACTTCGCGGGACTACATCTTCTTTTTCTACTTAACGCCAGAAGACTCAGCACCAAGGTCAGTCCACAGGACGACATGGAGAAAAGTCAGGTGTGTGCTGGGAGAGAATGAGTGTGGAGTTAATGGGAGCAGAGGCCAGGGCCGTAGCTTGATTTCATGAACTGAGCAATCAAGGCAAGGTCAACGTGATGTCCAGCTGGCACCAAGCAAAGGAAAAAAAAAAAAAAAAAAAAAAAATCAGAGTTGCTGATCTATTTTTCCAACCCCTGTTTTACGCTGCTGATGTGGCTGCTAACTGCTGGCTGCAGCTCACTGTTTCACTGTTGCCTGAAAGCACCTCAGTGCTCTCTAGTGGAAACACACACATGAATGACCATACAGACACACACACACACTTGTAAACATAGACAAACACAAACATAGCTAAAATGTTATGGCAATTATGACGCGAGTGACGGGAGAAATACAAGGCCACAACGTTCTTCATTGCAGTCATAAGCTTCAGTGATTAGTTTTGCAGCTTAAATTGTAAAAGTCCACCATTCGTGACAACAGCGAACGCAGCACATGCTTCTCATAGAGACACTGTTAATAGGTCATGAGGTTAGTATGCAGAGCACTGGTGCAGAGTGGCTGAATACGTGGCCCTGATTGAAAGTCAGGGTCAAGCTTGATATGTACAAATGGGGAGGGAAAGTACATTTAAACAAGCCAGCCAAAGGTCCTTGAGTGTGTAACTGACTTGAATGAGCCACAGGCTACAATACAGAGCGCAGACGCAGCGGCTGACAGGCTGAAAAAATGCAAAGAATAATACAGAGCAGACAACCCAAGGTGATCACGACAGATGCCATTCAATCGCAAATAGAATAACTGTCAACCTTTGTAATATAAAACCAGAACATGGTGAACCCATTCACAGAAATATTAGTAATCTCAAGGCACTTTACTTAGAAGGTTAAGATACATCGAAGGATCTTAAAAAATATATTTTTATATTGAGAAACACAACAGAACTGTGGTGACTGTGGAGGGGGAAAACCTTGAGGGACTAGTATATATATAAAATAACTGTATCTGTCAGTGCTTCAGCTGGGTATCAGAACACCTTTGTTTTATGTGTATGAAAAATCCATGGACTATGACCTGTGCTCATGAGAACTTTGCCTTTACTTCCATGCATTGTTGCCAGTTTAACCAAACCAGATCCTCAAAAATGTCACATTATGGTCAGATGTGGTCCCCATGTGCTCTATAGTTCTTGAGAGGATTTATATTGTTGCTTGAAATCCTAAACACACACACAGTGTATATTTAGAGCTCCCTCCCCCTCTTTGACCCTTGCTTTCTAATGAATTTCAGAGGCCCCTGACTTTGTCCTCAGGCGTCTTCCTGTGCCCTGGCTTCTTCTAAATAAGGGGCAGTGGCCGGTGTAATGACCACACCACCTGTAGCAGCACTAAGTCACATCTGCTGAAACGACCAGGGGCGGACTAATCAAGTGCTGGCCCTTGAGTGCAGCATCCATTACACTGTGCCACTGCCAGGTGGCAGCAGTCCCTGGGCAGAGCAAAAACATAAACAAAGAGTGACACACTGCCACTTCAATAAGTCATTAATCATTATGCATGGACACTACCCAAATCTGGCTCCAACCCGTCCCCAGACACAGAGGTAATGAAACAGGCGCTCAGAATCAATACTCTCCCACATCCTCTCGTTGACTAATTTTGTCTGCTGCTGTCAAGGCTCTTATTGGTCGCCCGTGAGGCAGGTGAGTCAGTGACGCACCAGTTGCCCTCAGATGTCCCTTGACGAAACCCTAGTACAATAATAAAGTTATACATTTTTAAAAAAAGTAAAGTTGTTAAACTAAACTTCACCACATTTGGAGCATACCAGAGCATGACATCGAAGTTTAGAAAAAAAGCAAACAAAATGTCATGTTTATGCTGCCAGTTGCACATTTCAAAAGAACTCCAGAAGACAATGCTGTTCCCAGTGGGGCTCAGTGTGCATTGATCAAACAATCATCTAAAAAGGTTCGCTGGCGTGTGAAAAAGCTTGAGGCAAATTAATTAGTTACGTTTAAACAACTTCATTCTTATACAAAACTTTGTGCCAAGAAACGGCAGCAGCAGCGTGAGCATGAAACATGTGCACACAGGTCACCTTGCATCCTCTGTAACGTGGGCAGAGTGAGGACACATCCAATCATCTGGACTGTACTTGGCAAGGTGCACACTTTAGAGCAGGAACCCTACTTGAACTCTGACTGACGTTGTTTCACAAGTCAACAAGAACAGAAGAGAATGCCGATTGAGAAAGGCTGACTGGCAGTCCTCATGACTAATACACTGACTTGGACATGTGACATTTGTCTCAAGCAACATATTACCCTGGCTATCATTTTTCAATTTGGAACTCAGACTAAAACTTGCCTGAGCAGAAGTTGGGGCTTCATCAAACTACTCAGCTGAGAAGATAAGCTGTTTGGACTCAGTGGCCAGCTCAAAACAGCTCGATATTCACTTCCAGCCATCTCAGAAACTGAGTAAGTTACGCTTCCATCCCTTGAGCCAGTCCAGGCCACAGAGCATGCTGGGACTGGGGCTCCGATAAGCCACTAACAGCACCTCTCCCAGCCCTGCTGCTCTGTCTCTTCATCCCAACCCACACACACACACACACACACACACACAGACCCCTGCCACTGCTGTGCCCAGTGTCTCCTTGGAAAGGTGAATGGCGGTGGAGAGGATGAGGGGCTGGGCAGGTTTCAGGGGATAAGCAGGTTCTGAGAGAAACTGCTCTTCTTTGCCCTTTCATGGCGAATCATGTCCCATTAGAGGGGTTTTGTCCTGTGATGAGGATGCTGCTGGCGCTCCTCAACAATCCCATTACAGATCATAAAGGGAGCTGGGGATGTGGCCTGAGAGCACTCAGGCTGCTCCTCTAAGGCTGCCAGGGTTTGTGTGTAGGAGGCCTCCGCCACATCTGTTAATGGCTTTTTAACTCCAGGTGAATGATGGGAGCTTTACTTCTCCTCGTGTCCCCGTCAGATTCTTCATGCTCAGCGGTTGGCGTCACACGGCCTGGTTTGATTCAGCTCAAATGTAAGTTTGGCTTAAGATGAGTGGAAAAACCAAGGACAGTTTTGACAACAGAGAAAAGCTTAGCGGTAGTGCTTCACTGGCCTGGAAACACTACGGGTGCGCTACGCTGCCCCGGCAATGCTCCCCTCTTCCTCGTCCCCTTTGATTCTGCTGCTGCTATCCTGTCAGCTGTCCAAATACTGTAAAAAAAAAAGTGAAATGAGATGCTGGAAACTCTCCATTAATTTGTGAAAGGGGTCATTTTCCGTGGCAGATACAGAAAGTGCGATTACACACATCTGCGGGCTCCCATCAGCTCGGCCGACCCTTGCGGTGGAGTCTGGGGGAATTGTTTGCGTTTTCTCGCCAACAAGCTCCGCTCCCATCAACCCTTGTTTTAGACTGAAGCATCTGTTTTCAGGAAGGAGCTCTCATAAAGCCACTGTGCACCACCTATCCACCACCGACTTACACGCGTTAATATAGGCAATAAATGAACTCTATGAAAACTGGCAGACAGGAATTTGGACCTCGCTGCAATAATATAAACTTTACAGGGTAGAGCATATGCAACAATTACCTCCGCTGACATACATTAAGCAGGGTGATATGCGTCTGGGTTACGGTGAGTAAAACACACACATTGTAGGAACTATGAATTTGACTGCATTGTGACTTAAGAGCAAACACACTTAATGAACATTATGAACATTGTGATCGTTTCCCCAGCTCGACTGACGCTCCCAAAACACCCAGCTCGTACATATACCTGTAAATATTATGATACTGCCCTGAAGAGGCTCTACTGCTTCACTCCTTATTCCCCAGCGAAGACGGCAAACAGAAGAAACTGGATCAGGTAGAGCAGAGCTAGGTCATCTATAAGTGCTCCACGCTTTTACAGGAGACCTATCATGCTCATATTCAGGGTCATTATTTTAATCTGTGCTATATATTAAAAGAATGCATCCTCTATTGTTCGGAAAAGACTCGCTTTTCTCATAGTGTCCATTACTGCAGCGCCTCTTTTCAGCCTCTGTCTGAGCGCTCCCGTCTGATCTGATTGTCCAGCCGACCCACTCGGTTGGGATTGGTAATTGACTTTCACCCGTGGAGGACGTTTTCAGACCATCCACGAGACAAGCATTTTTTGAAATTCCCAGGATGCATTGTGCTTTCATACAGTTAATGGTGGTAGCAAACGGCAAGACACCAGAACTTATAAAAAAAAAAATTCAAAAAATACTAAGGGGCATTAAAACTTTGTGGCTGAGTCGAACTGCAGCCATGTTGCTAGGCGACAGCAGTAAAGCAATCCTCTGTAGACCAGACTCTGGCCTCTGTGGTCTACAAAGCCCAAGCAGGAGGGGATCTTAGCTGGTCTCTAAACTGTAGGGACAGCTAGAGTTCTTATAAAACTTGAGTATAACATTTAACGTTTTATATATATATTTTTTTTCAAATCCACTTATTTCTTCAACATGCAGGCATTTGACTGAGGACAGGGGAGAATATAAAGCACAGCCATACTGACAAGGACCCCTGCTTGGCTTATCATCTATAGGTAGAACAGAGCTGATGACGATGACATCAGCACAGTGTCCAAATGAGCAAATACAGTGTGCAACGAGTACTTCTCTGTGTAATGTTCAGAAACCTGTGACCACTCACTTGTGCATATTATTTACTTCTCTGATTATGAAAGTGGAGCATCTCAGGGAGGAAATGTGAAGTTCCCCTTCAGCTGGTGTGCCGTGCGCATTCATCTCCACCCCAAGCTCTGAGCTCGACTCCTGTGCTGAGGCCTCTCATACTGTAAGCATCGCCATTAATCAAACCGGCAGCTCACACCTTTTTTTTAAAAAAAAAAAAGCAAGTGGCATAAATAAACTAAAACATTGTGAGGAAGGAGGAGAGGGAAAAAAAAAGCCGGCGTTGAATAAGAATTGAAAATGAAAATCACAGCTAAAGTCACCTTGAGTCTGGCTAATTTGCAA
Organism: Pseudorhombus dupliciocellatus; assembly: GCA_016785235.1. Classification (NCBI taxonomy): domain Eukaryota; kingdom Metazoa; phylum Chordata; class Actinopteri; order Pleuronectiformes; family Paralichthyidae; genus Pseudorhombus; species Pseudorhombus dupliciocellatus. The sequence continues at coordinate 605,813 of JAFBJW010000191.1, read as the reverse complement.
AACATGAGCATTAACCATACCGAGGGTGATTAATATCATAAAAGACACTGGCTGCTGTTTACCTTGTCAGTGTGTTTACATGTAATCTTCACTTTGGCTAGCAACACGTTTTCATATTTCAAGCGTGGCCAGCTACAGAATGCTAACAGCTTGTCTTTTTGGGCAACAGTTGCACTCCCCGAGCTCTTGAGATGGAGCCAGCGCCGGGGCCGGTGCACGGGTCGAACATCTCACCAGCTCCGGCTGCCAAATAAATGGTTGCTTCCCTTCCTACTGTCTCATCACACCAATGGCAGCCCTGTTGAGTTTATCAGTCATATGTGCTCTTTTTTTTTGGCAGGGTTCATGGGGCATCTCATTAAAAAGCATTATTTCTAAGCCACGCGCGAGGCCATTGTAATAGCTGGTGCTACGTCGGCAATATTCCGTGTGAGTGTAATGTGCAGTTGCAGCATGTGAACGTGTCTGCAGTAATCCTTTTATTTCACTGTGCTCACTTCAGTCAGGCATTCAGATTTTCCGGCTCCACAAATGGTGAGAAAAATGATGCTATAAATTCCTCCTGATTCACATTTGTAAATATGAGTAAATCATTGACTCCAGAATCCTGACACTCGCACTCATGCTTCTCAATCAGAGCAGAGTAGATTCAGCTGGTTCTCGTCTTTTTCCTCAACGCTCTGTCGTGAAATCCGGTCCACTTAGCAGCTAACGCCTGCACTTGACCACGCTTGGCACAACTCGCAGTATCGATCAGCTGAGCGGGCCCTAACGGGTCTTCCGGGGCATCACCGCACGCCGCCAACAGCTTGACTGAATTGATCATACAAATGCATAAATAATAAAGTGACATGTCATTCTGACTTCCCATTGATTTCCCCATTAGTAGCAGATTGATACAAGCTTTAAATGTCAGGAGCCTCATTGATTGACATGCGTCCCTGCACTAATGGCACTTCCCCTGCAGCTTTGCATCCTTCCACCCGGACGAAGTAGATTAAAGGTCTGCAGGTGCACGGCGTCATCCGACTGTGTTCCACACAAATCTGTTTTAGTCCCCTAGATCAGCTCCTTTGAGACGAGGGGTGCCCAGGGTTGGGTCTTACAATTAAGGGTAGACAGAGCAATATCTCCTGTCACCTGGCTCTTTCCCTGGATGTGACCCTTCCACCACTCTCAGTGACCCTGAACAGTGTGTGTCCTGTAAGAGAGATAAGATGTGTACAGTAAATAAGGTACGAGGGATATGATATTAGCTGGTAGACTTTCTGCTGTGGCGTTCCCTCACATCCTCAGTCACTGTACCCTAACCGCTCTTGAGGCCAGTATGTGTACTACTTTGTCAAGAGACAAGAGAAATCCATTTAGGGATGAGGAAAATTCAAATGCATTCATCTTTCAACTACTAACCTCTTCCAGAAGGGCCACGAGCAACACAGGGTAAACAAGGTGCCAAGCGTGTAATCTATCTTTATAAATTTGCTTTTCACTCTCTTCATGTTTGAGAAGAAATCGCTAGATTCGCCCGCGGGTTAAGCAACGCACGCGCGCACGTACGCAGACACGCTCGGATTCTGTTTTAAGCCTCTCAAAGGAGCAGCGAGCTGGGGACGCTCCACCACGGCTCACGACGGCGGGTGTTTGCTTTCGAGGCGGCGCTGAGGGGGCAAACGTGGGGAGACAAGCCCCAGTGCGCACAGCTGCTCGAGCACGGTGGCGGCACCCTCCCACCGCGGGGGGGGGGCCTCGATGGACGGTTTTATGAACGCACTGTTTGCTAACGCCGTGCTGGAGGAACACGGAACATCTTAAAGAGCTCAGTGGCAGGTATGTGCAGTTCCACTTCCTCCTGCTTCTTATTCTGAAATCCTTTAATGATTCTCTTGCAGCCTATTTATGGCCCCGCTTGGTGAACATAACAGAGGTTAATAAAGTAGAGGTCAACTCTTTATCACACCTGCCCTGCGCTATTTTCCCCTTTTCCTGCACTGTAACTCATAGAAACATTTCTCATTAATGATCTCCCCCATAGGGCCCATAGGGATGAGAAAGTATAAATGTACTGTGCAGCGTTTAATGCCTTGACTCCCACAGGCACGCTCACTGATCGTCAAATTATTCCGGGTGCCATAGCGGGTATTTATTTCATGCTAATCGCTGGTATCTTACCGGAGGCTGAAAAAAAACACACACAAAAAAAAAAACAAAGAAAAAAAACAAGTGTTGCGTGCATATTACACAGATAAATGACAGAAACTGTCCAATCAGGGTTTTATAAATAACCTGACAGAGCGGCACAATACTCGAGTGGAGCCTTGGCAGGTCAGAGTGTGTGTTAGAGAAGTCTGTGTGTAAACACGGTTGTGATTGCAGAGGCTCATAATGTAATAACTGCCCATGATAATCTGGGACTCTGCAAACAACGCAGCACAGTGATCTGGTGGCTGGCTGTGGAGTCCACCTTTGTGGACGCAGCGTGTGGAGGACAAATCAGGACAACTGCCTCTGTATGACAGTCTGAGCAGTAAATAGAATAAAGTGAAGCAAAATTCAATTTGAGAAAAAGGAACACGCGGGCTTGTTTTCTGAACAGAATACGAATCATCTCATTAAGGGGACGGCGTGCACCTACATGTAACACCGGCCAGACAGCTCTGTGTTGCAGCTGTCCGTGTGCACAGCCTGCAGCTCTGGTCAGACTGCATAGAATCAATCAATGCTATATTAGTGATTTCATTCTTCCATACATAGAGGAGCCATCTCCTTCGCCACTGAACAGAGCCTTTCTGCAGCTATGAACCAAGGCCATGAGTTAATGGTGCTTAATTAATGTTTTCACTTGATACACAAACATTCATTAGGGCAAATCCATCCCTTTATTTCACAAGAACTGTCTCAAGGCTGTGTAGACTGTGAAGGCCAAGCAGGCATGAAACTATCTGGTCTACGGAGGATTTGACATCACCAGCTCCTCCTGCCCTCATTGCTCCGCGTTTGTCACCAAAGCACAATGAATCCTGGCAAAGGCTCATTTGAGTGACCTTCCAGACAGTCTGGTGGTGCCACTGTGATGCAATCGGTCTCCGAAGAACGCAGCCCCTGAGCCCACTGACTGTGATCAAGGTCAAACGCAGAGCCATTCTAATCAAATCATTTAATATGCACAGCAATTAACTGTTTTATATTATGATCTTTTGTGATATGATATCACCAATACGTCACAGGTTGACAAGCAGTCATTCAGTCACACAGACACCTCCATTTACTCATCCTGACTCAATAAAGACAACGTTATTTGTTCGTGTTTGGAGTTTGTATTCCAAATGTGTCCGCATAAAACGTGATGTTTAGGGTCAAATATGGCCCGGCGATAATAATGAGTGGGTTGTGCAGAGAAACAACATCGTAAACGTTGGCAAACCATTAACAACAGCCTAAATTACAACAAAACATTAAACTGCAATTAAATGGTGTAATCATAGTAAAAATAGTACCGTGCAATAATCTTATAATTATGTTTCATGCAAAGAAAGCATATTGATTTTAATTGGCTGCAGAGTGGCTCGCAGCAAAGATGACCTCCATGGATCCACACACACAGACACACACACACACGCACACATTGCATTCAGGGGCAAGTACAGTACATATACATTCTCATTATGATCTTTACAAACAACTTTATTATTTTTCCCTCTTTAGTGTCTATTGTGTAAGTCAAGCATAGCCTAAAGGACATATAACACACACTCATTATGATTATGGATGAACAACAAATTACCCGGCAGATAAAACATTCTTATTGGATTGCAAATAGATGTGTCTATTTTAAATACAGGTCAAATCTGAACCATGAAAAGTCCTTAGAGTAGGCTCAGAGGGGATCTTGCTAGTTATCGATGCCATGGAGGGGAAAAAAGCAAAAACAATCTAGTGCTTGAAGATCATAGAAATGTCACGATCTGGAGTCTAATGAGCTGAACCGGAAAAACCAGAATATTAGTCTTCTATTGATGCCAATTACAATGTGGTTTTTATGTGGCTGGCCAATTTGTTTTGTTCATAATCAAGCATTTCCTGCATTAAACACTAGCGAGAAAAGGAATGTTGTTTGGTCCCGAAAGTCTTGTGGTAAAATCATGTAGGTCACGTTGACATTTTCATTCATAAACAAACTCTGCCATGCTCAGGAGCTGGGATGAGATTCATGGCAGATGCTGGTGATTCATGCAGTCGCAGACATGGCTGCTTTTGTCAAATCCAACTCTATAGGAACGGCTGCTTTCCTTGTTTGGAGCTTTGTTCCATTGATGCTGTTATTTGCCCCCCCCCCACTGCCTGACAGGAAAAAAAAAAAAATCACTAAGGCGACGTCGTGCTCATCATGGCAACGTTTGGAATTAGTAAACGCTTCTATACCTCCACTCTGACGCTCCCCTCAGGAAGTCACTCTGCTTCCCTCAGTGATTAAACACTTGATCAATTACTGTATTATGTGAGGGTGAAGGATAGAGGAGATGTGAAATAAGAGAAATGATCATGGATGCAATAAACAACTGACAGCAGCCTATTCATTTAAATGAGGAGTGTCTGTCTTTGGACTAACAGTGTTATTTGTCTACAGTAATGGATGAGCTGAGATAATAACTTCTTTGTGTCTTTTAAAATAGACGTGGCACAGCGTCCGTCGTAAACCTGCCTGTTTGGAATGCTCTGTTCTCTTGTCCTGCATTGATACTCCACAGCCACTTCATTAATTAAGCACAATAACTGATACTTCTCATTAGTGAGTCTGCAACATACTGCCACTTTTCTATTGTTTTTGTGCTGGACGTTGTGTGCAGAGCTTTCTCTCCCACCTGGTTTAGCTGCAGTGAGATTTTATAGCCAATACAGTTACTTCCTTCAAATTAAACAGCAAAACCTGTTGTTTGCTGTCCTGTACAACAGCAGTTTTTATCAGCAGGACAAGTTCCAGTCACCGTCCAGGTGGAGCCTGGATGGGTTGATGTATAGGCTGTTGGGACCTGCAATGGACATTTCTATTCAAGCATATTAAAAGTAGAAGAAAGTTGACAGCAGTGTGAGTGTGTGTTTGGGGGGGGGGGGTTGCATAGATCAAAGTTTGCATTGCAAAACAAATGGTAAATGCACCAAACAAGCGATTGACGATTTCCCCCCAAAGCGTCATGTTCAACTTGACAGCTGCACAGATGCGAGGCGACATCTCATGGCTGATCCATCGTACCACCCTCTCCTCTCCGTCTGAGAACACCACACATCCCCTCAGTCACATGATCACAAACATGTGTCACTGACAGGATTTGGCTGACAGAAAACACATACATTCTTCCAATCATACGGAATCTGAATCCGTATGATCAGAATCATCTGGAATCTGTCCAGTACAACCACTCCCAACAGGACCGGTTTGATGGGTCAGAGGTAGAGACCATCCCCAGCTGTGTTGTAGGACAGCCTGCTGGGATACTTGTCCACCAGAGTCTGATATGTATGAGCCGTGTTCACTGCGTGTAGCGTTGCACATACAGCTCAAAGGGTTGACAACGCTGCCATTACACCATCGCAGCAATTATGATCCATGATGAAAGCAACCAAATGAACAATGCACAGCACAGCGCAGTAACTCACACGATGGGGAGCAGTGTCTTACCTCACATGCCGATTCTACATTCTGTTCATTTGGAGGTTCGAATGTGTTCCTATGTGCAGACACGCCTGCAGGTGAAGGAGGGGGGTGTGTCCTCCTCACTGCTCGGCTCTGAGCAGAGCCAGCCTCCGCTCTGCTTTTGTCCGATAGGTTCCGTTGCATTTTTTCCAGGGCCAGCCTCCCTCATCAAAGTGATTAAGCAATTACACTGATTGTGCCGATGCTCAAAAAAAGAGGGAAGGGCCCTCGAGTATTGAGTGCTAAAGCATTCTTGGAGATAACGGCTTAATTTGTGCCTAATCAAAATAAAAACCTGTTCTCTTCCATTCCAAACCTTCCTTCAAGAGGTGGGTGGCACAGGGGATTGAGAAGGTATCGTTAGGGGGGAACTCAGCCCTGCTGGGGCTTTTCAAACTTAAATAGCATTGCATTACAGCCTTATTCAATATTATCAGGCGACAGCACCTCTCTTCCTCTGCTAATGAAATAAAAACCACCATCTCACAAGTGATAAAGACGGCAGCCTCTAAAGATGGTGCATATACTCAGTGTGGAGCCCAACTGGAAATAATGAAAGTTTGGTAATTAAATCAACATGCATTTGTCTGTTAGCACCACTGTGGTGGGCATCAATAATGAAACATGAGTCTGGAGAGTCAGACACAGCAACTAGATGCAAGAATTCACCCCCCCCTCTCTGTCTCCATCTCTCTCACAGACACACACACACACTCATTCCTCAGTCGTCATTTTGCCATCAGGTCATTAAATTCCTTTACCCGCTTATTACCACCATGAAAGCCACCACTGCATTTTTACACACACACACTGGATCCAACATCAAAAATTAATCACAGCAGAACTTAAATCACGACCGTGACTGAGCAACATGAATCAGGCCTGCTGGGGCATGCATATGTGTGTGTGCGTGTGTGCGTGTGTGTGTGTGTGTGTGCACGCACATGTGTTTTGTAGGGTAGTGGGGACAAATGAAGGTTTACAACCATAGCTATGAGGACATTGGCTGACATGGCTGGTCCTCACAAGTCCATGTTACTTTTTGAGGTTCAGGTTATGAGACAGGGCGGGAGATAGATCCTTTTTTGAGAGTTTGACGGATTGTGATAGAATCTTATTCAGAAGTGTGTGTATTTGTGTGTGGGGGGCGGGGTATTATCAAAATCTATTTGCATAGGCACATTTGGACAATATAATTTTCAGGTTAGGCTTAAATTCAGAATGAGATTAGGTTTAGTTTAAGGTAAGGTTGAAATAATAACTATGGTTAGGACTAAAGTGAGATTCCAGGAGATCAGTGTAATGACATAGACAGGGCTGTATGAGTGTGGGGGGGGCCATGGGGAGGGGGGGGACTCACCCCTAGAGGATATCTGTAAGAAGAGGCGGGGATCTGCAGCGCGTATGGCCGCCGTGTATCGATCCTCGATCCCGGGCACCTGCGCCTTCTTCTCGGGCATGAGGCGGACCCTGAGCCGCCCCCCCTCCGCGCCCAGCCACCACTCCAGAACACTTGTGAGGTCCATTTCCAGGGTGAACACCGGGGCCTCCTCGTACACAGACAGCCCCCCACATCCCGACTTGACTAAATCCTCTCCGATCTCCACCACCGCGAGGTTGTTATTCCTGCTGGCTTTCGTCAAGCCCAGTTTCAGAACTTTGGACAGCGGCCGCTTGTAGAAGAAGGGGAGCTGTCCATCAGCCGACGCGTTCCTCGGTGCTGAATCCGCAGCGGCAGATCGGGGCTCCGCGAAAGTGGAAACGGTTTTCTGCAGAGGAATGCAGTGCATCTTCAAGTTTGCGCGCACCGTGTAACACCCTCTAAAAGTCTGGCAGTCACCGTTTAGCGGTCTCTTAATGAACTCCGCAAGATAATTGCGCAACAGAGAGGGCACCGCGAAATCCACAGACAGGGTTCTCCTCTTGATCCTGGAGTTTATGGTTTGGTTCAAGTCTCTTTTGGCCCCGATTTCGCCACTGTTACCACCACCACCTCCACCGCCGCTGCTGATGTTGCTGCTGAAACCGGCGGTGGTGGAATCCATCCCCGCTGTGGTCCTTGGCGAGGCGCACTGCAGCCCAGCGAAAAATGCCGCAGAACAAACAAGCAAAAACAAGATCCTAGCGTTCATGGTGAACACAGATGTCAGTCTTTTCGTTCAGGTGAAGCCTCTCTCTCAATCCAGCCGCTCACCGCGTCACGCACACCAAGCGCAAAAATCACAAAGTGCGAAATCGATGCTGCTGCGGGTCCTGCGCCTCTTGCGCCGGTGCGCACCCGTGGCAAGGGTAAGGGAATCAGTTCTCTTTTCTTACATTTGTTTGCTGCTGACTGTTGCCGTCCTCCCTTCTTCCCCACACGGGAAAAGTGCCATTGCCGCGTTCCGTTCCCCGCGCACCCAGGTGCACACGCACACTCAAGCACGGCACCTTGAAGACGACGCGTTTTATCGCAGCCCGGCGCGTCGCTCCCCGGGACGCTGCTTGGTATGCCGCTCGGCTGCGCTCCGGTCGCTTTTCAAAGACTCCCAGCTCTCTTGGCACAGTTGTGACGGCGGCACAAGTGGTCTCTCTGTCAGCGGCGAGGTGCAGCGTCGTCCCCTCTCTCCCTCTCCCTCTCTCTCCCTCTCTCTCTCCCTCTCTCGCCCTCTTCCTCACAGATAAACCCAGAATCCACAACGAGTTTGGAGACGCCGAGTGTCCATTAAAGTTTAAAATACAATCAAATCCGGCAGCTGCCTCTCGGCTTGATTGTCTGCTGATTCCGGGGTTGACTCCGGTGAGCTCCGGTGCAGATCCTGTCGGGAAAGTCACTCACCGATCTGACGTCAGAGTGGACCGTTTTCTTGCACACCACGACTCCCCCGGGGAAGAGACAGAGCGGGAGCATCCGCCGGCGTGGACGCGTCTATTGCGCCCTCAGGGCAGCCGTAACGGTGCGTGTGTCTGAATTGGGATTCGAGATGCCTGGAAGTATCAGCTCCACACTGATTATTTCTTTCTTTTTTTTTTCGTTTCTCTTTTTTTTCTTTCAATGAATCACCGAGCTGCTGTGTGTCCGGAAATTGGATTGGATTAGTCGCACTCTCCCGGCTGTGCGCAAAACAAATAGTTTCAGAGGGAGGCCGTTTGGGTTGGAGCCCATTTGGCTTTAATATGTCTTACGTGGAGAGGACAGGACCGAAGACACCAGGAGGCATGTCAGCTCCTGTGCCACTACATTACTATTGATTTTGTGAATCAAGGATAATATGCTATAAAAAGCCCCCCCAAAAAAACTCTTAATAGATATTGCACCCCCCAACCTACACAGGCACACACCTCTCACCCCCCTCCTCTCTTTCAACCAAAAGGAAGTTGAGACACCCGCTAGATGGCGTCAGCACATACGCATGTGGTATATAATTCACAATCCTCGGTTCCACTGACAAATCCATTAATGCTCGAATTGCTGTGGATTTTTTTACAGTGTCTCATTAGAGCCTTATCTACAGAGGAGGAAGATTGGGGCCATGAGTGACCGTTTCATGAGTTAAGGAATCACAGAATCTTGAGAATACTGTGCACTCTGATGCTAAAATCATTTTTTCTTGCAGGAGAGTATTATTAAAAAAAAAAACAGTCTACAGTCTTGAAACTAAGGAAGTTGAAGCAGTTTACAGAGTGAATAAGTAAACGTTTACTGTGAAAGGACATGGGAGGAAATATGTCATTAGTTGCAAAAGAACAAATGGTGAGGATGGGTTCAATCTGGAACCTGCGGAGGAGTTGTTCAGACCCGAGGCCAAACATTAAAGAAAAGCAATCCAAAGGTTGTCAGATTCAAAATGTTTGGAATTTATTGCAAATAGAGACAAAAGATCAGGCCTACTTCTCCACAGTAAGATATACGAGAGTGCCAACCTATGTCCCCTTCACCTGTTGCTTTTCTTAAATAAATAAGACATTCAGTCTCTTTGTTCAAAACGTTTAAGGTGCAAATATGTGCAAAACACTTTTAGTGTTCAACTGAAGGCTAATGACTTTTTGAGATCCATTTTTCCATCCATTTTATTTCTTTTTTTTTTTTTTGTAATACGCCATACTTGTCATACTTCAGTAAGTACAAAAGTAATGGCAGGAAAGAAATGAAGTTATTGAAAGGATTGTAGGATTTGTGACCAATAAGGGAAGACAAGACAGATCTGTTGAGCTGTGATGGTCATTACTGCACATGCAGACCAGCTCCCTCTTCCACCGTTTGCTCCTACACACGTAGCTTCTGTTGGAAATGTGCAAACACTTGATGTGACACCACCCGCTCATTGAAGGATCCCGCCCAGGAAAGAGCAAACAGCTGCAGCCAAAGCATCAGGGTTCATAAACCGGTTATAGCTTCTCCATTTGCATAAAAATGTCCATTATGGCATTACTGCTGCGTTCATTCCCATCAAGAGGGGAGAGGGCCGCAGCTGAGTGGCTCTCTACCTTTAAAATCACAGGGGTATACAAACATATACATATCTTTGATCTCGTAATCACGGTCATTTCTTCTGCCTGCAGCAGCCGCTGCCGGCTGATTGGACGACAATAGTTCTAGTTTAAGACGCAAGAAACATGCAGGAGATTGGGATCAATTATTAACATTAAGGACTCAGTTCAATTGTTGCAGCTCAGCACTATTCTTCCTGACTAATAAAGAAGCATGTGTTGCTGCTCGGTTACTTATGTATTACCCATACCTGCATTTTTTTTCCTGTCCTGATTGGCAAAGAACCAATTCTGTGTGTTGGGAGTTAATTGAAGAAGTATTGGTAGTAAATGAATTATTCATATATTTATTAATGATTGATCACTGCCCCGTGCCTGCATAATTACTTCCCAATAATGGAATTGTCCTTCACAGAGCCTGTTGTTCTTCTTTAGCTTGCACTTTACTGCAGTGATTATACAAGGTGGTACTGGCTCAATCGCCATGGGGTTATGTGTATCTGTGTTCAATGCTGATGACTACGTCCATGTTCGCCCTCTCTAGCTTCATCACCAAACCCAGTGGAATACCCACAATTTGTGCCACATTAATCAACAGTCGTTTAAATAAATGTCATGCAGAACCCAGTCAAAAAAAGCTGTAATTAATTTGATATGCCACTGCTTTTGTTTAGTCACGATGTATTATGGCAGGGCGGGTCTGCAATAGACACATAAGGGTCAGATTAATGAAGCAATAAAGAGCCATTTATCACTGCATGATAAACACTGTCTAATATTTCATGGAGTTATAAAAGTATTGGGTAACAAAGGGGCTTACAGAATGCACAGAAAAGAAAACCAAACATACAAAATATTGCTAAAATTAAATGGCATAAAGGATTTAAAAGAATAAATAAGCAAATATGAAACAAGGGAAATTACAAATGAAACCAATGCTTGGCTCAAAAACAAAGTAATGAAAAACAACGAGTTAAGTGTGTTAGTGAATGCTGTCTCTAATCTTAGACTCTATTTCTATTCCTCTTAAAAGCAGAACAATGGGCTAACAGAGTGAAATCCAAACTAAAGGAGCCAGTGAGAACTACCCTGTTCATTTCCTACTGTCATGTGTGACGTAAGCACGAGGAACATAAATCTGTGAGGGGCAGTGAGAATAATAATAAATACAACGGATTCAAGGCAGCAGCAGACTGATTATTAGGTCAGGTCTATTTAGTTACAGTGATATACTGTAAAAAAAAAATTGAATTCTTTGTTCACAGGATGAGGATCATGAATGTAAATTAAATTTCAGGTATCATGCATAGAGCAGGTGTGTATTTAAGAGTCTGGTGTACAACTGTATTTTCTCCTTAGGATGCTCTAACTGGTGTTATATGGATAGCATTATTCTAAGTACAAACAAACAATTATATTACAATTCAATAATTATGCATGTTGATGTAAAATATTATAAGTAGTTGTTACTGAAAGAGCATATTTTTTTTATGTTTATTTATGTTCCAAGATTTTTCTCCAGCCTGCTCAGATCCAGTCATTGAGTGTATATGCGAGGGATGCCGGAATATATTAATACATTTATTTTCTTCCATTCATGTAGGTTGCAATCTAACATATTGAAGCAAATAAGAAATGAATATGTAACATGACTTCAGTAAGTTTGCTTCTACTGTTCTAACCTGTGTTGGATCAGCACACAAAAAAAAAACGAAACAGGGTCAAACTATGGAACAACTTTTGTCTGCAATCATCACGTATTCCACCCAAACTCTGGTCCATTTGTGCAGGTGGGACTCAGCGGCGCTGGTGTGGAGCATGTTGAGGAGAAACAGCAACACACACATACACTGAACTCCATTTAATATAGGGGTCCACATATTGTCTAACAGGGCAATGTGCTGAGTTATTAATAAAAGATTAAACACATGAGCCCTCTTGGCCAAATTGATTTTTAACTAGCAAAGACCCAACGTGGAGCGTCAGAGAGCCGGAGTTCCATTTTTTCCGCAAAATTGACCGGGATGAAATGATATTATGATCCAGATGAATTCATGTGTAGCACTGCAGGGCTGAAGAGGGAGGGATGGGGGGAGTATGCACGGGCTGCGCCATGTAAACAGTCATGGTCGTAGTAATCCTGATCAGACCACCGACTTAATTACTTTCTGATTGATCACTTATTCCAGCTTCTTGGTCACTTGGTGTAAAATGAACCAAAGCTGGGACATCCATTACTCACACCACAACTGTTGCATTGAGGAAACACTGACCAGCTATAGTGTCCATTTAATCTTAACCCTGTTTGGTATCCAGCTCACAGGTCAGCGAGTGGAGGAAAAAAGGTTGGCGGGGGGGGGAGTGGTACTGTGATAAATTACAGACAGATAAGTTCTTACAAAGACCCTTCCCCCCTCGAGCGCTACTCCGCCTAGTGCGCGGTAAACCTCATAAATCACGCGCACAGCATCCCTGCAACTAGTGACCCTTTCAGCCTGGCATCATCATACTTCACGGCCGGGCCCATCCACTCTCACCACGTGACACCCATGCTCCGAAGTCTATCACCGGCTACAGAACAGACGGATATGAAATGACAAATTCAAATTCCGAACCTCTCCCCCGGAGTTTTCAGGCCAACTCTCTCCTATATCTCACAGCTCCTCGGCCATTTTTATCTGCTGTCTGTTTTTGGCTTTCCGCGAATGCACAGCGCTCGTCTGCCATGATTGAGGAAAGAAGTGCCGAGGCTCGCTCAGCCACAGCCATGCATTTTGCAACGCGCAGCTGACAAGTCCTGCTTCCTTAGGCATTCCCACCACATTTTTCCATAAATCAAGACCTGGACCTGCCGAGTTGAGGAAAAAGAAATAACGCTTTTGAAGAAAATAGAAGGGGGGGGGGGGCTTTTGCACCAAGAGCATCGGAGAGTTTCCTCTTGACAGGTGTAATAAGAGTTTGGAGCGGTCATCTCTTACACTGGATGCAGTGGGGGGTGAACTTTTGATAAGTGGCAATTCCTTGGAGTAGCAGACTTGAAAAATATCAGCGTTTTAGCTGCAGTCCACTGAGCCTTCTGGGGGGGGGGGGGGGGGCTTTTGCACCAAGAGCATCGGAGAGTTTCCTCTTGACAGGTATAATAAGAGTTTGGAGCGGTCATCTCTTACACTGGATGCAGTGGGGGGTGAACTTTTGATAAGTGGCAATTCCTTGGAGTAGCAGACTTGAAAAATATCAGCGTTTTAGCTGCAGTCCACTGAGCCTTCTGCATGACCAACACTCACATTAATCAAAGCGCGGCAGGGGTTGAGCCTGACTTTAGCCAGGTAGTTAGCATGTCGCCAGCAACATTGATTCATGGACGCTGGTCCCACGTCCCAGAAGCATAGCTCTGAGTGAATGACCTGACAAAAACAAAAACGAGGAGATTTCAGGACAGTAATAATTGGAGTAATGGACGAGACCCAGTCTGGCCTTGCCCCTCCTGATGGCGCGAACACTTCTACCTGCCAAATGTCGGATTAGATGCTCCATAATTTCTTGTATAACAGAGAATTAAATTCAGACAGCAATGAAAAGTGGCCACACTTACACTAATGACACACATTAGTCTTTATAAAGGTGGCGTCGGTTTGCCTTCCTCTCCTCAGCAAGGTAGCGGAATTCTTAGCGATATGCAAAGTGGATAAAAAAGAGGCAGGTTGGCTGCAGGTATACGCCAGGTACGTGTTGTTCGTTCTGTTCTCACATTGACTCCTTTGACCGGACAAATTCTTCTCTGCAACGCCTCGGCTGCTTGAAAATTCTCTGTGTTTCCCAGCGCTGCATCATGTTTGCCAAACACCATCTTCCATCTCACCCAGACAGAAGACAGACTGTGCCTCTGTCTGCATCTGAACATATGGCATCGTACACCTGCTTGTCCCCTGGTTATTTCTAATTACAGCCTCTAAGATGTAAATTCAGTCAAACTTGAATAACCTGAACAGAGGCACGTATTCATAGACACACTGATTTAAAGCACGCCGTGGGAGTCGCGTCCAGTACAAGAAAACAGTTGTGCCGTGTCTTCGGTGCCTGTGCAGGACATTTGTCCAGTTATGTTTTCACTTTGAATCTTTAGAGTTCTTTAAATTCGGTATTATTCAAATGATTCTGGATGTGCCTGATGACATCACTCCTTGTAAAAGCTACATGAAAGCAAGGCCTGGTTGTCTGTCTTATTTTACATTCACTTATATATTTAAATTAACAGACATATGCTTTAATACACACGTGCACAGACTTTGCAATGATAAAATGAAAACAATGCTGGTTTTAAAATCACTTGTATTCTCAATAAAAGACAAAGTTATGGTTTGGACCTGGTGTTTCAAGCCTTTCAGGGCTGATGCCTACTTAAAGTCAACTCAGAAATCAGCACCAAGTTAGTGGTGGAATTAAAACCAAAAGCATCAGACTTCACCCTTCCTCTCCTGTCCCTCCATGTCCTGAGCCAAATATCTCCCACACGCACCCACAGGCACAGGTGGATGTTTCAGCTATCAACCTTAATGATTCTAGACCACCACACTCTGAAATGGTGTCGCCGTTCCAGCGCTGGCTGCCTGTGCTGATGGTTGAGACGGCTCAGGATGAGTCCTGATAATGAGGGATCACCAGAGACAAGTAGCGTTTGCGTCAGCCACTACTTCCTGTGTGCTGCTCATCATTACGCAGCCCAAATATCTTCACTTAAGAAAGCTTCAGGGGTTAACCTGAAGCCTTGGTGATGACTGCCTGAATGAGGACTTTGTTGATTTTAGGGTTCCACCACGTGCTGACTGAACCACAACAACACTGAATTCTTATTTAGTCCATTCAAGAACACTTGCATGCTGGGAAATGCATTTTACAGAAATTGCCAGTGAACTAGATCCTAAACTAGAAGTGAAATTAATAAAATATAACTCATTTAACTGAAATACAGAACTTGGGGCTCTGTTAAAAACTTTCTGAGGCTGATGGAGAGTGTATTCAGAGGAGTGATGATCAAAGTAATGATCCACTGAGGCTGACTATGAAGTTTCATTATGGGGAGCGTAGGATTCATTGTTCTCGGGACTTGAGCAGAACAGAGGACAGAGGGATCAGTAATTGAGCCCTTGTTGAATCAAGATTTTTTTAGTCAATTACAAGTCCTGCAGCTTGGTGGAATTCTTATTTTGTTGAGTGGAAAGTGGATCATGCTCAGATATCCATTTAAATAAATGCATTACTATACTGAAGAAGGATTTTTATTAAAACATGAGACATTTTTAATCAAGCATTTGGTGCAGTACATCGCACTTCTACCGCAACACAATTTCATTAATCTTCTACATCGCAAATGACTTGATTATTTTCACTAAATAGATTGCGAATGATACGGCTGGGCTTTTCAGCGTTTGAGCTCCATAACCCATTTCTTTCCACACACCCCATCTCTGCCTTAAGGCTCAGAGCGAGTTTAAGAAGCTCGAATACGTTTGTGCTTTCCTTATCGCTTTATCCCGGTGGCTGGAGCAACCCATAATGAATTCATTGCTTATGTTCGTTCTGCTATACCTTCAGGTTTTATTGAAAAAGAAAAAATAATAATTGACAAGCTGACCACTTCGAAAGGAATTCATCTTTCCAAGAAAATGAATTTTTACATCCAGGGGCCTCCAAAGTGATGAAAAGGATGTAGGTTCAAATGGGAAGCAGCTTGGGCACGACAAAAGGACACACACATACGTGCACAAACAATACCTTGGGGAGTTTATCATCAGGCCAGGGATTAGATCTCTATGGTTTAATATGCTTTAAGATTCCTCATGCTGCTTTCTTCATGTTGAGGCTTATCCCTCCATCTATAAAAACACATTTTTCAAAGGCCCGTCAGCGTTTTCTTATGTGCCATTATCAGTGAGTACAGTCCTGCCTTTGTGCCAGGGAATGCGTTTAGCTCGAGGATCATTCATCACCCTTCTGGGAACACGCCGCTGATCTGAGGCCGCGCACACCTGCGGCCTCACCTGAGCTCCTCTGAGCCACCTGCAGACAAGTGTTTTCCTTCCTCGCCCTTATCCGTGCATAAACAAATACGTGGGAAAAGAGAACGGAGACGGATCCTCATGATTCATGACCTCAATATCTTATTCATCCCGTGCATCCATCATTGCAGGTCAATCCAGGCAGCAGAGGCAGACTCTGGGATTTCTGACGGATCATTCCACGATCCGTGGATATGGATCGGGCAAAAGGGGGTGGGGGGACAAATGTGCTGTTGGATCTCTCCTCAATTAGTTAACCATCGACCTGGCGGAGCCTAATGGGCCATTGCAGGTCGACTTCAGCGCCACATCTGATGAATTCCCCACCCTGGAAACAGAGATGGGGCAATTGGGCGGCTGGGTGGATGCATGGCTGGTTGGGGGGGGGGGGGGGGCGATTCAATCTTCTTTACGGATCAAGCCTCTTAGGAAAAGGATGGGGGGGAGGCGGAAGAGGACGCCATTGGGGCCACGGGGTGATTTTTCACTGGCCACTTGTCAATACGATCCTGCTCTGTGCAGAGGGACGTCAGGGCTGATAATGATGTATTAGCCAAGAGGAGCGTGATACAGGCAGCTTCTGACATTTGACTCAGTGACATACATCACAGAGGGGGGAGAGGTTAGAGGTGAATTAATAGTGAATTATCCAGTGTCAGGGCAGCAGTGGGAGGGTCAGTGTGGAGGATGGAGGAGGAGGAAAAGGGGGAGGAGGAGGAGAAAGTGAGTTCAAGACTGAGCTCTGCACATTTATTAAGTCTTTGGAAAGCAAATCTTATATCAATGACTGAAATTGTAAAAGAAAAATCTCAGCGCAGGGTGGCATTTTGGCAAGAGCCAAAAATAGACTGCAGCAACCTACTCTGCTGTGCATCTTCAACACCCCCCCTTTCTCTTCTTGGGAGAGGCAGCAGTTTGTTTCCTCCTCTCTTTCCTTCTCTCCGTCGCTCTCATTTTCTGATAACAGGATGTGTAGCTGATGCTGCTGCATGTGTGTGTGTGTGCGTGTGTGATGCGTCCTGTTCGTCTACAGGCAGCGTCTGTTTAGTATGCACATCCCAGACTTCTCATTACTCCTCCTCCTGAGGAACAACTGCAGAAATGCAGATGCAGGAATGTGTGGCTAATAAGCAGCAACCGTCCAAATGCAGTTACAGTAGGTCTGCTGCAGACAAAGGGGACAGACGGGCCGGCGTGGGAGCTGCGTTGACCGTCCGGAGCCGGCACAAAAGAAATTGCCCTCGTTTCAGTGTCTTGTTTTCTTCAAATTGCCACCACTAAAAGCAGATGCGGCCCTCAATAACCGACCTTGTGCCACAATGTTTCAATTCCATTTTGCTTTGTTTCTGACCGTCTCTGCTTCGATGATTCCCTCTGCTCCCCTTGTTTCCTATGCCTTCTATTTGTATACCTGTCCTCCTGGTTACTCTTCCTCAGCCTGCTCTCTGCAGAATGAATCAGGCTTACTGTTCAAAGTGTGACCCCCATTCAGGGGTCGAGCCCAGATGAGCACACACTTTAAACAACGTCACGTTTCCTTGCATACGCGTGGAGAAGAAGAGAATTGTTTCCAAAGAACAACGTGTCTGTGCGTTGGTTCAGGATGGAGCTCTCTGCTCGGATATGCGTGGACTAAGTGAATAAATGAATGAATTGTCATTTCGCTCCATAGCTGATCATGTGAGAACCGACAGTGGCAGGCAGGCAGGCACAGCTGCAGGAAGTCTAATTGAAAGCCATCTAAATGTTGTTGCTGCCTGAAGTCTGGACGAGACATTGTTCTGACAGGGAAAACCTTTTCCTCGGCTTTGCCTGAAGCTGACCACCTGGCTGGCATTTAGCATTACTTGTCAAGTCCTTCCACTTATGAGAGTGTGTGTGTGTGCGGGGAAAAAAAAAATCCCATAAAATTTGAAAAAAAAAAAAAAAAAATCCCATAAAATGTGGTGCTAATCCCACATATGTCAGACATTACCATACTTCCCCAATACCTCAGTGAAGCAGAGATTCGGTCGTCTGCACTGAAACAATTAACAAAGAGGGTAACAATTCAGCTGGCGCTGCCTTAAGCTGCTTAGAGTCAACATTATGTTCAGATTCACAGCCTTTCAAAGGGATTCGGTTACACTGTCGCTATTTCCTTTGGAGATATAGAAGAGCGAACTCAGGAGTACAGTGGTGTACTCCTCTCAGGAGGAGGATGGTCATTTTTATTTAATCGTAACGAAGTTGTTAAAAACCAAATCTCGTTTCCGTGTCCCTTTACCGCCAGTTTGAGTTCTCTCACGCTCATCACATGATCGTCATCAGCAGATTGGGTTTGCTGTGGGGATGAAGGTGAAGTTTAAAGTTTGATGAGCCCTTGAGCTCTGGAGGTGTTCTGCAGCGGGAGAAGGTCCTCTCATTTAACTATCTGAGCAGTTTACTCGTTTGATTTCTCATGTCATATTTGTAGAGGTCGGCGTTTCAAGAGGGAAACAATGGATGGAGTCTTCTAGATTCTTATGTTTATACAGAGTTCCCCATGTAAAGATCACATTTGTTCATTCAGCCATAATAATGAATCCCCAGGTGGAATAGATACATCATGAGTTCTCTTTCTAAACGAAACGTAGTTCCTTCAATCTTTAAATAATTATGCACATAGGCTTGTCATTTCTTTTTAACTTTTCCAATATTTTATGGCCAGGATTAATCTCATAGCTGGCCGGCCTGGGTCCAGAATTTTATTTAATACACTTCAGGAACCAGAGCTGTTCTAAAGTTGTGTGCTCGCTGTTGGATGACAAATGATGTATATTAAAAAATATCTAACATTTCTGAAAACTACATATCTAAGTCCAAGATCAAAATGAAATCGTTTCGAATCCAAGTAATCTGCAGTGAGACACCAGTGACTAACACTCTCACCACAGACGAATGCTGCTTAAGTCTTAGGTTAAGCCACAATAAGAGCAGGAGCTGGATTAAAATGTGCACATAAATTAGCTTTTCCCTCCTTTACCTCGAGGGTTCGGTATTTTCAAGAGGTTTTAATCAATATTTTAATGCTAACTATGGATCAAATGTATGTGTAACGTTAGAGGGTTTTGCCTTCAGTGATGAATCCATTTAGTATTATTATCACCCGACTTTCCAGCTCTGCACTTTACCGTCTTGGTTCTTTGTCACACAGCGGGCATCTGTTATCGAGGAGCCGATAAATGCTGTGCAGCGTTTAGTGGCAAAAGATGTTTTCCTAAGATTTAGATGGAGGCAACCAAAATAAGGAAAGGCTATATTTTAATTATTCTGTGTGAGGAAATAAACAACGTGTGCATGCAATTATAGAAGACACAATGAAAACACCAAGGCCCCAAATAGCCCCCTTAAATTCCATGGCAGATTTGTCAGGACATGGCCCCAAAATACTGACACATAGAAACTGCTCATTATCCACTGAATCTATAATATGTCAGTGAAACTTGTTTATTTATATATAATGTTTAGATTGCACGTAAGGCTTGATGACCCCACTCCCCATCTTCCCACAATCGAGAAATGAAGTTAAAACTTCCTGTTTACTCCGGAGCAATCAGGGGATTGAGTTGTGACATAGAGGCCCCCCCAAGTTACTGCCATCAGCCAATCGCAAGCCATTTTCAGCGATCACGACAGCGTACCCTGATTGTATAAGTTAAAAAATACTACTAATAATAATTCAAACCAAAACTGAAGTGACTGAGCTCATAATGCAAACTGCAGCCAGTCCCCAGGTGGCACACACACACATGCATATATACATCATCATCAGTTATTTTTCTAAATGGTCTCTTCACAATATTTCCATGCTCCATTGTTTTTTGGCACCCTGTTGTCTGGCGATTGTTTTTTTTGCTGGATGAAAAATGTGAAAGCACAGACGTGCCCAGTGTGTTTGAGCTAACATATGCGAGCTGTTCTAGAAAACAGCGAGGAGGTTTTTGCTGCAGTCAGACCTGTTAGATACAGTCTGCATCGCTTCTGTGATGAATTAGGAAGACAGTGTGCTTTACGAGTGAGGTTGGAGGGCCTGCAGCAGTTAGCCCAGTGTAACACACTAACCATCTGCACGTAAACAGCTGGATCTGGAGGGATGCGGCTTTGGTGGGTCAAGGTGTAGACGTGTGTGTAGCATAATCAATACTTCCATTCACTCATCTTTTCTCTCCTATCCTGTGTATTGATCAGTCTTACAACACAAAGCTTCAATACTACAGACTTGTATGGAGGTTAACGTGGCTCTGATTAGGATCAAATCAAATACAACAGCGTGATGGGTGCAAAGTTGCAAAGTATTCTCTGTATACTGAAGTTACTGCAGTTGTATTTATACTGCACTGCATCAATACCCCAGCACGCCAGACTAGGCTATACTCCCCCCTACAGATCGGATGCATGAGTCTCTGACATAAATAGGACGTTTTGGCGTCCAGAAGGAAATGTAGGCACATTCACTGAAGTCAACTCAGGGTGCATGCAAGATAACAACAGAGCAGGTAGCCTGTTTGCTGTATTAGACAGGGAAATAGCAACTACAGCATTTCATACACAGCATTATGGTGGTATTATGACTCCTCAGTGTGAATGACCCAATGATATAAGGGTTGATAGCATACAGTACATCTGCGCACCCTTTTGCAGTAGAACGTTAATGTTCAAGAACCTGGTGAGAGAACCAGTGAGAGGCCAGAGAGCCAAGTCACAGGACGCAGCGCCGTCGGCAGCAGAAATCCATGTTAAGTAACGAAACATTGTACAACCCCAGCATGTACATACTGTCCAGGACGGCATTAATTATCTCTGATTTTAAGTTCACATACTGCGACCTAAACAGGCCTCATCCCTCACAAATAGAAACCAGTGTTTCTCAGCTCATCATCTGCAAAAGATTTTGTCCATTTCACAGATTTTCTCCCTGGTTGATTTCTGCAGTAAAAACATTGGGAGTTTTTGCTCGTCATGAATTTATTGATGTTACATCAGCCATCTCCTGCGGGTTGGAATGTACTATCCAAACACTTGAGGGGGTTATTAACCTCAGAGATTCACTCCAAATGGACCTAGCAAAACCTGCCACATGTAGTCGCTACTTACAACACATAATGAAATAATGTCGGGAAAGTATGGACAACAAAGCTCCATGTTGGTGGATGGGACTGGGACCAATCCTGGACCAAAAGGTCAGTGCGCTAATTAAAGCAATTTTGTCAAATTTCGTTTGTTCAGTTAGTCCTTCACACGTGTACAGGTACATACGTGCAAGTGGAACTGGAAATGTTTGATGGAGCTTGGGAGAACGGGATCTAATATATGCCACCAGTTAGACCTGACCTGAGTGAAGCTCTGCAGAGACCACATAGCACTTGGTTCCAAAATAAATATGTAATTTTTGTTTTATTATAATTATCATTTCATCAACTTTCCACCGCATTTTGTTATTAGTCAGTCTATTTTCTTGTATGCATGTTTGTTCTTAACATGTAATGTAAAAAAACACATCATTCATCTTTATACACCTGGTCTATGGTCTATGATATAAAAATATAATTAAAAAAATATCATATTATATTAAAACCAATACTGTGTCCTCTCTCTAGTATCACAGGCACTTCACAAACATCCATTAGATCCAGTGTAGCCTCGCAGCGCTTTAATCCCTGCATGAATGTCGACACCTCTGCAGTGCATATGCAGCATACGCACCAAGAGGAGAATAGGAAGCGCTGACTGGTAGCAGCGCATCTCCCTCCTGTGTGAGGAGAGAACCAAGTGTGGACAACAACCACTTCTGTGATTAGTTTTGCCGTTATTTGATCTCTTGTCAGTGCAGGAGGAGGTGAGCGAATGCAACAGAGGTCCAAGGCTACATTCAAGGGCATTGTGCTTACATGGTGTATTTATCTATTACTGGACACAACCACCCCCTCCCTCCCTCCCACACACACACACACACCGCCACGCACAAAGATTGCCTCATAAAACTGCCACGCTATGCGCTACAGCAAACCTACAGCATTAACTCGACAGAGGAAATCTCTGCGAGCAGAGGAGCGTGGGACTGGGTTGCAGCACAGATCTACTGGATTGTTTGTGAGCTTTGACTCAGAAGCCTCTTAGCTGGGTTACTAATTGCCCTCTTCTCCTTCCCGCTCTTCCGATCCCCTTTTCCCTGCCGCTCCTCGTCCTCACCTAGCCTCGCGCAGTCACCCTGATGAAGCTTTATGGTTAAAGTGTCCTCAGCTCCTTTTAGCTTCTGTGAAGCAGACGCTCTCACATCAGGAGGGGAGCTAACCCCCTTCCCTCCACACACACACACCCTGGGCTCCGTCTCCCTCACTCACTTGTGTGTCGCCTACAGAAGTAAATCACAAGGGGGCCGGCATGAGATTTAAATGAGCCGATTAATCCCTGCGTTAATAATCACTCTATTAAGAATGGTGGAGCGATGATTAAAGCTTGTGGTGGGTGCTTGGCTCGGTGTTTCACCACGCTGGGCTTCATTTATTATGGAGGCCTGCTTTAAAGGAGCAGATTCTGCCATGAGAACCTGAAGTTTATTCCGAAAAGGCAAAAAAATAAAAAAAATAAAATAAAAAATAAAAAAGATACGACAGCGATTTTTGTCTTTGACGTGAAAAAGTAAATCAGATGCTTTTGTGTCTTTGTTTTTTTCCAGTTGCGGGACAAGTTTGTCACCCACAGGGCGCTGACTCATCTTTGTGTGCAGCGATACCTCTCAATGAGCCTCATCTGCCTGAGGGACTGTTTCATAATCCTGTTTACCCCTTCTCAGCACCCCATCGTTCTTCCACTCATGGTTCTTCCTTTGACGGACGTCCCCCCGCCCGCCACTGTCATCCACATCCATACGTTCAGTTTTGTACATTTCTTTTAACTCGCCCTTGGAGTCGAGTCGCCGGTGGTATTGCATTTGTTGTTGCTCTCTCCCCCACTAATTCTGTGGTCCACATCTTCTGAAGCCAACTGACACAACAGCGCTCGTGTGGAGGGCTGAAAGAGGCTGCAGACTCCATTAGACGCGCTTACATAATGTGATTATGTCATCATTTAATTATATGTACATGCTACTCTGCAAATTGACAGCGGAGAAGTTGGCAGACATCTCGCCCGTGTCATTCATGATAAATGGCAAACGTGTAAAGTCGCCAGCGCGAGTGGCGCTCGCCGGGGCTCCGCAGCGAAGCCGCGCCGTTTGCCGTGTAATTGGCCCTGAATGAATCATACACATAAAAGTGGAGCAGACTGGGCGGTGGCTGTTGCGTGCCTCCTGCCGTGTGTTGTGAATTTATTGGGGCCTTAAATCTGGAAAAGCGACTTCGACCGTGTCCTTGGCTGCACTTCAAATTTCGGTGAATTATGAATCACTCGCTAATAAATATTTTCACCTCTTCCTTAAGAAGCGTGTGTCGTGACCTCAGTGAGGTCAGACGGAAGTGTGAGAGTGAACGCTACATTAGCATTTAGCCTGATGCTGCAAGTCTGCTTGAGCAGAATATTGTTGGAGCTTTTTCGTGAGGTATCAAGTATGAACACTTTCTATCATCAGTGGGCAGATGTACTCGACTAAATGGCTCAGTCACCTGTCAAACTATCACAGCATCTACTGTGCTGGGATTTAGGTGACTCCACCGTGTTGAAAGGAAGTGCAGCACTCACTGCGGTAATGCCCACGATTCTCTCGTGCTGCAGCCGAGGGAATGAGCAGCCTTGTTTCTCCCAAAAAGAAATGCAAATTGTCCTCTGATGACTTGTCCACTTTGCCCATTTCACCCACACAAACTCCTCCACGATTAATTACAAATGTCCATTTTTACGACCCTGCCCGACCGACCTGCGGATTAGCCAGGACTCTGTCACCGTGAGCCGTGCATCTTCTCCAGCAATTACACTACAAACCTGGTTAAAGCAAATGAATGGGTTGAGGCAGAAAAAGCTAGAGTGCTTCACTGGAATCAGGTTTGTGACATGCAGTACTTGACACATTGGCTGCTCCACCCTGGTAGCATGGCAACACGTACCACAATGCACACGCTGCGCTCACACATCTCACTTGTACTTGACATATAACTTGTGTAACGCAGCTGGAAGCAGGTGCGATGGTCTGACTTGTCGAATCACGACTGATGACACAAAAGGTCCAAGGCTGGACAAGT
Organism: Pseudorhombus dupliciocellatus; assembly: GCA_016785235.1. Lineage (NCBI taxonomy): Eukaryota > Metazoa > Chordata > Actinopteri > Pleuronectiformes > Paralichthyidae > Pseudorhombus > Pseudorhombus dupliciocellatus. The sequence continues at coordinate 581,403 of JAFBJW010000191.1, read as the reverse complement.
GTCCCTCGGCCAGTAAGCCAGAGGTGTTGTTTCCATAGCTGCAAGAACCTTTTTTCTGCTGAGCAGTTCCGCCAAGACATTGAAAGTCTTTTTCTTTGTCATATATTCGAGCAAAATCATTTGGTTAACATGGAAAATGTTGCGAGAGGGGAAAGAAAGAAAATGAATTTCTGACATTGTTAGGTTTTTTTGGCTTGTGTGGATACTGACACATTACTTTGTGTTGGAGTGTGCCTGTACCCATTGCCATTGCTCATGCTGCACAATGGGTCATGTTGTTGAAGGACTTGTATTTCGTAGCACCTCTTTCTCTGCCAATGTTTCATCCACATCCCACTTCAACATCGGGATCTTAGTGTTAGTAGTTGGTACAGAAGAATTTGCTTTGAGGCCAAGTTGGAAACTTAAGTCTCCTGCTTAGTGCTTGTAATCCTTCATCTGCTTGCTCTCTCTCTCTTACACACACACACACACACACACACACTCAAATTCCCCCCTTGAGCCATGTGCCCGAGCAACTTGCACCGGCATACATACAGAGCTCTCACACACACACACACACACACACACACACATCTGTACATGGACCAGGGGTGAAAAAAAGTATGGAAATGTGTACTAAAGTAGAAGCACTGTTCCTTAAGAAGAGGATTTACACAGACGTGAAAGTACATGTGTCAAAATGAATGAATAAGTCATTTTAAACAAGGACTGAGTTCAATTTCAAAAGGAGAAAAGGAAGGGCGTGATTTGTTGCTAATTATGCTATTAAATGAAAGCACCATTTCACTTCTCTCAGCAGACGTACAACAGCCAATTCCCAACTTGCACGTACAGCTGAAGAACATTTATGGACACCACTGCAGTCATCCATAGCCTTTCTGTCACAACACTGAGTCAAACGATCACAGCGGAATAAAGCAGCAAAAAAAGACTCACCGAATACTGTGCGCCATGTGATCCTTCATCTCTGCTCTTCATTCTGCGGGGTGAAACAAAACCATGCACACATTAGTTAAAGTGCTTTTTATTGAGGAGTTGTGCTGAAAATCCAACAATGTTTTATAGGCTGCTTGAAACCTTAACAGCTACCATATTATCATCATACTGGGGATAGCGTCGCGTGAGGGTAAATAAAGAGATTTGAAATCACAAAGAATTCACAAAGATCTAATGGCTAATGTGGCCACGTGTAGCTAAGTAGCTAGAAGTATTAAAAGGGGATATTTAAACAATTGGAGATGTCATTGTTGCAGTGATTAAAGAGAGCTGAAGCTCCCCGGCCAGTGATGCTGCGCATCCTCAACACCGCTCTGCACACAGCGCGTTAATGAATCCACATCTTATTTATTTGCCAACACCTGAAAGTGGTTGCTCTGCATATAAACTATGAAGTTGTCCTTGCGTTACCTCAGCAGACGATGGAAGAGTGAGACAGTTGAGATGATTTAGTGTGAAATATCATTAAATACTCAAAAAGACAATATGGTTCAGATTCAGATTCAAAACCATCCCAGATATTTTGGGAAAGCAACATGCGTTTTTGTTCTGTTTTTTCCATGGCTGCTTCCTACATACCCTGAGCTGTTGTGTAGACTGTGTAATTGCTGCAATATATTTATTTCATTTAATACGATTTCCTGACACGTCCCCGATGGATCCAGTGTAACAATTATCCTTGTTTTGATAATGAGACTGTATTCATTGTGGAAATGCAGGACCACGCTTCCTTTATAAAAAAAAAAAAAAAAAAAAAACCCTCCTCACAATGGCTTTGTCATCTTTGCACGATATTACATCAATGAACTGCTTTTACAAGGATTAAGAAAAAAAACGGAATAAAAACATGCTACTGATTGAATCTCTCTCCATTTCCTTTGCAGCCTGTTACTGCGTCATATATACACGGTGCTAGCGGCACAGCTTTGTGGTCCTCATAAATGCCTCGTGCTTGTACAGTTTGTCCACTGTGAGGGGTCCAGTTTCCAGGGAGACATTTGAGGAATAGTGCATGTCTAGACTTGATTTGACCCTTTGTCCTTCTCTCTGTCCTCTGACTCCCTCTCAGCCGCGGCTCTCTGGGGCTAAAGAGGTTTTATGGCTGGACAGAATGGAGGCCCTTTCATGCTGTCGGACGCCAACAGAGGTCGACAGCGCCAATGTCATTAATGCACGATAAAGTCAAATAGCAGACGGGGCCGTTTTCACTAGATACTGTAACTCACTCGGCTATAAACCTATCGCCGTCCCCTCAGGAGTTCACACTTACGCTTCTCCAGGGGTTGCATTACAGCGCCCCGTTCCTACAAGCCGATTTTGCATAGGGAGAGCAAGACCTGCAGATTTTACAAGGCAGCGCAGCTGACTCTGCACAACTCCTGCGGGATTTAAGGGCCTTAAAACCACAGCGCAGTCAAACTCGAGTCTGATCCGTCCTTAGCCCCCGTCTGCCGGCGCAGCCGCCTTTTATTTCACGTCGTGTTCCTTCCTGTGGGGGCAACTGTAAACAAGCCTGTGGCATCACTCCACTCAACGCGAGCGTCCTGACAGAGGCCGACAGCCATTAGACAAACGGTGTGCTCCGCTGGGGGCGAGGGGAAGCAGAGGAGACCCGGAAAAGCACAACACCAGCAGCTTCCCTTCAGAAGCTGCCTTTGTACGCGAATGATGAGAGGCTTCTCATGCACGGGCTGTGACACACGTGGAATCTACACGGAGGCACTGGAGGTCGGCCTCTTGCGGTTTGAAGATGCAACGCAAAACAGAAAAAGTTGTTTGATCCGATACATATAACAAACCGATTTTGATGTCATTTTCACTATTTGCGGAGTCTGTGTTGAAAGGTACTCGCTGTCCAACTCCTGCTGGATATGTGTGGAAAAATACACCGTAGGAAAGCGAGCGGCTGCACCAGAATCCTTTGCAATCTTCCCTCCAGAAAAAAAAAAAAACAGGTTTTTACCCAAAGTTTACACTCAACTCTCAGGAACATCAGCTTTCAGCTTCAGAGCGATGATGATGGAGTGCTTGTACTCGTGGGGGGATTTCTGATTTGATCCATGTAATCTCAGGCTTGCTGTCACTCACACAGCCACTCCTGCCTCTCACCTCCATCACAGCAGCCCACTCAGTCCACTCGGCCCGAGCCACATTAACTGTCTCCCCTTCACTCGCTCTAAATCATATAAAAGGTGAGACACCCGAGAAAGTGAAACCCGAAGGTTCCCTGAAGAGGCTGCTCTGGAATAAACTCCTGCTTTTCTTTCAACTTTACACCTTGAGGTTACTTTTCATTATTTACTCTGAATTCTTGCAGTCGGGACTTTTTAATATAAACAGATCATGAGCATATAAGCATTGGAAAAGGTTTACAGGCTGAGAAGAACAAGTGGTCAGAATGAGTAAGGATGGTCAGTGTATTGCACTGGGCTAATAGTGACATTCTCTATTCATTGTTATTTTCCTGCTAAAATACACACAGGGATCACTGATATGAAGAAAAATAATTAAATACATGAAAAAGGAATCATATAAATAGAAAGAGAAAACAGATGTGAAGGCGACCATATTAAATGTCACACTTCCCCGAATACAACGTGGGATTTCTCTGGGTTTGAACATTGTTGGGTTTTTCCAATATTAGACACAGGTTTAGTTACTTTAGGCATTGGAAGAATTGTTATATATTAGAACTTTTCAGAGTCTTCAGTGAGTTCTCTTCATGAGTGATTGTAAAAAAAAAAAAACAAGCCTGCAGACAGTTCATCATAAATTTACATTTTATTTTTTCATATTTTTGTTTGTTGTTTTGATAAAACTTCTAAAAAGTGAACTCTGAAGTGAGTGTCAAACCAAACAGAAAAATATTATTCTGTTTTCCAGCATATCATCAGTTTTATGTCCGACCACCTTTATAGTGCTGATCCCAGGTTATTACTGCTGCTGAGCCAGGGAAGGAAATAGCCACTGCACGAAGCAATTTCATTTTAGTACCCGGAGCTTTGTTATTATGGACATTTTGTTGTAACATTACGACAATCTCTTGCTCTCGATGCTTCACCTGTTGAGCTGCAGGTCTGCATATCTGCATATATTAAGCCACTTGTATCACAGTCCAGTAGTTTTAACGGCTTGTTTATTTACAATACGCCAAAAACCTGAATCACAGTCTTTGCTATTTTTGACTTTTTACTAAAAAGAACAAAAATAAAACACAAATATAGCAACTGCACCATGGAGTGTGATTTTAGATTTGAAATTAAAATATAGGATGAAAATGTATTATCACAACAAATATCCTCTGCCCAGAAAGACGACTCCGGTTCCCCGAAAGTCCATCAAGGATCTGGCAAACACCAGAGATAAGCATAATGGTCGAAGCAGATGTCTGAATGTGCGGCACGGCTAAATTTAACTGCTAACTCGTAATTACACCTCGCTGTGCTCATCAAACATTGAGGAACCAGTGTATATCCGCCATTGCTGTGTCTGCAGTGTCTGCAGTGTGCTCATTACACAAAGCAGCAGGAGGCCCAATACAGTTGAGCTGCCCGTGTCTCCCAGAGGTCCCATTTAACTTGTACGCTACCTTTGCATGGACACCCACACCCACATCACTGACCGTATGAACAATAACACATTATTTTCATTCCAAGGTTATGTTGATATTTTTGTTTACGTTCATTCAATATTAATGTTTCGTCTCTGTTTGAAATTAAAAGGGTTTTTTGAATGTGGACAAGAGGCAAAAACAGAGGACAAACATTGTTGACCGTAATTTGTGCGGCCAGTCTCCCGAATTCGATTTTCCCCACTTGAGTCCACTAAGTGCTGATAACAGTCCCTCGTCCATTACACACCCACCATCGGCATCAATTCACCACATGTGGAACTGGTTATTATGCCGCCACGAGACTCAGGTACTTGTAGAATCTGCGGCGGGGAAACGTTTTGAGTTTGCTGCAGAGCCATGCTGGGTTTCCACTAACGCGTCCCATCTGGGTCTGCTGTGCAATAATTAACCTGCCTGTTGCCGGCTGTAAAACAGCCGATTATCCCCACAAGTGTCTCAGCGTGAGACGGGCAGCGGTGCGTCTGTGGAGGGAGGCCCTGAGAATACGCAGCTTCATCAACATGTCTGTCCTGTGCTCGCTCCCTGAGGCAGCAGCTGCTCCATCCTGCGTGACAGGCAGAGCGCCGATTAGCATTTGCGGTTATCGCGAGAGAAGCCGGATGACAGATATTTAGCTCCGTTCTGTTCCTCTGCCTCCTCCTGCAGCCGCCCCACAGCTGCTGGAGTTCACTCACTGCCTTATGGCAGCACCGAGTGTTGTTGAGTTTTACTCCCCCAGCTTTATAGCTGTAGGTAGTTCTCTTTTTAGGTTGTGGTGATTTCACACTTCGAGTCTGGATATCTTGTTCCATCACAGAGCTCCTGGTTGGTGCAGTGGAGACTGCGACGTGCATGGGAAACTAAAACGCCACCACAATGAGTACTTGTCGTGGTAATGATGAGGATTTACACGATTTAAACGTGTGTAGCATGTGCAGCTTCGCCGTGTACAGAGTTTCTTCAATGTCATGGCATCAAAAATGAGCTGAACCAGTTCTCTGTCTCATTGGATTTCCACTCAGTGAAGGAGGAAACGCCACTGGGAACGTTCTGTTCACCGAGGATTGTTAGCTGCTGTTTTAGCCTGGAGTCTGTCCACTGCTGTACCTGAGTGGGCAGCTTTCCATCCATTATCTGCACTGCTTATCCTTTGATGGTCACAGTGGAGCTGGTGCCAATCGCAGCTGACGTTGGGCCATTAGGCGAGAGGCGGGTGACACCGTGCAGGGCCAACATACACAAACAACCAAACCCTACAGCCAATTAACAGTGTTTAACTACTCCAACCCCCATTTTCATATATTTGGACTGAAGGATAAATCCACAAGGACCTGCACTGTAAAACTTAATACTGAGACAATACATTGTGTATTGTTGGCCCAAGTTTTTATAACCATTAAGACAAAACATGACATCATCTTGGAAGATGTGAGCCAGTAACATACTCTTCTAAATTGTTGGATTTCAGCCCCTTACAAGAATTGCCAGCCTAAGGAAGCATATTAAAAATAATTCAATGAATAAACAAAACAACTACAGTCCAGATGCCCTTCCCATTGTCACAGGGGTGTCAAGGAAGAGGGAAAAGTCAGGACTAAAACGCAGAACTCTGGTAACACATAGAGTGTTTTAATAATAACCCACGGCGCTTGACAAAAATACGAAAGTAGCAAACAAAAGCTCTGGATCAAAAAATCACCAGGAAAGCAACAAAAGACTTGACAAGAACTGGTTGGAGCACATCAGAGCGCACGGTGTGTCATGTAGTTGACAAACAACATTGCTGCTCGGCCCAGGTAGGACGTCTAATGGTATGGTGATATCATGGCTGTCAATTCAACAGCCGTCACACAATGTTCAGATTTTGAAATCCAAACCGCGAAAGTCATTCATGTCACATCTAATTCATTCCAACCAGTTCGTAATGGAGTGCTGGACCGAGCGTGGCCGCTGCGCTTTAGCTCGTCCCATTTCCCCCCTTCACAACGTCAGTGGAGAGAAGCAGGAAAAAGATATTGGAGCAGCTGAATGGAGCCTCTCAAGGTTTCCAATTGCACAGACACTTCAACCCTGCTCGTCGAGAGGAGAGGTGGGAAAGAAACAGCCCGACTGTGAAGGCCCCGGATCGTACAATATATCCTCGAACACAGCAGACTGACGTAAGAACAAGCAAAACAAAGGTTTGTCTCAGAAATAAATGATTTCCTAATTCAACACAGACATAATCTGGGGGGGGGGGGGGGGGGGGGGGGGCCGGGGGGGGGGGGGGGGGTGCAGTGCCTCAGGTGAGCCTGTCTGCAGACTCCACTGCTGTATACGCGTTACATGCCCGAGCGCTAGCTTCCATTATGCATGTCTTTCAATTAGATGTGAGCTGTGGTAGCGTAGCCGAGACATATTCATTAAGTGGAGAGGGGCTAACAACCTGGAGCAACAATGTGATTTCCCACAGGCTGATCCCTGGGATTACAGCCTGAATCCCTGATCCTTCACTCTTCCCTGAGTCGAGGCGTTCAGGGTTCAGCTCTGCCCGGACTGCGGCTGCCTGAGCTGTAATTGTTTGCACTTCCTACTTCCATTAATCGATGGATCCATCTCGGCACAGTGATGTGCCCACCCACATGCGCAGCACTGTCAGGATTTCACCACTCCTCTGTAGTACCCTACCCTGCATATGAAAAATTCATTAGCTGCCTGGCAACCAGCAAGGTGAGCCTATATAGTGCAAGTTGTTACCAAGAGAGATGGAAAAAAAAAAGAGCAAAGGAGTGGGTGTGAGAGTCAAGAGCGAGGGGCCTCAGATGAAGGGAGATGGGAAACAGACATTAATTCACACTTAACCACCTCAACACTTTGTTTCCCTGTCCACACGAGTTGAACCGGACACTTGAAGGCTGCCAGGACGGGAGATTGAAAAGGAGCAGGGAAGAGTGCAGGACCACAAGGACTGTACTTTCCCTGTTTTCATAACAAGCGAACAGGGTGGACCTTGGGATGGAGTGTGCGGCAATAACTCAAAGCAAAGTGGACAAGTTCAGAGCTTCTCACAGGAAATTTTTCAAATCCGATACGACCGTCCCGTGACTTCCGTTCAAAAGGTTTCCATCTGTTTGAGTGTGTGAAAATATGAAAATCTTTTCTTTTCCTTTTGATTCTCTATGTGGCTGATTTTAAAAAAGTGGATTTTCTCTTCCAATTAAACAACATATCACCAAAATCAAATCACATGTATTTCACGAATTCTCTTTCCTCCCCTCTTCCATTATGTACCAGTAGCAGATGAAGAACAAAACATCCCAAAAAGGATGAAACAAGATAGTACAGCATGTAGCTCGTGTTAGTTTGCAGTGGTAGTTCCCACATGGGCCTTCACAATACATGAAGCTGAGCACCTTTTCATTTCAGAACACATTATTGACTGTATTAATTTAAATGCAGTTCAGCAGTGGAGATAAATGGTCCACTTGTTGGGTGATGGTAAAACAGCTGATCTTCATGCAAACCAACAGGGAAATTATGAATCATGAAGAAGAAAACCACGTTCGAGTCAGAGCGAGAAAGAGACGCGGCGATTGCAAATGAAAAATAAATGTTTTGAAAAGCAAGAGAGAGAAGGGAGGAGAAGACAAAGTGCAGAAATAAAAAAAAAAGAAAAGGTTCAGCAGCACAGTGTTCCAGATGTTGGAAGCATGCAGGGCCTAAAGCGACACAGTGATATGAAATGAACGTCTTTACTTAATATCATTTTAATGATAATTAACAAATTTGAACAATGTGGGCTGTTCACCCATTAATGATGGACCATATTTCATCGGCTGATAGATGAAATGCGGCCTAGTGAGAATATGCTACAGAAATAAAACTAACCACGTTATCACAGGCGTCTCACACAAAACATGCCACTGATCCAAGAGCGAGCACAACTGCAGACACCACAAAGCAAGTGTCCAAAGATTTCAGTGTCAGTTCCCTGCTTGAAAAGAGACGGGTGCATTTACGGGTTTTGCGACTCAGCGACGAAACTGAACCAAAAGCAACGAACAACGAACAAACACCGGTCAGACATTTCCAACGTTTCATTTCCTCACATGCCTCACTGACCTGCTCCCTGGGACCTCACTGCTTCTCCAAACACGCCGACAGATGTGTCCTCTTCTCACGTCACTGGTGACAAGTCGGCAAACTTTTGTTTACTTCCGCCCCCGGCGTGCTGCGTTCAAGTGCTCTGGAGCACAGTGCGCCAAACTAGCTAACTCTTCACTTGGGGTTATTTAGTTCTTCGTATTGTTCTCTATGACCAGACAACTACAGTAAAATAAACATTACAAATAACAAAATCCACAGCCTCATTTCTATAACATGGCTTTCAATTATATTCCTTATGTAAATGTACTTTTTCTATTTCAGTTTGTGAAGCCCCATTTAAACTTGCTTTTGAAAAGTGCTGTATGGATAAAGTTGTAAAAGTTATAATTATCAGTGGTTACTTTGCACATTTAATTTGTAAAACGAAATAAAATGCTCAACAAACACAACACAAGTCATTACAGAAGATACAATGATTTATTTGTATCTAAAGTTCATGTAAAAATAAGTTAATCTTCATCAACTATTACAAGTAAAACGTCATCACACTGGTAGGAGTCTGTAAAAGCAATTTGTACTCGGCTGCTTTTGCACCTCATGAAGCATACGCTCACAAAAAAGATGAAAATGACCATGACAGTGAACGTTCAACATTTTTAATAATAGATGTCCACCTCGCAGGACGGCAGTCACAGTTTTATTTGTCAAGGTTTTGAGGTATTAATCTCTCTGATATCAGCTGCCAAAAAGAATTTTATTTGTGGTGCAAAAAAATTACATTTAAAAGATTGAACAGCAATGTGTCTTCCCAGAAACAGTGGCCCCATTACTCCACAAAACAAGCTGTCACCAGTTTTCATGGGAACCATTTCTTTCCCAGAGAAAGCAGACCCATTGAAAACTGTAAAGGGACATTGTTTCTTGGAAGACACATTGCTGACATCTTCAGACGTAATATTTCAGCTCTGAGAGCTGCACAAATGAAATTCCATTTACTCTATGTGTTGGATGTGACAGCAGAACACAAACAAACACATAGAACAAACAAACAATCCAGGAAAGAGAGGCAGTCAGTCTGCTGCATCGCTGTTTTGGGACGTCGCTGTTTTACCATCTTCCCCATCGGAAAGGAGAGGATGTACCCTTTTGCCATTTCATTTATTTTGACTCAGACTTTCTGACACCACATTGGCACATGGGACTTAGCTTAAAACTGCTTAAATCATTTTTTTTTTTTCTTGGTGCCACGATTTATTCGATTTTGAACTTGTAAAACAATTTGTTTTTGTTTCCGGACTCTTGATGAACGTGAGTCCAACCCTCTCTCATGCTGGGTTCCACTAACTCTACAACACTGGCATTTTCAGAGTCCACTGAGTTTTTTGGAGCTTTTCCACTGAAACTTCCCTGAGTGAGACAACTCCTGCACACTGCTCTTGTTCAGCATCCCAATTTATTGACCTCACTAACATTCCACTCCGTCTTTGTCAGAATATCACTGGATTGCGATGCTGAGGATGATGAGCCGTGTGTGGATCTCCTCTGTTCAGAACTGCAGTGACTCATCTCCCTTGCATTAGTTTGCTGAAAACATCTGGCTGCAGCATCTGGAAATGTTGTTGAGGTGAGTGGGGAGACTGAAACCAAAACCGTACATCTGCACATAATAAAACTGAAATAACGTAAAGACACTAAAACACAAGATAGATCCGTGCTGAGGGCAAGTGTTGAGGTGGGTGATGATTCTTTATCCATGATGAGTGACTCTGTTTACATTAGTGAGCAATTGATCTTTTGTTAATTACCTGTGACCTACTTCAGGGAGTAGACCACGTGATGGTCCCAAAAACCGAAGTCACAGCATGTCATTTGCCCCCTGGTGGCTGGTTACTGCATAGGTCATTAATCCCACCTCTGCCATGATGGAGGACAGGAAATGCAGTAAATTAAAAGGCAAAATACAATCTGAGTCTCAGTCGTCCTGACAGCCCATGAATTGAAAAAATCTTAACCACCTCTGTTGAAAGTTAATTTGATTTTAAGGCATCATATTATTTTTCAACAACCAATATTAAACACAGGTTATTTGAAATAATAAAAAAAACATTCATATAAACACCTAAGGAAATAATGAGTCATCATCAATGACTTCAGCAAGTTACATTGCAGACTTTGTTGAGCTGAAGAAACCAACTGCCAGGGGGCGTAATAAAATGCAGGGTTATTAATTTAGCCTGATTATTCCCAAGAGTGTGAATTACATTCAAAATGACGTCAATTTACGCTGTATCCGATATTTGATTATGGTTGGCATAGCAACAAGATACCAGTCGGGGCACAATTAAAGTCAAGTGCAGAGTGAAATAATTATTTGTGTCTTTTGACACAAACATCCTGCTAATGTGTGTCTTTGCGTCTTCGCATGTGTTGCGGCATAATTAACTAAAATGAATCAGATCCCACAGCAGTCCTCTCTGCGTCTGATATTGAGGAGCTGACGGCCAAGCTGCCATTTGAGGAACCTGTTTGAACACCCCCTGTGCTCCCCAACCAGGGAGCTGACTCATTAGTGTGATTGATGGAATGATGCTCAATCAAATAAATTAAGAGAATCATTTATTTGTCCCTCTTACAGCAGCTTCACCATGTTGCAGCAACAGAAGTGAAAGAAAAGAATAAGCAACAGGAAAAAAGTAATGAATAATTAAGCATGCAATATAAACACAAGGAAATGTGAAAAATAGTTATATTAAATACAAAGTAAGCAGAATATAAATCTTGTCGTTTGGTTTGATATTGAAAATGCAGAACAATTACTAAAGTATCAAACAAGCACCGTGGTGATTAAATAACCACAGAGAGTCCATTGCAGATCTCAGACCTTTGCGGGGACCCACGGTCTTGTATTATCTGCCAATGGCTGCTGGTTATTTAGAGTTGCAATATAGGAAACAGAAGTTTATATATTTTTATATATCATATAATAATTATTATTGTTTCTTTGACCTCTGTGTAGAACACCAAATAAATAACACAGCCAGTGTTCAGTTGGTTTATTCTCACCTTAAATCACTTGACAGACTTTTAGTCATTTCACTCATTACAGCCACCTCTGCTGATGGCTCCTGAGAGACTGCGTCCAACCTGTTACCCAGCTTAATGTGCCAGAGCATGAATGGATGAGAAATGGAGCGCTGGACTGATAAGAGGAGCCGCAGCATATGAATCAGCCCTTTGAAGCGCTTCTCCGCTGGTGAAACACGATGCGATCTCCAGAGAAGCAAACAGCAGGAACGACCACTTGAGGTGATAACCGGGGGTATTGATTGAGGTTATGAAATCCACTGAGTATTTTTAGCAGTAGATATGATACAGGACACAAGACTCACTTTGTCTGTGGGAGTTTGTTCCAGGGTCGAGGGCGTTGCCATAGAAACTGTTTCCTCCAATCCAGATTCAATTCATCTGCTTTGGATGGGGTGATGCAATGTCCCCACAGCAGATTCCACCTTGGAAAAGAGAGAAAAAAAAAAAACTAGAATTCAGAAAAAATACAAAAAAATCTTGTTAAGGTTAGGTATGCTGTCCAAAACAAACTGAAGACAATGCAAAGGTCAAATAAGTAATTTTTGTGTGTGCGTGAGTGTCAGAGGTACAGAGAGAGAGAGAGATTGTGCTCACAAATAATTCAGTGAACGAGGAACACAGAGAACTATGGAAATACTTTTGAAAGTCTGTCATGTCCGAGGACACCAGCAGGTCGTCCGTCAGTGTGGCCCATGCCACCTCTGAAAGTGCTCAAGTCTGCTGTCACACTCTGAACTGGTCTACTCACAGTAAGGCTTCAGTTGAATAGAACATTATTTATCTGACGGATCATTGGAACATCATTTCCCCGAGTCCCAGTAGCACGGCCTGTTGTTACTCACCTCCACATCCTGCCTTCACCATCAGGGATGCAAACTTTATTACGGTCTTCAAATCAACAACCATCCTGCTCGGGGACATTTCAGTGTTTGTTCCCAGACCCAGACAGCACCACAGAGCCCCTCGAGTCCCAAAAGATTCTTCTTTTTTTTTTTTTTTACCTTGTGCATGCAACTTATTATCTTGTGGGAGCAAGATATTTACCCTGTGAACACAAGATGAACATCTTGTTCACACAATATAAAAATATATCATGTTTTGGGACTTGAGGGGCCAATCAAGTTTTATTGTCACCAGGGAACGGCACACAATGAAATCCTCATTGCTTTCGCACAGATTTGTCAGGAAATTGCCAGGAATCGTTTGCAGTGCATACTGAAGGAAAACAAGGTCGGCCCGGCGAAGGACTATGTTTCAATTTTTATACCTGAGAACTGAACAAGCGCTGAAAAGCTAAACCACTATAAACCTAAAGCAACGACCACTTACACACACAGAAGTTACTCATAATTATCTTGTATCTGTGTTACGACCCCCTAGAAACTCATTCACAAAAGGGGTCCAACACAACAGGACAAATGGAGGAAAGGCCGAGCGTGCTGTCCAGACACCGAGGCTGGCACTGACCAAACTGTCATACTCAAACACTGGTACGGTGGTTGGTTTGTTTCACTCGCACTCGCCTGTTCACGGCGTTTTATACCTCTCTTATGTCATCATAATTCCCGTGGACTAGTTTCTGTTTCCATGAACTTGAACTCTACCTTGCATTTCTCACAGCTGCACCTCAAACAGGAAGAGGACAGGAGAAGCATAAGTCATCTCCCAAAGAACCAAGAAGCTGATTAATTAATGACACACTTCCTGCACCATTACTCCACACATCGTTCCCCTTGCTCTCGTTAGGTGCATCACTACAATACCTCAATAATACTGTCAGCCGTCGCTGGGGTTTCCATTATTTTTCCTGACTTCCAAACGGCAGGGGCACGTAGAAATTCCGTGCACGTTTTGAAGAGCGGAGGTCAGGGTGAAATCTGCTGCTTGTTCTCACCATACGAGCGACTCGAGTTTGGATTAAATTACCGCAGCCAAAAGCAGCAGTTGACAAGGTCTCGGGGGGGCAGAGTGTGAGAAATGAGTCATTGCATGGATTCATACTCGAGTTCAGCCGTGATTAAGAGGATGGCGAGCGTTCCCTCCCATGATTACCATACTGTCAATCACGGGATGGGAGTTGTTAGCGGTGGGAATTGGAGGCTCCAGCCCCAAATGTTTCCTGAATAGCCTTAGACCTCAGTATCTGTCATGCAGATGAGGCAATAGGAGGTGGAAGAGGAGTCCATAGACGTGTCCACTGCTTCCTGTTCATGAAACCAAAATACCACAGTCCCACCATCTTGTGTTTTTGATATCACTTGCAGTTGTAGTTCGTGGTGCGGTGCCACAGAATCAAGGCCTTGCAGATAAATTCATTCAACCAATATTGAGTGGCTCTCAGCTACTGAGTGTGACACTTCCCTCCACTTTTAAAGCATTACTGATGACAATCAGCAAATTGACTTGTACAGTGTGATGAGAACTACACAAAATGGCTGAAAATCTGACTCACTTTTGTCCATGTCCCATTCATTAACATGGTGGAGGTGGGGTCTATGATCTATAATACAGCCAGCCACCAGCATGGCTCGGCTTCACTTTTAAATATGGTTAAAGTGACTGTGTGTGATGACTCATAAGGAGGCTGATTCCAGTGGGCGATGGAAGACAGACACTGGTTAAATAATGCTATGGAAGACAGATGTTATCAGAATGAATACACTGATTACACTGAGGTGGGGCATAAACAGCAATACAATGCTGATTGATGTACATCTGCTGAAATGTCGGGCGTCCAGGTGCATTGTGTTGCGTGTGGAATTGTGCGTATATTGTGTGGTATAAGGTGCATTTCAAGGGACTTTAAGGGCCCTAGGCAAAAGGGACCAGGAGGAGCAACACTGAACCACTGAACAACTGTTTTTCCACAAGTATTAAGTACAAATACATGATAGGTACTCTGCCCTTCAACCCAATGACTGATTTCATCCATTTTTCCTGAGGTTCTTGTGTATTTGTTTGAAGTTATGATGAGTGAGAGGTAGAGCTTCAGGTGCCCGTGCTCATACTGACAAGGGAGTGATTTCTATGACGTTATCAATCCCTGACTGTGAAATAGTTAAATAAATAAATATGAATATAAGGAAACATAGAATCTAAAATATGTTTTCATATCAGAAAACACTGTTACTGAGGCTCGTAACCGATAAATTGGTTCCAGTCAGGAAGACACAAGGAGAAACACCCAGAAATATATCACAGCACAAATTAAAAAAAAAAGCTCAAATAAATGTCTCCAATTATTGTCTGATATTCTTCACACAGTCTGTTGTGTCTGTCTGTAGAGCACAGATTATTAACCGTACAGGCTGAACAGCTGAACCATCATTAATATTCATTCATCTTCAACTGCTTGTTTATTTCTGGGCTGGGGGCGGGCCAGAGGCGGGGTTCACCCTGGACAAATCATCAGTTCATCACAGACACAGACGACCACTCACACCTACGGGTGATTTAGATTGACCAGTGAACCTGACATGCACGTCTCTGGCCTGTGGGAGGAAACTCACACAAGCACAAGGAGAACACGCAAGGTCTGCTGGCTCGGCCCGGGACTCGAACCCAGGACCTTCTTACTGTGAGGCAGCAGTGCACACCACTACGCCACCGTGCTGTCTGTTATCATTAATATATTGTTTAATATTCCCATAAGATGAAGTCACATGTCACATGTCATTCCATAAGAATGCAAATCTTTGCCCCGCTCCTGAACCCAGTTATTGGATGATAAACTACAAATTTACATCAGTTCTCATTAAACCAAATGAGATGTAGAGAATGATGCTGATGGATGCAGTAAACAGGACTCTGTAAATCAGTGCTCTGCATTTCAGTCTGTGGAGGAAGCCTGAACCCTATCATAATAAATTGGTTAAAAAAAAAAAAAAAACGATCTCTCGGTACTGATGGATTTGAAGTCGTGTAACAGAACAGGAGCAGCACATCTGTTTGTGATATAATACAATCTAAACCCAGAGTGAACAACGCTGGGCTGTGGCACACTTCATACAACCCATGAGTGCCGCTATAATATGCCAACGCCTCATATCGTCCTTTGGCAAAAAGATGTATTAACTCCACCGCTTTGTGCCGACTACAATAGCTGCATAAGGTGTGCCGAACCCGGGGGATTCTCACCAGCTCCGTCCTTTTCCCTTTCAAGCATGAGTGTGCAGCAGCCCTTTGCATTATTAAAAGTTATCCCAGATGATAAAAGCAATGCCACATCAGAGAGATAATCACTAATAAAGCTCGAGGTTGTGATGTGAACAAAGTTTCACTAGAGGCAGCCGTTTGTGTTCGTGAGCTGGATTAGCATTTTTCTTGTGAAATTTAAAAAAAAAGAATAGGAGCTGGAGGCTCACAGGAGGGAAGGCAAACTTGCAGTAAAACACAGTTGGAACAATCTGCTTCAAGGGGGACAATGGAGAGACAAATAAAGCAGAATTTACTGGCACAGTGCTTTCACTTAAGATGACTGCAGCTCATGCTGCTTTGGAGAAACGAAAGGACCAGAGAGACTTAAGACAACACAATTCTCTCTGTTTTTCATCTTCATCAGCTCAAAACACATTTCTTGAATGGGCCTGGAGCCCGTCTTGGTTCAGCTACCGCTCCTGCTTTGGCCTTGGTGGTATATATTTGGATTTTTTTGGGGGGGTGTGACTCAGCACTGAAGAGTTTCCATTAAACGTCTCCAGACAGAGCCAGCTGGGGTTTCACAGAATTCAAAGTGTCCCGAAGTGCCTGTAAGCCCTGCCACTCAAATCTGTAACAGCGCCATTTTCCCCACGTTATTCGCCTAAATGTCTGGTAACTAGCGATGCCGCCGCAAACATCAGCTCCAGAGAAGGTGTCAAGGACATTTAAGTTACTTCACTGGCATTAATTAGATTTGTCAGCAATGTGAATTACCCCTGAAACTGAACAACATTAATGTACATAAACAAAATGTCGATCTTGTCTAGTGTCGCAATCCTTGAATTTTTTTTTACCATGTGCATACCTGGAACTTGATGCCAAATAGAGCGGGGGGCACTGTGAGGAGGGTTGGAGATCCTCTGGGTCCAGACCTGGCTTTGTCAGGCTGGTTGTGACAAATGGCATTTTGATGCTGGAGGGGATTGTGTCAGATTCCAAGGAAGAATTAAACAGGGGGTTGATGGGAGCGACACCTCCCTCTAAGGGCTGTCCCGCCACATTCTGAGGCTTGCCAAAAATCAACAGCCTACCAATTCAGCAGCTATATAAGTTCCCCTTCATTAAATTACAGTGAGTCTGCCCCACAGGTGCTTAACCCTGATGAGGACAGCAACAATAGACAGGAGACAAAAAAACTCAACTTGACAGTGATTCTGTGGAACCCCCCCCCCTTCACTTTCTCTCTCAGAAAGAGACAAGCGGCAGAAAAATCGCAATTATTGCTTTTTGAGAATAGCTGACAACTACTGAAATGCAGCCGTCGTGAATGCCCCAGTGGCCCGGAGACTTGTGATGCACGTCTCTCTCTCTCTTTAGTGGCAGAAGACGCTACTCTGTGTTTTCCATTCTGCTTCGAGCTGTCTGCTGAAATAAATGCTTGAGCGATGATGGATACATCTTTGTGTGTCGGTGATTTACCGAGCGGTTACTGCTGGGATTCTCTTTTATGACACAGTTTAGCTTAAATTTCCAAAAAGCTGAGTGGTTGCATCATACCTCCACAAAGCAGCTGTCACTCAGGTAATATGTCTTCATTTATCATGCTGAGCACACCTCTCAATGGACGAATCAATAAAGATCTCTGTCTCTTCACTTATCCTAACAATGTTCCCCAGGTCGCCGTTACATGACAGAGGGATGCTATCCGTCTGACAGCGTGACCCAAATACCTCTATTATTCCACAAGAGGAAACAGGAGACAGAGGGAGAAGGTTAAAATAGAAATAATACTCTGGCGTTAGGAGTTGATCAAGACACATTTGCGGAGTCGAGTAAATAAGAGGCATGGCACCGGATCAGAGACATTTCCAGATGAATCAAGCGTTAGATAGATGATCACATTACGCCGTACAGCTGTGTCATATTTGCCACTGTCATTTATATGCAAATGGTGTACATCTCTTTTCATTGTGCCCATTTTTGTCAGCATGCGTGCGTTTGAAGGTCAGTTCTTACATCCTCCACAGAAGCAAGTACGTCGACCTTCATACCTTCTGTACTCTTTTTCTATTATTGACAGCGCTGGCCCTGTTCCTGCGTGCTGAGTCATCACTGCCGCAGCGCCGATTTTCCTCCTCCGGTGCATCGTTTTCTCTTTGGGCTTCTTCACCGTGTTAAATGCAAATATCAGATGACGGGACGGCGCCCCGAGCTGTGATCCGGTGATGACAGAGAACACCGAAGCGGTGTGGCTGGTTAAAGTTGCCCGGTCACAGTGTCAATGAGACAAATGTCAGCGTCACATCAGGAATCTCGCCGCCGCTAATCCTCTTTTGGAAATGTAAACGTTTGATGAGAGACTTCTGGAGGTTTTCATTTTCTCAGCTATTGCACATTCAACAACGCAGCGTTTCCCGTGTGCTTGTGAACACAGACCTTATGGAGGACAAGGTTCAGGTTAGGATTTTGTTAAAGAAGATTTAGGGTTATGTTGTAGCTCTGATATGTAAAGGTCAGGGTCAGTGCCTTCAACCAATGAGCGTCCTCACTAAGAGAGAAGTAGAAAAAGGTGGGGTATTTTATCAGAGACCAATGTTTTTCAACAAGCACTAATCATGGCCATAACATGAATCAACGTGTGTGACTGCTGGACAAAAAGAAAGCAAGTGTCGTGCTGGAAACTAATACTGACAGAAAGAGATTTTTTAAATGTCGCAGTTAGGGTAGATTGCAGACGGAAGTGTTACAGCGGGGTTGTGTTGAAGTGTAGCCCGAAGAGATGCCTATTAATTTTAATATCGATCGGAAGCACAGTTTATTTTCAGTGAAGATCCAATATCATTAACT
This sequence comes from Pseudorhombus dupliciocellatus, assembly GCA_016785235.1. Lineage (NCBI taxonomy): Eukaryota > Metazoa > Chordata > Actinopteri > Pleuronectiformes > Paralichthyidae > Pseudorhombus > Pseudorhombus dupliciocellatus. The sequence continues at coordinate 562,631 of JAFBJW010000191.1, read as the reverse complement.
CTGCCAGGAGGGTTGTTTTTCCCACGTCTAACTGTTTGTTTCTTTGTCAGCAAGACTGCGCAAAACTTGTTAGAGAGACTGGCCACGGGCAAGAGAAGATCACAAAATAATAAAGATGCACATCCAGTTATGTGGACTGTATTTATTTCAATAGATGCTGCTCTTAGATCGGACCGCTTCAATTCCCCATACGAGTCATATTCAGCCATTCACACATCTTCTTAAGCCCCTTTGAGACATGAACCATATGAAATATGTTCACAGACGAGGGAGTGCAGCAGATTGATGCACAAGAGAAAATTCTCTGGATCCTTCAGGTGAGGCGTGATGCAACATGTCTGAGTACAGATAAGCTCTTACTCCATCCTTGCACAGGATCACAGAGGTTTTACAAGCAGTCAGCAGGAGGAACTAATGAAAATGTCTCACTAAACCAGTTCTTGCATTCATCCCTCAGTTTATGTCAAAAATGTTCAAGGTTCAAAGTATGTCCTATACTGTCGGGACAGCAATTGGGGCAATTTATATTCAATTTATGCCAATAGATCACCTAAGTTTTACACACAAATCCTTTAAGCGTTTTTCCAATTTTTCGTCAATTTTTAAGAATACGATGTTGGATAATGATGTTAAAATTACACGTATCAGCGGAGATGGGATCTGGAATTTACGGCCAATTCTAAAATCTACTGTCTTTAATGATTCAATTGTAAGAGCTAGACAGGTGTGAAGGACTGTTTGGCCTTAACAGAGGCAATGACATTGGAGTTGCTTCTGTTCTCAGTCACAGCCTAAAGGTTTCTAAAGGGAGGCATTAACCCTGGGTCCACACTGCTGTGCCAGTGCTACTGTAAGTCTGTAGAGTTTGCAATCCTCTGTCTCATCATATAAAATATTTTCAGGTACTGGGAGAGAAACCAGACACCACAACAACCACGACAATATGATGTTATTTATTTTTTACGTGGAATAGAATTGACTTGGGATTATTAGAACTTAAATACAAAAAGAAACTTGTAAAAAAAATACCATATGGAGCAATACTTTAAATAAAAGATACTCAAGTATTAATTGTACCACAGTGCACAAGAAGAAAATAACAATCCCCAGAACAAAGTATAAAACATAATGAAAAATACTGTGTGGCAAGACTTGTGGGTCATTTTTTTTAGTTGGAACCCAAGTTGTACTTGCAAAGACAGAGACTTAAAAAGAAATTTGGCTGTAAAAGGCTCAATATAGTTCCTGCCAGAGTGTCAAACCGAGAAAGGAAAGGATGATTACTGTTCGAACGGATGCTTACAGTTTTATCTCTTGTCCTGGCACCGTACACTTTGATTCATGTGGGCCTTCCCTTTAGTTTCAATGCCAGCTCCTCTTGCCAGCTTGCCCCTGAGCTTTTCTTGTCTAGCGCCTACGTGCCTTATGACTTGTGCCGCTGCTCTCAGCCCCTGATCGTATCTGTAACATTCTGTGTTTGATCCAAGCAATTGGTTCACTTTGGGAAAAATTAAAAATCCATTAAAGCGTTTGAGCTCCGCTGTGTCATGTTTTGGTGAGTCAGCGGATGACTCATTTAACCAAGCGGTACCACGAGGAGTGTAAAAACTCTCATATTGTTGACTTTACAGCACCGGGGCTCTCTGCAATTACGTATGTGGCCTTCAATGGATGTCAAAACATGCACACGCACCAACACAGACAACGGTGAAGAAAGTCAACAGTGAATATACAGTATGCTTCTAAAACAGACCAAAACAAACGTATTCGCATTAAAAGTGGAGGCACACACGTAAAAAGACGCTGGCGAAAATGTCCAGTTTGTGTTGAAGTAACGGGTCAGGTGACCACTCGAAAGAGACGTCAGTTATTGTTCCCACTAGCAAAGTCTCAAAATTCAACTATACAGGGGGGCAATTCAGAGTTTGTAGGGAACAGGGAAGGTTGGAGAGCGCATCTTGCTGCCACAACTGAGCGGGACCAGAGTTGTGCAAGCAGCGCAGAAAAAATCCTCTCACGAGGAGCCCAGAGCGAGCCAGGCGACCTGCTTAAGAAAGCTGCTGTACTGGCTTTCCTTTTGCGTCCCTGAACTTTTCAACTTCGGAACACATGTTCTTTGCTGTGTAAAAAAGTAATCTTCAAACCCCTGGTGTGCAGATGTGTTCCCAACAAATTGTTGTGTCATCTTAAAAAGGATAGAAAGCAGCTCCATGAACTATATACCATGAATGCTGATCGGCAGTGCAAATAAAGAATTCATTCTCCAAACAGTCATCATGCAAATGACTATGGATGTGTAGCTGTCCTGTCACATCTGCATTGGAGTATGACTGACGCCTGTGCTCACCGGAACAGTGGGAGTACAGCGTAACCACCTCAGTTGTGTTAAAGCTGCTAATGTTCTGAACTGATGTAATTATCTTCCACACAGTTAAGCCCTTGGAAATAATTCTCCCTCTTAGTTTCTGTTATTGCATCCTCTGTGTTGACTCTAAACGGCATTTATTTCTCTCATCTTTCCTGTCTGTACCTAACCAAGGGAGATGAGACTGATCCAACTGGAGATTACCAGTAATGCCATGCTCATAATTTCCTTAATTATTTTCCAAATACAGCGACGGTGTTATTTCACGACACTCGAGGCAATTGTGACAGGATATTAACATGGCACCGACTCCGTCTTTGGAGCATAAAGGAAGTGCGAGAAAAAGAAACACAAGGGCTAATTTTGTATCTAAAGCCTCCGTGATAATCAGCTGGAATTCTAACGCCTTGACTAAAGAAATGCTTGAAATTAGATCTTCTGTTACACGTAGCGCCGGCCTGTCACTCACGGCAGGATCTGAAGCGTTGACGGACCAAAATGTGCCGCCCTTGACTGGAGACGAGTCCATCAAGCGGTACGTGAGGGCCGCGGCATGTTTTGCATTAGTCCTCCGTCCTGTCGGTGTCTCCACGGGGCCGTTTGCTCTGACACCGCTCTTTAATCAGGCGTATGCTTTCAGCTGCCACTCTCTCACTAAAGACAGAAATGGGGGAGCTAAGTTGGACCAATCATGGCAGATAATGCGCTTAAATCAGCCAGTGGGTGTGAAAGCCGACCACTTGGGTTTCGGCTCCTCACTTCAAAGCCTACAAATCTGCACAACTCCCCTCATTAGTTCTGAAGGATATACTACAAATGCTGCTTCCTGTCATCAATCAATTGCATAATGAAAGTTTTAAGGCCTGCTTGTTGCTTTGGGCAGTCTGGTTCTCCTTTGTTGAAAGTGCCGGGAAAATAAAAAGGACCAAAACATGAGTCTTGGTGAAAATGCTCTAATGGGCTTCTATTCAAAGATGATCGTAGATAATGATGTCTCGTCAACAGCTACACGTTGTAGTTGCTGTTCCAGCCACAGTTTTTTATCTTCTAAATACACACACCTGGGAAATCATACATCTGTAGTAGTTTCTTCATATTCCTTTTGTAGGCTTCAGATAGGTTTGATGATATTATTATATAATCGATTTTGTGAAGGTATATGCTGCAGTTGTGTGGGCTTTGCTTCACTGAGCTTGAAGTTAAGACAAGAGATGTGTGTCTACCTCTCAAAATACAATTACAACCCATTTCTGCTTCGCTTTATGTTTCACTGATGTGTCAGACTAGCTTCTAGGTTCAGCTCCGGCAATGACCTGTAGTTAGCGATTCTCATCTTTAACTGACACAGACTGACAAATAAAAGAAGCAAAAAGGACCTTAGAGGTTAAACTGCCCACACTGGACAACATTTCAGACTCTGCGTTTCTCCTATCCATTACATTTCAGGTCAAATGCACAGTTCACTGTTTAATTCACTGTTGCAGGAACCTGCGCTGCCCTGCATGAAACAGCAGAATAGATAGCGACTATGGGAGACTACTATAATAGAGTCGACATCACATCAAGACCTTGGTTGAAAACAAAACAGAACTAGGAGGACATTGAATATTGAACACACTTTTCTCAGGTGGACACGAACCAGATTGGAAATAAAAGTTAATGCTCTCTCTACATGTGGAAATAGGCAACTGTCTGCTAAAAGGCTTTCCATGGTGGCTGGGCTGCTCTCAAAGTGGCCCAAAAATCAATTAAGGCACATTCGGACATTGGAAAAGTTCATTGCTCCTGGTTGCCTCGACCAGTCCAAAACTTTAGAGTGCATTCCCCAAGAAAATCATACAATCGCCTGCTAGCCTAGAACTCACAAGCACACATGAGTTGGCATGACTTGTCGTGGCCTCAGTGCAGCCTGACTTTGACCAGTCAAAGCACTCAAGGGAAACATTGAGAAATTCCTTGTACATACTTTTTTATCGATTTTTCTGTGTTCCATGAAATCTTACTTTAAAATCATGCCGCTCGCTTGTGCCTTAAATTGTCCTCTGGGGATAAATGAAGTTTTCTGAATCTCAGGTCTCACGTCAACTGACAGTCTGGTTCTGTCTGTGCCTCGTTTTAATGTCCTTAGAACAGAAAAGAATTGGCCAATCCATTACAAGAGACAGAAAACAATGAAAGGATAAATAAATGGCCAGCTTCACATTGTCCTGTGGGTCTTCACTTTGAAGAGAAGCAGCCGTCACTAGGTCAAAGTTCACGTCAGAGCTCTGGTCTCAACGACTCATCTCATCAACACAACTAGCTACGCATCAAACACGTGGGCCAGCCGCATCTTACATCAAGTCATGGTTTGAACGTCTCATTTGTTTTTCAATGAGACACATCTGACAGGAAAGGTTCCCATTAATCCATTTAGCGGCCTCCACAGGCCACACGCCGGCTTTGAGCTCTATTTATTTTACAACTGCTAATTTCTCTCTTATTTTGATCACTGCAAGGAGTTGTTTAAATTATTTTAAACTATGATAATTAAGCCGCTTGTTCTGGACCAAAGCACTTGTTTCTGTAGCTTTCCTTTGTGAAAGACTAAGTGTGACCTACGGTGTAATAAATTACTCTCTCTTCTTTATGAGGAGAGGAATTCCACTATCTTATGTTTGCTTTTCATGTGCAGCACCAAAGGGATTCCCCACTGTTCGACTGTAACGTCATTTGTTTTTGTAAGGTTTGTCATTTAAAATGTAAATTGGGATCACAGCCAAGGTGCTGCTGCTGTAGGGAATGAATAAAAGATGAGTTATCATGTTAAGGACAAGTCCTAGAGCTGCACTGCCGAGTGTAGTTTGGGGAGGGGTTGCCATACTCCATTGTCAAAACAACAGTTTCCTTTGAAAACCTTTTTCACAACAGAGAATAATACCTTTTTTTTTTCCAGTCGATGAAATTTTCATAAACGGTGGTTCAGCCACGTCTCTGCCACACCTCTGATCAGACACGGCTGTAGCCTGGCCTCTTGTTCCGAATGTCAGCTCAGGACTGACACAGTGGGCGGAGAGAGATTCAATCTGAGCTTGGCGAGCGCTTTGATGTGGGCCGAGGCGTCCGTCTGTTACGGCAGCCCTGCGCTATGTGGATGGGGCGGTTGTGACCCCTTGGGGATACATCCTGCAGAGACACAGGAGACACAGGCATAATCTGAAGAAGGGCACGGCCGGAAATTTGGCTACAGATGTAATGGTTTGGGATGTTTGTTGGAGGGGGAGACCAGTCGCAGTAATTCCACCATGAGGCCTGTCACTGCGCGTTGTCTCTGCTGAAGGCTGGTTACCACTTCCGCTGCTAGTATCATTACTTTGCATATGAGCCCTGTTATCCATTTGACTACTATATGTTAAATAAGGGAATTACGCTTTTATTTTTAACTGTTACCCTTCATGCCGTGACAGAATGCAGCCTGTGACAGTTTCAGAAGGAAGCTGCGGTACAGACGTATTTACCACCAGCGGTAGCAGCACCGCCTCAGGTACTCGTCCTCGTCCCAGATAGCGCTAGTCGTCTGGCAAAACAACAGCAGCGCGGGGCATGTTGTTACATTTTCATTTCGGAGCAACAGACAGTGCTGACAGAGACAGTACCGTTGTTGCCGAGAGCTAGCAGCGGAGTCAGTTGTGCATAAATAACACTTGTGAATCAGTGAGTTACTGCTGTGCGCTACTCAGCTTTCACCACGCCGACCAAGGCAATTACGCCCCAGTCATGGGGAGTGTGTGCATATATGCGTGTGTGTGTGTGTGGCAGGGTGGTTTCACGCTGAACTCCTCGGGGGGAAAACCTTAAATCGACGCGGTTAATCCCGTCAGAGGCATTTAGGATAAGCACATTATATTTCATTTCAATACGTGAAAAGAGATGCCACACTGCCTTTGCATCTTCATATCTGCTTCAGCTCGTGTTCTATTCCATTCGATTCAATTCAACTTTTATTAATCCCCGTGGAAGAAATTGATTTAAAGGCAAGGAGAGCGCCTCAGACAACAAGATAAGGGACATAAAAACTGAGTCATGGTCTGAGGGAGGGAGGAAGAGGCGCAGCGAGGGGATTTAATGGAGCAAACTTTGTGTGAAGACCAGAGTGAAGTCTTCATCGGGTAAGCTCTGTTTTCAAGACCGTCTGCTTTTGAGGAAGTGTTTTATCAGTCACGTTTAAGTACGCTTGGCGAGGAAATACATGGGCGGGGTGACTTCAAGACATTTGAATTGAATGTGATCAAAACGCCTGCTTTTGGATTTTGCTTTTCGGCTCGTCATCGCTGAGCATCTTTGGAATTTCCCGTGAGACAGTCATCTTGGTTTTCAAACCCGGCAATCACAGCTTTTTCAGAAAGATTAGCTTTAGAAAAAAAACACATTTCTGTTGTCTGCACACTTCGTTTCATGCCAGCGCCACAGACAGCCAGCGTGTGAGGCAGGCTGTGGCTAAACTCCTCCTTTGAATTAACAAATAAGCAGTGGAAAAACAAGTTGCACTCTTCTTTAATCACTGCGGTTTACCTTAAGCTTTATGCGTTCGTTTAATCAGCGCGCTCACTCGAATATAAAGGGATTGTGCCTGGTATTGAGCTGCCGTCAGAATTTGTGCATTTTATGTTATCCTCTGGATTGTCTCAAAGCTTAAAATCCTTAAGTTACTCTCCGAATGTTTTAATTAACAACCACCTAATTACCGCCACGGAGACTGGTATAGCTAAGTCAATCAGAGATAATGACCTATATAAACACACTTAACATAAACATGTGCACGTTTATAACAAAATGTATTATTGATCAAACTGTGGAAGGTTACTGCTACAATTCAGTATTTTTGCATTGAAAAAGCTTGGGTTAGTGTGTTTGACTGGACGACATTTGCACAAATCCAATCGCTGCAAGAACCACTGCTCATAAAACAAAGCAAAAAAGATTAACTTTGCCAAAGGAGAGAGAGAGTGGCAGCGTGTTGTTTGGCAAGGACAAGGGACTGTCATACATATGCATGTAGCGGGAGATGATATTTATAGATGACACTACAAATATTGTTTACCCATATACTTAATTAAAAGAGTCAGGGGGCTTTATATAAATCATATTAATGCAGGAGGAGAACATGTGAACTGAGAATATGTGATGTTTTTTAAATGTTTCAATATTCTGGATAATATTAAATAAATACATAAATAAATAAATAAAAATCTACATTACTCAAACAGAACGTTGTGATCCACAACCCAGCAAATTTAGTAATAAAGGGCCAAATGAATGACTGGCTAAATGACATTAAAAGGTAATCAATGGACTTAATCATCAAACCATTAAAGAAAGTCAAGCATAATAAGTAATTGTTAGTTCTTAATATTTGACCACAGTTGAGAAGAAAGGCAAGACTTCAGTGGTCTTCCAAGAAACAGAGTTTCCCCGGCTGGCTGCGTAAAGTCACTGCCTCCAGCAATATAACGTTTGAATGACGTTCAAGGAGTTTCAGGCGAATTGACACTGGAGCTGTGCCTGAAGTCGATGATGCCACTGACGGTATTACGCTGTCAATTCAACTATCTCGTTCGTCCCACTGACATACGCCCATCAACAAACAGGTTAATGATATGCACAGATGAGGACGCCAATGGGAACTTTTGCACATCGTATCTGCTTCATCAATTCCTGCTGTTTGAACAATCTTTACGTAGTCAGGTGAGCACAGGCCATTTCATTGATGCATGCTTGCTTTTTACATCACTCACTCCTGATCTCTGCCTTTCAAACAACTCCCCACATGCGATGTCAAGTACCTGAGCTAATGCATGTCAATAAACCCTCAAAATCCACCCACACCCACCCGTGAATATTATTTCTGATGATGCCATCATGTTAAATGTAAATAAAATGTCAGCGGAGGAGAATGAACGGGATGAAAAAGGGGGAAAAAGTGGAGGATTTATGACCATTTTGGCAAAAGCACCCAGAAGGGGGGCAGCTGCCAAACTAACATCTGACATTTTATTTCCTCTGATCTCGAATCCAAGCAGCAATTGTTAGATGTGTTTTTTACAGAAACGCGTACCAGTGCAGGATGTAACATCCTGCATGCTCGCGTGTACTTGATTGTTGCGACCACCCTCAAATGCAGTTATACGATCCAAATTAGCCGTTTTTCTATGTAGGTCACAGAGCTCCTGGGAGCTTTGCTCCACCAGCGCTACAAGCTTTGTGACATTTTTCTCAGCCACAAAGGAGCTCGACTAAAAGAAAATGGGCTTCCTCTCAACCACAGTGGCCGACTACAGGGGAAACATTAGAATTTCCAACAAGGACCATCAAGAGATCAATGATTCATCCCAGAGTTTATTTCTACTGCACATAACTTATGACCCAGGGGCTTCATTAGGCCCTTGTAAACGTACGCATTATGTGCGTGCACGTTCCACAAATAGTTCCTCCTGAAAGTGTTAAGGGACGTCATGTGTGGGTAATCTATTCTAGTCCTTTATTGCAATTGCATTTTTGTTTTTCATATTCATAATTATGCTTTTACTTCAGCTGTCACCCACCAAGGAAGAGGTCATAAATTACACTTAGAGCCACACTGAGCCAACTGTCAAAGCACGGAACTGATTTAATTTGTATTTAATTTGTCACAGGTCATGGACTAACAATAGCGGCACACCTAGTTGTGCTGTACAGTAAATGTTGTGGCTGGTCGTATTGAAATGATCATTAACACAGCATAGATCCTATTTCCAAAGGTTTGCCATTTTAAATAGTTAAGGCTAAGCTAAATTAGCTCAATAACTCACACTAAATGCAGAAATGATGGAGACAAACTCCAAACTAGTGAAGTTAGGATAAGGATGACAAATTGCAAAGCTGCAAAACGTTTTTGTTTTGTTTGTATGAATGTATAATGCTATTTTATGAATGCCTAATCTGGGTCTTTAATCCAATATTTGTTCATCACAAAAAGTCCGAGGACAGCAATGTGACGTCTGGCTGATTTATGAAGTCACTGGGTGGCAACACTGGCTGGCTGTAGGTCGAACATATGGCTGTCTGGGGGGCTTCTGTATGATGCACAGCTGGCTGCATGGTATTTAGCCACCGTCATGTGGAGAGCCGCTTCCCTCAGGACAGCTTCTGTCTTCCCTGTTCTACGGCTTCATCAATCCTCACAGTTAAGTCCAGCTCTGTGGCCTGTTTCCCTGTGAAGAGAAGGCCTTTGTTTGCCTGCCTGGACCTGAGGGATGATTTGTTGATCTTCATCAGGATGAGAATTGATTCGCTCAGTCAGACTCTTGAAAGTGAAAGTGTCCAGCAGAAGATGGAACCTGTGGAATACTTCCTGGGATTGAATGAGCTAATGTGACTCATTGCTGCACCGTGACCTGCTCTCTCTCCCTCTCCCTCTCTCTCTGCTGTCATTCTGCTCTCAACAGGGAATTAAACTTGTTACCTGCTGGCTATTGCATATTGGAATCATCAATGTCACATGGGCGATTAAACGGGGCCGGCAAGTGCTCTGCACAAAGTGCTACACAGAATTCACTGAATGCGATGAAAGGAAAAGGTAACAAGAACAAGATGGAAAAAAACATACCGAAGCTCTCTGCACGTTTGACGAGGCCCCAATTTGTATCCACCAGCTCACAGGCCGCAGCAGAGGTCGGAGATGCCTTCAAAAATCTGTCTTACAAACTGATATGTGTTCAGAAAAGTGTCCGGAATCCATGAAGGAGGTGGCGGTGGGGTGTAAGCGGTGAGCGAGCAGCAACACTGGCCAGGTGCTGCCAGTTTACTTAATGGTGACGCTGCTCCAGCCAATCACAACACACACTCACACACACACAAATACATCGCAATTCACTGAGCACGTCTGGTTCAGAGTGGCCACGGTGCTGAGATACACAGCTTATCATATAATGTGTCACATTCCGAGGGCTCCTCCATAGAATGAAAGAACCCTGCACTTTTCCCCAGAGAAGATAAACAAGAGTGGAGCAGGAATAAATAAATGATCATCGGGGGGATTCTGTGTTTTTAAAAAATGTTTTGATGCTTTGACTGCTGGGAATAATTTCTCATTTGTACAGAGAAAGAAATTTGAATAATCTCAATAATTGAGAAGCATTTGCATGTCAATACTCGGAGTCATTTCTTTAAGACGAAGCTGCCACTGTTCCCCCTGCCAACACTTTAGAAATGGACCAGACCGACTGCCAAAAATGGATTTATTATCATTTCATACTGAATTTGGGAACCTCAAGGTCAGTGAAGCTGCACAAAAAGCAATTCAGTGTTGAGTTTGTGCACATACACTGGCTCATTCTGCTCCGGGGGAAAACGGTGGTGATTGCACCTGCCGCTGACTGATGTGTCAGATGGTGAGGGAGGCAGTTTAGTTTGGGATGATTTGACCTCATCATACATATTCAAGCTCACCTGCGTGCACTGAACACTGCATTAGAAGGGGGAGTGAGGTGTTCTGCGATGCCAAAGTTAAAAAAAAAACTAAGAAAACACAGTCACCTATCAAAGTGGTTCAAGCTTTCCCAATGACGTCTGTGAAAGTGGAGTGGGCTTCATGCTTTTGGTAGAATTCAAGTCATTGAAACAGGCATCCAGTAGAATCCTCAGTCAACCTTACAAACCCGGAGCTCTTTGAAATCCAAAAGCCTCGGAGCTCTGTCTGTGTGCGCCATTTTAAAGCCCCCAGTATCACCGTAACAGGAGATCAAACCAGAACACGCTCCCACAAACTGAACATATCAAAGAGAAGTTGCCCCAAATGATATTGGCTCGGGCCCTGGGGGTGGAAGCACTCAAAGTAACTTTCAACTATTTATTTACACGCTCTTCTCCTTTTTTGAAGTACGTCTACGCTACCTTCACTGAGACACAGGCCCGGTTCTGACCTGGTCTGATCCATTTGAATGTGAAGTAAACAACACAAAGACATGATGTTGTTTTTTTTTCCAGTCTGAGTTTACAGACGTGTCCATGTGGTTGTGTGTCAGTGTGTGTCAGTGAGCACAAAGCTGCACGGCCATGAAGAAAGATGTGTTAGAGTAATTGGATCTTGTACTAACCATGGCCCACTTTTGATTGGATGAATCAGCACCCATCAGCGAGAAGCCTACTTTGTTAAATCCATCCATGTAGCTGCAGTGCATGCGAGGTTATCTCAGGTTGAGATTTCCCCCAGTTCCTCCATTGGAGATTTCAATTTAGAAAAGTCTTGAATCATTGTCTCTGACAGCGTCTTTGAGTGTGCGTCTAATCGCCTTCCTGTGGGAAAAACTCATAACGCCCTGGAACATTTTCAAATCAAAAGCCGGTGCGGAGCGAGAAAGCTTTCAAGGTGAGAGCTTTCAACCTGCACGTGATTTGTGGAGTTAAGGTGACTATATGTGAAGAACTCATGAATGATACCAGCGTGTGTGCTGTAAAGAGAACCCCATAGAACCAGGATGTCAGCATGACAGGTCTTATCTGATTGTGTCGGTGTATATTTTCCCTTTATTTGTTTTAGCCAGTGTCCATCCATCCATCAATATCTGTTGTGCTTATTATTAGGGAGGGGATCTGAAGTCAAACCCAGCTGTCATCCTGAACAGGGTCACCTGTGTTTTCTAAAACTCTTGTTGCCCTGACGCCTGGGTGGAGGTGGGCGCCTGTCCAGATTCCATTAATGGCGTGAGGCTTAATTTGGCAAATAGGTTTTGAGCCCTGATGTCTATGGGAGTTCATGAGCAGTCATCTTTCTTTTGGGTAAGTAATTACAAATCGTGTTTATCTGGAAGCACATTTGAAGGAGAACCGGCCGCATCCGAAGCTTTTCCCGTGCTGCTGACACTCAGGAGTAAACGCACTCTGCTTTTCAGCTCTGCCGGCCAAAGGATGTCCCTTTTTCAAACCACTCACCAACAGCAGCGCAGCCATAGATGTGGTTACCCACTGTTTAACCTCCCTGGGAGCCGATCTCCCCATCAACTCCATGTTGCACCTGCTGTTGTGATGCACAAGGAGGGATGAGCAGTGAGAGGCTTATTCCCGCTCCTGCTGCTCTACACGGGGCCTTGTCAGATTTACTTTACAGGCTTGGTTATGCAGTCGAGTCTTAAGACAATAAAGAAGCTCCCAAACCTTGATGAATATATGCGTATAATTTACCCCCTGACTCCCACTGCCTGAACCCATCCACTTGTTTGTTTATTTGAGAGCTTCTCCGATTGTTCAAGAGGGCTTTTATTTAATAGCCTCACTTGTTAAGTGTTGCACAGAGAGGCCTGGACTTAAATCCAACATGGCAGTACCTGCTGTTCACTGTCAGGCACACGTGACCTCGTTGTGACCCAGCAGTTGATGCCAGTATGTAGAATCATGATGTGTGCGCACGTCCCTGACAGTCTTCTCCCTACTCTGATGATGGAGATTCGTCCTTATGGAAATTATCCTCATTCTTCCTTTTAAAAGCATGGCCCTCCACCCTCGCTTTAAAGCCAGAATCCACCATTTTAATACATACTTTGAGTCAAACATTACAGCTTCACGGTTGATTCGGATGTAAAATGGGGCTCTGCACTTAATTGTGTGACTCTACATTCAAAACAATTGAGCAAACATAAACACACACAATTATTAAACACAATGATCATGGAAACAATCGTCTGTGGAAGCCCCACTGGAAATCTATACAACAAAATCAGCAGGCGTGCATTATACTGGTTGAAGACACAGTTGAGACGGATACAGTCAACACCAGGGTTTGCATTGTCCCATCTTAAATACACTGCATAATCAGACAGTTCATGTTTGAGCAGACGGTGGCTGTCTTTTGTCAGATCTTCAAGCATTTTGAAGTGGAGTTATTACGGGCTCTGCATGGTTCATTTTCCCACAGTGCAGTTCCTTTGAGTGGAATTGAACAGTGATGTGTTTTTGTTTGGAATCAGATCCAACCCACCAGGTGGACTCTTCAGGTTTCAGCTGAGCACTTAGCTTGTTTGCGGATGAGGCAAAGTACACAGAGGGTCCCGGCTAAGAATGAGCCCGAGGGCCTGTCTCAAGCCAGTGCCTCCCCACTCCCCTCTTCTTTGTGTTGACACGTGAACGCAGCACCCGTGATTAAGCTGTTAGGTATAAATAGAGCTGTGAGGAGGAAGCTTCACTCTCTCTGACATACATTTGGTGGCATTTTTTTTTACTTTTTTTTTTTGTCAGTCCCTGTTAACAACCTAACATCCAAACGTGGTGGCAGAGGTTTTTTTTGGCTTCGTAATGGACGATGGGAGGAAGTGCGGATGATTTGAATACGGTCCCTGACTCACCGCTTTTTAGACCAGAGAGCGAACCAAAGCGCTAAGCGCTAAATAGCAAAACCATGCTTTTGAAATCGTTAAATGGATTTCAAAAGAACATTCAGAGATGAAAATGTCTCATGAGGATACACCCTGATATTTTCCTGTTGGGCTGAAATCTGGTGACTGTGAAGACATTTATATGAATGATGGTTTTCACTTCACTTGCCACTTTACTATTGAGTGTGTAGATGATGTCACATAGACATTGACAAGAGTGACAGGCACACAAACACTGCCTTTGGTAGCCATTAAACCCTGACCCTAAATCACTCCTGAATGTTGACTTCTGCTTGCTTTGGGCCAATTATAGACAAAAAAAAATATCGTTACGTCAAACCAGGAGGCGATCGTCCTCGTGCAACTCACTCATTCATTCTTCTCTTCCCCGAACAAGCGGAGCATGATAGCTGCAAGCGGCTCCCCTCTGAGGTAATTTTGTTTAAACTAATGAGCAGTGAGCGAGGAGCCAACTCTGCGTTTGCTTATAAATGCCTCTGATGAATGACTCCTGTCCCAGCGGCTCACACTGTCATTAGCTTGACACTAGATAGAAGTGAAGTCCTAAAAGAAAATGGGAAATTGATTTACCTCAATTTTCATCTGGAGCAAGTTCATTCCCGCAATCCCACGCGAGGATGCACGGACTGAAAACTGCCAGCGTGTGCTTCCTGTCGTGCTCGTCTGGAGAGACGGCGCTCTAATCAGCAGTTATGCCGTCGCGTCACCCCGCCGCATTACTTTTAATGTGAAATGAAAGACAGTCTCCGAAGCTGGAGTCTAACTTTGACGACTGGGATTTATTCTGAAAGCCAGACCTGTTCTAATTTTATTTGATTTGAGCATTATGTTTGCAGCCAAAGGGAAATAAACATTTGAGCAGCAATGGTTCAATAGGCCTGAACAAATGCTTGTATTTGTGGTTTAATGTGTGTTCATGGTCTGGCCTTCTAATGTACTGTCATTTTTATTGTTTTGTAAAGTTAAGTTTTCAAACTTTGAGTTCATCCTACCTGGTTTATCTGCACTTTAAATGTAATAATTAGGCACTTTGCAATATCCGATAAGATAAAAGGTTCTTATATGAGTTATACATACAGGCTGGGAAAACAGTGGTTTCTGGAAAAAAGTAGGTAGACAGTAAAAGAAAATGTCTTTGCATGGAGATCCCCCATTAGCATTGAGCACAAGTGAGGAGGCATCAAGCTTCATTCATTTACTCACTGACTCTGTCTCTGGAAAACAACCCCAGTGTTTACTCTTCTGTTGTTGTCTGGGAGTTAAAGAGCAGAACAATGAAAAACCACACATTTCTGTTGACAAATGAGCAAATAAATAATGAAAGAGATTTTTCATAAAGCTGTTTACATAACAGCATCGATCATGTTGTTTTTTTTTGTTGTTTTTTTTCTTCATTTTCCTAGCCTCTCCTTGTTGTCACATCAGATCACAGACTGTGATGCAACAGTGTCGACACCGTGGGGCCATTTCAAGAATAAAGCGCAGCTGAGAAACCACAAACACATTTTGGAAATAGGATTCATGATGCACGAGGAGCGTGGGCCCGAGGCTGCAGGTTAATTTACACGCAGTACGTGTCCTGCTGCCGTCATATGGCCGCAGGGAAGGAATGACCTGAAAGAGGGGCTTCAGCTGTGGACATCTGACTTTGTCACATGGGCTCATATTATATTATGAATCAAAGCAGACTCATTTACTGATTCAACCACAGTCAGGGACAAAAGATGCTCGCCATGTTTACGCTCTTGTTGATAAAATCACCAACTCTAACATCAGAGACAGATTATTCTGCAGGAAACGCAGACCTAATCTGTGTTTTTCTACAAAAAAAAAAAAAAAATTACAAATGGCATTGCCAGTAAAATACTGCATTTAAAATACACAAATGAAATAGATCATGTACGTTATGTATTTGAAAATGCAGTAATCAGTTATCCTGGACTGGTTTAAATGCCCTAATGTTCTGAAAACACACACACTTTCCTTACGTTGTCCATTGCTGCAGCTCCTCTTTTCAGTCTCTGTGATGCTTGGTTTCAGCTCCTGTCACTTTAAGGCCCTTCTCCTGATTGAGGAGCTTCCTTCACCAAAGAGTTTTAGCTTTGCAGAACTTTTACATTCTCAAAAGAACATAACATGAGGGACAAAAGCACAAAATGTCTTTATTTACCTGCTTCTATTTCAGGCAGTCTGATGTGAATGTATAAATGTACGCCCTCAACAATGTCAACAATTGAACAAAAAGACTCCAAAATGACGACAATCCCAAGATAGAATGTACTCCTCTGTGACTCTCAGTTCCAAAGCTACTACTCAAGTGTTTACTAGGAAGCAGGAAGAAAAAGAGAGAGAGAGAGAGAGAGAGAGAGACCAAGGGATTGCAGACACAGCAGAGGTGTGTTTGAAATTGTTGAGGGATGTGATGGTGCCCTGATTTGTTGCCAGTGGAGGGTGATAGTGATCTCTGAAGAGAGCTTTATGTAGACATCATATTTTATAACATTTGAGAATCATTTCAATTCTGTTCAAATCAGAGACCTGCGAGATGTTTTTACTAACAGTAAAGAAAACTTATTTTTTGTTCTAGAAAATCCAACCCTTTCTGTTTTGAATCACCCAACCCACTGCTGAGTGAAACATCCGCCTCCAGACATGTTTTACAGCAAATTGATGTTCTCTCTGGGGAGAAACCGTCAATGGTTGAGTCAAACTTTAAGAGGAAGGAAGAGACAAAGTCTCCATCGTGATGGAGGCTTTTACCAGTGCTCATGTCTGTCCCAACTTATTTAAGTTTTCACCCATAGACTATTGGGCCGGGTCAGCGAGGTTGCATAAGGTCGTCACAACATTAACGACTGATAAAAACAGGCAGAATCAAAGAGAAGCAAGAGACTAAACACGCAGAAAATACCATCCAACCAAAACACTGCAAATATATTTTTTTTTATTGCACATTGGCTGCGTTCACCATCTGCGTCCTCTCTGTTTTTTTCTTTATTGGTTTCTGGTTATCGCTCAGCCTCAGGCACAATGCCATTCCAGTACAGACAGCTCATCAAGACGAGTGACGAGTGCTGAGGTGTGAACATGACCATCGGAGGCAAAGGAAGCTAAAATTACACATGGGTGTGAAGATGTGCTGCTGTCGCGTTGGAGCCACCCGGGTTCCCAGTCGTGGTTTTAAGTGACAAAGCAGGGTGGAGCCCACCTGGGGCTGTCACCACATCACACTTTACAATCTATAAAGATAATAAAAACAATAAGAATAAATAAATAATATACATAAATGATAATAACCACAACAAATTAAATAAAATGCTAATAAAGCAGATTTTTGTTTTCTTCTTTACACATAGTTATGTGGGCTGACAAAAAACATTGTGAGAAAAACTATGTGGCAGCTTGAAAAGCTTTCTGCAAATTGTTTACTTTGATAAGTGTTGAGCCGTTCATTAAGATCCCGACACTCGCTCAGTACAAATCTCTGGCTGGGAAACCTTTTTCATTGGCTCCTCCATATTAACCATACATCTGCCTCATTACAGAAAAAGAGAACGCAGCCATGTTAAGTTAACGGAGCCTTGAGATAATTGGAAGGTGATTAAATTTACATTTTCTTTTTTTCATTTATCACTTAAGCCTCAAGCTTGTTTTCGTCTTCCTGTTTCCCTCTGTTATCCAATTAGTCAAACTGAGTCATCCGACCAATCGGAGAAACACTTTCTCTCTCCGAGAGATTCGATCATGTGGATCCAATAACTTTGGTCCAGCGCGTGTTGTTGTGCAGTGTCGCGGCACAGATAGTTCTGACATTCAATCAGTCGGTCCTTCACTCAAACTGGCACCAAGTGAAACACCTTGAAAAATACTAAATAACGCGACAAGAGTGTGATACTGCTTCAATGGCAGCTGGATAAATAAGCAACTTCGCTACACATATCCCTCATTTTAGGGATGATGGATTGTTGTCCTAATCGAGATTTAATAAAGTCTTATTCTGCTGTGAATAATTGCATATGAATACATTTACTTCAGAAAACCGGATGACTCACCCGACCAATTATTTCACTCCAACCTAACTTCTCAGTTGTCTTCACGTTTAATGCATAAGTGTTGTGCAATGTCTGCCGCTGGTCTTCTTCATCAGCAGCCAGCCAGAATAAACGGTGCGTTACCTAATTCTAATAATCAGTTCATCTCCAAAGGTTTGTACGCGTGCGTGGCTAATTCTATGGCTGACTGCTGGATGTGTACGTTATGTTGCTGTCAGACATGCACTGGGCATTATCTTCAAACTTCCCAGGGGGCTGCGTGTGAGAATGCAGCAATTAGTTCAAAGCCACTTGGGTCGGGTGACTTTGGGAACTTTTCTTGACAGGAAACGTGAAAGTTCACAGAGCAAGGTTGAATGTGTCGACGAGAACACTCAACAGTGAATTCAAGCCTCGAGGACAGACTGGACTGCCGACGCTCTGGATGAATGAGAGTCCGGCATAATCAAGCTGAAAATCTGTTTTTGCTTCAGTGTAGCAGACACACACATATCGATTCATCATCTATGGCCAACTTGAAAACTGCCGCCCTGCCCACTGAGCTTTTACCTGAACCAATTTCTGACTCCCGACAGCTGTGCCTCTGAGAAATAAAAGATTCCTGTTTGCTTGGGAGACAACATCGGCCTGCCCCCGTCTGTCTGTGGGAGATCTCTCATGACAGCTCTAAATGGTATTTTCATACCTGGAGTTCAGCAGGAGAACCACACTGGTACCATGTAAATAATCTACACCTACAAACCTGCATATTCGCGAATGCAGTTCAGTGAGCCTCTGTGTGATTTATTTACACTCACTCCGCCTCCGCCTCGTCACTCAACTCCCTCCCTGATGTCTCCGCTCTCCTGTGGGAAGGGAGATGAGAACTTCAAGCAGACCCGACTGTGAGATGCCAGATCTCGGAGGATCACAGACTTTCTTTCAGCCCGCCCCACCATCTGCAGCTTTATTCTTTTAATAAATGATCTTACTAAGTTCTTGTAAAGGGTGTGGTTTGTACTCATGCATTTGACAGCGCTGGCTGATCACTGACAAGCTGCTGCCACTGTGACTGCCATTCATTTTCTCTATGATATTTGCTTGTTGGGTGACTGATGCTACGCTCGTCAAGCTTTCCATCTCGCGCAGTTTAAAAATAATAACCGTGACACATTTACAAGTCAGGCTCACTCTTTTTTTTTTTTTCTTTCAGATCAGGCCTTTTAATTCAAAATCAGCGGCAGACTGGTTAATGAGAGGAAACCGACTGCTGCAGCAACGCTGAAGCTACATCATTAAACTCCTGTGGGCTCCGCAACAGTAAAACACATTAATGTGTCAAGGTGACTCATTTTTGTTTTTTTTAAAGAACACTTTAAAGGTTAAACATGTGCTCCATATGCACATACTTTACATGTTATCACACTTAAAGACTTTAAAGGTAATAAATTCAGCAACTGTCTACTCCCCACGGACAAATAAAGAATCAGCATTGTTCTAGCATCGAGTCCATAAAACTTTATATATGTTTACTTTAGTTCATGAAAGTACATCAGAGAAAATGGTGGATCTCTGTCCACACGGGGCTTTGGCTCCATACTAACGCGCCTGGACATGCTGACGTAAACAGGAAGCATTTATGAAGTCAAGACCACAAACAAATAATACCTGGTCCCATACGCATGTGAGAGGGTTGTTTTCTAAACCAGGCTAGTCCACAGCAGAGATGATGCAGCGAGCGTAGGTGGAGCTTGAGAGAACTTAAGTGAACTTTCAGAAGAAAGATCTGATATTTTTACCAACACCAGCAACTGAAGTCCGGTTTTATAACGCAGTGTTTTTTTTCCAAAGGGATCTCTCTGGCCTTTCCAAGTACAGATGTGAATGGGTGTTTTTTTTGAAAAATGTTATGAATCTATTCACTATTCGGTGCAGGCAAGGTAATCATTAGGAATCTTTTTGAACCCACAAAGGCCTCAATGCCTGCTGCGGAAGATACTGATTTTTTTGTCGAACAAATATGAAAATTAAATCGCTGAAAGAGAGATTGCATTGAATTAGAGAAGCGGGACAGGATGGGAAATTTTGACTTGAAAAGTTGGACAGAGTTGTAAAACAAAAGCCACTGATTAAATGTTGATGCTTGTCTGTATGAGGTGTTATGAAAAAGAATTCAAAAAGTATAAACATTGCTGCGACACCTGCTGCTCGAAGGGAAACTCAACTCTGAATGAGACTGGGACGGAGTCTGTACTCTGTGGGAGATAAATGAGTTTATTTTGGAGAGGAATATTTTCCTACACAACAACAACAATGAAAAAAAGTTTTTAAAATCATTAGCGCAGATGTTGAATCACTTCAGCGTCGTCTGCTCATGTTACACTCACAATTATTTTCCCATTAGTGTGACAAAGTGTTGATGAATTCTGCTATTTTCAACAGGTAGGCAGCACAGGTTTACGCCTCCATCTGGAGCTCCACACACACACTCCCTGGTGCCCACAGCTAGTCTTCCTCCACGATGACATGCACCTTCTGTCAACAACACAAAACCAGACGACCCTCCACTGAGTCTGTTTATGAGGTGAAAGTGATTTTCATATCTCCATGTGGGAATTGGCAGCTCAGCCACCTCATGTGTCTGCGCCCTGACGCTGGACCCTCCACTGGGGGGGGGGGGCATGGAGCTGGTTTGACAAAACGCTGCCCCCGTGGTGCAGAGAGATGGAAGGAGGGAATCCAGGAGGAGATTATTGACAGGCATGTTTTTCAGGACTTGGCCTTGCAGATGAAACATGGGAAAAGTAAAGGAGGCTGGAGACAGAGAGCATTCAAAATGACAATAATAATAATATAATAAGTGTTCAGGAGAAGGATTCTTTCATTTTGGTTGAAATTAAACACTGGGAATTCATTTGTCATCCTGACCTGTTTTAAAAACCCTGCATGTCAATGATTTTTCAAATATCCTTGAGCGCTCAGTTTCACTTTTCAGAGTAGAATGTTTTTTTTTTTTTTTGTAACATTTCATCCCCCAATTAAGTATTAGGACTATGAGAACTCATCGTAGGCTTGTAAGTGGTGTACCGTCATTGGAATAGAATCAGCATTATTCAACATGGATGAATAACAGAAATAAGCAAAATTCAAAATCAGTCTGGAAAAAAAATGCTTTGCAGATCGTTTTAAATAAAAGACGAATGTCAGGCGGAAAACAAAATGAAGAGGAGCTGTAATTTGTTTACCTTTTTAATAAATCTAAAATCGTACTACAATGGAGCCCTAATAAAAGAGCAGCAACAGCTGATGACGTCACTCGATTCCACTAAAGGGTTTATATTCCAGTTGCTGTAAAAGTTGTCACAACATTACAGTAAGAATCACTTTCAGAACACTGACAGCCATTGTCCTTGGTTTTAAGTGATGAGCACACACACACACACACACACACACACACACACATCAAAGCGTGACACCTTGCTGCTCAAGCAGCTCCAACAGAGAATCTTTTCATTCTGGTCACTGTGCTGCTTGACCTTCTTTGTTCTGGCAGCTGGTTTTTATTTGCAGGCACTGGCCTTGGGTATTGTGGTGTGACCGTCACATAATGTTCCACAGATCTCCGAGTCCCTATAAAACACCTGTTCTTACTCCGCTGACTGCCAGGGGAACTGTGCACATTAAAAATCAAATCTATTGTTTATAGTTGAATGCAATCTAAAGATGTGAACACTCCTCAATTCCATGGAAACATAAATCACTCAAATCACTAACGGACGATTGGAATTCCTTCCATGTTGCAGCTACACTGATTTGATCCTAATTCACCCACCTGAAACAATTATTTCCTCCAGTTTAGGGACCTGCACCGAGACGAACGTTCCAAAAATACAGCAGCAGCCACGGCGGCAGGATTTAGGCGGCAGCGCCCCGCTGTGCTGACTGAGCCCTCACGGCGGCTGAAGATTCCCTTTGCAAGGCCAGTGGCCTTGTTTCTCCCCAAAACAAACAAATTGTATTCTGATGACTCATCCCATTGGCCTGTTCCACCCACCACAATCCATCCACTATTCATCAGAAATGTACGTTTTACAGCCCCGCCCCCTCGGACTGCGGATCGACCGCAGCGCCACAGGGATTCGTCAGACTTGGCGAAGTAAAAGTTATCAAACCATCAAAATGATCTGACAGGCCAGACGACGAGCACTGGCGTTGCTTATTGAAGGATGTAAAAGGAGACATGTTTACTTGAATCTACAGACTGACAGTTAAGCCCCGCCCCCGCGCCCTGCAGCACTGACTCTTTTTTAAAGTGTGAAGTCGCTAAGGATAGGTTCAGCAGATGTGCTCTACTTTCAGAGGGATGCGTGTGGAATTAGTAGGAAGACAATATATCCACGCATAAAAGGCCACACCACACAACGCCAAAAACAACATTTACTATGTCCGATCACCACATCTGTTGAACAGGCTTAAGCTTTGATGAACTCAAACTGGACAAAGTGATCAATCCGAGCCCAGGACGCAGTGTGAGGGACCCTATCGTATATCAATAAGAAGTGTCTGCGCATAAAAAAAACACGACACGAGCCGTCTGTTCTCCCAGGATGATAGAGGGTCCACGTAAGTGAAGAGGTCAAATGGAGGTGCTGGGGTACGAGTTAGTTAGCAGTGATCAATGGGCGTCGGCTTACATTTCGGTGTCAGGTTTTCTAGATGGAAGCGATCAGATATTCTCTCTGGCAGCTTCCGGGCAGCCGAGGCAGTGACAACCACGGGGAGCAGGAGCGCGGCGGCAGAGCCGGCTGTCCTGTAAGATCAATGTCACTGCTGCGTCGCCAACATGCTCCAACTTTAAAGTGTCAAAAGGACCGGCCCGATGTGTGTGTGTATCTGAAAGCTTCTGGAAGAGGAAATTACTTCTGGCATCATTCAGGCAGCTGTAGAAAAAAAAATAAAATCAAGTGAGCCCAGTTTCTGAACAGTTTGGAGTCAAAACTGAAACTGTGCGAGTGATTTCCGACGACATGTTGAATTGAACGAGAAGAAACGATTATTCTTTCTGCTGATGCGCTGTGGCACAAATCACAACCCCAGGTTCAGCCTTCACGCTGAAGGTCAATAACCTCCTGATGACGGCACTGACTAGCATTACCAGAGACGTGATGAAACACGTACGGTGCTCCCGTCAAAACGTCTCCGAGCTCCCGATGAGACGTGTTTGCGAGGCAGCAAGAGGCGGTTATTTCTCTTGTCGTGCGTAATTCTCTGCGGACGGGGGGGGCGAGGGAAGTTTGCTGCCACCAAAGCTTGTCGAGACACTCAAGGGGCTGTTTGTTATTCTCCGTCTGCGAGAGGGGGCTGACATTGCTATTGGCAGTCGAAGCACATCTCGCCGTGCCCTCTGCCCCCTTCATCTCCTGTGGTTTGCTCAGCTGAAATGGGACAGAGCTGGCGGGGGCTTATAGAAATTCACAGGGGAACCCCGCGTTGAGCCGCGTCCGGGGCTTTTCTGACAGATGTGCCGTGGTATTGTTGGGGCCGTGGTCGCCTCCGGAGAGCAGCAGATCACCTTGTTACATACATTTACACAGGAACTGCAAGCATGAAGATAATAATATATGAAGCCTTGCAGGCGCGCATGGGAGGGAGGTGAGGAAATGAAATGCCGGGGCCCGCAGTGCCGGGCGAGAATCATGATCTATGCTTTTCAGCTCTTTATTATTGAACGGGATGAATGTTTTCCAATAACAACATCTCTTTTCTCTTATTAGCGCTTATTTTACTGCGCTCGCCACTCTCGCTGCCCGCAGGGCTGCACTTCACCTGCAGTGAGACTCCCGTGTTTACGGCTGCAGGGATAACACCACCCATTCCAGCTGTATAGATTTCACCAAGAAAACTGCAATGCATGCTGGTACAATATAACGTATTGATAGAGTGTGGGGGTGACATTGAGGAAATAAGTCATCATTGCATTTTCTTTGGACCCGAGAATACTGAACACAAACCTGAACAGACTGGATTGAAGACAAGAGCTTGAAGCAATGACAACACAGGCATCATCTACCTTCACCTCATTTGTGTTTGTTTGTTAACATAATTATGCACTGAGAATTATATATTATAATATATATATATAAACTGAACACATCACTAAGAAACTGTGATGAACAAAGAAGCTGCAAGTAGGAAGATTCTGGATCCACATTACGGGTGTTTGCCACAGAGTTGATTCAGTCTATGACGATATTATGGCTGCGTCAGATCCTCAGTGACGCGTTCACAGATTCAGGAGTGAAAGACAACTGCCAGTCTACGTGGATGATACAAACTTTATGGATAGGGCAAATGAGCACATGGTGCTACAAGCAGCTACTGTTGAGAAATGTCTTATTAATACACGTTTAATTCAACTGCAGGGGCCTGTCCGGGAGTGACGGCTCAGGAATGCTCTGGGGTGAACAACGTGTTCGGTTCAGAGTTGGCTGGACAAGGTGACGTCTGGTGACCTCTCCCTGACGGATCAGCAGAGAGCGAGTGGCTCTAGTTCTCAGGCAGGGCAGGTCCACAGATGGACAGATGGACAGGGCAAAGGATCAGACAGGAGACAGGCAGGACAGCATTCTGGCAGGACAGGGACAGGCAGGAAAACTAAGAGGCAGGCAAAGAGACAGGATGCCGACAACAGGCACGATGCGAGGAAGAGGAGAAGACTGGAGCCTGTACTGGTCAATACGACTGGGTATTAAACTGCATAATCTGAATACTGAACACATCACAAGTCCAAATCCCAACACATTCAACCCTGCTCCTCCTTGGGCCCTTAACAATAGCCAGGCCAAGTGTGAAGCAGAACATGTAACGGTTCTTAAATGTCCTTCCAAGCACAGATGGACAGACAATTCTGGAATCTCAGAGTTTGATTTTACTTATAAGAATAGCAATACTGTGTAAATGTACCTCTCAAATAAAGCCACAAGAAAATGTCCCCGTAAAATTCCAGTAAATCCAGTCATTAAGTGGAACAATTGACCGCTGGAGCCCAGTCAGTCACTCAGCTGCGTCCTTGCTCCCACACCCTGGAGTGAAGAGGCGAGAGGAGGTTTGAGCTCTCTCTCATTCCCTGCACCTTCCAACAGGTCAGCTGAGTTATCGCACACTTCAGCATGAGACATTTCACACAACCAGTCTGAGCAGAGCAGGTAGCGTGATTGTAGCCTGTGCAGCAAGATGGCAGACAGGTAATAAAAAAAAAAGAAGCTCCCCAGAGAGTTGATTTACCTGGCAGGGCGACTGGGTCCCAGTGTGCAGCTTCTCTCCTTAGCCCGCAATACACAACATACACACTGCAGCCTTGATAACACATTTCCATAGCTGTTGCAGTGTGGGCTACAAAACACTTTAATCAATATAGGTGACTGAGATTGCATTTGGCGTGCTGATTTGGGACTGATAACAACAATAAGAAGCTATGGTTGCTGGTTGCTATGGAGGAGAGGCCATCAGAGGCAGGACTCACAGCAGTGCAGAACCCATGGAAGCAGGAGGTCGTCCAAGGGGAGACAGACTGTGATCAGAAGTTCACCCTGGCTGCAGCTGTAGTTAGCTGTTTGTATGTTCATTATTTTATTGTAACCAAAACCTTGTTTTCACTCCTATATTTGTGTGTTTGTGCAGGTGAAAGGGAAAGTACAGCGTTGTTACGCTCAGTGGATTTTTTTTTTTCCTCACGGGAAAACAAACTAACGGAATCACTTAGAGCTGCATTCCCTGTATGGAAGTGGCTCAACGGTTGCAGTAATTAGCCAGGCGTGTTGTCGGGGTTTGGGGATCATTAGCCACGCCATGGCGGTAATCTTTTCGCTTCGATGGTTACTTGGATTGCACAAAATCTACTGGATGGATTACGACACACTTTGGTGAAAAGATGCTTCACGGATTAAAGAAAAGAAAAGACAAAGTAAAAGCAGCTTCAGCGTTTCCAACAACAACAGCGGTGGGGTGCATGAGCACGAACGCTCTCGCGTGCAACAGATTCCGGCTGACAGGCACACAGGCTAAGTAGGGAAAGACAAGCACGAGCAAACGGCCATTTGTGCTACACAGCTACCACACCGAGTCGAACAGATTTTATCATATATTCATGAGAAGTGTCTTTCTAAAACTGTGGTGAGAGAAATTCCAACGTGGCAGGCTAGATGAGGTAAGACTCCTGGACCATGTTTCACAACAGCAATGCGTTTATTTTAAAGCACAATAACGATATATGTTTAAAAGCCAGTTTACAGCAGATGTTGAATTTTATATTTTAGCCAAATTTAGTATTCTTATATTTCATTTTCAGGCTCACCAGCCCGTGTCTAGCCAAGTTTCCGTTTTTTTTTTTTTTCCTCCAGGGAGCTTCAGTAGCTCTTCCACAGCCACCTGTCTACAGTGACAGTGAGAGTGTGATGACAAGCTCTGTGGTTTTTCATGATTTAAAAGTACAAAATGTTGCAGTGTTAAAAAGTTTGATCTATTATAGCTGAGCGTTGAATTATGCATGCCATTCATTATTCATGCACGCTCATAAATGCATTATTCAATGTGCAAAAAGTCTGATGTTCATTCACACAATTATAGCTTTAGTGGAACACTGACATTTATATAACAGTTCATGAATGGTTAACCATCAATACTGGCGTCTCCGGGTAACCAGTCGCCACCAATCATTTGGAAACTGACACGGCTTTCTCTTCCCTCGACTGAACTCGTCTGAGCGAGGTTCAAGCACGAGCCCTGATAATGAGCTAACAACTTCTCTGAGCCTCATCCACAGTTATGGAGCAGGAAGTGGTGTCAATAGCATGACAGGAGGACGTCTCCCGTGGGAGCTTTAATGAGCGCTGCGGGCATCGCCCCCGTCGTCTCAGGCCCGGAGGGCAAATCCAAGGACAAAGCAAAAGTGACATTTAGGCCCTGGAAATCAGGAAACAGACAAATGCCCCGGTGGTTTCCGTCGAGGAGAAGTTGCTGGTGTTTGATCCAAAAGTACGAGGCAGGTTTAAACAAAGCCAGTGGAAACCTGTCGCCGCTGACCAGGGAGAGCTGTTTCATTAAGGCTCAGTGAGGCGAGGCCGACAGAGCACACCACACTCAGAGGGTCAGAACAGATACTGATGCTACCAGCGCAAGATAAACATTCAGAGAATAACAGGCCGAGTCGCCACTTGGCACAAGGTCTTTCAAATTCCACATTAAGAATACATACCTGTACATACAGATACTTTGAAGGAGGACATGTACACAATGGCCAGGGCTGGGTGATGTTGTGTTGGTTGATCTTTATTATTATTATTGTGATAAGATGAGACTGAGTGTTTTTGTCGTTCTAGGTGTCAATAACCGATTCCTCTCTAAGTCTAAAAGCAACAGCCTTGACTTGCAACTGATCATTCGTCTTATTGTAACTGCAGCGCGTTTGAAAGCAGGCGCCGGTTGAATCGAGTGGAAATGATTTCCCAGTTCACAGGAAGCGTATTCGGTGACCTGCGGTAAACTGGTGAGCCGTGTCCACAGACGGACCCCCAGGGAGGAAGGGACTGTAAACACCGGTTCAGCCTGAGGTGACGCTGAACCTGAAGACCAGAGTCAGACCAGGACCAGTTCTGTCTGGAGGGATGGGTTGCCATGGAAACGTGGGTCAGCCTTCCACAGCAATCCTTCATGAAACAAAATGACTTGATGCTGCTGTATATTCCACTGATGGACTCTACCAACAGTGACCATTCATTGGACAGACTCAGGAAAGCAGCTCTCATTTTGGAATCTATGCTGGATCTGAAGTAGTCCACTACAGAGAGACGTCCACCGTCCTCTCAGGCCTGTATGAGTCTCACAGTGAGACCCCCCCCCCCGACTCTCTCAGCACCGATAATGTCCTGAGAATGATCATGCCCTTCACACATTGTCTTGAATTCCCAGTGAAACAATTCATCCAAAACTTTGGGGTAAACTGACAAAAAGAATATAATGTGGATTCCTGCCAAGCCAAGCCGTGCCCCACTAAGATACCAAACTATATCTAGGCGACACATGACTGCGCTTCCCCATATTCTCTGTTTGACAAGAGCCCGTCTGACATGGGGTGGTTGGTATGCAGCCGAGGCTCCCTGGGAGAGGAACAAAGGAAGAACAGTGGCTGAATGCAGGATAGATCTTTGTCCTCCGCCGTGGAAAAAAGGAGCAAGACAAAAGAGGCACTTTGTGGGACATTCGCAGTCTCCCACCTGTCCTGTCAGCCTAAATCACAGAGCAGAGAGTGTCCTCCTCCCCTCTGATTCAGACGTCATTAACACGCTCCATTTTCCAAATTAAAGTCTGATATTGTATATAAGATCGCAGACAGCTCGGTGGACCTCGGTAAAATTTAGGGGTTAAAAAAAAAGAATGCAAAAATAGACAAGACAACAAAGATGATTTCTAGGCTTATTCATATTTGTCTTTCTCTGAGTCACCTTGAAATGCCTCGCTCTTGATTAATTTGACACTCTAATTTATATCAGTTTAACAATGAGTAGTACCTCTACTCATAAATCTATGTCCAAGCTGCATCCTTGTGTTTCCTCTTGGTGCAGCAGTTGTTGTTTTTTTAAAGCTGCTCAGTGTCCAGGGCCCGATGTACAGCCGAAACATCAGTTTTAAGGAAGTGCCAAGAAAAATTACACAGGACCACTGACCTGGCTCTTTTGAAGATGCCCTAACCCTGACCTCCACATGGCCCTGGGACCCCACCGCAGCTCAGCTTCCCGCCATGTGCCATCCACCCATGCGGCTACGTCCGCGACTTGGTGTTTGACTTCCTCCCCGACGGGCCCCTGGACAGCGAGGAGCAGCAGCTGAACATCATTCCTCGCTGACCTCATCAGCGACTCCTCCCCCGCAGAGCTGGGGCCTCGGTCGCCTGCTGCACAGCCTGAATTCCTGTATGACACAAGACCACGATCACATTCCCATCAGGTGTGGCGAGGAGGAGCGGCTGACCTCCCGGCATGGTGTCAGGCCAACAGCCTTTCCCTCAGCATCAATAAGACAAAGGACATCACCTCCTGCTGCACAGTCCAGCTCACTTGACCTGAGGACCAGGCTGGGTGTCCAGCTCCCTGACACCGTCTCCTGCAGGGTGAGCGACCGTTCCTCGAATTCTGGTTCCAGCTCCAGGACCAAGAAAGAATAACTGATGCCCCGCTGTATTTTTTCTGTCAGTGCTTTGCTTTCTGTAACACAAGAAAAAAAGAAAACTTCCAAGAGGGAACCTTTAGGCCAGTAAATTAAAAAAAAAAAAATGGTGACCAAAGCACAAGCGAGCTTCAGTTGAGCCAGTCTCTGATCAGGTTAGATGAAGTGAACAAGTATAAATGCTGAGGCCGCTTGGCTTTCCATGCATTCTCACTGGGTGATCTACTGTGAATCACTGCTCTGTTGTACTGACACAACGTCCGCGAGAGCCTTTAAGTACAGAGTCTAACCCTAATCTCCTGGTCACTCAAGTCTGGCTGCTTCCCCCGAAAGGCTCAGCCAAGCCTTGTCTCTCTGGTCAGGCAGAGAGCTGAAGTCTGGATGTGTCGGTGTCTCTGAAGTGCCACAGACTACAATCTACTGCAAATGACTCTCTGTGACGCCTGAGATCATTAGCTGCAGAGCTGCCCTTACATTTCCTCTGCATCCCGCCTGATGAGGGCTGTCTTTGGGTAAACACTGCAGCACCGCTGCTTTGAGACAGACCTTTTTTTGTGTGTGTGCCACAAGCTATCAGGGCAATGAACAGCGAGTGATGAACAATCAAAGCTGCTACTTTCACACTCGGCTGACTCCTGCCACCATAAGCTCAGTCGCACAGCTCACATTGTGAACGTTGAAATTGCTCTTCATGACACTGACTGGACATAAATTACACTCTTATTATGATCATCAAACAGGGATAATCGCTGTATTTTTATATTTCAAAGTTCCTTCTGTTATTTAAAAAAATGGCCATGCTTCTGTCACTGGGCTTTAGAGTGTCAGTGTCTCCAAGGGACTGGAGAGGAAAACCTCCAGCTCTGAGACACTGAAGGACACTAGAGGAAATTTCTTCTCTCAGGCCTGAGATGAGACAGCATCAAACTAGCTATTTGTGTACATGGGATCACTGCTGAGTTTGAAATGAGGGAGGCATTACTGTCGGCACGGGCAGCCCCACGAAACTACCGGAAGGTGAGGATTTGTTGCGGCTCGAACCAGGTGGAAGCATAATCATCATGATCATCGTCTGAGAGAAGACGCCTCCCCAAACAGCCGGAGTTGGAGGCATCACGTTAGACGTTAGTGTGATGAATACTGTATGTTCGGCAATGTAGTACGGCCCCCAGAGGAGGTTATAAAAGCGATAGTGGAAAGGTTCAGGGGAAAAGCTAATTCAAGGGCTCTCTGAGCGCGACTCCCTCAGATTAAAGGACCCAATTCACACGCACGTCAAGGTTGACTAGAACGTGCGCAAAAGGCGAGCCGAATGCTGAGCTGCTCAGAGGTGGTGTTGTGAATCAAGCTGAGGATGGATGGGGATTAAATAAATAAATAAATAAAAAGTGGAGGTTGGCATTGGAATACCTGAATCCAAAAATCACTCACTTGGGTTCAACAGAGCAATATATCAACCATCATGCATTGCACTCTTGGAGAAGACGGCCCAACCTGTGTAAATGAAAATGATCTCATTGAGGGACTCAAGGACACCAAGTGTATAGTAATCAATTCAAATGTATTGTGGAATTTTCGACTTGCAATATTATGTCATAATCCGGTAATAACGGCGAGCTGAGAAGTGACCAGTGCTGAGAAAATTCAAACCTACTGTCTCCTCTAGACGTCACTGTGTGGTAAAATAGATGTTTGGCCTGCTTACGGAGCAAAATATTAGAAATGTATAAATAGATGTATTAAACCTAAGCATATCACGCGGTGTGTTCAGGGTCGCTCCAGAAAGGCGACACAATATATTTTTCTTATCGGGGTTAATAATGCTGCAATTAGAAAACCAACACGCCACCCTGACAGAACAACGCTACAAGAAGCATGCGGCCTGTTCGTCATCAAAGTTGACCGCACGCGACAATACATGCAAAACGAATCGTTTTCAAGCAAGAAGGCTCACTCAGAAGGAACGGCCTGTTCAATCCAATCAAGCTACACCAAATCACTCACACACCATCCATGGAAACACTGGGTACGCTGAAAAACAATGTAGAAGAAATCCCTGGATCTGCACCAACATTCAATGAGTTCCTCACTGATCCACACCACATCCTTCAACCAATTTCATGATAATCCATCAAAGCGTTTTTGGGCTTTTGTTACGAACAAACAAACCAAACACGACCGGGCGAAGAGAAAAACAAATTAAATCAACTTTGATCCTTTACAGTGCCTTAACACCCACGGTGACAGGAAACTGTAAATCATCAAGTTTAAAACGCTGAAAGATGAAGAATAATAGAGCAGGAAAACAATAGTCTAATCAGGAATTAGTGCGACTGCTGTCAGCAGCCACAGTAATTACTGATACAACACTCAGAACCTTCACAAGAGCCAGCAGCTTTACAGAGAGATCGTCTGTGGAACAGCGATGCAGAATGGTCTGAGCAACAAAGTGGCAGAGACTTCTGGAACGCAACGTGAGTCACAAAACACGTACATTCAATGAGAAAAAGTTGACTTTTCTTCTCCAATTCATACTTTCAAAGATTGCCTCCTGGATTTTCTTTCCGGTGGTATTGTTGTTATCGAGCTATATTTTTTGCTTCATATTCTGAAAGCATCAGCAGTAAGTGGCTGCTCTTAAAAGGGCCCAGTTTCTCAATGTCCTCAGACGGGATTTTCTTACTTTTCTTGAATATTTAGTTGAGACTTTGTGAACACAGATGAACTCAAAGGAAGTCTGAGTGATGCTTTGTCTCAGGGTGACGCTCCCTGAGACAGTATGAATGCATCGCCCATCAAGAGTTCCTGCCTCATCATTTATCCTGTAATTTTCACCCTGAGTGGGCCACGGAGCCCTGGAGCATAACTGCTTTCTTTTTAGTAAATGGACTGAATTTTTGTAGAACTCTTGATCGCCCGAGCCACCAATCAACACGCTCAACAATATGTCCTATTCAGTGTTCCAGTAGGTTCAATGCCTTGCCCAGGGACTCTAAAACATGCAGGCTGCATGAGCTGGGTATTGAACCAGCAACACACTGTATAACGTAAGCATTAACAAACATGTGGCTGCGCTACAGTCGTTTGCTTTGTTGCATAACTGATCTTCCCTTCTCACTGTGATTTTGAAACCAGCTAAATTAAAAATAAGCATAATAATAACTAAATGTCACTATGTACAGGTTTATTCACATCTTGGTGAGAATTAACATTTCATCCAATCAGTTTACCTGACAAAGCCCCTCCCACTTCTTTCTCAGCTGCATGAGACCCACTTGGAAATATCCACGGCAACTACAAATAATTCAATTTTAGGCTAATTTCTGTGTCCAAATGAGCCCCATTGTAAAAAGTAGCACGTCTCAGCCCTCTCCGAACACATTACGTCATTTTGAAAACCCATTTATTCACCTATTTAAGTAAAGTTCACATTTTCTTCTTAGTCAGCCATCACGACTACGGGTGAATGGTGGTGGACATGAGGACATGCGTCGGAACTAAACGATCAATTAAAACAAGAGGGCTGCAACAAAAAAATAAATCTGGAACAATTTCAGAAGAAACAGAAAATTCAGTATTAGGAGACTTTACATGAGTTCATTTAATCCCAAAGCTTTCTGGGGGATAACTGTAGAGGGAAGAGCTCGTACAAACACTTCACTGTACATAAAGATTTACATTATGTGGGGGTCATGTTAAACGGTCTCGCCTGGCGAACCCACCTCCGGGCCGAGCGGTTTCCTGTCCCTCAAAGATCCGGAGGTCCTGCATACCGACTCCGCGACTGAGCTCGACGACAGGCAGCGTTCTGGATCACTCAGAGATGGGTTAGAGTAAACCGATTACAAACAGAGCGCTGTCTCGTCTGCTGTTACGCGGGACACAAAATGTTCTCCGATACTGTTTATTATATAACATTGAATGTGGAATGCAGCCTGCAGGGTAGGCAAATTGGAACGGCACCAAAAGACTCAGGCTGCAGAGTTGGTACACAGGCCTGATCTGACAGAGCGGGAGGAGGCCGTGCATGGGTTTGGCTCTCCTCCCTGAAATGCAGCATCTGTTCATCAGATGGGAGAGAGACGGACCGGGAGCAGGACAGTCACTGACCGGCCTGCGTTTCAACAAAGGGGCCCCATGATTTTGTAAAACCATACTTCTTTCTGATAATAAAATCAAAAGCAGGAAAAATAAAATGAAAGTTTATATAACTCTTTCAGGTCCATTTTTTTTGTGTGTGATTGGTGCTCATTCTTCTTCGCTCTCGTTCTCCATGTCCTCCTCTCCGTTAGCTTTGGATTGCGTGCTGCTGTCCGGATCCTCATCTTCCTCATCTGCCGCTTGTTCCTTGTCTTCCTCCATTGTCTCCTCGTTTGCCTCCTCTTCCTCCCAGTTCTGACACAAGGATGACACAAAACATTAGCATCTTGTAGCCACGCCCCAGAGTAACAACACTAGGTGAGCCTGCTCTTCCAGTACCACAGTTACTGAGACCATGGCATCACCCATCAATGACGCTTGACAGCCCACCACATTTATGCAAAAGTACATTAAAAATATTGATTTATCAGATATCAGGCACAAAAGACCCATCACCACTAATAACAGAGGATGCCTTTTTTTAAACGCCCGTCACACTTACATCAGAGTCTTCATCAGGAAGACCTTCATCCCCAGAAGCCTCGTCTTCATCTGATGATTCTGTGAGAAACAAGTAAAGAAAAATGCAATTTGGTTTTGTTGCATAAATACCAGCTAAATCCCCAGCAGACAGAGCGAGAGGGAGGGAGAGAAAATATAGCCACAGAGTGGTGCCTTCACTAGTTTAAACATTTCCTGCAGAGGGATTGCAGGTATTTGCATTTCAATGCCACGGCAGGGTCATTTGGTTATGACAACAATATTGAGTGCGTTGCAGCAGGAGAAATGTCAATATGATTTGGTGAGAATACCTGCACCATTAGGTCAGCCGGTCGCCATCTGCCCCAGACACGCTGGCCAGTGGACAATGACACAGATCCGCAGTAAACACCTGCACTGGATACATCAACCCCCGCTTCTCCTCTCTGAGTCTGGACTGCAGGCTTTTCTCTCGAGTTAAAATCATTTAATAAATGCTGCTGGTTCATGGATGATAAAAGACCAATCTACCAACAATTGAACCAACAGTTAATTTAATTGGCTCTCATACATTTCTGGTTATAAAAAAAGTAGTGGATGACGCCAATCATCTTGAACCATTATTGCAAAATTAAAAACCCTGAAACCGGCGAGCTTATTATCTACATCTCCCCTGGGTGACGTCAGCACGTTTACACAGTCCCTGATCTAATCCAGCATTCTGATGGATCCACGTATTCTAATTACAGCGGCTCATGCTACAGAATTGTTAATGATTGTATAATTAATGTTAGCCACGAGCACAAGTGTTACCGAGGCACGGCACACGTACGCACCTGAGAGAGAGTTTAATAAAAAGTTGTTCTCACTCTGGAACCTGTCAACACAACCTGAACAAACTGGGACTCACTAACTGGTGCGACAAGTCGGAGGCTTTCTGTCAGATTCCCACGTCGGAGCCGTAATAAGCCCCAAGTGCAGCAGCATCCGCACAGAACTGTAACAACCTGCTGCTCGTCCGCTTAACCAGCTTTTTGTTTTGCCTCCGCATCCCGGACCACTGACAGAGGTGCTCCAACTCAAGGTGCCGCTTAATTATTTCATGAAAGACAATTTTCTGTGTGGCTCAATAAAGCGGTTTTCTACAGTGTGGTAATGAGAAATGAGCATAAACAGAGTGGGGCCTTGTTGTTTCTGCTCGAAGTGGGAGGATCTGAACGTGGCCCGCCAGGTTGCCAGGCAACAGGAGTCATGTTTGCGTGCGGTGCATCGCCAAGAATGGCTGAGTGACGGGCAATGTTGCCTTCATAGGGAAAAAAACAAAAGAAAATCTGCAGATTCCGCGCGGTCATCATCGGAAGTCCCGCTCGAGTGACGGCGAAAGGACATGAAACAAATAAGATACGATTCCGGCAGAGCGACCTGTTGCCCGACAGCATGCGCTTCTGAAGCGTGCGGCTGTGGTTACAGGGTAAAATGGAGATTGTGGACTCAATCTACTGCTGTCAGCTGCCGCTCACCACAGGTTGATTTACTACACATGCCATTTGAAGGACTTTGGCTCTGTAACATCAAAGACTAAAGGAACAAGGAGACCAGTCAGGACGCGAACACACCTTGTTTATTTACATTTGAATAGCTAAGCTTTTAGTTGGTGAGTGGCACTGAACAGAGCAGCACTTACCCTCTTCATACACCAGCTTAGCTGTGCGGTCAACATCTGTAACGGCCTTACTGCTGTCGTTTGTCGCCACCTGGTGGTCAAAGGGGAGACAGGCATTAGTGCACCAATTTGGATTTATGCACAACAAGACATGACGCCATGATTAGTCTCTCGAGCACAATCTACACTGTAATCTCTCAACAGACACTGAATGTTGTATTATTGGACCAGTCAAAAAGGAGCAGGCACTTCCAGAGCGGGTCATGCTTCATCACCCCCCGTCAGTGCAGTCACTTCACACCTCATCCACTTAGTGGCTGCATGTTTACCTGACACCGTTATTGGATTAGGTGTGTAAGGGAAAATGTATTCTCTGTTCAACTCCGGCAGAGTTGATATGCATGATTCCCGCCATGCAACTCCTGCCTCAAACACAGAAGCCGCCTTTTTTAAACTGTTCGAGATCCTGGACTTGTTTTCTCCACCCACCTGTGTCATGAGGAGATACAGTTTCCCGTGCAGCTTCGTTAGCTTGTGGAACATCCTCACTCGGCTCTCGATCATGTGATAGAGCACTCCCAGCTGGGAAACCAGGTCTGGCAGCTGAGGATTAAACACATAGAATAATCTCAGGAGCAGAAAACACAGACAACACCTCTCAAGATCAGCGCTGCTTTCATACAGTAAACACACTCAACTCACCAGTAGGCCAGTAAGTGTAAATGTCACTGAAAGCATGTCTTTGTTGGGTTAATTTTAGGCGTTCAGCGTGACTGTACCACTTCACAGGTCAGGGGTGTCATTTGAAACATGAAAACCTACTTATAAATTTCGAAGCATCAATACACGTAGTGAATCCTGGTTTTGGAGATGTCTTGTTTGCGGTCACACCCACGTACAGTCTGCCAATGTCATCTTATCTCTGCTGTGAGGCAGAGGCAATGACTGTTCATATCAATATGGGAGAAGATGAAGTTGAGATTTGCACAGAAGGATATTGTGTGTGATTTTCAAACGTGTGTTGCGCTTAGGGCGAATCTCAACATGAAAGGTTTGGATCACAGGCAGTACATAAAGAAAATAACATAACTGCCAAAGGTGAAGCAGGAGTGTCGGTCTCTGCCGTCAGTACTGTTTAGAATTCCTCCTACTTCTACATGTGGATGGGACCAAAATAAAAAAATGCCCAACTTTCAAATTCTGTCATGGGGCCAGGTTACTGTGGCTTCAAATACAAGGAAGCAGTGCAAAAAAAACCTGGAGATTTTTGACTGAGTTATTATCAGTAGAGGGAAACGTGACAAGATGTGCCGTTTGAAAACTGTACTGTGTATTCTGCTAGATGTAGTTATATATTCCATTTTGAATCTGCACCATTACACAGAAGAAAGAAGAAAAGGACAGGAAGTGAATTATCAACAAAGTGGATCCTGGTGGCTTTGTGAACAGTACAGACACAAAGGAACAGACTCACCGATGCCAGGTACGACGTGTGGTGCATGATTACAGCCTTGAGCCACCGTACCATTAGAGCTGCCCTGTGGGAGGGAGAGACGCATATACTGTCAGCGGCGAAACTTGCTTCTTGATTGCATTTACCCACATCCCCTTTTCTTGCACAGGGACAATGGCGATAAGTCCAGGAAAACTGCTGAATTACTGAGGCTGTTTTAGACACAACCGGCGGCCACAATCCACAGAATTTCCTGGAATTAGCGCCACAGAAGATCTGCACAAACCTGTTCACACTCAGCGGCAAAACCGCCACAATATTCAACCGATATCTTTTATTTATTGTTGAGGGCAGAAGGGATTCAATCCGACGCACCGTGTGTGCATGGCATATCCTTTGTATTACATAATGCATATTGTGCAGCCCTAACCTGTATGACACTTCTTTACTGGCAGATAGACATTTCGTTCATTTTTGCCTGTCACAAGATATTTCTACAGACAGAAACTTCGGAGCCACTCTTTGCAAACACACATGCACACCCAGCAGGAAAAAGACAGTATCTGTAGAAGTTAGAGCAAGTCTGAAGGAATCTGAATGACACTCAACCATAAAAAAACAGGGACTGAAGTATCCTGGCAGTGAAGAACCCTCAAATCTGTTCCGACAGTTTCATAATGAACCAAACAAAACTTACACTTCTCATAATAACATGAGGTTCCTTGGAGATCTGTCTGCAGCAGTATTTGTTGTGTGCTCTCTCCTGCTGTTATCTATTTAACTGTCCGCAGAGACACTCGGCCCCATTAGTGCAAGAAGATTGCCTCTTTTCGTTTGGGTTCATGCTACCACCACAAACCGAATCATTCGTGAGCTAAACGCTGCCATTCTTAAATTAGATTTTTTTTTTCCAATTTCTGAAGACTGTGCAGAACGCCCTGAGTAATGTCACCTGACATCAACTGTTCTTCATGTACAATCCACCGAGAATTGAGGAGCGGCGACAAATCAGCTGTGACACATCAAGACACGCCATCACAGCACTGTGACAAGACGTGGTCAGTGGTCCATCTCCCGCAGTTTGTTCAGGAGAGAAAAATCGGTCCATATTGATCAGTGACAGAGCAGTGACACCGACGCCTGTTACCATGGTAATTGTGCACAAATATGGCCACGAATGTAATTATTTGATTACGGATTCTATGGTGAAATTGAGACAAATGACAAAAAGATTTTTGGTTTCTGTCAAGTAAACACCAAAAGTTAACTGTCACTCATTCAAATCAGTTTTAAGTAAGAGCAGAACAACCATCAGGATCTGGACCGTCTGTGTCTAATGTGAACAAAGGCTGAACTTAAAGCAATTAAAAAGTGAGTGTTGAGTTGAAACTTACATAAAAGGATGGCCCTGGAGCCTTTTTGTGATCTAGAGGAGGAAATAAATGGCGGAATTAAACTGCAATATCAAGAGGCAACACAACTTTACTTAGAAATCCTGAGTGTGTCACAAAAGACCTGTCGCAGACAAACACTCACCTCTTCTACCAACGGTAAAACAGCAGGGAGGGGTATCCGTGCAACTGTTTTCTTTATTACCACATCTTTGCGAGTTTGGAATACTTTCTGCAGGAGACCAAAGGAGAGAAAACGTTATTAAAATGAAAAAAAACAAAACAACTATTTTAATAGTTTGAGGTTCGACACCTAGTACACATGAATTCACAGGGCATTTCAAGCCAACTTAACTG
The DNA here is from genome assembly GCA_016785235.1 of Pseudorhombus dupliciocellatus. Classification (NCBI taxonomy): domain Eukaryota; kingdom Metazoa; phylum Chordata; class Actinopteri; order Pleuronectiformes; family Paralichthyidae; genus Pseudorhombus; species Pseudorhombus dupliciocellatus. The sequence goes on along the minus strand of JAFBJW010000191.1, from coordinate 524,126 downwards.
ACTGTAAAAAGGTTTCAGAACATTGTTTGAAAAAATATTTTGCAAGTTCAATTAAAATTTTAATCCACAAAAAAAAAATATATATATATATATATATTTTTTTTTTTGCTTTCTGAAATTAAAATGATCTGAGTCTATGGACACATCTGAGTAGAAAACTGGACTGGATGTTTCCTATTTAAGGATGCTGGCCTCAGAGCGGAGAACTTACATTTAGGATGTTGGCGTCTTTGCTCTCCAGGCCCTGCACCAGCAGCACCGCAAAATTGTCCGTCTGTAAAGAGGCCGTCCCTTTAGGACCTCCCTTCTCAGTGGAGACTGTAGACAGATCGATTTCACCAAGTCGCTCCGCTATTGACATCTAAAGAAGAAAAGTCAACCGAAATTAGCTCAGTTTAATTGCTACATTCAACCTTTCTCAACCCGTTATGTTTGAACAACAACAACAACTTGAGGGATGACATCAGCTGTTTTCAGACTCTTTCATGAACTCTGACGCATGTCTATCTATATAAACTGGGTCCAGACTCATTTGCAGTTTGCCTTTCACAAACTATACAGCAGGAAATTCTCAGGCAATGTGACAACACAGAATGCGTTGAAGGTTCAAGTAAGAGTGGTGCAGCAGACAGAGAGAAACCAACTCTGCACAGACCACAATCTCACCTCTTTGGTGTCTGCGTCCTTTTTCCTCTTCTCTGATCCCTGTGTGGGTCCCTTTACTGGGGCTTGGTGACCAGGAAGCCCTGGGACCAACACTTTGCTCTTGGCATTGACAATCGGGGTTTTTACCTGGAATAAGACAAATGTATTCTCTGTTAACTTAAGGCACAGTTAGAATTCATCAGATGTGCTCGTGGATCAGAAGGTAACACCACAGAACGTCTGAGAACATGTCAGTTTTGAGAAAACAAACACCTGGTTGTTACCTTGGAAACGGTGGTTTCCATGGAAAGGGACAGGGTGGTCAGAACATCCCGCGTCAAACACACGTGTCTCTCTGATGTGTTAATCTCCTGGAAAGGTGGAAAGGTGAAGAGAGGTGAATCCAATCCAAACAATTCTTCAAGGCTGACAAGAACAAGAGTCCTCTGGATGATGACATTACATTTTGTTCTCTAAGGTCAGTTGAATTCATCTTTATGGCCAGCCTGTTTTCTCATTTTCAGATTCCTACAGTATAAATTTGACCCTTTGGTTTTACACTTGCACCTTTTGGAGAATATATTATTACATTTTTATTGAGCTTGTTTAATACTCTAATTATTGCTCCAATTTCACTGATCTGACAGTTTTTATTGTAGTGTTGACTCTGTTCAAGACTCTGCCGTCGACACTGAATGCCCATTTTTTTAATAATAGAAATATAAACTGAGTTTCTAAATAAAGGAAAAATGTGCAAAATTAAATCCTGAATTTGAAACTTTGACTAGAACGTCACTGACACGTGTAAGGACAGGAGGGTACATCCATTCACCCACGACACGTGCGTACTCACCACTCTCTCCATCACAGGCTGTAGGTGGTTGCCATACGCCAGCAGCACAGTCCGACTGTCGGCTCCGAGAGCTGCTGCCAGCAGGGGGATGGGCACCGGTGAGTCCTTGGTGTCTGACATCTGCACAGTGCATAAGGCTGACAGGGGCTTCTTGCAGGGTCTGCGGTGACATGGGCAACGAGCACAGGAAGTTTCCTTGTTGTAAATTAATGTGCACCGAGAATCAAATGACGCACAACAAAATTTAGATTGTTGCCTCGGGGCTGGCGGGAATTTTTCCTCATCAGAGTGAGTGTCATTTGCTGGTGGTGCAATGTCCCCTAGCAGCCATTAGGGAGCAAACACAGCAACAGTGAGAGTGAACAAATATGAAAATTACTTTAAGACTCCGTGGAGGAGCAGTGCATCTTAACAGCAGTTTAAACAGGGCTGCTCAGGAGTTCAACTGTAACTGAACACTTTCAGCCGAGGTCATAAGTGTGGACACAGGAGAGAGCACAAAATTCAATGTATAGCGCGCGCACACACACTCCAACCGCACAGTAGCTGCTGAAACACTTCATCCATCTTGTTCCCTTCCATTGGCAGATGTTGCCTAACGCAGCATTCAGAGTTCGAAGCACTTACCCATTTAAAAAGTGCTCAAAGAGATGCAACTGTCCGTCCTTGGACACCACTGCCAGCCTCACCGCCTGTGCAGACAAACAGCACACATGAGCATCTGCATAGTCCACAGGTGATTACAACAGAGGCCTCACGCTAGAATTTAGTTGAACACGTCTTTCACTAGGCTTTACATTGTGGTACAGGTACAGTATCACTGCTAATAGACGTGTCACCTCTCACCTCTTCCTTGCTGTTAGATGTAAGAAGATCAATGTGCAGCGGTTCGTCCGTCAGCGTGAAGGACACCACTGAATTCTTGTCCTTTCCGTCTTCTCGTACTTGCCTGCAATGCGAGAACGTTGTATTATTTCAGCCATAATTGAAGTGTCTTCGAAAGAAAAGTGGCCGAACGACAATGAAAAGCTTCACAAGCCCTTGGCTACTCACCATACACTGAGCAGCCGATCGTGTGCAGCACCGGACAGAAAGTAGAGGCCATTACTGTCGGGGGGTCGTGTGGTGGCAAAGTGCAGGGTCGTCACAGCTGTGGAGTGGCCTGTGAATTTCTGCAACAGCAACAAGACGGACAGGTGAGACAGTAGTGCTTTAAAAGGGGAAAGACTGGCCTCCATCGTATTATATATGACAACAGAAGCTGACGTCGGTCTTGAGGTATCACTCACCCTGTAAACCTCCTTGGTGTCCAGATCCCACATCTTGATCGTCTGTCCAGCTGAGAGCAGCAGCTTCCCATCGTGACTCACACACAGACTGGTCACTGCTGCGCGGTCTGCCTTCCACTTGCTGTGTCAACAGTGCAGCGAAAAGCAGCGGTTGGTAAAGACGTTTATCCATTTTATACAAAATGAAAACAGTCAGACTATAAACCTTTATTTTTCACGTTAGTCTACAGGACCAGGAGCCTGCTCTATTCCCCATCACCTAAAGCCTCCAAGTGGCACTTCCTCTATTCTGTTTCCCCATCACTGTATTTTTACAGCTGCATTCAGCCGTTTACTGTTGCACTCCGCCTGACAGCAGCAGGAGATGTACAGAGCACTCAGCAATCTCCAAAAGCATTTTGTGGACAAAGAGCGGGCTTTACAGAGCATCAAGTGAAGATTCATGGTGGCATCAGAGGTCATGTACCCACTGGCTGAGCAGCTACTGTATCAGTCACCCGAAAATAGTCTACATGAAGAAAAGCAATTTATGAGGGTACCGATTTTTATGGTATGGCTTGTGGGTCCATTCACAGCCTGCACATTGTTTTAACTCCCAGAGTCAGAGCCATCTACTTACATAAGACAGTTGGAGAAATGTTTTCACATATGTAGCAAATAAACAATTGTGGAAAAAAAAAATCATCTTATGATCATGTTTTTAATCTCCGATATTGTCTTGTCAAACAACGTGATAGATGTTAGTTGGGCAGGTATGAACCATAATCCAGATTTAGGATAGACTCACTATTTTCTTCCATATGCTAATTTGAAAAACATGCTCTTACTATTCCGGCTGATACTGACCTTCGCATCTTGCCCGTCTGCAGATCCCACTCAATAATGTTTGAATCATCTGAGCCGCTGTACAATAAACTGTCTTCAGGGTGCCAATGGACACAATTCACTCCTCCACTGTGGCCTCCATCCTGGCAGAAGACGGATCAGAGTTAGCAGAGGTAAACAAAATTGTCCCATTATTCAACAGTAAAGGCTTCAAGTGGTAGCAATGCATCACTTAGATATTGCAGAACAGTCCAGGGTTCGGCTCAGGGAATTTGTTAATGTAAGTAACTGCGTGTCTGAGGTGTTTGACAATAATTCATGGACATTTTAGAGGCTGCAGTTTGTCTGGCCGTTGACTTTTGATGTTGTAATAATACATTCTTTACATTCTTGTAATTGCTAGATAGCACTGGGCAATCAATCTGATCATGGTATTTTCTTGTTAGCCCATCCATACATGCAGTATCAATATAGGAATCAAAGCCTGAACCAACAGCCTAGACAGCCTAGACTTTACAATTTTTTTTTTTTTTTTACGTGAAAGTGCTTTAATCACCATTCTTTTACTTTTAATTACCCGGTCTGTTTGCTCTGAAGCGAAGGAGACCTCTCTGGATAATTTGGTTAAAACTTCAAACCTCCTGAGTGAAGACAACTTACAGGATCAGAACCAAAAACCAAGCAATGAGAAATAAGCTGAGCAGCTCCCCTAACTGCCAGCCGTCCCTCCTGGCGCTCCATGTCTATCGAACAGCATCAGAGGAAGGCTGATTTGATTTACAACGTACAACTGCTTTCTTCTGGTTTTATTTTACCAGTTTCAATTTCCTGGTCCATTTGTTTTGAAGAGGAAGAGCCCTCTGTGGATGATTCAGTAAAACATTTAATTTAAATTCATTAACAAATACAGGCTGGGATGGAAGTGAAGAGCCAGCTCTCACCTTATATTACCATCATTGACATGAGCTGCAAAGAGTGAAAAATGTTGCACATTTGCAAAGAAAATTCATATTTGTGCATGTCTTCTACAAGTTGAGAAAATCAGAAAAGTTTTGAGCAAACTGAGTAACACCTGAAGTTACAGCAAGACCAGTCTCAAAAATGTCAGGCAGAATCATGAACAGATTCATATTTAAAATTACCTAAATTAAAGATGAATTGTATTGTCAGCTCAGTGTGGGTGCGATTTCAGGTTTAGGATTCCATCTCACAGAATAAAACAACTGTAATTTTATAGGTTTCTCTGGAAACCATGGACTGCATTCATATGCACTACAACATACAAATCAGTGCAACTCACCAAGGTACAGTGCAGTGCTCCCTTCATTGCACTGTATATGAGGACTGTACCCGCTGCTGTGCCCATCGCCAACAGGTCTGCCTTCTCCTCGACCTGTCCAGCCTCCGATTTCCTCTTCTTCCTCTTTGGCCCATCCTGGAACAGACACAATGTGATGCCTCTCTGAATATAAATAATTGCATGAACAGGGTTTAAATTTAAGGCGTTACTCCAACACATCGGAAGCAGATAAATGCAAAATCTATATTTGAGTGAAAGTATTTTTGTCAAATGAAAACATAATAATCATGGAAATTACTAAAATGAAACGAGAGATTATACAGCATTGGGACACGCAGGGTTATGCATTTAATTTCCACTCACAAGATGAAAACCTAACGGATCATGTGGACAAAATGACAGATAATAAACCGAGTTTAAACTTTCAGGGTCTTTCCTCCCTTCGGTGTCATGGTGGCACGCGCTGCTCAGGCTCTGGCGAGCTAATGCTAACTTAAATAACTTATTTATTCCTTGGTGTAACGACCCAGAGACATCAGGAAACGCGTGTTCGTTTTAATGTGGCTGGGACAGTGATTCGGTGCCGTAAATTCCACCAGAAAACGAAAGGTGGGACGTTGTCCGTGATTTCTCAGTCTACCATGTGGGAGCAACATGTGCGTCCTGCGCAGCTGCTGAGAGCTAACTGGCGGCTAACGGGGCTCCGCTGCTAGCGCTCGCTGTGTCAGGCGCACGGACGCGGCCGTCCCGACACCCAGCAGCGGGCTCCGGGCCTCGTTGACACGTCCTTGTGTTTTTAAATAAAAGGCGACATCTTTGTGGCTCCGACACGCGCCAGTTTAAACCAGAAAGTCCCCCCACAAAGCCCCGCAGGCCTCATTAGCTCCTGAAGCTAGCAGCGGTCCTCCGCCTCACGTACCTTGGCTGTCCGGCATGGTCCCCAGGCTATACAGGTACAAGTAGCACTCAGGTGGGCTGAAGGCACGTATTCTTGGTGGAGCGTTTTACTGTCCGTGTTCCAGATGCGCAGTCTGCCATCTTGGGCGCACAGCGCTAAGTACTGTCGCTGTTTGGGCGAAAAGGCGCAGGGTAGCTGCAGCGGAGAAATGCCAGCGTCGGCCGCCATTTCTGAAGCCCTGCGTGCGTCTGCGTGTCGCGTTTACACCGAACCACGTGCGGCCCCGTGGGGCGCATGCGTGGTAGCGCGTCAGCGGAGGCGCGCTCTCATTGGCTGCTGCCGCTCAACGAAGCCGCTTCACGGTCCCTCGGAACAACCGAAACTGTGGGTAATTGTGGCTAAATATTACGCTTTAATACTAGTGACTACTACTGTACTATTACTGTAAAGATCATTACAAAGTAAATTCAGACATAAATCATTTACCAATGTAGCCTTTTATTAGGCGTCAGGAATTATACAGTACCAGCGTATTTATGTCTGCATCGCACCCCAGTGGGGTGTCAAGGTGTCTACACACGACTTTTGCTAGTACGTGAATGCAGCAAAAACAACAACTTCAAATCGGTCTCTCACGGGCGGAATATTTAGTTCTACTTCTTACTAGACTTTTGTCTGTGGATATAAAAATAAAACAAATGCATTAAAACATACAGGACATAGTAACCAGCATTGTACATTCCAACACATAACATGTTGACGTTCCCCACGGGGAGGGTGTGGGTGTTTCATGGTTGCATAGTTGTGATGTCTCCCCCTGCTGGTTGACCCACAGTACTACGTCTGTCGATGAGTGATGACGTAGATCACGTGTGTTTTCCAGCATGGTGACCTTCTCTCTGTAGAAGCAGCCGGGTCCAGCAGAGCTCCGGAGGAATGACAGTGAGATGACCACAGTGAGAGGGGAGTGAGTGAAATGTCTGCCTGTTGAAGTCAGTGACCCTGTTTGCATACTGTTAACTTACTTTATTTCAATAGCGGCAGCTGTTGTCGAGGGTTATTTCTGGAGCTATGGCTCTAGCTGCGGTTCCGGGTGCTGGGTTTGTGTTTGCGCACAGACTGGTGAGAGTTTGCACATGCAGTCAGAGACATGTCAGACACAGGGACTCACTCGTTAAACTAACAAAAACTGGGGTTAGAACTTTTTCGGCTGGTTCTGTGAAATATAATGAGAAGGAGAGAGAGGAGCCAGACCCATCCGACCAGAGCACCAAGCTGAGACCCAGAGAAGCGCTGCTGCGCAGGAGGAGAGCCCTGTCCCCTCTGGAGAGGATCAGCAGTCTGCTGCCTCAGGATGCTCTGAGCCCGGAGGTGATGCAGCTGAGAGAGCAGAGCCAGGGCCAAGCTGAGGACGGCTCCAACACCCCAGAGACACTCACACAACTGAGTGGACATCCTGAGACAGCACCTGAAGGGGAGGGATCAGATCCCCATCACGCCGCTGCAGAGCCCGACACTTCAGACAGGTCAACGCCAGCCTCTCTCCCAGGGGAGAACTTGCTTGTGCCTGGGGAGCTGCTCGTGGCCGAGTATTACAAGAAAGGGTGGGTGGAGTTCAGGAAGATGTTCCCTCTTCAGACTGGGAGCCGTCTGCACAGCAGCTGGGGGTTCATCTCGCACGATGACATAGCTGGGCAGCCTGCAGGTCGGTTCCTGAAGACGAGCCAGGGCGTGCCGCTCCTCATCCGGCGTGCCAGTCTGGAGGATTACGTGCTGCACATGAAGAGGGGGCCGGCCATCGCTTACCCAAAGGTATTTTTGTCGCCTTTCTTAAAAAGCTTGAATAAACCTCTCTCAGAGAAACCGTGGAATTTTGGAACTGTCTTGTTTCCGCCAGGACGCAGCCGCCATGCTGATGATGATGGACGTCACAGAGGGAGACAGAGTGCTGGAGTCAGGATCTGGGTCGGGGGCCATGTCTCTGTTCCTGTCTAGAGCAGGTCTGTGTTTGTCTGTTCACCGTTAAAATGGAAGCACCTTCAGAGTCATGTTACCTGAAACGTGTTTGGTTAAAGGAATGTGTTATGTGACTGTTATAGAGTGAAGAATGGATTTGATCACAGTTTGCATGCTCTTGATTTTTCCAGTCGGGTCTAAGGGCAGCGTGGTGAGTGTGGACATCAGGGAGGACCACCTTAAAAGAGCCGTGACAAACTACAGACGCTGGAGGACATCGTGGAGCCTGAGCCGGGGGGAGACGTGGCCCGACAACGTCCAGTTTCACCACGCTGACCTCTGCACGGCCTCCCTGCTCCTCGCTGGACAGGGATTCCATGCGGTCAGAATTTTAACAACTATATCGATTCAGTGTATTGCAACTGTGAATTTAATTTCATGGCTCATTCGCCGGATGGATTCTGTCTGTTGCAGGTTGCTCTTGACCTGAAGGACCCTCACCTGGTTCTACCCACTGTGATTCCACATCTGTACCCCGGAGCTGTGTGTACCATCTACCTCGCCAAGTGTGTACTTCATGTCTTTCTACGGAGCCAGACCTAGTTTAATTCAAAGTTCCATAAAGACACAGTTTAATATTTTAAGAAATAAACTTGATATCTTTCCTCCTGTGAGTGAGCAGAGTAGACTGATACCAAACGCCATGCAGCTAGAGTCTTACATGTGCAGTAACATGAGAACCTTTACCTGTTTCCTGACTCTCCCAGTATAACACAGGTTGTCGACCTGATGGAGGGCCTCCGCGTCATGCCGCTCCCTTTGCTGTGTGAACGCATCTTTGAGGTTCCAGTCCGGAACTGGCTGGTGGCCCCAGCCCTGCAGAAAAACGGCCAATACTGCACCAGGAAAGCTCCAACCCTGGACGAAGAGCAGGAGCATGAAGATGAGGAGAAAGAGGAGATGACAGGTGAAACTGACAAAGGTGACTTAGAGAAAACACACTACTTTATCTGATCTGAACCCTGAGTTTTTTTTTGGAACATCTCCTAAATTAACCCCATGTTACAGAAGAGTTGACCACAGATGGACGTCCAGCCTTTGGGAGTGTTCCTTTTATCGCGCGGCCTCACCCTGTGCAATTAAGCCACACAGGTGAGATTTGACTTCCACAGTCCTGATGTAAAAAAGTTACAAATGATGATGATGATGAGGCACGTAAATGATCGTTGTCCCTTTTTCTATTTTCAGCGTTCCTGGTGAAACTGAGGAAGTGTGTTCAGTAGCTGCTCTTCCTTTAAGGAGCCCTGGAGGAAACTGATCATATTCTGTCTCTACTGTAAATAACCTGTAAAATAAAACAGATGATGTGACGTCAGTGTTAGTAACAAATCTCAAAAAGACCGGTTCAACCTTTTATTGAAAACCCAACAGGCAACGTTGCAGCATTTAAAGGGCACTAACACAAACACATGCAGGTGAATTCCAGCACAATGAGTGACGAGTATTAATCAGTGGCAATTTTTAAATTCAAAAGTGACTTATTAGCGGCTTTAAAAAAAAAAATACTGAAGTGTTTTGGTGAATAAATAACAAATAAATAGATAAGTATATAAATAAAAAATAAGAGGAACTCAGTGCAGGTTGAACAAAACTATACAATAATACTCTTTGCCATATTTCACTCGAATTACCCTGGCTCATTCTTACCATTACTTGAACTACCAACTTTGTTCTGAGCAGCTGTGATGAACTCAGCGCCACGTTTCCAGAGGAGGTGAACACACACTCTGAAGTTACACTTGTGATTCAGGCCTTTGTTTAAGACTCAAAGACGAGTGAAGATAATTCACACTACTTTGTCCGTGCAAAGAGGGACGAGGTGAAACTGGAAGCGGAGACGCTCTACTCCTCGCTGATCCAGTTCATAGAGGTGTCGAAAGAAGATCCGGAGGAAGACTCATCCCCTGGACAGAGAGGGAGGACAGAGACATGGAGTTAGGGACACGACACAGCCAAGGAAAGCCTCAATACTTTGTGCCATGGACACAAATGTATTCCAGAGATGTGCCTTTTTAAGCAGATACTGGGAACATGATACATTTAAAAAGAAACATGGAAAATGCTCTAAATCCGAATTATGGGGGGGGGTCATTAATAAGATGGGATAAATCCTATCCCCAACATTACACTCATCCTGTGCGAACTGAAGTGTGTCTCTTGGAAATGGCACAATCTCTTCAGTTTAAATTCCTAATCCTGCTCTGTGAAATTCCTCACAGGTGTAATCCACCTGAATCGCATCGACACACAATCCTGGAACAGACTGAAATAAGAGGAGGAAATGTTTTCACTCATTGATTTCCATAGAAATGTGCAGCTTCATGTTTAAAGAACAAAACAGGTGTAATGGTTGTTATTGCTTGGTATGAAACAAAGCGTAATGTGCAGGCAACAGTTTGCTGTCTGTGACTGGGGGCAAGTATCAGTTTCAGACAGTAAAGCCTGATTGATGATGATGCTGCTGGACACAGATGCTCATTTAAACTCATACTAAACCTCAAAGCCACTAAAACTCTGAGCGTCAATCTGTCATTTTATTATTTTTGCTTTCGTTATTCGACATTCAGCTGTGTGAAATGTGTATTTCATGGCTCCTGCAGGATCTGGAGCCTTTTCACTTTCTACAGTTTAGTTGGAAGGAGATACTTCTAAACCCATCAATACTTCTAAAGGGCATCTTAAATGAAAAAGCTTATGTGTTCAGCTCAAGAGGTTTTGTAGAATTGGCTTCACCATCATCCCGGCCTAAAGCCATAAGAGGTAATGGGGCCCAGATCAGGGGCAGCCCTGTCCTGAGCTCTGCATTAAACCTTCACATCGAAGAGCTTCCTGAATCTAAATGTTGTTTTTGTCCTGTTGACCAGCAGTCAACGATAAATACATTTAATCGTCATGGATTTTTTTCAGTTTTCTTCTATTTTATATTTTGCTTGCCCATTAACTATTATTTAATAAAAAAAATAATCCTAATCTTATTTGTCTGTACACACACTTCACAGGACTGTCATAACTATCATTTTTATTTAGGTCTAATTGAAAGGACTTGTCACAAACAACCAGGGATTGCTCATAAGTTTTGGAGCATGTCTGATGGGAGTTTTAGAGATGTATTGTTTTTAGCTCCTCCAGGACGTAGTCTTGATACGTAACTGAATAATGGATTCACCTCCATAGTACTGAGTTGACAGTCAATGTCCTGATTTTAGAGTTGGGAAGAGAAACATGTCTGTATTAGTGGTACCTACTAGGAACCCCTTCAGCACAGCAGCAAGAAGAAGACTGGATGTGGATTTTAGTCTCTGCCATCTTCCTTCCAAAGGATCCGGCCATGTGCGGGGTGCTCTCCAAAGTCAGCAAGGCCGTGAGTGGGGTTGGATATGTGTTGCTGGGGCTCTCTACAGAGGAACCTCCGCTGGGATAGGAGAAGCCCAGGTCCTGGTCTAACCTGGTGCTGTGGTCACAGAGGAGACAGGTGACCGGCGAGGAGGAGGGCCCACGAGGGATTGGGATGTGGTCTCTCTCACTGTACTGTCGCTGGGCTCCGCTGTGGTGCTCTGATCTCTCCCGCTGCCACACAGAGTGAGCGGGCGCAATGGCCATCACCTAACAAGGAGAGGGAGAGCGAGAGCGAGAGAGAGACAGAAAAGAAAATTCAGCATCAACAGCAGAAAACACCAAGACAAAAATAGAGCAGAGATCAGATAACTGGCATTAACCCAAACCAATAGATATTGTACTGTCCAGCAAAGACAAGACCGAGGGAAACACCATTTATCAGTCTCCTCGGGCAATTTAACTTGCGTGCACCTCTTCGCAGCAGCGCCTGCTGACAGCCGCTCTGTACCCGAGGCGAACCCACAGCTTGTCTCGCTGCTTGAGGAAGCAGGGAAACTGCCTCCTCCAGTTCTTTCCCAGTGCCCATGGAAAAATATCGTACTTGGTCACCTCCTCGTCCTCCTCCATGGTGTTGGCGAGATACCTGGAGACGGAGTACACGAGGTGGTTTCACTGCTGCCAGCAATTCGACCACGTTTGCTTTTCCTCTAAGACTTACAGAGCGATGAAAAAGTTCTTCCTGGTATACTCGGCGACAGCGAAGCCTGCCCTTTTGAAGTACACAAAGGTCATGGCGAGAAGGTACTGATGAATTTGAAAGAGAGAGACAGATCGGGAGTCAGTCAACAGCAAGCAACAGAAAGCTTCAGAAAGAATTTGAAGCCTAATGACTGCTCTGCCTTGTCTGTCAGTTTGCGGCAGCAGTCCGTCCACAGGAAGTCTTGTATTAGGTCATCATCTGTAAACAGATTTATTTAATATCAGCCTCTTCAAGTACAATGAATCACGTAGACTTTAAAGACAGCTCTGATCATATCACTATTCACCAAACAGTCTGAAGTATGACGCCATTTCCTGATGGTGGACGACAGTGGTTGGGGTCAAGGCCACTCTGGCGTTACGGTCCTCATCCTGCTGCTGGCTCGGCGTGCTCTTTGCCGAGGGGCCCTGGGCCACTTGGCCATTGGCTCTTTTCAACCGGAGACCTCTCCTGATTAGCAGAGTGTTAGCGCTGTTGGGTTTGACCCGGACGGTTACTGAGGGAGGGGTCTGGGACCACCTGTGTTTGTGCTTCATGGCGGAGGTCAGCGGAGGAACAGGAGGAGCGAGGTCTGTTCTGAGAGAGGGGGGCGAGAGGAGAGGTGGGGGTCATATGAGCAGACAACATGAAGGGCATGGATTAAACCCCACAGCTCACTCATTTTAAATTGTGTGACTGTTTTGGGGCCAAATAAAAAATTTTGCTTAGGGCCACCAAAATCCTAGGTCCGGCCCTGGCAGGACCTGTTGATTAATTTCCAGAGCTTGAGGAAAACACAGAGGGGACAGACATCTTTGATTGTGAAAGAGCAGCTTGTTAGGATTTCGGAGGACCGTTGGACCCTGGTGGACACATGAGCCCGTGAGTCTGTTTAGCCCCAGGTCATCATGACGGGCACTTAGCTGGCAAGCTAAGCGGCTAGCTACTGCCAGCCCCAAGAAGCTAACCCTCACTTCATGTGAACCCTGCGTGTCCCAGCCTGGACTCAGTCCTCAAACAGGAAGTTCAGAGTAAAATAAAGTCACTGAGGACAGGAGCAGACTGACCTCAAACACGTCCTCACGTCCGCGGAGCTCGGCTGAAACCCCCCGGTGCCTGAAACAGGGACAGGACCCAGCGGACACACCGACCCACCCTGACTGAGTGGAGGCTGAAGCAGCTCCGGACACCGTCACACACCGAGGAGGACAGACACGTCACCTTTCACGTGGGCGAGGGAGCAGGAGCAAAGAGAACCCATCCATCACCTCCACAGGACACCTGGCCGCGAGGACGCGCTTCTGGACCCGCGCCATTCGCACAGCTCCGCGCGGGCACGCGCACGCTTGTCGCGCCCCTCTTTTATTGTGTGTCAGTGTCCCAGCAGCTGACAATATATATGAAATATTACATATAAAGTATTGTAGAAAGAGTATTATATATAAAGACAAAATATATAAAACGTCTAATTTTTTGGTTACTGGGTATTCTATAAAGAGTATTATCGATTTTATTTTTCATAATGAGTGGATTATACTGAGTATCAAGGGCAGAGGAGTGATCTGAATATCTGAGCAATTTAAAGGGTGAAAAACAATGTAATTTTGAGCTGGATAAAACACACACGAGGAATAAGAGAATAATATAATTTAGAGCTAGAAAGATAACTCCAGATGGCACGCTGTAATAAGAGAAATTTTTAAGTGAAGACTGGACAGACATGTTCATGCCTCTGCCAGGCAGTGTGAAAAAACAGCCACATTTTGTTCAAAGCTGAGATTATTAAGTGAAACCAAAAGGCACTCTCACCCAAAGGCAGTAGTTTGTGGTATTGCAAAGCTTCACCGCTCCACTACACTGAGAATTTTAAACACAATAATCTAATCTCCAAATATAACATCTATATTTCCATATCATAAAGTTGATGATAGACCATAACAATCCATGCATGTTCAGAAGCCCCTTGAGAGTGAAACACTTTCCCCTTTATTTTGATGAAGTTGACTTTCTCCCAGTTCTGAATGGGAGGATATTGTTGTGTCGGCTATAAAAAGCCACCTGAGGCCAGCCCTCATTACACAAATGAGCTTACAGACTTACAAGTAGGTGAGTTTTATATGCTTTAACGTGACATATGTGCACGCTGGGGAGTTCACTGAAAGCCCCACTAATCCTTTCAGCTGCTTGTTCTTTGCAAGATACAGAGGGGTGTTTCAGAGCACCCAACGAGGATATTTTTATAAACATGACGACTAATATGAGGATTTACATTACCTATCTATGACTGCTGGAAGGGATTTGTAAAATGGATTTATCAGTGTTTTGTTTTTTCAGCTTTCTCCTGGAAAGGTCTCTTGTCAGATTCAACAACCTCGGTCAGCTGAAACTGACAGATACAGCAGGTGGCTAAGGACTGTGACTATTCTTTCCATCATTTACTACGCTGTCAGCTCTGCAGTGCTGGAGTCTCCAAGACGGCATAAAAACCTATTTCTTTTAAAAAACATATAAAATGGGCTGCTCACCATCCAAGGGTAACAATTTTGGGACACTGGGTTCCCTGAGGAAGAGCAGAATGCTGCTGGCTGCACCTCAAGAAAGTCCCAGACAGTCTCTGCTTGAGGATGGAAATCTTCGAAATCCAGCTCTATCTACAGATGGGGATTCAAAGGAGTGGAAGACAGCTGGACAAACGCAGGTATTTCAAAAGGAGGCCCACATGACCCCACAAAAAAAGAGTTCTGTGACTGAGCTTGCACCAGAGGCAGTAAACATGGATAAACTGGGGAGTCAAGGAATGGACAACAACACAGTGTCCCAGAGAAAAGAGAAAATTCACGACACTCAGGATGCGATCGAGAAAAAGCCTGGCAGAAAAACAAAGAAAAACAGAGGTGGGAAAATTCTAAAAAAGAAAGAGAAAGACAAGTTATGCGCAGAGAACAAAGTGGACTTCCCAGAACCTCTGGTAAAAGCTCACCAAGCTACTTATGCCTTTTTAAATCCAAGTATAAATAAGTATGATGATCTGCTCGGACTTTTGGAACAAGCAACCCAAACTCAGGTTTCTGTGCAGCCAATGGTCGCTTTCATGGCCCTGCGCTATGAGGAAATAATTCAGGGCCTGGAAGAGGTAGCAGAAGAGGGAGAAAAAGTTTTTAAAGAAAATGGAGAACATCTTGCTTGGACAAGTCCAATGAAAAATCTTTCATCTTCTCCACCTCTGAAGTCTGTCTCTGCTAATACTGAGCCCCCACCGGATTTGTTGCAGCAGCTGCTTCAGTACACCACACAGAGAATGCGAAATGTGAGTCAGACTGTTGGTGGAATTGGGGATTCTGCTTTGGAGGAGGCAGTGGATTACTTTGCCTCAGTTTCAGAGCTTTTAGAGGAGAAACTGAAAGTCAAACGCACAGTAGAGACCAGGCTAATGCATCTCTTATCTCGTATTGAAATGGCCTCTCTGCGAAAGCCTGGGCCAGAGGACTCTGCTATCCTTAGTGAGGACAGTGGCATTGGGGCTGAGAGTGAATCGCTTTCTGGATATGATAGACGCCACCGAAGGGAGAGCTGTGAGTCCACAGGAACAAATAGAACTACACCTTGTAGTCTTATCGGACACACCTCCATTAACAATACACAAGTGGTGTCAAGGAAAAAGTTTCTGAGTCAAATAAGTCCAAGTGTATCCCTCACCTCTCTCAACTCACTAGATTCTACCTGCACCATCATGGCTAATGACCAAAGAGATTCTTTACTAGGATCAGTCTCTTTAGATGATGAGGAGGAAGATGACAATGATGATGAAGATGAAATGGAGAAAGACAAAAGAGAGGTTCATGTTAGATTTAGAACGCAATCAAATTCTCCACCTGTAGAAAAAGAACGGCAGCCACGCCGCCTACTCCCAAAGCGCCTAGAGAATCCTCAAAATGCAGACATGTCTCTCAAAATGAAAAATGCTATGAGTGGTAGGATACAGTTCGTCCCATCACAGAATGCTGGTGCGAAATCGAAGGTGGCTGGCAGTCCTAAAACCAGCAGACGCCAGTGGACAGATGAGGAGGAGCGATGTCCGAGGAGGCCTCAATCAGCAGCACCTGTTCGAAAGGCAGTAGTAAAAAAGACTGCAGTGTCTAAACAGCAACGTTCCCGGTCAGCAGAATCCCTACGGAGCAAAGGTGAAGATCCTACTCTACTCGAACTAGAGAGGACGCAGAAGGAATTAAACCAGAGGTTGCAGAGGATGGGTAAAAGCAAAACAGGAGTAAACACAAGAACAGCTCCACTGAGGCAAAATCAAGGAAGCTCACCAGCACAATCTCCGGCAATGAATCGCAAATCACTATCCTTAGAAAAGCAGAACAATCCCCAACCACCTAAAGGCAAAGTTGACTTAATCAGGACCAACAATAAAAAAACGGCAGTAGCCAGTGCTGTGGAAGATGATACACAAAAGAACAACAAAGCACTCAAGGGTCCAATGAAAGCCACACCACCCCCGAGCCCTCCTCCATCACCACGGCCATCATCAGGTCTTCGTCGAGGCAGGAATTCAGTCAAAAAACTGATTGATACCTTCAGTCAAGGAATAGAGGACCTTGATAGTCCTAAAGTTCTGGGGCCTCTTGTGGGAGTGCGTAAGTGTGGTGTTCCTGTGTTACCTGGTTTAGGAAATGTGGAGGCTGTGCTAAGTGCTGGGATAACTAGCTGTAGGTCTGGATGCTCATCTCAGAAAAATGATGAATTAGATCTGGAGAGTCTTCCCCCACCTCCACTGGAAGTACTATTGGACCACTCCTTTGAGGGCGCCAGAAATCTCACATCTGTTACAGGAGATGATGGGGCAACAAAAGTCGGAAAGTCGCCTCTGTTAAAAAGGACTGTCGTGTCGCAAAAGTTAAGGGCCTCAGTTCAGTCAGTGACAGTACTGCCAAGTAAAGGAGGCTTGCCACAAGCTTCGAAATTGAGTTCTCTTTCTAGAGAAGATCAACAGGACCCATCCACTCCATCAAACTGGAGCCAACAAGATGCACACACAAGAGACTCTTCAAACTCCCATTTAGAGAGATCAACAAGTTCTGTAGAAAACAATCTGCCCTCCAGTGAAGAAGGATTAGAAGGTTTTCAAGATGGTGGCAACTTATCAGTGCCTGGACCAAACAATTCAACGTCCATATCGCCTCCCTCTTCAGGAGTCAATAGCCAACCACCTGCCACCCCAACTAAGTCCAGGAGTCGAATGTTACCAACCACACCCTCTACACCCAGCAGTTTATATCGGAGATTTCCCAGTCCCCATAACTTTAAAAGGCAACCTACTCCACCAAATTCAACTAGCCCCCCAGTTAATCGAGAACTCTCTACACCTCCAGGTGGTCAGAGGAGGCTCCCCAGCCCACCTGTCACAAAGCAAAACATCTTAGACTCAAACTCAGCCTCATCCTACCCTTTCAAAGCACCTTCTCCACCTGCCTCACCAAAAGTTCAAAAATGGTCAAGAGAAAACAGCAGTGAAGACTCGTCTAGTGCTCGGATGTTCAGTAATGCTCGTTCAGTCTTCTGCCCTGTGTCCTCATCCCTGTTTGAAGCCTCCATTCCCCAACCCCCTCAAGCATGGATCTCTACCGGGGTGTCTTTTGTCACACGCCCTTCAGGAAATCGTGGAAGGCTTCCAGTATCTGTTCATGGACCTCGACCGTTTATCAGACGTAGTCATTCAGACCGAAGGCCAAGTCTAACTCTACCACCAAGATCGCCAGGCGTCTCTGTGGCTGAGACTTGTGGGAGTGAGCCAGCAATCTGTTCACAAGGGTGAGCTTCTTTTTTTCCCTGTTAATCCTTGATCATGGCATCCATCTTGGATTGGGTTTTATTTTAAAAGTACCTTACTTTTATAAAACGTATTGGAAAATTTAGAGATCGAGTGGAAACCATACTTGTTGATTTGTCCCCACATGAACATTATTGTACCAATAATGTGTTTTTGGGAATAACTAGGAAAACAAAGCAGTAATAACATTTTTACAAAGTAACTGAGTGAACTTGTTGCTAATCACAGTAATGCACCAGTCATGATTACATATGACACCGCTCCACCTCGCCCCACTTCCTTAATTGCTCTCGACAACTTTCTGCATTCTTTCTCATAGGGTGGACGATGAACCAGTCAGGTACAATGACCCGTGGGGCAGCCAATCAGACCTCAGAGCTACACCGCGCTCTGCGTCACACCCGGATCTGTGTGTTGTCGGTCAGGCCTTTCACAGAGACTAAGGGAGGCCAATGAAGGGCCAGTGGGATTATGGATTAGCAGGCTTTACAAAAGATTTAGAGTGGTGGTGGTGATGGTGTTTATTCCACTGAGAATAGACCAGGAGCTAATTCTGTCCACTTGTTGTGGTTGCACACCACCACTTCATCTTTAATTCAAATGTGCTTCAATGTTATCTGTCTAAACCTCACTGGAATTTCCACATATATGCTTTAAATTTTTATACAACACATACATACACACCCTTTGCAGAAACATTTTCCTTGTCATTTGCTGAAATCTAGACTCTATCTAGCTGTCAATACCTTAAAGAAAAGTTAAAGAACGGTGTTATTTTTAATTTTTTTCATGTTTACTTTTTGCTATTTGTTTGTTAATAAATGGCCTTGACAATCACTTCTTATTAACTTCTTTCAACCAATTTGTGTGTTTTATAGATGTACTGAACTAAACACTGTATGGTTGGAATACTATCTTTTTGGTGAAATTGAAAAATATTATCTTTATTTATTGAAGGCCCAGTGTGTAAGAATTAGGTGAAAGGGATTTGGGAGACATAATCTTAATTTTGTTTATGTATTCTTTTTCTTTTTCTTTTTTTTTTAAATTTTATTTTCATTGCCCTAGAATATTCCCTGTATATTTAAATATACTTTATATTCACATCAGCAGCATTTTGATTTCATGCTGCTTTATGCTCCCAAATAGTTGAAAGCAACTTCAACTGCACACATGAAGAACTCATAAAAACATGATGCTGGGTTGTAGATTGAATTGCCAGACAACAAATAAGATGAAGGCTAAATATAAGTGTCAGTATGAGTAATTTCAACCATATCTATTCCATATCTATATTCCATAAACAGAGCCATGAGAAGTTTGACTGCTGGTCAGAGAAAAGTATCACTAAAACAGTTTGTGATGAAAATAATCACAGATATTCCCTGTTCAATTCCACTTCCAACTGATTTGCTTGTAAAAAGAAATCAAACAAAAACATGTGCTGGGGAAATTATGATTCCATCAAGTGCCCAAACAGATAGAGCCTCATGCATATAAAGATCTATTATCACAGAAAACAAAATGTTCATGTTCTTATCCTTCGGTGATTCCTCATGTTTCAATACATGCCAGCTTTGGGTTCAAATGTATCTCAACATTTAATTCTGTTTGTCGGTCATATTTGCAAATGAAATGAGCAACAACTGTTTCCAGTGAAAGCTAATAATGGATTAGAGTTAGGCCTTCAGGCAGAACAGATCCAGGAAGACACCTTGCCCTTTAACAGCAAGCACTGAATTTACCACCCCTGTTAGAGAGGAGAGGTGAGTATGTGTGTCATCTAATAGCGTGCACTAAAAGCAATAACTGTGTCCACAGTGGGCAGTGGTAATTGTGGTGCAGCCTTTTATTGCACAGACAACATCATCATCCCCAATATCAAGTGCGTGGTTGAGGCATAGATCTGAAAACAGGTTGTTCAGAAATGTCAAGGGGAGGCGAGATCCCAGTTCTTGAGTCCTCCAGAGAAAGATATGCCATGTGAACAATATCAACACTTTAAAACCTATTAGTCCCTCTTCAGACACTCATATCACATCACATTACACATGGCTTATTACCACATAATTGAAAGTGGATTATAATAATGCGTGCACCTTGAATTGTGCTGATGAAGACCCTGTCAGTGGAGTTATTTACTGTTATTCCCACATGAAATGGAGCCACACTGAACAAACACTGATTGTTTTTCCTTTATTGAATAAAACATGAGCCACTTTTGAACAATGTAAGCCAGTAATGAAAAAAATGCATCAACAGAATGAAGGCAGCCAAATACTGAACATGACAACCAGTAAGTCTTTGATGTGGGAATCAAAGAAACTGAAGTAATTCAGGATAAATTAATACTTTGGCCTTGGTTTGCCACCGTTGGTTTACCACCAGGGCCAAAGGTGTCTCTCTGAATATTGCTGTAACATTATGTGTGTACTTCTCTCTCTTTCTTTATATATACATTTCAAACTGCCAGTTTTACAATTTAACCAGTAACATGGAAACAATGGAAAGTCAGAAGTCCCTGCCATTTGTTGTGCATTATATAAACAAATATTGTTCTCTTAATTTATTGAATCAATAAATCTCAGGGACCACCATTTCTGCCCATAGCTAATAGCTTTATTTTATTTTATTATTTT
Source organism: Pseudorhombus dupliciocellatus (assembly GCA_016785235.1). Taxonomy (NCBI): domain Eukaryota; kingdom Metazoa; phylum Chordata; class Actinopteri; order Pleuronectiformes; family Paralichthyidae; genus Pseudorhombus; species Pseudorhombus dupliciocellatus. The sequence continues at coordinate 503,753 of JAFBJW010000191.1, read as the reverse complement.
CAAATGTATCAATAACAATCAACCAAAACATTTATTGTCCTCTAAATAATGAGAGAGTAATGAGAAAATGATTTTCTTCCCCTGAAATGAATAAAGCAATCACAGTAAGTGAGTTTCAGTCATCTGGTGGTGGATTACCAATTATCAATCCTTGGGTTCACTCACTTGGTAACCAGAGCAGCCTGCGTGCAGTCACGCCTGCAATGAAGCCTGTTGTCCACCAGAGGAGTGTCTTGCCCCACAATCCGCCTCCCATCATCCGTCTGGGGCCACATGACATCTGGTTGCACAGACGCAGCTGGAATGCAGATGCACTTTGTTATTGTTAGATTATGAGATTAAAATAACCAATTTATGGTAAATATCTCACATGTCAGATGACATATTTGCAGATACTGAGAAAAACAATCATAAACCTAACATAAACATTGATTGCAAACAGACTCTTTATCTTTTGCCCATGATTATCTGAGGTGAACCAGTAATCCCAGTTGAGATATATAGATTACTGGGTTGTGTACAGGGATAAAACTGGGATTTGTTGTGAGCAGGGGCTGCGGTTTCAGCGTTGCCATGGGTACATGTATGACGACACTGAACTGAAATGAAGTTTTCTCTCTACCTTCTATCCAGTTGACTCTCTGGCCTCTGTCTGACCGGCAACTGACTGAGGTCAGACCACTGACGCTGCCATCGCTGCAGCCATGCTATTATCCATGATGGAGTTCTGCCTGCTCCCTCATCTGGCGTATTCTATCTTTTGGACTTAAAATCGGGTTATTAATCAGCTCCCATTTCACAACCCTGTCCCCTAGAAATTACATTCCAGCCTTAAACTACAACAGGGAATCTATTTTGTAGGAAATGTAATCTCTGGCTCGATTGAGCTTCAAGGTGAGGTAATTTTGGAATAAATTAAGTGCTACTTTTATTCATGTCACCTGGAGGAGGCTGGGGGAGGATCGCAGGTGTACAACTCAAGAGGTGAAACAGAAGCTAAACAAGGCTGACACAGGAGATGGCTTCACTGCTGCAGAGAATTTGTGTTTTTACTAAATAAACTCAATGTAATCCTAAAGTTTTAGCTTAATTTGATCCGACATATTGAACAGGCTAATCAATGTGAGTGTAATTTTGGAGACAGCAGCCACTCGGGGCCACAAGTGGCAACAGGCACAATCTGATAAATGAATCTTACTTGATGAAATATAGGAAACAGATTGCTTTGAAAAATGTTCACTGTCATGTATTTAATTTTGTCAGGGTATTCCGACTTGAAAATGGCAAAAAGAGAAGAAAAAAAAACCTTGCTTGTTAGTGTCCAGATCATTTTTATGCTGCGTCTATCAAGGGTCAGTTTGGTTCATTGCTGAACTAGTTAACTTTGACAACATCACATCACACTAATATTTGAATAATTTCTTGCCCATGTGACCATGCCTCTGAGTAATTGCACTGACTTTGTATGCCATCGTATCAAAAGAACAACAGGGCTCGGGTTTGGTGGGAATGCACCGTAATAATTCCTTCATGCAAGAGCTAGTTCTCGAGCTAAAGTTCCAATAATAGATAACGTCAGTCCATCAATGATCAGATGTTAGTTTCTGTTTATCGCCGGACTGCTCCAGGGGCGTTGGGGGTTAAGGGTTGTTGCTTTGAAATGGCCAAGCACTGTGTGACTGATATTTGTCAGGGTTGCCAGGGCACAGTGCTTTTCAACCGCTTCAGAAGAGAACACCAACCCTGCTGTGCGACCCAGACAATTCAGAAACAACAACTTCCGTCCCCTCCTGGGAAATGTAATATTGTTCATGTTCCCAAACAGTGCTCGTCCTAAACACAGCAATCAGTGGACATTTCTGACCTCAGCATGGCGTCCCTGTGTCCTGGGCTGAGCATTATAACAACAGGAGGAGAGGAGCACTCAGACCCACACAGTGGATGGAAAAGCAACATTGGCAGAGAATGACAAAACTTAAGTTGGTGTGTTAATCTGTAGACACATGAAATGAAGTGTAATTAGAAAACACAGGGAAAGAAAAAATAGACATGTCAATATAAAGTATTCATAAAATTTGTATTAGCATTTATAGCTATATTTAGCACAAGCGAAAGACTGAAACGAGCAACAGTTTTGTTTTTGTGACTTTAAAAGCAGTCACGTGCACCCAGGGGTTTTTAATCAATCTGAAAAACAAACCCGTCGGAAGCTTCTCCCAGCGGAGGAGAAAACACCGCTGAGGCAGGTGTGCTGAAAGTTCAGCCCCTGCGCCGCTCGCTCCGTATTTGAACACCTCCTAATCAAAGCGTGGAGTGTGCCATGTTATTCATCGGAGGAAAATGGCGAGTTAAATGATGTAGTGATGTTGTTCATTATTTTTGGGGTTGTTTCCCTGTTAATGGGATGGAGCTAACATGATATTTACTGAGTGAGCTCCCCCCTCATAATTGTCGACTCCACACTGTTATTGCGTGTTTGTGCAGCCTGTCAGGAGGTGAAATCAGCATTTGCTTTGCCCTCCAAGCTCTGAAATGGATGTCATGGCTCCGTTGTCTGGATCTGACGGCCTCGCATCAGTTCACGTGCGACTGCACCCAGACACAGCAGACAGGCGGACAGTAACAGGACGCAGAAAACATCACATAAACAGGGACTGAACGGTGACTATTGATTCTTTTTGTAGGTAAAGTACAGAAGGCTGGCTCCCGGGGGGGCGGGGGTCACATGTCCTCCATCTAGTATTCTGGAAGATGATCCTCGAATGTTCTAGTCTCAGTCTATGTGGCTATCATGTTAACATTAATCTGCAACCATTTGGTCCAGTGGCTCCTCCAAGATGGCACCAGCTGTCATTGCAGGAGATCTCTGCCACTGGAGAAAACTGCACTAACGTTATCTTTAAACTCTCCTCATCTTGAGCCGGCCCAGACGCCATTCATTACACACAGAGTGAGACCAAAGCAAACACACAAGTCCACATTATCTCTCTTTCCCTCCCATGTACACAGACCAGCTTCTCTGGCCGGCTGGCAGATACTGAACTCTGTGTTCCATGGGGGCCCAGAAAAAACATGACCCACCAGCTGCCATGGACGCCTCTTATCAGACCCCGTGTGTGCTCAGTGTCGGTCCGGACATGGCAGCTCCTGGATAATACTATCTGATAACTGTTTGTGTCAAATGGCCCTAGCCTGAAGGTGAGCTCTGATGCAGATGCAGAGATGCAGAAAACACGGCCTAATGGGAGGGCTGGACGTGACGAGCATGCAGCAATTTCTGGCAAGAGGATTGGACTGAAAATGTCTTGTCTGCCTGAGTCACTGACGAATCTTATATGAACACATTTAAATGTTTATTTGTTAACATTATAATTCCACATGATTTCCGACTGGTTATTCCCTACTCAATTGAATAAATCAATAAATAAAATGAATTTTTAACACACAGAAGGCTTCTTTGGAATTTGTTGGCTGCTTGGAACCTGGGCCGAGTAAGGAAATATTGAATTTTAGTGCAGCTCCTGTTAAAGCCAGTGCACAGACACAATGCACAGGCGCAGAATCATAGGTCAAAAAATAACAAGGCTTAATCAACAAAGAAATCAGAAGGCCAAGCCTTAAACACTGCTCACGAGCAATATCAAAAAATACAAAAACAGAAAATCACTGTTGAAGAGGAAACTGAAAACTAAGGTCCTGACTCACAATGGACGACAAAAGACCTGGCAAGTTGGAGTGAGGACATGCATGAGGACACGGCACATAACACGACAAACATAACACAAACCAATTTAACTAAACCCAATCTGCATGTTTTTGGACTGTGGGTGGAAACTGGAGTAAGAAGAGAAAACCCACACAGGCACGATCCTGGAGACTGAATGATGATGCTGAGCGACTTACTGGTATCTCTCACTCCAACCAGTGGCACCAGAAAGCATTGAGTGTCTATTGTACCCATAAAGATGTGGCACATATATCCAGAGGGAAAGCAGAGGCCTCCGTGCTGAAGCGTGCACCTGAAGCACCATCCTGCAAAACCTGTTTGACTCTGAGAAATGAGGGTAGTTAGAGGACCCTCATAAATAAACATGAGCAAAAGCTGCTCTTATACAGGGAAGTGGTTTGATAAAGAGTGCAGCGACGTGAGACATAAGAGAACCCGGTTATGAATACGGCCCCGATGTATATTAATCACGCAGGATAAATAAAATTGACAGTGTTTATTTCATCAGTGCAGAAACAGTAGCTCAAGTGAGGCAGCAATATTTGGCCCCGAGGCAGCGGGGAAGTTTCTCCATTCACCACTATGAGTGAATGGAGCGGAACGGAGAAGAAGCGCGGTTAAAAATATTGCTTCCATTATGTCCACTGAACAAAAGAGGACGGCGAGAAAAAAAATCACACACTGTTGAAAGTATGCCAGCGTTCATATTTCGTATTAATGGACCATTCGCGAATGTATTCACCAGCAGCATCTTTGTTCTGCTTGCATATACCAGTGTCTTTCATCGGGTCAGATCAGCTGTTTCTTGTATTGTTATCCAGGCGCCCTCAGGCGCTCACACTGAGGGAACAGAAAGAAACTAAACACAGGCTAGAGTTGTGTTTTTCTCACTGAAAGGAGAAGAGTCTCTGGGGTAGACTGAGAATGTTCTTAGATAAAAAAAAAATATACATCAAATGCATATTTATGACCGTATATAACAATGGAGCTGCCACCATTTCATTGCACTATTCAAAAATGAAGCCACAGTATACCCTGGACAAATGCCACCATCTTGCACCAATGGCGTTGGAAGCAGGAGCCTGAACAAGTGCACATCCATCATGATGTTTCCCCCCATTATAGCATCAAATAACCAATTAAAACCAAACTTACTGCATAAATAAACACACTATAGAATGTCTTTGAGGACCCATCAATGTGGATAGGGAAGGTCAAGAGTTTACATTTTTGGGAGAGATTAGATTTTTTTTTTGTCCCAAACAGCATAACCTAAACATTAGTACATCACATCCTACTGTGGCAGAATTCCTAGTCCTATTGGGCTGTATTCATAAAGACGATGTCTGGGATATTACATAATTAATTCTTTAGGTAATTAATTGCTTAAATGGAAATAAATCCTATCATATTATGACATAAAACAAGGAGAAGTGGCACAGTGCAGGCCCAAACCACAATTAATATTTATAACAAAGTAAGTTCTCTTCACAAATTTGACATATCTGAATTAGTTAGGAAGTTATCTGTATAGTATCTCAGGTTCAGGTAGAAACAGACAACTGTTGAACTTTTCTCCCACAGTGCTGTCGAATGGTGTTACTATTGCTACCTTTGTCACAAAGCTAAGATTGATTTCCATTTTTTAGAGCTAAAGGCAGAGTCCAACACCCCGCTGCATTCATAAGCAGGTTTTGTTATTTTATTGATCTTCTAGAAAAGAAAACAACAATGTTGATTTTGAACTGTCTCAAGCCCCGGAGCTCTCTCCATCCAGGGAATGTTCTATCGCCTCCTGCTCTGCCGCCTCCATCCCCATGCTAATTCCTCTTCCTGGGCTGAAAAGAAAAAGCCCCATTGCCCATACAGCAAAGCTTTGAGATTCCTTATTGACGACAAAGACTGTCTGTTTCATTATGAGGAATGTGAAAAAAAGTTTTTTTTACCAAACAAATGTATAATAAAGTAAAAAGTAGTTATACCTGGACACTCTGAAACAACATGTCTGAATATAATTAACACTGGCCCCCTGCTGAATTTCTTATTTTCATTTAATTATTACATTAACTCAATTCTCTCCACTTGTTCTTTCCTTTCATGTTTTTTCTATTATTTTCACACTTGTTCTGTTTGTGTGGGTTATGTTCTCAACAGTATCTCCTATGTTGTCGGCCTCTGTGAGTAATTGATGGAAGCCTTAGTTGAACTGCAGCCCCCCCCAGCATGGAGTGTGTCACCGTACTTAAACCCCATGTATAATAAATAAAGTTGAGTGGAGAAGAAACACCTGGCGCGAGAGCAGCCAGATTCGCTTGTTATCTCTCATGAATTTGCGTTGGCATGTTTTTCCCTGACCGCCAAGGTCACGGAGAAAAAAGGTTAGGAAAGCACGTTAATCTGATGCTGTGCTCTGTTAATGTTGTGTAAGTGCACTCGGATGACCCTGAAAATCATAGGGATTTTAGAGGAGAGGGCAAGAGTGCATATTCAGCAGCGCGGGCGCATTCACACTAACAGTGTTGATTGGATCGGGGCTCAAAGTTGTTATTACAGTTACGGCGGATGCTGCGAATAAATAACAATACAACGCTGGAAAGCTTCTTTACACTGGATGTGTGACCTGGTTATTAATAGCTGATGTTCAGTATGTGCAGGTTTGTGTTGGTACAATGTTCCCAACAAAAGTTCACCGTCTTTCGAGCCGCTGTTGAATTTCATGGGTCATTTGCATTTAGATAGCCGGGAAAAAAAGAAAAAAATCTCCTATGACATGAGACTTTTGTGAATGACATTTTTTTTTAGGCTTCTTAATCTCAGAATTGGCGATCGGATGATTAACACGAGCCGGTTCAATCAGTTTCCTGTGTGATAATGGGCAATAATGAAAAGAAAGGGAGCAGGGAAGGGCGAGCAGGTCAGCGTTATTATTCAGAGCGGCGGCAGGGAGAGAAATCAGCATATGAGGAATAGATCTCCCGGCTTAAAGATGCCCTGGCACCAGCGGAGACAAATAGCGTGTTTATATTGTATAGGCTAAGCTATTAGTTCAGAGCGTGAGCATACATCTTTGGACTTTGCACTAACTCACTGCATGAAGGCTGGGGTCCCAGCATGCTCTGCATCTCAATGAAACCATTAGCATTCATGGTCTGTGAAGACTGAAAACACTGGCAAACTAAGAGTGGGTGTGATCAGATAAATGCAGTGAGAGAAACCCTGTGCACTTGTATTTTCCTGCTTGGGACTTACTGTACTAATTCTCCACTTGATCATACACAGAAGTAATTTAGGCGGGTCGTCATGTAGGGGCTGCATTATCTAATTTCCCTCTGTGGTACTGAAAAGTGCTAACAGCTTGGAGAATGGCTGCAACAGATGTCCCGTGCACTGGGTGGCAGTGTTAGCAAGAGGATTCTCGGCATGGTACCTTGCACTTCTTTTAGTGGTGGTGATTAACTGGGAATCTCTCCATTGCCTTTTCTTATGCTCACTCATGTTTTGCAGCGTATCTCACACTGCCCGTCATCAAGACAGGCAAACCAGAGCCAAGATGGAAGCGTGTGCAGGAGTGACATGAGACCCTCCCTTTAAACAGTCATTCTTTAGTTCAACTATCGCCCAGCGTCCGTCTGATGCATATTTCTGTGTGTTGTTAAACACGTGACAGCCAGTCAGCCGGGAGCAGCGGACAGAAACTTGCTGGTACGACTTCATCACACCCGAGACTCAAGAGAACAAATCGAATCCTTGTTAGGGGAACTCCTCGTTCACGAGCGCAGCTGGGAGAGCAGCTCCGCGGCTCCTCCATCACAGTGTCGCAGCAGCCTTTGAAAGGTCAGGTAAGCATCTGTGACGTCTCTCTACTCGCCAAATGCCATCATGTCCCAGGGGTCGGTGGCGTGACTGACAGGGGACCTTATCTGCCAGGATAACGCCGCTACTGGTGGAGGACTGAGGGTCGCCGGAGGTGCAGGGGAGATAATAGGTGCTGGAGTGTTGAGGGCTGACTCGGGCCCTCAGGTTTTACACAGCAGTATTATCATATCAGTATCAGTACCAATCAATTACTTCACCTTGTTTTTATTCAAGTCAAGTTCAGCCCCTTTTTTTCAGAAACTACAATTACAACCTTCTAAATGCAGAACTGGTGGTGGGGCCATCAGCATAAAGCTTCATTACAGCTGATACGGATGTCAATGTCATTTCAGATCCTCACATTGGACAGACAGCATCCTTGACATGCTGATGGTGGCTGGTTAAAAATGAAGGTCTTTCAAAAGTTGAGAGAATTTATCAACGACAGAGAATTGTCCCAAACAAATCTACTGGTAATCCATCAAACAGATATTTCAGCCAACACCCAGAACAACAGTTCCATCCCTAGTGCCAACAAATACAAATTTGTCTGGCAGTTTTTAACAAGTTATGCATTAATATTAATGTTCACAGTGACACAGAAACAAACTCTGAAAGAGAGTTTCCATATCTTGACTAAAGTATCAACAAGTGTTTAGGAAAGTACTCAGTGAAAGCAAATGGGGCCAAACAGATTTCAGCTGGGGCCAGTGTCCCCTGGCCCGGCCTGTGGATCCGCCCCTGCAGCACCAAAACGCGATCAAACAGAATATTTGATGTGGATGTTACAAACATGTAATATGGACGAGTGCACGTATGTCATTTGAAGTCTAGCAGCTTTGAAGCCTGCTGCACCGAGTGCAGGAGAAAACTCAAATATTGAGCTCAGACATGGAAAGCATGGCAAACAAAAAAACCTCCAATATATATTTGTATTCACTTGGAAAACATCACCAATGTCCAATCCTGGTATGACCCCACTGAATGAACAGCAACAACCTCCGCTGTGGTGAGAAACCTGAGGAGGGGGGTTGGAACTGGGAATATAAAATACTCTTGGTGATGTTTCGTCTTGTGTATTTCATGTAAATTATACAAATTATAGTTGTGAGCTTGGGCCCTTTATATTTAAATACTCTAAATATACACATCTAGATTGATCAGTGTTCATCAACAGTGGTTTCCCATCATGCAGGTGTAATTTACAAAAACGGCTTAGACGAGTTAAAGTTTGCAGAAACTCTGTAAAAGCTGAAATAAAATTAGATTTTATTCAGACATAAGTTTATATTTAAAGCAGTGTAATTCAGAGAGTCCCAGGGAGTCCTAGAGGTGCCGCTGCTACAGGAAGTTCATTATGATGAGTTTGAATGGGGAGTATGAATGTTTTCTGATCGAGGAATTTTCACTCCAAGACAGTGTGCAGCTCCAGAGGAACCGCGGGAGCCGGGGGAAAGTCTTTGTGTGACGAAACTGCCATAATTTGAAAATTTTTAATACTTGCAAAACAAGATTAACAGCATGGGTGCTGGCCTTCAAAGTCCTTGATTGAACCCACTAACACAATGACTCATGTGGAGCTGGATCACCAGCCTGTCCTCCTCCTCCTCCTCCTCCTGCTCCTCTCCTCGACCATGCAGGGGCTGTCCACTGTTTGTGCTCGGTTTCCTCTCACCTGACGTGTCAGGATTAAGACAGTGTTCCCAACACGTGACTTCTGCTCGGAAACAGGCAAGTTGGGAGAAACCAAACATTGCTGGTGCGAGAGCAGCAGGCTTTGGAGCTTTAATTTGGATGCATATATTCAAGCCCTAGCCGCACGGCTGTCCTCTATCCTCTGGGCATTTCACTAATGCAAAGCTGTTGGGAGGTTTGTCCGCTCTGTGTGGTATTAATGAAGACACGGCTTTCAGGTGGTGTGACGTCGCTGGCAGTTGCGAGTCGTGTGTACATAATAATGACATAATTTATTTGTTCACAACACCTTACGTTTGTCATTGCAGTACTAGACAGTACTAGATTTGATTCTTATGTTCAATGCTGGACGTCCGGGGGCAGAGGAGCAGACTGTGAAACGCCAGTGTGACCTAATTACACATTCAGCAGACACAGTCACTTAAGCATTAAACCAGAGACGAGTCTCTCGCTGGCTGCTGAATGTACTTTATGTTAAGCCGAATAGTCACTCACCTTATAGCTCTTTTATTCTCTGCCAAGTCCTGGGAAAAACACTTGGGTGTTTGGCTTTATAAATGCTCTGCTTTGGGCGCTAGATGGTTATTAATGTTGTTTTATTTGGCACTGGGACAGCGGTCAGGGGGTTTCGCTGAAAACAACGTGTGAAGCTAGAACGCACACGTCATGATTCAACAAGAAGGACGAATAATTTACTGAGCTCCCCTCGACACAAACACATACAATGGAATCCGGCTCGCTGCCATGGAGACCTGTAAAATGGATGTGTTGCATCTTATTAGTGGCTTGGTGCTTCCGTCAGTTCAGAGTAAATGTGTGTTTTTAAGACTTATTTCAGTGCTCCCGCTTGCAGTCCCCAAAGGACAACACACACACACACACACACACACAGTCGTGGAGCTGCGGAACCCATTTGAGTTTATAAAAACTCTGGGGCATCATTTTAGTCTGCACAGGCAGAAACCAACACATTTGGAAACGATGAGGTGATTATAGGTAATTTGGTCACAAAGCAGGCGTGACCCACTTCTGAAAGGAAACAAGTCGCGGCTTGAAGTGTAGCAAACAACATGAATAATCAGTTTGAGGCGTTGCTGACGCTGGGCCGGTCTAAAAACAATGACGGGTGAGTATAACCTCAGAGGACGTGCTGCATCTGGCGAGGAGCAGGGAGTTAGCATGGCTGACATCTGTACTACAGTATTACTGCCCTCGTGAAGCCGGGGTGGTGTTTCTGGTTCAGCAGCTCAGTGGTATTCCAGTTTCACATGCTCACTAGTCTTGGCTCCTTATTTAACATGCACTTCCTGTGCCCTGTGATCCACCTGTAATTGCTCAGCTCGAGACAGCCTCCGAAGATAGCATCTCAAGATACCTTCAACAAATTAACACTTTCCACTAAACCAACAGGCACACTCGTCCGCGCTCTCAATGCAGAGCTCATTATGGCGCTCCCTTTCAACAGTAGGCCTCCCACTGCTCGCGCTCATTAATACTTCCCCCTCTCCAGTGTTTTGCTCTCAGCCTTTCAAAGGGAGCAAAGATTAAAAACTCTGCTTATCTTCTCCCTCAAAATCATCAACAATCGCTGGTCTGTTTCAATTCTCCCCATCACCTCTGAAGTCCTGGAGCATGATCCTGTTCACTCGCGATCTGCTCACTTTCAGAATTATGCTCCTAGTGGATAAAAACTGAGAATGAACTGTTTCTGTTTGAGTCTCTCTCTCTCAGATTTGACTCATGAAGACGTGTGTGGTCTCCACAGTCTTAAATATCCAAACTTTTCAAACAGGCCTCCTTTTTTTCCCTGAATACATCTATAGTCTAAAAAAAAAGTTAGCAATAGCGCTAATGACATTGTGACTGGACAGATGTTCGGCTTCCTTTGAACGTTTCTCCAGGTGTTCTGACTCAACGTTTTTAAGTTTTGAAGACTCATCCTAATTAACGATGAGCTGAACATGTGCCAACATTGCAGCGTAAGGTAATTCTGCTTCAACCACGAAAACTCCAATCCTAGATCCCTCTTCCTGTCTCTGCTCTGTACAAAATAAAAGCACAAGACTTGAGCGAAAAGACTCAGACGTAGTAACAGCGTCACAGGGTTCAGATTCAGCGACACAGCCTCATATTAAAGGACAATCAACAACAACAAACAGTGGGAAATACAATAACAAAGGCATCATTGTAGTGACTGTATTGAGACCATACAATGGAAATGTAGCTGTTACGCACATGTAATCAGTTGTTTAGAATTCCAGGTGGAAAACATGTTAATCTGTACTGTATGTGCATCAAAACAAAAGTATATCGTGTATATCACGTAAATGTGTATATTTGCTCAATTTTAATTCTTGTAACACAATTGATAACAGAGATTGTTCTTGATTCATCTTGAGCACTTTTTAAAATAACATTTGCCATCAGCCATTAAATGTTTTTATTGTACGTCAAGAAATCCTTTACATTTCACCAAGTTATATTTATACAATAATAGGTCCTAACATGATAATTCACTCTTAGAGAGAACAGCCAATAACTCTAAATATCCATGCTCTGGTGGGTATTTTGTAAAACATCAGGCCTCTGTCTTAAAAACAACAAATAGAGAAAAGCTTCCCTAAAGGGCTTCTCGTTTGATTTTAATATGAACTTGGGCCTGCCCATGTGTATAATTAACAGAAATGCCCAAAAATATAATAAGAAATGTCAATGCTTTAAGACTAAATGTGTGGTTCCGCTTGTGTGTCGTCAGCTCTGGTAGACAGCACCCCCCCGACACCCCCCCCCCCCCCCCCCCCCCCCACCTCTCCATTTGAACCTCCATTTGACTCCGAGGTTTAACTTAGATGTGCTGTGTAAATAAATTGACACACACTGATCTGGAGTTTTGTCAACCACATGCCCCGAAGATACGACTGGCCGTTGTTTGTTTTCTGTCTGTGGAGATATTACTTCTGTTGATGGAGCCGACGTCGAAAGCGGTGCTGCGCGGACAAGAGAACATTTCAGTTCTGCTTTGAAAGGATAAAAAAAAGTGTGAGCGAGCCCTGGGAGGATTCAGCATGAAACAAGGACAAAACGTGACCGACACTTCATTCAATCTTTATTTGTGTCTAGATGAGTATATGGCACAGATACAATTTTACAAAGCGTTTGCATAATAAAGCCTCGTCCTTCCTTGGAGGAAGTTGTGTCTCCTGTGGTGGAGGGACTGTCAGCGGTCGACTGTATAACCTTGGTAACATCTGTGTGATATTCAATAGGGTTTTGTACTTTCTCAAGAAACAATGACAATGGCTCAAGGTTTTGGATCCAGAGAGATTCTTATTTATTATTTTATTAATTATTATTTGTTTTATATAAAAATTAACACTTCATTCTCAAAATATTTTAATAATAATAGTGATGATAATAATAATAATAATAATAATAATTTGTTGCCTGTAGTCTTATTTTCTCAATATTTCAACTTTGTTTTCATTATGACTCAATTCTCTGAGCAAACCTGGATTTTCCGTGAGAGCGCAGGTGGTTTTCCACCGAGGAGCTTACTGCCTCGTGATGCCACGTCTTAATCTGCTGATGAGAGTATCAAACGGGTTTACAGCTGCTCTCTGGCTGCAGATGCATGCCGCTCACGTCAGGCCCTCCAGGTCGCTGAGCAACACTTCACACAGTGGACGCAGTACGGCCGAGTGCCCACTCAGATCGCAGATAATCCCACTGCAGAGATGGGACTGTATTAGTTACAGATAACATGGCTCATTTTGGCACCGTGTGCCAGTGGCTGAGAGAAGGACTGGCAGGCTCCGAGGGCAGCAGCTGCCAAAATGACTCCCCATGTGACGGCACCGCATGAGACAGACGCCTGCTGCCAAAGACAGAGGTGAGGTCCTCACAATGGCGAGGGTGGGAGTGAAAAAAGCAGGTCCAGACAAATATCTGTTTATTTCCTGGCCACAGAGAGCGCTCACAAAAATTTCACATGACTGAGCAACTGCAGCTTTAACAGAAATTATAAGAATTTAAACACAGTTTGCTGTAAAATGAGAAACGGCGATGTCTGATAACTTGCTATATTTAAATAAAAAATGTTTAGAATAAATCAAGCACACTTGCCCTGGAACTTATATTACATCAGATTGTGGAAGATTCAAAGGGATTGATTGTAGGTGCACAGCTGAGAATTATCTGATTCTTTCACATAACATGCACTTTCAACTTAAACTGAGAACAAAAGTCTGGCTGCCACACTTTATGCTGAGCCGATAGACTGCAAAAGTAAAACTGGAACTTCATTTAGATTCCTGATATTTGTAACTACATAACTATAAAAGCAGCCTTGGAACAGAGTCTTCTTCCAACAGGACACTTTGTGATTCACTTCATCTGTATTATTTCCCATGAGCACCCAGTGAAATATCACAAATTAAAAAAAAAAAAAGTTGCTGTGACATTTTGTGCCCAGATGAAACTTTTCCAACTAAATTATTTCAAAAAGAAAAGAAAATTCTATCATCTCTCTTCATTTTTTGGAAATTCGAATTCAAACATTTGTCTTTCACCCTTTAAAGTAAAGGTCAGTCCCACATATCAGTTTGGATAGCGTTTGCAAGGTTCTTTAAACACAGTTCAGCTTTTTTCAAATGAATTGTCAGACATTTTCCAGAATAAAAGCAGACTATGTCTAATCAAAAATTAAACTGAGACAAGTGGAGGATTCTGATATCAGTTCTACAACTTAAACATATGCATGGTTTAACAACTTTACAACTTCCTATAGGAGTTTTTGCAGCATCATGTGGCTGATAGATGGGAGTACGTAGCTGTAGTAGTTACTACGGAGAGGATTGTGATACTTAACTCAATGACATTCATTTCAAGAATCTATCTATCTGCAGTAAAAACCGCTCCTGCTGCTCGGCATAGCTCCACATCTATTCACACACACACAGCCTGGCAGATACTATAGCCTGAAGAGGAAGACGAGCGGTGGCTTCCCGTCACTGACAAACTGTGCAGTGGAGTCAACTGCCACCGGCAGCAGTGAGTTTGTATGCAGTGCACTAGCTGCTGAGGATGCAGGTATTATAGGCGAGCTACTGTCAAGTTTTTCTTCATGCGGCTGTCAGAGCAGTCTCAGCTGTCAAGACGGTGTCTGGTTCCTTCTGCAGCTACGCAGCCGCAGCCCGTGGTCGGCAACAGACTAATGAACAGGACGCAAAACAGAAGCCCCTATTTTTTTTACAGCCACCTGACAAGTTGTGTCACTTCACACCTGCATGAAAAATGTCCAAGTTCCGACAACATCCGTGGGGCTCATGGGAGAGTTTTTACATGTAGATAAGGGTTGAGCTCATCAGAGCAGTTAAATCTATATGTGATAGCCACACTACAGAGCTGCAGCTTCACAGAGGTGTCAGGGATGTGTCTTTACCTTTTCGTTACAGACTTGAACTTCGGGCTATGTTATGCTATGTTATTATTTTTCCTAACTTTCCTAAAACTTTCTTTCTCACCCCAGGTCCAGAAAATGAAGTCAATTTGGAAGTGTCAGAAAAAAGTCAGTTTCTGTCTAACTCAATGAAAAAAAAAAAAAGAGTCGGAGCCTACTTCCCATTTAGTTTAAAACGCCAGTAATGTCAGTTTGTGATTCTATAGAGAATGTTTGTAAATGTCGATCCCATTTAAAACTAATAGATACATAAATTACTAGTAAATTAAATGATAATTAGATACTAATTATTATTATTATTAGATACATTTAAACACTTTAAGAAAACAAGATGATGCTGGACAAAATGTCAAACAGCTCGTGATGTCAGCTGCTGTTTGAATTGCTGGAACATGAAAGGCTGTTCAAAGGCTGTTCATTCTGTTACTGAGCACCAGGGCTACCGACGCGTTGATGGGCAGCGAGATGGACTGAGCTCCACTTGGACAGTGAGCAGGACGCTGGCGCTCCACTGGGACCAGCAGGGTCAGATGAGTTGAGAGTCATTTTGTTTTACCATCAGGACGTTTGGTCACATACGCACTGTTTATCTGTGTCTAGTGCTCAGCACTAAAGGTTGCAACAGTTCAAAAAATAATATGTAGGCCAATGAAGTTTTTATGTAAGAAAATGTAGTTGCAGTCTGATGCTAATTATAAAAGCAATTATGCTGAATATATGTAGCGGGGCACAGAAATCTTTAAGGACCAGTTTGAGCCCAGAGCTCACAGCGTACGGAAAGTAAAGACGTTTTGGCTGATCCTCTTTCAAAGTGCTGTTTAGGGGTTAGTTAGGGTAAAGAGCTTGAGGATGCATTATGCCAATGAGTGTTTTCAGTAAGAAATAAAAGTGTGTGTGAGAGAGAGGGGTCAATGTTAAAGAGACAATGATTTTGGTATTGACTTTACATCATCTAAGTGTCCGAGGGAAGGGTGTGTGTGTGTGTGCGTGCGTGTGTGTCTTTTTGAATGTAAAGTAGAGGACACTGCTCTTCTACCATCACAGCAAATCACAGTCAGAGGCTGAGCGCTGACTTCCAGCCAGGCAGGACGTTAATTGGCACCTGGATCGAGAGGCCTGCCGCTCAGCGTGGACCTCTGAAGAAAGCTGCTCGGTAAATCAGCGGAGGTTACGACCTCAGTGTCACATGATGAGCCAGAGGGGCTTGAGGAACTGAGACAGATCATATTTCTGCTAAACGAAATGATCAAATATCTTTTATTTTGCCTTTTGCACTGAATCATTTGAAGCCTCCTGGGCTGTGATAATTAATTAAATGAAACATACTGAAGAGGGTGAATCATGGAGCAGCACTGGTGGGTGTATTCAGCCTGCCGTGCGAGGTCTTGAGAGGAGGCCGCTTTGTTTTTTTTTTTAAGGATTGTTAAAAAGGCTGAGAAGCCCCATTAAATAACACGTGCACAGACACAGCTCATCTGACATTAGCAGAGAGACTCACTTTGCCGCAGGGCGATCCAGCTCTGTTGTTACATATGAAACATGTAATCTTCCTCTTTGACTTTTCATTGAAGTTGTAGTCACAGCACGGAGTCCGTGCGATAAATGAACAGGAGGGTAATAAGTGTGTTTCAGCATACAGCGTGCATCCTTTATTTTCTTGGGGTTTGCCTGTTATTGTTTGTCTCCAAAACTGTCACTCAGACAGTTTTGTCCAGTCTATCTCAATCACTGTTGGATGGATTTCCAGAATAAAAAATAGGGCACACTCATACCCTGACAGTGTCCAGAGGATGAAGCCTGCTTACACTGAATCCTTGACTTTACATCCTGCCTCACCAGAAGTGTTTTTAATTTCTTGGTGATAAGCGGACTGATTATCAACATTTATGGTGCCCTCAAGATAATGACTGTAATTGCACACGGAATCTTTAAGGATCAGAAATATTCAAGATTCTCAGAGGATTAATTAGAATTACTTTGACATTGGGTATGCTTTCAGTCCCAAAAAGCAAATATTAGCATGCTAACACAGCTATACTCTTAGTTTCCTTTGCCAGTGGCTCAGGTCCTGACCGACACATTGCATACACAGCCTCCGAGCAAGACCCGGTTTGTCGCTCTTCCAGTTCCTAAAAGTCGTTTCACATTATTCTGAGGTATTTCTGGAAAGGGCGATGGAAGCACAGATTGATGTGGCGCCACCCTCTTGTATTCTCGTACCATCAAAACACAGCGCTCTCCTCACACTCGCTGCTCTGCCGCACACAGAGACTTGCTCTTGGAGAGAGAAACAAAAAAAAAAAACTAATCAGATCTTGGAGCAAAAACAGTTGTTTTATCTGAGACAGCTTTAAGTGCTATGAAGCTCCTGACTCATCCTCCTCACTGTCTGTATGCTGCTCTGTGGGAGGAGAAGACTCCCACTTCACAGATTTTCCAAATGTTGTTCGATGGTTTTGTTTCTTGTTGTTTTGTATCCTCATATAACTTTCGACACAAAGCACCTTTCTGCGAGTAAATGATTATTTTGTCCATCTAGTCTTCAATGGATACCATGGTTTTCCTTTGTCTATTTTACACCAATTGGGAAAGTTCATTTACAAAATGAATGAATACACGCTAATGAATTGAAAAACAATTGTGTCAATTAGCGCAAAGCAGAGCTCAGGACTTTTCCTGACAGATTGTGTTCAAGTGAACAAATAAATAGCAGCCAGCAGTTGAAGTTAATGACAGTCACATTAAGTGAGAATCAGTGAGCGGAGCTGTTTTCCAGAATTATGATAATCATAATAATACAAATAAAATCAAACCCAAATAGCAAATTGAACATCTCTGTTAAAATATACACTGGACACTATTCACTATAAACCACAAATTAGTAATTATCATTTAATTTGAGCTGGCTGCATTTCTCTTATGCTGCATTACCCGGCAGGCAAACATAACGCTTTAATTATTATGTGGGACATCTTTATATTTAGAATGACAGTCTGATTAGATTAGGGACAGAGGAAAACATAAAAAGATCCCAATGCATCCATGCATATAACACTGATACCTCTTGTCTTTTAAGGGTCATGGCGGGAGGGTAGGTACCTCCTAGATGTTAGATTATCACTGGAGCAACATAAAGAGACAAAAGCTCCTTTCAGACATGCACTGACCCCCGAATAATCTCCGGAAAGTCCCTGGAGGAGCTGAATGTGTGATGAAGTGCCCAGTTTTTAGAATCTTGTGGAATGCAAATGTCTTGTCACGACTGTAGCTGTGTTGTCAGGAAATAAATTGAGTAAGTGACTGCAAAAATATTGTCGGTCAACTTCCAGCCGGATCATGCAAAACATTTGCATTTAAACACCACTCGATGGAAGTCGCTCTGCCGGCGCCGACTGTTTCTGTTGAAGCGGATGAACTTCCAAAGCCTCCCAGTGTCTCTGACACTGAGCTGCAGAGCCCACCACAGACCACGCTATAAAAACTCTGTGCCATCTGGCTGTAGCTGTGCTGCTTCCAGGCCAAGCTGCGCATCTGCCTCACTTTGTTGCTTCTCCTCAGCAGCAGCGCACTGTGGCCCATAAAAATTTGCTTGGAATCTGAAAACAGGCCATAAACCGCGAAATAATTCATAATATCCTCCGAGCACATCTCATGGAAGTTCAGAGGCCCAAAACGCCCCTTTAAACCCTCCTAGTGGAGCAGGTAATAACAAAGCCCTCTTGCGTCATTCCTCCTGCAGTCTCTGCCATCGGCTGGTGTCAGAATCCATCAACACATGGTGGACGTCAACTGGACTTCGCATCATAGCCCCGAAAACGCTGAAAGTTTCTCAGTGATTTTTGAGAAGGCCCTTATTGGAAAAGGAAAAAGTCTTGGCTGACAGTAACACCGAGCATCAGCATGTCAGCTGGATCTTACAGCTTGAAAACACCGATGCCTGTAAATGCAGAGTGCTGGGATCTCTGACATCTCAGCAGGGAGCGCGGCCTCTTGCTGTGTTGACAGAAGCCCCCAGCTTTGTAGGCGCCACATAAAAGAGCATGTATGCGGTCTTTATGGAGTCTGCCGGGTGTGTTCGGGGAGCAAGAGTCAAATATTGATTGCTTCTTACTTAGCTGACCACAATTTAGGCAACCTTTGGCTTTTTGTATCAATCTTCAGTGCAGTGAACAGGGTTTACCTTGGACAAAAAGATGCAATGAAATAAAAGAGAAGTAAGAATTAAGTACCAGAGGAGTTGCACGAATGACCTTAATTTTTTGTGGCTATTTATTTATGTGGTAATGAACTGAGGTGGACTCATAATCATGGTTGTTTTAATGGTTGCATCTTTTTAATTGGACTTAACATTGTTCCTCATGGATTGTTGCTGTTTAAGTTAGAATACTCAGACTTGACTCAGAACTGTTCCTTCCCTCACCTAGAGTTTGCGTATTGTTACCTAACCACATGTGGCATTATGTGTAACACTGGTGAGAGCCTTGTTCAGAGCTGATGGTAAAAGTGATTTAAAGTAGAATCCTTGTCTTATACGAATGGGTTAAGCAATTAGCAAGCATTAATAATTAATACATAGAAAAATCCAACCTTTTTATTCCTCAAGTATCTCAGGGCTGCTGCACACTGGAAGATAATCGGGCCTATTTAGACCAGATTTACTTCATCCGACAACCACAGGGGCATTGCTGTTTCGAGGCCAGTTGGTGCCGATCATCTGCCCTAATAAGCCTTCAAGCGTGAGGGTTTTCGAAAATATTCTTGATCCCAAATGAAATATTTATCATAATCTGCTCCCACAAAAACACAAAATTGGAAGAAGGAGCATCCATCCATTTGTTATCTGCACATCTTATCCTGTAATGGAGCAGGAGCCAATCCCAGCTGACTGTGGCTGAGAGGTGTGAAACACCCTGGACAGGAACTGTTGTGGGATAAAGCCAGAGAAAAGATGGAGACAATAATGGGGACAACATGGAATTTCCGCTGAAAAGGCCCTCTGGGATTCGAAACAAGAACCATCTTGCTCTGTGGCAACAGAGCTAATCAGTGTTCCACAGAAAGAGTAATTTCACACATAACAAACGTGTGGGTGTAGCTGCTCCATCCCCTGAAGAATATTAGGAACATTTCTGCATCTACACTGCAGCTACACTATTGTGTAAATCTCTGACCCCCAATTATACTTTCAAGTGGCTCCACCTATCCACAACACATTAATATGTGATTATTATTATTATTATTATTATTATTATTATTATTTTCTGATTAGGATGAGAGTAAAAGACATGAGGGAAAATGAGCCCCTACAGCAGATACTCCAGTACTGTCCTCAATGTCCTCAGTCTGTGTAAAAACTGCAACAAGAATTCTCTCTCTCTCTCACACACACACACACACACACATTTATATACACATTCAATGTAAAGAACTGCAAAGTAGCCCAAAAGTCAAAGCGACAAGTGAAAAGTAGTAGGGGAAGAAATAGGAGCAGGAAGAAAAGGATTAGAGTGAGCAGAGGTGACTCAGTCAGACTGATGTCAAGCACCCGTGGAAGAAAAGAATTCTTAACCTGTGATGAAAAATGGGTCCGACTGTTCTGACCGAAGAAATATCTACCACCCTCGGAGAGCCATTATGCCATGGGGGTAGAACAGATTATCTTTTTAACAACAACTTGGCCAACTGCATTTTTTTAAAACCTGTAAAACCGTCGGAAAAGATGATGGACTCCTTTCACATCGGCAGTAGATGAGTTTGCCTTCCCTGACAGACTGAGCTGCCAGCTGCCGTGCACACTGGTAAATGGATCCGCCACGTCCCTTTTGCGGGTTGGTGCTTGCGTCGGTGTCTGAGCCTCTGTGTGAGGCGCTTTGGCCGGTAACTGTGTGTTTTTAACAGGGATCTCACGCCTGGGCTCACCCCATCTGAGTGAGTGTTTTGCTCCCAGGAAGCATTTGGGTGCATTCTCACATGAACAATGCTTTGGACTCTTTTGTGATCAGATCACTCAAGATGGAGGTTTGAGGTCTGAACAGGGTCTCAGACATACTGAGACAGACCATTCACACCTACAAGCTATTTAGATTATGACCAATTATGGACTGTGGGAGGAAACCGGAGAACCTGGAGGATACCCACACAAGCACGGGGAGTAGGTAGTAGTGCTAACCACTGCACCACTGTGCTGCCTCCTTTGTCCTCACCAGAAATCACCAGATACATGCAGAGCAGAAAAGTGAGATCAAGCCAAAGTGGTCGCGGGAGACACATTTAGGACACGCAACTCCATGTGTGAGCATATGAAACTAGAGCTGTCCGTCTCTCGGGACAGATGTTTATACCAGGTCAGAAGACTGTTCACAGCTGAGTCACAGGCATAGAGCAACTGATCCAAGGGACACTCTCTACATGAAAGTTGTGTTACGAGAGAGGAAACTGACACAAACTTCTAATCAAACTCAGCAGGAGCAACAGCCTTGTACATCAGGGTTTAGAAGTGAGCAGCCACAGGCCATCAGAGGAGGCACACAGGAGGACAGTGAGATAAGATAATCTCCCGGGGACGAAGGGACGGTGTCTTGCAAAGGTCTCGGGGAGCTGTAGATGAGTATTTCAGGGGGGAAGTTGCTCTTCAGATTGAAGATGGCTAAAGCTCGAGGCGCAGGGTGAAATGTCTGATGATTAGATTTTAGCTGCACTTGAAGTCCTGTATGGCTGCCTGAGTCACATCGAGGAAAGAAAGCTGTGTTCAGCATTGTCGCCATGAAAAAGGGGACTGGCCAGATGGTGATAAATGTTGCGGATGCTGGATTGCATTGAACAAAAACAAGCAGGAGGATTTAGCCTGGAGAAGCTTTGGGCGGAGACAGGCTTTCATGCAACAGTTCTAGCTCACAGATATTTTACTGCATTAGGCCACTGACACCTCCACTATTGGCTCAGCAGTGATTTCTGGCACCCGAGACAGACAGTGACAGCACAGAATAAAACACAGTGGAGCAGTTTGGAGCCAAACCTGATGTGACGGAACTGATTGAAGGGAGCTTGTTTTAAAAGAAACTAAAAAAGTGACATAATGTGGAGATATAGACCTGACTGAAGAAACGATTGGACATTGATTTCTTCAGGTTCCTTCACTGTTGTTGAAGCGAAGATGGTTCGTGCTTGGGTTTAAGAAGTAGGTGCAGATTTTGTATTGTACCACATATTGAACGTACCATACATTAACAATAGCTGGTAGCAGTATCTGCAGATCCCGGCTAATGACCAAAGCTACCTTCAGTTAGGGTTTAGCAAGTTTGAGTTTGGTCATGGAACAAGTTATCTGTTATCTGTTAGTCCATTGTAGAAAGACCATACCTCAGTCCAAATAAAGGCAAGGATAAACAGGATCAAACAGGAGGTCTATTTAAAATAAATCACAAAAGTATGGACAGGCTCCTGTCTGTGTCAATGTCTGGAAGTCTCTGTCTCTCTCATCTCTGCACATTCCACCATGTGTCTGCTCTGGTCTCATTTTGTTTGTAAAGGTGTTGGAAGATAAATGGAAAATATTGTGGAATCTCTCCATGGTAGTTAAACAGAATTCGAGTTTGTGCATTCTGTCGTCTACCTGCTGGTGAGCCAGGACCTCTGCCACCATCTCTCAACTGCTTTCAGCTCCGTAAGTTGAGTTCACAAGGCGACAGACTTCCAGGGCAGGTGAGGACAGAAGGAAAGGTGCAAGGGGGTGAGAGACAGAGGCGAGGCGGACCAAGTGTTATGCTCTGTGGTGATGGCATGAAGGTAGACAGTCGGGAAGGGTTATTAGTGAGCTGACTGGAGATAGCTAGAGAGTGGAAGGCTAACAGCTGTAGAAAGGACCGAGAAGTAACACCACTAATTCAGACAGTTACTCCGAGACACATTCTCACACTCAGACAGACTCTGTCAGAGGAGATTACCACTGGCCCGGTGCAGAGGGACCGGGGCCATCTATCCCCTGAACGCCCCCCTGAGACCCCCACATTCATGATTGAGTTTATTTTATATGGGCTGTTTTCAGATAAGACATAAATTGAGTTTGTGCCCCCCCAAAAAACAGTTTTATTTTTGATTGCTTGTTTTTGAGAGATGAAATAAAATAGGTATTTTCTTGATGTTTCAGAATTTGATCCAGTAAAGTACATTTATTTATTTATTTTACTTTTCATTCTGACATTGTAAATAAGTAATAAACATAACATTCAGGATTAAGGATTATGTCTTTAGCGCCAATACAGATCTGGGCTTGTATTAATTAAAGCCTCTCAAACTAACTCCCATTAATCATGCTGAAAGTTAAAGTAGGACAAAACCTATTTATTAAGAATCCCACTCTCAGAAGGGAAAGCGATTGTATTAGGATATGAAAGTGAGATAGTCTGAAATGCACAAAAGGCAAAGATTTGTATGGTGGCTTTGTGCAAAACCACGATGAGTAAAAGCTTAGAAAATGTGCAGGCACCACTTTGATACTATGGAAAAAAGCTTATCTTCCACCACACAACTCACCTCTCTACTAAGCCCCATTGCCCCTGTTTAAAACCAACCAACTCACTAAATCTGTCACTTGTCTGCAGAGGAAATGACTTCAATCTGCTTTTACTCCAGAACAGGACCTGAAAAATGTAAGATAATTACGATCCAAATCAAACTTAGATTCATCGTAAATCACTGAATCTGACAATATTAATAGGTTTGCTTGCCTGACTTTTCTTCCAATGCATTGTGGTCTCACATACTCTGATCCGATTTCCACAGCGCTGAGTCTGGAGGATGGTGTGGCTGCAGCCATTATCATTCTGCTGCAGGGGGGAATGAAACACTCTGGTTTTTTTGTATTTCCTTGAGACCAATCACAGTTTTCTTGGGCGGTGCTAAGCTGACGATGCAGTGACAGTGTCCTTGCAAAATATTGCCAGGGTGAAACCCACAGTATGTTGTTGCATGATCCAACACTTCCTCCAAGAGATTTTCTCCATGACGCTTGTATATTCAATAACTTAAGAAGATAATGTTTCCCTGATTGAAGGGGATTTTTCTAAGAGGCACATAAGCAGAGGGGGTGTAGATTGATGCATGACACTGGCCAGGTGCAAGCAAATAGAATAGGCCATAAATAAAGATGGATGACATGACACCTTCCCAAAAGCCAAATTGTCTTGATCAGCCCTGTGAATTTCATGTTCTGGTAAGTTATGTGTTGATGACTTTTTATGCTGTAGAAATGGCAGTTGACAGATGAGACTGACTTGGTCGAGTTCAATTTGTTGGTGGGACCATAGACTCAAATGACAGCAAGATTGCAAGATGGTGGCATATTCAGAATCTTTCAGCTTCATTTGCGTTGAATGGGAGGAAGTGGAGCCATGTTGTCCATCTTTACCCAGTCTATGGCTCATACCCACAATTTAAACCCAGTCCATTTGAGCTGTGGAGCAGAAAGCGGATATCAAGCTGAATGCATTAAGGTGACAGACACATGTGTATAGAATGTGATGTATAAAGCCAAGGTTATCTTGCTTTCCACTAAAGCGTTTTTATGACCTACGGTATTAATCAAATCACTGGAGACCACAATGCTTTAAGACTGAATCACAGCCATGATAAGATCAAGAAAACCCACTGACTCAAAAATAGTTCAGACTCAACTCTTTGGCCTCATGACAGCACATCCATAACGGATGTCCTTGCCATGCAGCAAGCCATTATGAGAGGGGAACAGGAGGGGGCTTGATGGACAGCCAAAGGGGAGATGTACCCGTGTTCCACCAACTATGAGTGAGCTGATAGACTGCTGAGTAGGACCAAGGGTTTGAGGATGACATGTGATGATGTGTGAGGGGATGAGGTGTTAAACCCTTTGCCTCAGATGGATCTGCTCTTCTCTCAGCCTGCTGGGTGAAGTAGAGGAAGAATATATCTAAATGTTGCTCTTAGACCTGGAGCAAATTCAGTTTCTTAAAATACTGTCTCATAGCCTGAGTCTGTGTGCTGTAAGTGTGGATTTCTGTGTGTGTCCTTTGGGATGGATTTATTCTGGCATCATGGTATGCAAATCATAGTTTCTTCCATCTACCTCTGACTCTACACACACATACTCTCAAACAAACATAAGCACAAGCTGATTTAGGGGACTCGCATCATCGCCCTTCCTTGACATACAAAAGGAGACACGTCTGAATGTTCAAATGATGTGTCCCTTATACATTCAAGGTTACTGAGCAATGGTGGATGTGGTTACAGTAATGTACCAAAGAGAGGGGCAAAAAAACAGCAGGTGTCCAAAATACCATCTCGGCAACTCTCAAAACGTAGTTTTCTGGATATATCATGTATCTATTGGCTACACTACCCCCCCACCACGATGTCCAGTACTAGTTTTACATTTTGTCCATATCCATAATCATTCAGAAGATGTGGACAAATACGGACGAAAGTAACTAAGAATACAGGTATATCCTTCCTTAACATGAGTCCTGACACCAACCAATAAACATGTTAATCCAAACCTTTGTGTTACTGTAACCTGATCCTTTCCCAAGGAGGGCACAGGTCTATTGTTCCTACTTTTGTCCCCAGTTGGACAAGCTGGTCTTAACTGTGGAATCTGTTCCCACTGGTAGCCTATGGCACAGACTATAGCACTATTCTCTACATCCACACACACTGACTAACACTTCTTCTGCCCTGGGGGTTTGTAACCTAAAGAAGTCCCCGGAGAAGAACCACAAGCTTAGTCCCCCAATTTACTCTGCTACTTTTTCCAGCAGCTGCCACATGCTGTCTGTCGAGTCGATAACTGAGGAAGGTCTCGGAGAAAGCAGTCTTTCCCATTTGCTACCTCATTTTGTCTCTCTCACATGAACTTGGACAAATGGGCACTCTGTCACGTTTAAAGCTGTCCCTCTCTTTTGTCCAGCGTCTCAATTCAGTGCACTGTTATTGGTATTGCTTTGTTGAAACCCTGGTAAAATAAGTTCACTACATAGTGGAACTGAACCGTGGTAAGAACCTGCAGGTGTTTCCCAGGGTGGACTGCAGACATGGACAGATACACAGGTTCCAGACAGGCGCCTGTAAGTCTGGGAAGAAACTACAGCCTTTCAACAGTTTTGTTTACCAAAACCACGTCATCAAGTGTGATGGATGAGAGCTGTGCAAATGATGCAGTAAAGTGTCAGGAGTGATGGAGAGGAGAGTGAGCAGCTCATATTTCGGCCAAGTGTCCATAGCAACACTAGAAGAGAAACTAAGCTAATGTCTGTGAAGATTGTAAGAGAGGAATTGGACACGTTCAGCAGTGGGTAAGATTAGCAGACCTGCTAAGAACACAAATATTGCCCAAAATGTCTAAAAGTAATTAAACAATTGTTGTTTAACATTGTAATGGATTGGAATTGATCTCCAACAGTCCTTTTAGTGTTTCATTGATTTTGACTCTGGACTCTAAATAACTAGAATAAAATAAATAAGAACTGCAGATCACACATTTTGCCAGAACTTAATTTTGATGATTATGATTACATTTTATTTTCCTCAGTTTGTGATGGTCTGCTCTGATTTATGTTTGTGTGACAGGTCAGACGATTCCTGCTGCCCTCGCTCCTTTCATCTCTCGTCTCTCGAGTGCAATGCTTGATGGTATATTGCTCATTTAATGACTCCAGGCTGTAAACTACCCTTCAAAACATTCAGAGAGCACTACAAAACTGTAAATTGCACTCCACAGTGGAGTGTGTAGCGATTATCGAGTGATTTCAGACACAGCCTTTTCAAAAGAAAACAGGACATAAAACAAAGTGACAGTCTGCAAAAGGTACCGGTGAAAAGAAAATCAGTGAAAAGAGGCAAAATACAAAAAAAGCTAAAAAATATTCGAATACAGACTTCTTGCTCCTACACACTGCAACTGTGTGAACCAACACCAGGTCGTTTCCTGAGCAGGCAAACAAATGAGGTGGCATCAAACAATGTCATGTGTAGTGGTAATATGTGAAAATAAGAAGAAACAACCAATTGTGCATATTTGTCTCATTTCTAATTAACGTTGGGACCCTAAAACATGAGTAGAATGTTTTAACAGAAAAAAGTACCACGCTGCGCTCAGGCGGAATTTCAAAAAGAAAAGTCTTTAATTAGATGCTTTGACTCAGTGTGCGAACACAAGACCCCAGCAGGTCCTGCGTTGAGGTTTTGATTAAATTAGAAACAATTTCCAGTGCAGGGGAAATTTGTCAGGAAAGCACAGAGGGAATGTAATTCCACCAACTCTCAGCAGTCAGATGCTCATTCCTGTATCATTAATGATTCCACAAAGATCATTAAGTTTTGACTTTGATATAAATATCAACAAACAAATTGGTCAAGAGTGAGGCGATAGATCGAGAGGCCCAAACCTAGAGTGAGCATGCTGTATATACAAAACCATGATGGCCACACTGCAAAAATGTAGACTCATAAGGGCATAGAAATGAGTTACACAGACAGAAAAGCAATTATTGCTGAACTCTCTAATTTAACATGGAGGAAAAAAGAAGGCACATTTTGCTTCTCTGGGAATAACTGGTGACGCTATCATCATGGGTTTTCCATCAATATGAGCAGTGTGAATTACAGTCTACAGGTTGCTATGGCGCTGAAGGAATCACTCATTCCCATGGTCTGCCAAGCCAGAGAGAAACACTACCAGGCCTAACTCTGAACTCAGGTCCAAACCTTTAAATATGTTCAATTAATTATAAAACTGCTGCATCAGATACAAGTGCTTTGTTACCTTGGGTTATTGCAGCTGGTATAACCTACTAAAAGAGTGGTAGGTTCCTACAGGACCACAGAAAACCTTGTCACAGGGGAAATTAGGTGCCTCTCAGTAATGGACCTCTTCTAAATATAAATAACAATTATTCATTCTGAAACAACTCACATGACCTTTACGAAACAGCAAAATCACAATGAGCATGAACGCATCCGAGATATAAGAAGTAGCCAGAGGAGAGCCGAGGTGATAAGCAGCATTCATATGCAGAACGAAAGGCCAACGAGATCATTATTTCTTTTAAGGACAACAAGCTGCCTCATCAAAGCCATTTTCAATCCGAGAGTGGGGAGGAAAGCTGGTAGTTACAATTATCTCATCCGTGGGGAGACTTGGCTAATTAGGCTGAGAAGAGCCCAGAGTGGACTCCTCAAGTCCATCAATGAAAGCCAGCTTAATGAGCCAGAGGTTGCACTGAAGAAGCACATCTGCCGGCTTGTCGTGCATGGGGTATTGGTTGGGTGGAGAGGGCGAGGCTGCAGGCTGGAGTTTCAGTTAAACACATCCCCCCCGTGCAGCTGCTGCAGCAGCAACGAGGCGAGGGATCGTCTCATCTTCACTGACCTTTGAGAGTGAAGCTGGCAGGAACATGGGGGATATAGCATGGCCGCTGGAGAGGACTGTTTCAGATCTGAATTCACACGTTTGTAAGATAATTTCTTGAAATAAATGTGCTAATTCCGTCTCTCTCTCTCTCTGAAAAAACTCTCATCCGTATGTGTGCAATTTAAGAAACTAGTAGCATTTCCTGAGTGTGCACTGTGTCATTGAGAAACACTTTAAGTGAATGAATAAAATGAAAAAAAAAAAATTAATTATGAGGATACAAGTCTCACAATATTGAATTTTAATTGGATCTTGAAGTCAGCGTATTCAGCACAATTGCAAAGTCAGTGGAACTTTAACAGCCATACAGCTTAACATTTAGCTATCAATTGTTCAGTGCTAATGGACTCATAATGGGGGACAGGTGTCCATTATTAGTACAGACCATGCAGTGTTAATGACCACACCCAGAGGGCATTACAGGAACGTGTTATACAGCATGGGCACAACAGATTGTGTGCAACAGAGTCATGTGATTGGGCCAGGAGGCAGTTGAGGCAGAAATTTCTGTTTAAAAACTGCGTTCAACTCTTTTGCTCCATTCTTATCTCATGATTCAGAAGTCGGTAACGTTGCCACAATATCGACCATAAAGTAATTTCCTTCATTTCTGTCTGCAAGCCTCCATTTCTCTACAGATATTTATCAATTTACCCAGAGCATTTTGGATCAGAAGGCGTCTCAAAAACAGACCTTTAAATGCACAACATGTGGATGAAAACGTCAAGAATTTTGTCCCAGAGTTACTAAAATGAGACCTTCATTCAATACTGTTCTTCCCTCATCAATTGATTTGCCCAATGCACCATGCTGCACTTCTAAAGCTGGCTTTTCTACTACAACAGGCAGATCAATCATATTACATGGACAATTCACGGAAAGAGCAGGCACTGCTAAAGGCTACAATAGCACCTAACACTGCACTTAGCACGGACATATTGAACATGTTGAGTGAAAATGCATTTCAAGGTCACTTTATTGAGTTTTCTCAGTTTATTGGAGTAGTTAGTTTCTGCTGCAGTCTGCTGGTTTGGACTGTGTACTGAGCAAATTAGTTAGCTACAGTGATTTGAACCCCTCACCTTTAGCGTTAGCCTCTGTGACATATGCACGAGCCAAAAACCAAAGTTGCCAATCATATCCAATCCCCATCTGCCCGTGTGAGCAGGGAGGCCCTATGACAACAGATGGCTACAACAGGATGAATGGAAAGTGGCAACTTTCATTCAAGTAATAATGGTTCCAAAAAAGCTGCTGTATACACAGACTATTTATCATCACGCTCAGGTGCTGCGCCAGCTTTAGCCCATCATCTCTACTCCTCTTACTCAGCAGACCTGTTTTACCTTTGCAGACCACTTCAAAGAATGGACCCGGGTCAGAACTGATTTGTGAAAACGAGAAGGTGCAACATCGAGGTCAAAAGGTTCCCGTCAATTAATGGATCCTCATCTGTTTCATACCTAAAAGCACATTCTATTAATAGGTGACGGCAGCTTTTAACTATGTGTAGCATAGATGCTTTATGGAATAGACTAGATGAAACTCCAATAAGTGTCACCAGCATTCCCAAAATCCAAAGTGACATGTCGCGCTTCCATGTCACTTTCATACCTGCGATGCTAAATGCTTGGAGCTGTGCTGTTCTGCTCAGTAATGCATGAGGAGGAGGAGACACTTTCAGGAGAGAAGTACAATGCTGACGCTGTAGAGCACAGCACAGTGACAACTCCCACTCCTACGCCGTGAGAAGCGGTGGCCTCGTCAAGGAGCAGGAGAGAGAAATTTCCAAATTTGTCAATATGAACATGCTACTCAGTTAATTAGGATAAAATATCAGTTGAATACGTGTTACTGTTTCACACAGCTGCACACAGCATGAGCCTGGAGAGCAATAAGCCTGGTGTCTCCAGCTACCAGCCGCTAAATGCCACCGCACAGTGACTGAGGAGGAAAATAATCTGTTGTGTGTGGAGGTTATTTACCTCTGAACTGTCGGGTGGGCTTTAATGCTGAGTCCCAGTCTGATGTAATGTGAGCTTCTTCAAACCCTGCCATAGTAAAAGTCGAGGTTTAAAGCCTCCACTGCCTGGTGTCGGGCCGGGGGTTCACTGCGAGACCTGTGTGCCAGTACTGAGCCCATAACACCGCATTGGCCCAACACATCACTTCCATTGCTCCCAAAATACAAGTTCAACGATTCTGCTACCTGTGGAAGCAGCTCCCCCTCTGGCTTCGGGAGTCAGACACCATCCCTGAATTTAAGGATAAAATCAAAATGCTCCTTTTTCATAAAGCCAAGTGTAACAGTCCTGAACCATCTCTTACTTGAGTCTTGTTCTGCGAGAGTTTCCTCTGTCTCTTTTCTCTTCTCTCCACCAAAGCGCTGCTCAAATGATGGGATCCGTTTGGCTTCTCTAAACATTCTAAGGGGGCCGACCTTCGCTGTAATGTTCCTGAGATTATGCATATGCAAACTGAATTTGGTGACTTCAGTGAGCCTCATGTTTAAGCAGAATGAAATTGTCTGGGGTTTAACGATGATGCAACTCGTTTTCCAAACGAATAACAGCAACTTTGATCATGTCAGGACACAATGCTGCGCTCGCGTGTATTCCTAGCACATGCACGCCCAACGAGCTAACCGTTATGTCACACCAATGACACATTTGCATGTTGGTATCAGTGTGACCGTGCACGTAGCATGCTGACATCAGCACACGGCTCGAAGCCGCAGGCAGGACCGTAGCCTCTGCGCTGTTTGAAGAGAGGCTGCTCCCTGCTGTTATTATGTTATCACTTCCTTCCATACTGTACTCCGACTTCAGCGGGGCTTGGCTTCGGTGGCAATTCTGCTCCGGTTTTTGGCTGATGACTGATGAGTGGAACACTCCAAAGCCAGAACAGCGCGCTGAAAATGAGGTCTTTAACGTATAAACGGCCATAAACATGAGCTCCTTTTCAAACAAATCGTTGAGCAAACTTGCAGGGGGCTTTGGCGACGTAGCTATTAAACAGGAGTCCCCTGTATCCCAGATCTTTTTTTTTTTTGCGTGTGCACTCTGCCAAGAATAAAACTCAGCAGTCCATACAGCAGACAGCTATAACGACCCTGAACCAAACAACTCCCCTCAGTCTTTAATGGAGGCCTCTGTGAATGGGGTATGAATCAGGAGACTAACACGCAAGTCAGGAGGAGTGGTGCGGACAGGGATATCACAAGGCTCGGCTCAGACAGCAGCAATAATGCAGCCCTCCAAATCCTATTATCATTGTAATGGAACGGATGGCGTGGGAGGAGAGAAAATGTGCGTGTGTGGGAGGGGGGAAGAGAGATGAGGTGGAAGTGTGGTGCTTCTTCTTCTTTCCCTCTCCCTCCCATTGTCTTAAGAAAAGCGTGTGCACACACACTCCTCTGTTATTGCCAGTATAACAGAAAAACAGTGAGATGACACCCGCCTTGTCAAACGAATGTCTCCCTAAAGAAGAAAAATGCCAGGAGAAACAGGGATTTGTGACGCAGCTCCAGACAACAAACTGAAAACGTCTTTCAGGGCTCACATCGGAGCAAGTCAGCAAAACCCTGTCACGTAACAATAGTGTAAAGACACGAAGAGATATGACAGTCAGTCTGTCGGACTTGAGAAAACAGGTTTCAGAGATGAAAGTGTGACACAAACCTGAATCAGCACTTGGCATAGAAGGTCTTTATCACATAGCATTCAGTCAGATTCATCCCAAGTATAGTGTGCAGGATGAAATGTCAGAACTAATGAGTATATGCAAATATGCCAGCCCTCGGAGCAGCTTGACATAATACGATGAACCCCATCTGCCCACAGTGGTCATTACGCCCTCGAGTAAAAGCAGCACATTTTTCAAAACTAATTGAGCTGGTCAAAAGTGTAATAAACGACTTGTAGGCAACAAAATCTTATGGCTCCTTTAACAAAAACCCAAGATGCACAGAGGAACCCTGTCATTTAAATGAACACATACACAAATGAACTATAATTTGCAAAAGTTTCACTGATTACCAAGTTTTTCTTTTGTCCTTCATGAAACACTTATGACAGTACTTTGGCACATTGGTTCTCCTGAGCTACCGTAAACGTGTTTTCCCCTCGGGGGCAGAATAAAAACATTCTATTCTGTTCTATCATATGCTTTGCAATACAAACAATTTCTGTTGATGGAATTAAAAGCTATTTGTCGTGTTAAATATGTTTCATCTCGGAGCCCTGGTAAAAGGACCCTGTAAACATCGGTTAACATCAGCTGAGTGATGAACAACAGGGAGCCTGTGCTAAAGAACAAGAGGTGACGACAGTTTCCTCTCCAGTTCACTGTGCAAGCAAACATGCTGTTTCCATTGCAAGTGGTGTTGCTGCGTGCGGCAACAGTGCAACACTAAACAAAGATAACAGTTGCAAACACCTCCTGTCTTTGCGATAACGGCGACGATGAGTGTGTTTTATCTGGAAAGTGTGAAATTCGAGAGGAAAAAAAAAAAAAAGGTCAAGGAATCGACTTGAATCTAATCAGGGCCTATTGTGTCTTTGCTCCACAGCCGTTCTCCAGGAGAAAATTATGAAAGCAGGTCTGATTGTGAAGACAAATAGCGATGGAGGAAATAGGAGGGTTAAGGCGGTGTAAGAATAAAAGACAGGACAGAAAGTCTGCAGTGACAAAGGTGGGATTTATAGACCTGTTACCTTGACTTAACAAAGGGCAAAGACTTGCAGACGTGTGAAAGGTTATGAAACAATAGGGCATGAAAGAAAATCAATTGTAATTTGTTATAAATCAGATAGTTTTGGATATTAATAGTCAGAGCAACAAAATGTAGTGAAGGTATTAGAACAAGCATGATTGCCGGTTATGTTTGGTCATAAACCAGCTGTTTCCCCCTATATCATCCATTTACTCTTTACCTTATTTTGGGACTAGAGGCTGGGGTTACAGAGGAGATGTTGGATCTCTTCAGTATCTCCTCTCTCAGTCCTATCATCCAGTGGTGATTAAAGAGTCCCTCTGAAAGGGCCGTGCAATGTTCTCAGCTTATACTGTACCACAGCCGTGATTGAAGGAAGAAAGAGTGGAACGCACTTTAATGATTATTCTAAATATAATTCCGTGAAAATTATGAAAGATCTCAATGCACAAGAAAGGTTTCCTGATCTTTTTCCACCAAACAACTGAGTGAATATGCTCTTTTGAAGGGAAGATTTATATGTTGTATAAAATCTGTTTTAATCAGAAGAATCCACGGCCTCTGACACCAATATGTCATTGATACAATATATCTGCACTTTTGGAAAGTAAATAAGGATTAGGCACAACAATAAACTGAAATTAGCTGTGAGATTTAGCTAAATCTAGCTAGCTGCTATAGCTACATTGACTGTCACTGTACTGACTGACCTCCAGCACTTGGTCTGACACCACCAGACGAGATATAACACGTATGACTTATGATAACTACCTTTTTTTAACAGACGTGGCATCAGCGTATAGTAAACATTTCAAGATCTGCAGGTGGTATAGAAACCCTAGTTTAAAAGCTATGTATCTGCTATGCAGTCTGCAGAGTAAATCAACACTAATTGCACCAAGACATTCTTAGCATGGTATTAGTGTCACTATGCATGACAACTTACTGTGTGATTCAAATTCAGGGTCAACAAAACAGTATTATTATCTGAAGACTGGCTTCCTGACACTGGCTGCTTATGTATAAATGTCTTATTTACACACATTTATATGGATTTGTTAACTGATGCATCTAATACATCAGTGTACATGCTTATAATTATACACGCTAGGCAACAAATTGCAAGCTATGAAATGACATATTTACAAGTCTTTCAAATAAGCACTTTCTTCTGACTGAACCAATTAGACTGGTTGAATTGGCCAACAGTTTATTTCAGGTGTGTAATTAGCTGCATGCGATTCATACATTAGACGCACAAGAAGGTATTTAGCTGAGGCTACGTTGAGGGCCCCTATATTTCAGCGATTAATGAGGAGAGAGGCAACATTAACATATTGTTGCTCATTATGCCAACATGGCTTCCATTCACCAGAGCATCTTGTCAAAACATTGGAGGAAACAAAAACATTGCAGGAGTTGGGGGCAAGTCCACCAGCTCAGGAACACAGGGCCAAAGGGTCATTAAGGCCAAAGTAGCGGAGCATGAAATTGTGGTAATACAGAAGGCTAAATTAGTTGTAGTTGAATTGACAGGTTTAAAGTAGCTGTAGTCCATATCATTAAACAGGAAGGCAGTGGTATGTTCATTTTGACACTTGCCTTGTGAATACAGGTGTTACATTACTGCTCACACATTAACATGCTCTCGTGAGTAAATTACACACGTATTAGAATATATTGAATATAGTCTAGCATATAAATTATCCATACTGTCCATAAAACTAATAGATTTTATATTCTCCTAATTTATTCTAGAATCTGGATATACTGCTTATTCATTCCAATTCATTTCTGGAATTAAACTTTCTGGAAAATTAAAAGGAAAAACATTTATAGTATATTTACACATGCCACAGTTTCATACATTGCCCCGATCTACTTTTAGACTACAGCCACAGACTAAGCACTCTCACTCGAAGCTATTTTTTTTCACAAAAAAAAAAAAAAAAAAAAAAAAATCAGTCTTACTTAGGCTTCCTACTTCTCTTCTACAATCTTAAGCCTGTCCATTTATGAGGTGGTCTATTGATCACTGCTCTCGTTGTCGAGTGCGGAGCTGTGCTGTCGATGCAATCAGCTCTGATATAATGGGCGCAGGCATTTAATTGGGCTTGACCTCAGCGTTCCTCTCTATTGATTGAAATCTCCAGACTAAACCCCTAATCAAGCCCCAGCATCGGTCAGACTCTCGCTCCCTGGCACCACCGTATGTGAGGAGTTTTATAAGACTCTTGTCATGTCAGGGTGAAACTTTATGGTCCTTGAAGGCCACCTTATAGTTGTAAATTGACTTCCGTGGTAAGAAATCCTTAAAAATCAATGAAAATATAGTTTGAGTATAGAGAGATGAATTGAATTTGAGGTGATATCAAGGGAAGACCGTTGGCAAAATTAGAAAGCTTTCAACCAGATATTTCACCTGGGAAGGATGCACAGTCAAGAAATGGGTTATATCCAATACCAATAACCAAGTTCAGTGAGAGATGAGATGCACAAACCTGATGACTGAAAAGAAAAATGGATTTTTGAGCTTAAAGCACAAGACTTGGCACAAGAAAATAAAGGATTGCAGTAATAAAAGAATAAATTCTGCGGAGATGCTCATAGAAATCAGTCAATGTTGGTAAATTATTTTCAAAGGCAGTGATTTACTTTGCAGCTAAAAGCTTTATTTCCTGAAATAGATCAACGTGTGACAAAGTGCTGAAAATGCTGCTTCACTGAAAACCCTCTCAAGTTTCACTAATTAACACATGCAACATTCAGAAACAACACATTTTAAGCGTATTTTGTTTAAATGCTTTACTGGAGCCTTTAGTTAAGTCCTCGTTCATGTCAACGGCACCAATTAGAGAAGTTGCTCTCTTACTGTATCTTGTTGAGTCCAATAATTATCCATCATGCATCTCATTAACCCTCTGAGGCTCAGGGAGAGAGCAGGTCCACTCACCCGGGCATTTAAAGAAATAACCGTTCACATTTCAGTTTCAAACCCAAAACCTGTCAGTGACCACCAATGTTCCCCCGTGCCATCCCAGCAGTTAAGTGCAAATTGATTTGTATTTTTTTCCATCATTTTTTTTAATAAAACATTGTTGAATTTGCTACTCAGTAAAACAACATACATTTTTATATAAAACAGTCACAGTTTTTTCCTCAGTCCACAATATGCACAGAGAGAGAATGTATTAGTGTCACAGCTGGGGCACAGAGGATGTAGGAGAGGGGAAAAGGAGGAGCAAAACACAGAGCTGATGTTGCAACAAAAAATAGACTTTTAATAAGACAAGCAGTTCAAAAAAAAAAAAAACATACAAAGGTTACAAAACAAAAGCTCTTCAACAAAAACACCAGGAGGGCCAAGAAATAAATGGAAAAACTTACACGGCGATGACATGGAACATGACACAGCCAACGCAACGCATCAACGACAGTAAACTGACAAGAACAACGGAAGCACAGAGGCTAAATCCCTGACACGCTAATTACAAACAAGACACAGGTGGGCCACGAGGAACAGGTGGACCTGACGAGGACAGGAAGTCAATGGAAAAAACACACTGGGGTGCAGAGACTACAAAATAAAAAAAAAATGACACATGATAAAGACTACAAAATAAAACAGGCTACATCACAAAGACTACAAAATAAAACAGGCTACATCACAAAGACTACAAAATAATACAGGGAGCATAACATGACCTACAAAATATACACATTATACATAATAAAGACAACATAACATATTAATCAGTAACAGAAATGCTAGCACACAGTTAGCAAATACTGTGGCACAAATGAGTCAGTCTACTTTCACAACCTGGAGAACTCACGGCGATGTATGTATGGCACGTAATAAGCACTCATTCATATTTATAAACAGTCATGGCATAGAGTCCCATGCAGAAACAAGCTTTAACAAATCAGGTTGGCTTAAATACAGTTCCCTCGAGTGTGGAATCTCAAGTACACTGATCTTCACAGCACCTTGAATAAAATCCCTCATGTGAAGTTAGCATCAATTAGCAACTGCACTCAGACCACCCATGAAAAAAAGGCTTTAGCTAAGGAACTCAGGCGGGCGCTGTTGACTTTGCTGACCACGGCAACCTTTCCAATATCGACTACGGGGCCTTATCTCTCTTCTGAGATCCAGGCAGACAGTTGACAGACTTAAAATAAGCTTAAGCTCTCCCCATTACCAAAGCCTTTCAATAGCTCTCAATAGCTTTTAAGACATCAGTCGATGACTAAGACTCATGCCCTGGGGAGTCACAATTGTCCAGTGTGGACCTTTGAAGCCTGGAGCAGATGCAACATGATTTCTTCCAGTGTAAAAGCCAATAATGTGCACTTTATTATTGTAAAAAAAAAAAAGAGCCAGGTAGTTTATTGATCATGGAAACAAGTACAGCACCATTTACCCTGGTCGGTTGCCATCTACAAGGAATTCACTTCTGTGTGTATTTTTCAGTTAGTACAGGCCCATGCTACTTTATACAGTCATTACTCTGTGTAAGCCCCTTTTTGCTTGAAGTACACTAATGGAACATTTTAATGGTCTGAGTAAATCACAATCAAAATTCTTTTAAGTGTGGTGTTTGTTTGCTGCTGTATTTGCAGTGCATACAGAGTGAATTTGCCTGCTGCAGCACTGGGAAAAAAAGTAATATGAAAAAAATATGACACTGTCTACATGATTTAAATGCAGAATAAACAAGCATAAATATTATTTTATTCCACTCTGGACACTTAGGACAGACAGAGGAGACTGTGTGATGCCGGCCCATCAATTATTTATCAGTACATTGAAGTAAATAATCCTAAGTGACTACTTTGAAGTGGGACCTGAAGAACATTACATTTGTGTGTGTGATGAGCCACTCTATAAATCTATTATTTATTTGGCAGATATGCCACGACCTGATGCGGGGACTGCAGAGAAATAAGCAGGAGGAATGTGGTGCGCCTCCATACCTCGCCAGCTCCTGCCTCACGTTTGCTTTACAGTGATGCAGCACTGTGTCTTGTACCCCCAAATTCCTTCCACAGTCCCGAGACATGGCATTTAACTTTAAAGGTGAATGGAGACTCTACTCATCACTACAATGTTTTTGTCCGAAAACTGACAACTCTGTAATAGGTGGAGTCTTAGAGGCTAAGATTGAAACGTTAGGCTATGCTGTTTGCTCTATTTTAGCTGGAAAACTCTGGGGCCAGGTTTAAGAATAGATTGGCAGAAGCTCAGTTGTTTGGTAGCAAAGACATAATTTCAGTCACGACAAAGCTTCTGCTGGATGACGCGGCTCTTTGTGGATGACTGTCTCAGAGAAGAAAACAAGGCTTGAAAACCTTGACTCCCAGTGTTGAATGCACCATGAATACCCAACACCAGAGACTTCAGTTAAATATTTACATTTTACAATGATACATTTGCTTTTGCATGTGAGATATAGATTTTCAGGTGTGTTAGAATGGACGGATTAAAACTAACGCAGTGCTAAAACACATATCTGGAGAGAGTCTGGTTTATTCACATGAGAACACCTTCCTATGGATGTGGCCTAGAGTGACCATATGTGTGAATGTGTTGGCCCTGCAGTCTGCGAGAGACTTGTCCGTGTTGTTCCTACCTCTTGCCTAGTTCGAGCTGGCTCCGGGTCCCCCAGCAACCCACGGTGGATAAGCAGTATAAATAATGGATGGATAGACAACATTGATGCACTGAGTAAATCTTGGCAGCTGCTGTTATGTCTGTTTTGATAACATTTATCTCTCATCGGCCGGCCAATATGTGACCAAGACCCCATTTTAAAATTGAATAACAAAATCAATACGTCGGTAAATCAAGAGATATTGCCCAGCATACCTGGTGATTAGATCATTCATGCACTAGGGCTGGTTTCAGGTCAGCATTTTATGGCCTCTTGCAGCCTCTACAGAATCAGTATCAACTTTATTTCACCAAGTATGTGTGCACAACCGAGGAATTTGACTTCGGTCTTTCATTTCTCTCTTGGGCAGAAAGTGGAATAAAAAAAATGTTATCATAGATCTCAGGAAAACACTAACTGTGTTGACGGTGTCCATAAGTCGTCCTGAGATGACTGGATTTTTTCTTCCGCAAGACTCAATAATTAGGAGTTCGAAGCAGTACATTTCACCTTTTTATTTATTTAGATCTTACCACAGTATTCCATAATAGTAGTAGTCATAGTGAAACCAGGGCAAAAAAAAAAAAATCTAAGTCGCAATGCCCAATCACTTGTAAAGCAGAAGTGACAAGGGAGCAACAACACTGAGATTCAGAACCAAATTGTAAGAAGCACAAAAAAGTGGGAGACATTCCTTTGAAGTTACCATTGAACTTTTTAGGGCTTTACTTTTCAGCACACACCACTTCGGTGATGTTTACTGGCAAATGTTCCTGTCAAAGCCAATGGAGGTACAAAGGAGTAGAAGTAAGAGGATATTGTCAGAGAGAGTTTTCTGTTAGCGGAGACTAAAAAGTCTTTTCCATCACATCTCTTTAACCGCGGCCGCGAAGGCAGGAGTTGCTCTCTAAATGAAAGCTTCTGAGACCACAGATGGATTTCAAAAACGGTAGTTAAGTCCCCTCTTTAGTTTGTCATATTCCGGTGACACCTCGGCCTCTGGTCTTCTGAAACTCACGCTGACCTGTTTCATTTATAGATGACCCGAGCTGTTTTCCAATTCAGCGAGCAGAACCACCGGATAAAATTATCATCCCAAATGCCAGGCCCTGAGTACCAGAGGATGAAATTGAGACTTTGCAGCGCTAACATTGAAAACAGGCCTCATCAGACAAAGGAATGAATAAAGAAGAAAAGGCAGAGCTCAGGCCTTATAACCACGTTTTACGATCTATCCTTATCAATCAGACTTTGAATCAAACTTTTCATACCAACAATGTATCACAGTACATTTTACAGAATGAAAGCAATAAAAACACTACCCCCTCCCTCATCCCTGCAAAGCACAAAGCAAAACAATAACAGGAACTGAGGAAACACTATCATAAATCTCATACATTCGCAATGAGGAAGCACCAAAGGCAGGTAAACAGAGATGAAGATAAAATACCAAAAGAGATGAGAAATATATTAAAAGAGATGAGAAAAAGATAAAGATAAAGTCATAAAATCCTGGAAGAGAGACAATGTTTGGAAGGAAATAAAACCATAGATTAAAAAGTAGAATCTGAAATCTAATAATGGCATTTTAATATTTCACTTACAGACCAACACAAATGCAGACGGAGCCGAGCCTGAGCTGCGTCATGCTGTAGGCAGCTCAGCAGTCTGTAAATTCAGCCACCAACATGAAAAGATCCCTGCACAAAAATGTTGAACATGGCCGATTTAAAAGAGCCACGCCAGTTAGTTTAGTTAGTCAAAGTTTGGCCAAAATGTTGTTTGGTTTGTAGCTCAAGTATTATCAGAAAATGCTAAATCCTGCAAAAAACTCCTCTACAGAAACTGTGACGCCCCCTCCGCTGGTGTGTCCTGTTGTCACAGCACGCTATTGTGATCCTACAGTTTAACCTTCACTGTTAACGCTCCAATGAAAACTAGCAATTCCTATATTTTCTGAGTGTGTCAAAACACAGAGCAATGTGTTAGCCACCCCCACAGGTACATTTGATTGGTTTAAAAACACACAACAATAGTTTTTAAATGCTATAAAACGGTCAAACTTCACAATTCATTAGTCCCAGTAATCCCTTACCGTATGGTATGTTAAGGGACAAATGGCTGACTTTGCTTTACACAGCATTTAAGTAGAGCTGATGTGTAACCTGTAAGCCGTAGTGGCAACTGAACACGGCTTTTGTGCTTTTGCTTTTGAATTCATTGATAGCAAGGCAGACTTACGTTCCATTTGAAT
Organism: Pseudorhombus dupliciocellatus; assembly: GCA_016785235.1. Classification (NCBI taxonomy): domain Eukaryota; kingdom Metazoa; phylum Chordata; class Actinopteri; order Pleuronectiformes; family Paralichthyidae; genus Pseudorhombus; species Pseudorhombus dupliciocellatus. The sequence continues at coordinate 462,949 of JAFBJW010000191.1, read as the reverse complement.
GCGCCCGTGCTGAAGACGTATCGCAGCAACAGGTTGAACGTGGGAGTGTGTGGAGGTGGGCGGCTCGTGCGTGACGTGCCCACAAGCTGTGCAACAGAGACAACACTGCCTGGGTGTTGGACTTTAGAGTGACAAACATTTTTCGCAGGAAGACGTCGGCTCGGACGATGAATATGTCGTCCTCGGTGAATGGATTGAATTGAATGAGATTTTACAGCAGTGGGCAGCGATCCGGTTTCAGAGACGCTTGAGCAGTGGCCGTGCACCAGATACAACCTCAGCATAGGATTGAATGCAGTGGGCAATATTCATGCTGCGTGACCCCATTCATACTGACAGGTCAAAGACCTATTATAATATTAGAGGATGGATTCCAAACACACAGGAAGATTGGACTGGTGATGATGGAGGGCGAGCTTTGAGCTTCTTAATTATTTTTTTCTCTTGTTACACCAGCTTCTTCAAGCAGTCCATGTTCCTGAGGTCATTATCTAGTAATGTGACTGTTGTTTGTCCCTGTGTGTCCCTCGTGAGATGGACAGACAATCTGACCAGATCGTACCCTGCCTTCACCCAATGTCACCATCAGGGGACACGTTGTTCTAGTTAATATATTTGGAGACGGTACTTTTGGAAAATGAAGGCTAAGAAAGAGGCAGTGCAAGCACACATCTGTGTTCCATTGCGTGCTCTCACTCTTCAAAGGCTGAATGGGTGGTTACTTAAACTAAAATATTAAGCTTATAAGCTTTTTATGGATTCTTTGAGTTTTGTGTTCAGGATAAGAAAAATGCACCTTTCTAAAATCTCTGATTGCAACGTTCAAATATGCCGATAAATCCAGCTTTCATTTAGCCCCTGACATTTGGATTAAAAGTCAAAAGTTTACTAGAGGAGCGAAAGGAGAATTGCTGAGACCAGTGATGAAGCTTTTTATTTTCACTAGATTTAACACTCTGAATTTTCCATCTGCTCTGTTAGCACAATTGGAGCGGTGGCACAGCACAACAGCTTTACAAGCGCTGCTGTTAAATCTTGTCTGGAAATTATTTCCAGGGAGCTAAAATAGAGTAGATACAATAACTCTGAGTGGCATATTCCACAATTCTCCAATGCTTGTCATGCCCCCAACCATTCATCCTCCGCTTCCGTCCCCCTCTTCTCCGTGAATCTCTTCCAAAGGAGCTTTTAATCAAAGGAGACAGGTTAATAGTCAGTGGCCTGTGGTGATAGTAATAGCTTCACATACATGAGGAGCCATTGTAATGACTACATCTTCATGCCTCTTAGCTTTAGACATTATACTAATAACCTTCCACTCTGAGCTGCTTGATCCTTTGTGCTTGACGCTTTAAGGGACCGGCTCCAAAAACGGGATATCAACACTAAGGGGCAACTACTTAAAATAAATGAAGTCAGGTTTAGTTATAACAGGTGCTGTTCCCATTCATTTAGTATGAATGAGTGTCAAATGTAGTTCAGGCTTAATCTGACCCTGCCTTCAGGCGGCCACTGAACTTTGGACACTTGATGGAAGGGGGCACTGGTCCCAGTTGTACCCTTTGTTTTTTTTATTTATACTTTTCTCTTTTTATAATCTAGCCAGGTATTACCAAAGTAACGTGAAGCTGCTTAGCCTGGCGATGAACTGGCGACTTGTCACGGGTGAACCCTGCCTCTCGCCCAATGACAGCTGGGATTGGCTCAAGCTCCCTCCGACCCAGACAAGCAGTTGAAGGTGAATGAATATGAATATGAATTTTAATTTTCAACCTTTTTTTTGAGGGGCACAATGCAGTTAAACAAGTAACTGTATTCAAAGATAGCTCACAGTACAGAACGGAAAACTTGGGTGTTCACTTGGGGAGACCAGTTAATAACCATTTCATGCAAACTTGATTTCTGCAGTGGAATTATATGTCATTATCCCGCCTGAATGCTTCAGTCATTTCCTGTTGTGAATGCATCTGACCAAATCAATAGTCCTCAGCGTTCTTCATTTCTTTTCTGTCTTTTTTTTAATGAGGTCAGACTGTCTCTAAGAGATGAAATGCATTTGATAAAAAGTAAGAGAAAAATGGTTTTGATTCTTTTTTTCCCCATCTTGTGGTCCAGATGGTCAGGGCGTTGTATTTGTTTTTGTCCCCTCTCTGTTTGCTGTCCAGGTCGACTGTACATGTGTTTGGATTTGTCTCTGATACCTCCCTGACTGTGATCATTAATTCATACATTTGTGCAGAACATACGTTTCAATATACCATCTGCATGCACCCAGACTTCCCTCAGTTAAATTTATGCTGGTTTTTTTGCACGTTGCCAGGACTACACTGTCCGTTCTTTCATGTGGAACAGTGAAATGTCCCCCTCACTAGAACACTGTTATTGCCTTTATACATTTATGAAATTACTTTAACTTCTAGCACATAACTTACATGTGGACAACAGCACTGGGGTGTAATTTCTTCAGTCAGATCACAAGGCCTGGCACAGGCATTAAGCCTATATAAAGACAAATGACCCAGTATATTTAATCCACTTTATTGCACATCAGCTCTAACTATGACAGAGGAGGGGTGCTGCTGCAGTGGTGCAGGCATTGCAGTTAGAAATGTTTCCTGTCAGTATGTGCAGACCACCAATACTGGATATTGGGAGAACAATGAGATTCTGTGTCTTGTGTCTTTATTGAATAATCAGAAACCTTATTAAATGACAGGGCCAGGGATGCATTACCTCCATTACCTGCTTTATTTACTTAGCAGGATTCTGTAAAACATAATGGACCCATTACCACTGAACCTGGTGAGAGGATGTGGTTAAACTGTGAGCTTTGATTTCTATACGTTTCTCAAGAAATGAGAATGTTTGTTTACATCTTGAAGGGTCGTATGGGACAACACAAATGTCTGAGTCACGTCCTCTGCAGAGGTGTGGCCCAGGCTCTCGTGCTGCACTGGTGGCGTTCCGTTTAAATTACTCTGGCCCACAGTATATCAGTGATCAATAGTAATGAATGAGTGCTTATCATGTTCAGTAGTGTCCCATGTTTTATTGTATATTTTGCATTTTGCTGGTATCTGTCTGAAATCATACACACCGTGATGGTCTGTCCAGCACAGGGGCACGCCAATAAAAAAAAAAAATATATATATTGTTTGCTAAACACACTGAACTCTCGGAGGGGTCATTTATGAAATCATCCAGCGTGAAGGGAAAAGGTCTTGCTGGGCTGGTGATGGAGGGCTCTGCGTGTGCTGGGAGGATCAGAGCAGGAGGGGAGGGGCGAGGTGCGCCATATGTGGCGAGGGTGAGATGAGCTGAGCGGCCTCCAAGGTGGCGTCGCTCTTTAGAAAGAGGCGGGGAGTGGTGTGGCTTCGTCTTTAGCTCAAGCTGCCGCTGCAGTCTGTCGTCCAGTCAAAGAGTTGGAGAGTAGCGGTGTCACAGGTCGTTCCTTCCTGCTCAGTGTGGACTGCACAACAAGCTCTGCTCCCGACACAAGCCTCTGATACATCTCAGGTTGAGTTTGATTTAATTGTGTAATACTCTGTGGGTGCAAAGTCAATACCTTACATGTGCCATCGTCTCTGCACATATTCTGTTAACACCGTTTGTTCTATTTACATTTTATTAGACCTTTTTTTTGTATAGTTCCTCATGTTCATCTTGTATCTTTGCTTTATTATTTTTACTGATATATTTTCTCCTCTGCTGCCATCACACTAAGATGGCCCGGAAAGGATTATCTTACTGCAGAGCCACGCTCACGTGCATAAAAAAAAATAACGCCATTCATATCATTGCACCGCATGACACTGTGTATTGATTTGTGTGGTACCCTAATAATATTATATCATCACATCTGATTATATTACAGTATTATATCACATTTGATTTTATTATAGAGTTACACATCTGACTGTCTGCTAAAGCCCTCCTCCAAGCAGGCTGCTGTGCTTCAGATGCCGGCTCATACCAAAGCCATGTACATGGGGCTTTAGTATTTAATATCTGAGCACCACAGCATGGAGGGTGGAGAGAGTGGAGAGAGTGGAGTGCATGGAATGGATTTCAAATGTATCGGTATAATCCTCACACTGTATATAAAGGTGGACGGCATCTCTCTGCTGCCTCCCACTGCTGAGAGTTGAAGCCAAAATTTCATGGATACGAGTGCTGCCAGTCGCAGCTGTCAATCACAACATTTCACCCTGTTTACGTAACATATTAAAATCAACTGCCTAACATGGCCATCTCAGAAAAAGACTGTATTTGTATATATGGTGGAGAAGAACTAAGCTTGCGTAAAGCTTAAACACAGGGGCTGATCAAGGGGCTTGGCAAAAGGGGGCAGTGGCCTAAAGCCCTGAAATGCTCCTGTTGGGGAATGTCCTTGGTTGGGGAATGTTTAGGTTGTTGTTTTGGCTGCATTCAGATGCCTTTTTAGTCCACTGAATGAGTCGGCACTCTACACCCTTGGGAGCAGAGAAAGTAAAGCCTCATTTTTAAGTAATGCTCAGTTTCCCTCTTGTCTGTGCCCATGCTTTTGCTCACAGTGTGAAAAAGTGACATGTCCTCTATTGAAAAAGGAACTGTGAACTGATGCTGAGCATATACCTGACCCTTCTGCATAAATTCGGGGCCCGCTATGCCCTCAGTTAGCAACAATCCCTCTGATCCAGCACTGCTTATACAGCCCTCTTGTGCTTGCCGTGGTACATCTCTGCCTGCGACAGATGAATGAGTGTGTGCTGCCTGGCTGGAATAATCCACTGGAAGGAAATAACTCAAAGATTCTCTCTCTGCAGTAACAGGTGATAAGGGAAAAACCACCACGGCTGCAGTGTACAAATGCATTATGCTAATGCTACCATTGTCACTGCTTAAAGCTCGCGGAGACGAGGACGTAGACAGATTGAGCTATCAGCATCACCTTTGGCTCCTCGGTGAACAATATCTGGTGGAGGAAAACAAATGAGTCTGCATCACTTTCAGCAGCAGTGGATCCACAAGAGTATGTGGAGATAAGCAACGCGTTCAGGCCGGATGGCTGAGAGGCATCGACTGGGGGAAATAAGAACAGCTGAGTAACTGCTCAATACTCGAAGACCAGATTATTGCACCGCTAATAATGAATGTTCTCCTGATAATATTCTGAAGTGCTTACACTCCTTTTACGAGTGAGAAGAGGCTTCATCAAATTACACCACTACTATTATGCACACAAGGCAACAAACACAAACACACACACTCATTCTACCATTCACTTTTTATTGGTTGTTTAAAGTGGCGATATACTAGAAATGAAATCAAAGCCATATAAACAGGCTACTATGCTCTGCCAACTACCACCAGTGTTATGGGCTGTGTAATTTAAGTTGCCAGCCAGACACTTGCTGCAAAGACATGTCAGTTTAATGTCTGTGAAAGAATACCACTAGTGTTAGTGCTTCTCTTTCAGCTGTTGGGCACCATGACCCAGGACCAGAGGTGTGTGTTTGGAACTCCAACCTAAACTGAACGATGTGGGTGGAGATACAGAGCTTCTACAGAGCCCTGTATCTCTCTCTCTCTCCACATTGTCTTACTGCGTCGTGCCCACTGCTGAGTTGAGTGATTCATTCACTGCTGGAGGGTTTGATTTAAAGCCCACTCTGAACTTAACTCACATAATCCTTTTCACTCAGAGGTTGCCACTCAGAAGGGCCACCCCCACCATCACCACTTCAGCTGAAAACCATCGTAGACAGGTATTTTGTTGTGTTGTTGATTGATTCAGGTCCGAACTCTTCACGTTTTGATGTAAAGTGTTTGAATCTGACACTCAAATTGAACGCCCTATCAATTATAAGCCTAACTTCACTGTTACGACAGAGTACACAGCTTGGACCCAAACGCACGAGACTGAAGGCAGGCTTGACGAGAAAGAGGCTTAATAATCCAAAAGGCAAAAACTCAAAAAGACTCCAACGGAGCTAGTAAAACAAAGTTCCAACAACTAAAGGCAAAAACTCAAAGAGGACTCCAGTGGAGTTAGCAACAACTGAAGCTAGCAAAACAAAAACTAGCAACAGTGAAAAACAAGGCAGCAAAACGTGACGGAACAAGAAGAAGACTCAGAAAGCGAAACATTGACCGACGTGGACCTGACATGAAAGACGCACTGGCAACAGACAAGGGAAGAGAGGCGTATTTAAAGGGGAAGGGTAATGGGCACCAGGTGCAAACAATCAACAATCAGGGAGGACGCAGACAAAGACAGACACAGTGCACACAGGAAGGACATGCAACCCTTGTCAAAATAAATCAGGAAATGACAGAAACAGAACACCAACAACTTCACTAGCACCGCTGATGGCGGTGCATAACATTCACCTAAACAATGTGCTCTATTCATATTAACAGGAGAAAAAATGGCTGCCTCACAGAGGCCTCGAAACGTATGCAAGCTTAAAGAGCTTAATGAGAGACGCACGATTGAGACCAGAACGTGTCAGACTTGCATTGTGTTGTGTGACTATTCTACTTCAGTCTACTCTGCATCACGCTGCACGTTTCCCCTTTCACAGCCACATACAAATGGCAGTGAGTCAGAATCTCCCCAACAATGAGTTCTAGTCAAGGCACTTTACTTCTGAGGACAGACACCGCGTGCACTCACTGAGGCAAAACATTATTAAACTTCTTTCACCATATTGTTCAAAAATATCCTTTTCTCTGCTCCACAATTTTACTCCAAGCCGAGAGCTGGGTAAGAGGCCAGTATGGAATTAAAGAGAAAAAAAATCGCACCTCCAAAAAAAAAAAAAAAAAAAAACAACCCGTAACTAAAACGTCAAATTCAAGTTGCTAAAACTTTAATCTCCAAGGCAGGATAGTTAAGACCATAAAAAAGAAACAACTTAGCAACACTTTCAGAAAGCTGAAGTGTTAATGGGTTTCTGTTTGACATGATTTCCAATGCTGAGGCAAATATCCCGACCCAATGTTCCCTCAGGGGAAATGCTCTGGCCTCGTTCTGTATGATCCAGTGAGCTTGTGGAGATTAAACACTTGAGATAATGTGCTTCATTGGGAGCTCTACAGGTGGTGGTACTTTTTTTTTCAAACAGTGCCAGACTTTCATGGTTCATAATGACGGTAGTGATTTGGTTTTTTCCTCCTGCATTGTTTGTGGGCATGGCTTTGCTCTCTCTCTCTCTCTCTCTCTCTATGAATTAGTGAGTATTTCATTGTGGTACTGTCAGAGATAGGCATTCCTGTTTTTTACCAACTATAGTTTTTTTTACTTTTGAAAAAGAAAGTGCAACTCAGTTTAGCTTTATAGTTTTATCCATCATCTATATATTGGGAATATTTTTACAAACTCCCAATGTTCCTCACAGTATGTGCTTTAAAATTAACCTTTCTCCGAACACCCCTAGAAAGTATAGAAATCCTTATCATCTTCTCTCTCCCATTTCAGTACACGGCCCTCGACCGCTGGGAGACAATTATAAAGCACAAGACACCTGATTGCTCTTTAATTAGCTCCCGTGAGTCAGTCTCTGGCTGAATGAGACATGTTCACACAGTCACCACGGGCCTTCAGTAGCCACTCCGAGTGACTGTGCAGGACAATAGACGCATGATTCCCCGCTGAAAGCCTTTATTTGTGATGTCTCACCCGCAGCGCAGTGGTTTAAGGCCCAATTTTACCCTCACTTCCACCTAAAGGAGTTATTTTCTGTAGCAACTTGATTTGGATTGAATTAGCAGTGATGAATGGGGAGATATGCCACGGTCCACCATGCTGTCATGGAACACTTGTCAGCTCCTTTAACGCAGATGAATGTAAATCCCTGCCATAAATCCTTTAGCGGCCAAGCTAAAAGGTTTTCCAACTGATCAAGCAAGCAAGACAATTGAGACGAGTTGTAGGAAGAGTAATCACACAATACAGGTAGAAGTCAACAGTCTGAAAATGATTGATGCTGCTCTGTTGTATTCCAAATAGGAATGAATAGCAGATGGTTCAGAAAGTGCTAATGAACAGTGGCGAGCGGAGCATCAATCTCCCTCCGACCCTGGCATGTTAATCAGAACACACACTCGGTGACGTCTTCCTCTCGCACTTTTCCAACTTGCTTCGTAAAAGTTTGCGCATATATTTCTGCCATTTCAAGTTCATTGGAGCGAAGTTTACTGGCTGATTGAGACAGATGGATCATAGGATGAGAGGGAAAACTAATAAGCCCCTTATCTGGGACACGCTGAAAGAATAAGTGGCTATTAATGAATTTTTTTCTAATGCATCCCACTTCCAATGCATTGTACAGTGATACGAATGTCTGTATCATATAAATGCTGCTTGGGTGCATTAAATTATTCTAATTCTCTCCTGTCTCCCACAAGGAATGCGGCACTCTTAACTAGGATTTATGTATTTCCTCTTTAAGTATGATGACAATTAGACAGCAACTTCCTACCAAACTGTTTTTAGACTTCCAAGGGTTTAGCAGCCCAAAGTTAAAGTGAAAGCAACCACGGGACTAAAAGTTAGAAACCACGACAAAATACATCTTTGAGGACAAACTCACATTTGTGCTATTTGACAGTCGTGTATTCAGAGAATTTGGAACTAACTGCCACAGTTATCAGGGCTCATTATGCTACAACTAATGCCAGAAACAAACAAGAAAAATATCAACAAATTACTCATTCAATCATTATATGTATAATAGATGCCTCTAAATGTAAATACATACACACATGGATCGTAACAGCATAAATGACATAGTGATAGATTTGTCTGGGAGCCGTGACCCTTCTATCTGCCAGTTCAATGTCACTGTTGAATTACATAATACATGAATATATGATGTGTTTGAGTATGTATAGCATGACTGTTATTGTTCGTGGTCTGTTCAGCCAAACATGTGCAACACATTCTGTTGGTTTCTTCTTTAACACCCTCCGTAGGGAGCATTGGGAGCACAGGAATCAAACCGAAATGAACCCAAATTACAAGTGACAGGGGAGCACAACTCATTTTTCCTCTGACTGCTTGAGAAGGGTTGAAACTAAAACTTTGATTCCAATTACTGTAGCGTGCGCGTGTGTGTGTGTGTTTCACCAGGAGCTTTCATGCCCCAGGACATCAGTGAACCAATTAATCCAGCCCATAATAGACCATATGCTAGTGGATTACTATACTGATTGGAAGGTTCAGACACCAGCGGTTAATTAGCTTTCAAGAGTTCGACGGACGCACATATCTCTTAATTCCTTAATTTAATTTTCATTCCTGATACAATTATCACACGGGCCCAATTATTGATTGACTGTAGGTGTGCTGACATTCCACAGAGAGCTGGTTCCACCATCCTGCCACTCACTACAGACTCTTTGTCCCCACCAGAGAGGGGACACAGTACCAGCTGCTCCTGTCTCTGTCCATAAAGCAATAAATAAAGTAACATGAGGATGGGGTCCCACATAGTGAGAGCAGAGGAGCACACAGGGTGTCCAGCGCAGTGATGGGGACTAATTGGAGGCGACAGCGAGCTGATAGGCTGACATGATCCGGGTCATTGTATCACTGGGAGCCTTCATCACTCACCGCTGTCCTGTCATGCAATGTCTCAATGAGAAATCCTTTGGGGAATATGTACATTTAAATTGGCTGTGAAAATCCTGTCGGCTTGAATTTCAGTTGTGGTTATCTCAGATGTCAATATTTGCAGTATTAAAGTCTTCAGATTGTCATGGACTCCAGAAAGGTGCTGATCGCTACAGGACGTAACGTTACCCACAGCCTCCCTCCAACAATTACCATCTGTAAAACTCAAACTGCAGCTCGGAACCAGCTGCCCTGTCGAAAGCACTGTAATTATCTGTAATGCTGCTATCACATTGCTCTAATCATCTAATTAGGCTTCTGTTTTTAAACGTGAGATGGAATTTAAAATGAAATGTATCCCAGTTTCACACATTTAAAACTGTAATACCGATGCTGTCTTATTGAGATTAAGGAAAATATAATCTTATAAACTATATTCTAAAAGAGACAGGTCCTACGCCAGGTCGGTTCAAGGTCTAATCCCAACATTCTTTTATTTATTTACCACATTTGATCTCTGTCTAACATAACTGAGGGTTTATTTACCTGATGGCATCTGTTGGATTCCTGCCTGTCTTGTGTAAATCAGATGTGTTATGTTTCATTTATTTAATTTGTATACCATTAAGGTGATCATTTTGTTTTTGTTCAGGTGTGTTGGCATGATTAAAAATAAAAATGGGAGGATTATAATAGTTTAACTGAAAAAAAAATCCTTGCATGAGACTGTGTTACTATGCCATATTCTTTAGCAACTGCCAACACTCATAATCATTGAGAATAGCAATACTACAGAATAAAGGAGGATTTAAATAGAGGGCTTAGATTAATACGCATGAGACAGCATTTAACATATCATGTCCATATATGCGTGTGGGTTGTGTGAACATTGTAATAATGTTCATTTACAGCAGCGTAATCTATGTCGGTCCATTGGAATGCCTTTAATTAAACTCTTCATTTAACATCATGAAAAATCCAGTGCTGGATGAGAAAGGGTCATTCCAGTTCTCTCACATTATTTCAGATATCAAAAGCAAGCGATAGAAAAGCAGTTGTGAACATAAAACCCGCTGTGTTCTGTTCTGTGCTGTATTGTTGTATCAGATTAGGTAAACAGCCCAGAATAGGGTGGCCAGCAGCGAGGGATGAGATTGGACTGTTAATGATCTCCTGAAGAGGACCGAGTCTGTGGTATATGAACAAGAGCTAATTACATTTTCCAGAGCAGTGATGTGGAACTGAGTAGAGATCGGAAAATTAAGAAATGACACCTTACAACACTGTCTGATTGCATAGGAAGCTATTTGCTGGCCACACACTTAACCCGTGACCATTGCGGTGCAGAAAAAAAAGGTCTGCCCTTGAAGGAGTTTTAACTGAACTGAAAATGAACAGAAATACATTTTCCAACATTAACGCTATTCTTCTGTCTGGCCTTTCATATCACAAGTTCTTAAAATTTCATTTGCTATCGAAAAATCTCCCTCAGGTTTTGGTCAGATCCTTCAAATCAGTGGAAAGCTCAAGAATCCTGACCTTGACCTTGAAAGTTAAGATCTACCTTCGAAGCACTGACAGAAAAAGCCGGATTGACTTCCTTCCTGCAGCCTTTAATTTGAGCTAATTCTATTTCAATGAGATCAAATGCTTTTGTCCAACTTTCAACAATGTAAGTAGTGTATCATACAAGGCTGTGTTGTTTCAAGACACGCCTTGAAGTTTCCAATTCTTTTTTTCATACATCTTCATCTATAAATATGTTGTCCAAGTTCAGTGTGCTTACATCCCTGGGATTTAATCAACACACGCCTCACAGCGAGGCTTAAGTTGTCTGTGTGTCACACTGACCCCACAGCCTGTGGCACGTCCTTCTGAGACTGAGCACAGCTCAAGCTAAGGCTCCGGCCAAAAGCTGCAGCTGGAGAGCCACTCTGGGCTCTTCCCCTCAAGGCGTAATTACAAGAAAGAAAATAAAAGTCGCCATGGGTTGATGGACCTTGGGTCACACTGAGTTCTGAACATCTGTTCCCTCTCCTCCAGCTTCTTGATCCATTATATGGGTCTCAGATGAGGAGCAGGATTTAGCTGATCTTTTCTTGGCTTTGCGGTTGAATGTGAGATACACAACCTTTCCGAAGACTTTTGGGAAATGATTGCTGATGAAGTGAGTATTGCAGACAAATTAAAATGAGCTCATCTGGTCACCTTGAAGATCAAAAAGGAAGCAAGGGTGAGCGGACAAAGTCTATGATGTGAGTATTCCTTGTAAGTTTGTGGGTCTTTCACCCTAGTTTCATGTTTAGTTGTCAACCACCAGTTATTAATATTAAATTTATTAGGATTTTTATTGTTTTTGATCAAGAGCCATTAATACAACGGGCTGACATTGCCTGGGGGGGATTGGTTACGTTACTATGTTACAGGGGGTTGAATATCTTCGATGTGTAGACCCATTGTATTTATCATGTTTTTGCATTTCTGCGATATTGACAGCAGATAAGATATATGTGGGGAGAGGAGAAATGATATTCAGGAAATAGCCTCGAGCCAGCTTCAAACCTGGGCCATTGTGGTGAGGACTCAGCCGTATGGTATGCACTCTAGGTAAGCTAGCAGGCTGCCCTATAAAAAATTCATACAAATATTTACACAAAAATCCAACCAAGTCACTCCAGATCAGTGCACGCACACACACACACACACACACACACATGCTATAAAGCTCTCCAGCATTTCTACCAAGCTGCGATAGAGACAGTTGTGGAGTGACCAAATCTTATTCCTGACACTACAACGATATGAAAATGATAAGAACCACAGGTCTGGTGTACAGAGCTATATTTTATTTATGACAATATACTGCATCTTTTTACACACAAGCATTTTAGAACCGAGCCGAAGAAGAAAACTGACTTTAATGCTGCCACACTAAACATTTATAGTGGTAAAGTGATGCCGCTGGACTTTATGTCAATATGTCTTGGAAGAGGCTTTTTATGAAATCCTGTTTTTGATCTGAAAACACTGAGCACACGACACAGTTATGTTGCCACTCAGCCATCAGGTCTTGCCCCAGGAGTCAGGGACCATACCACTACCCAACTTGCTAGTGGAAGAGCTGCCCTCCCCCATGAGCCACACCCACTGGGAGGGCACATAAATCAGTGCACAGTACCTGTGGATTTTCACATGAAGTGTCCGTGTGTTCCTTGACAACAGCAGACAAAGTTATGGCCTTGTCCAACTTGATTTTCCTCCATATTGCTGAAATTGTCCCTTCACTGGGACACATGTCTGCAGGGAAGGTCACGGCTCCGTGCTTGACTGCAGAGTCCTGACCGCAGGGTTTGAGTCAGCACTCCGGCCTGGTGGTTGCTCAGATTATCTTCCTTCGGTGAAAAACTGTGGAGACCTTGGCCTTGGCCAGTGACTCGGGAGCAGTCACAGAAGATTTATTGGAGCAGGTCTGATGAGGCCGCTCCACTCTTGCTCAGCCCGTGCGGCACGAAATGGTCCAACACTTGACAAAATTGAAGTTTGAGTTATCCTGGCAACAACCAACAGAAGCTAGAATGTAACACAGCTGTCATGTCGTTAAGTTTGTGTATTTTAAATTAACATAAAATATTCCATCAACATATTTATAAATGTTTGCTATTAGGACAGTGTTTGTTCAATAATTATGTTCAGTGTAGATGATCTAATTGTGTTTTATACGTTGTGTAAAATATAATCATTACTTCAACTTAACTTTTTGAGTTGAATGCACCAGCCAGGAGAACTACTCATGAGCTCAGTGTATTGTGTACAATGCAGTAAATATATATATATATATATATATATAAAGGCTTTCTATTCTATTCTGTTGACGAATGAGCAGACTCATGTTGACCATGCTGAAAGCCGGCTGAACATCCAGAAAAAAAAACAAGTGGCTCTTGTCAAACAATTCCCAAGGTCAGATGACGACGTCTGAACATTGTTTTTTTCAAAATAACTTTTATTCACATATGTGCATGCAATCTAATGGGTCGTGAAGTACAAGTAGGATTGCAGTTTTCATTTATTGCTGGTCTGAGACGGAGTGATACAGGAAGAAGAGCTCTGTAACATAAAAAAGGGGAGAGACCACACGCAGAGGACTTTAAAATGAGCTCTGCTTCTGACAGGCAGCTGGTTTGGGGAGACAGGAATTGAAGTCATGTTCTCTCTCTCTTTTGTGCTTGTTCAAAGTCTAGCTGCTGCATTTTTATTTATTTATTTTTTTTCAATAGTTGCAGGCGAGATAAACAAGAGTTACAATAACCCAGGCGGGAGCAGGATATGTAAACAGGAATAACTTTCTCAAGGTCAGAAGTGCAGAGAACTGATCTCAGGTTTCAGATGATGCACGAATCTTCATTTTAGCTCCTGAATAGTTTATCAGACTTCAATACTGAATTGAATGTGACTCCAAGATATTTTGCATAGGGTTTAACGGAGAGGGTGAATGAGCCAAGATGAGGAGGAATATTTTTGCTCAGTTCATTTTCATTGGACTAAAGCGTTTTAGGTATTAGGCTCTATAGGGGGATGCTGACCTGTGTATCAGTGAAAGGTCACATTATGTTACAAATAATGTGGCCTAGCGGATGGATAATGAAAGATTGGTCCATGTAGTAAATCATGGGGGACACCACATCACACTGAGGCTGAATGAAGGAGAAGGAAGAGGCACTGGGCACAGCTGGGCAAAATATCAGGTAACACGCCTGGTTTCTAGAGACATATTGATGACTGCTGGGGCCAACGGTGCCCTTAACTTAGCTGGAACAATAAGAGAGAACACATGAACGTTTTTTATTGACTGGATAACATGAAGTCGCACAGGAAGGGTGATGCTGTTGAGGGAATTTAGTTCTCAGAGGAGACAAAGTGCTCTAGTAAGTGGTGGAATAATACAAGTTTTGATGTCAAGCACTTAAAGAAATTCAGGAAATCCTCACATTCAGAGACAGGCGCTGCTGAGTGTGAGATGGAAATGAAGGTGGTGACAAGAAAAAGCCCTAGAATTGTAATTTTTTTTCTTTCCAATATGTTCAGACACGTATTGTACTCTGGCATTTCTGACAGCTAACTGGTATTTTACCCAAGAGAGCCAGGATACCAGGATTTGATATGAGACCTGCAATTTATCCACCTCTCTTCTACCCATCTGCATTCAAGATTCAAGAGTCTTGGTCATTATACAAGATGCAAGATTCTGAAATTTTGAAAAGGCTCTCATTTTTTTTTTTTTTTTAAACAGTACACATAGTAAATAGACAAATAAAGAGGCAGAGTAAACATTCTCTCTTCATTGCTCTGACATTACTGTGAAAGCCATGGTAAGTGGTGTGGCTCTGTTTCAATGAGGCAGGACATTTCCATCATGCAACAGAAGCCAAACTGAAAAAGAAATTCAAATATCCAAGGTTGGAAAAGAAGACCAACAAATATGTAAACGTGGAACGTGGAACACCTTTCACCTGAAAATTCTGCTGCTGCATTGGCCACGTGTAAGAGGCAAACTCTGGGAGATGTTTAGGCCTCCGGAGCCACTGACAGTGTTCACAGAGTCCAGTAACTGATCCTGTCACAAGCCAGCAGGAGGAGGAGCCCAGCCTATGCAGACTGAGGTAAACTAGAAGATAACTGAAACAGCAGAGTGGTGTTTATACCATTGAAAATGACCCGATTCCCGCTGTCTGATGCTTGTTTAAACTCCTGTTATGAATGCATGTCAGACAGAAACTATTTTCCTGTAATCTTGAGATAATGCGCCTGAGCTCATCATGCCCTGTTTAATAGAATGTGATGGTAGGAGGATTGTGTTTTGTCCCTTCCGAATCGTTTCCTCTCGGGGAGAGATGATTAACTACTGATCTATTCCTGCAAGAGCGAGCGGTTGATAGATCTGTTCCGGGCTCGGAGACGCCTCGTTGCTGAAGCACACTGAAAACACAGTGAAGTTTGACTAAAACTTTCCATACAGAGCTGATTGTGTTTCACTATGAGCCAGACAAGGTTTTTGCATTAACAGAAATCTGTTACAGGCATTAATAAAAAAGTTATTACTGTATGGATCACTGTCACGCTGCTCACTTCTGGCAAATAAATAAAGATTTTCTCATAAATGCTCTAGTGTTGGGTTGGATCAAGAGCCACATAATAAATTCAGAGCATTACAATATGCTGTATATTGTCGTTTATATTTCTGGACATATGGAGTTGATTCTCCTGCTTTGGGACGAGGGTAAACAAATAATGTCATCAGGGTTTATGGAAGCTCATAACTTGGCTGGAGAGCTGCGTAGGTTTCAGGCAATATGGAGTCATCTCTTTTCAAATGCAATAAGCTAATTCTCACTAGTCCTCACACACAGAAAAGGGGATATAGATTGTGTGCAGGCAGGCCAGCTGAAACAGGGTCATTCCAATAATGTGACAGAGAGTGTGAATATAAAAGTGCTCAAAACTTTTACCTGCTACTTATTTCCAGTCTGTACAGCTTTTATATTTGCCAGAGCAGAGAGAAGCCCTCTGACACGTACAGTATGTAATAACATGAAGCGGCGTCCGCATCTATACTGCAGCACAAGTCATTACCGGAGAGCTGCTTTCTGTCCACATAAATAAAATGCATGAGCTCCCTGGCTGAAATTAAGAGATAGCAGCACGGGAAAATGAAGTTGATTGATGATTAATAGATGTAGTCAAAACTCATCTGCCGAGGCGAGCGTCACCGAGGCGGGTTCCACCAGCTGTTCCGCCGACAGTACGGGCCTTCATTAGCAGAAGACATCATACGCAGCCAACGCCACACACGCACCACTCCTGCGAGCACACACCTACACGTCCTGCCAACAAAGCGTGATCTGTCTTTTGCGCTGAGCGCCCCTTCAAAGACGTCCATACATGCATCGCATCTCCCGCTTACAGCAAATTAACTTCATCCTCTCCTATCCTCAAAGCTTTGTCACCTGGACCATTACCTTCATTATGGCAGCTAGCAGCCGTGAACGCCCGTTTATGGGATTATCCTACATGTTCGCTATAGGAGGAGTGTGTAGGCTGCTGGGTATTATCTCGTCTGTCTGCGCAGGCCTCTATTTGCTGACGAGCAGCGGTGAAAGGAAAGCATCTTCCTACATAAGCAGCCCGGAATCCAAAGGAATCGCGTCTGCACGGGACTATTCTGCAGACCCACGATCTACAAGTGTGTATTCAGGGAGAAGAGCAGTCACAATGCACACCATTTGCTGTGCTAGAAAGGGTGTATGTGAAAATCAGATGGTGGATAGACATGGGAGAGTCAGAACATATCTGCTGTTTATGAGACACACACACACACAGCGGCTGCCTCGTGTGGCTTGTGCATGTTTGCTGCATAGGTTGTGTACATCCTTATAAATGAATGCGACACATATACGATATTTTCAAATAAAATAATACAGTTTTATTCCTTTTATAGCCCAAAACTGGCAAATGCGACGCCTCTGGATGAAAGACAGAAACCTCAGCAGCACTGAACTGCTGTGTCACTGGTATGGATCATCCACACACACACCTCCTTGTCTGGTACTGGCCAGGAGAAGCTGCACTGGGCTCCCCTTCTATCCACTCAAGCAGCGTGTCACGTGAGAGCATCTAAACATCCTGCAGACACGCATCACAAATCCAAAAGAAGCGCTGCCCGGGCCTGTGATGGACCCGCTGCGTTGTTTGTAGTCTCGTCACATGGCAGTGAACCTTGTCTCTCTCTCTCTCTCTCTCACAGGAGGGAAGTGGCACTGCTGTCTCCATCCACTGTTACTTGGTATTCCAGTGGATCGTGGAGGAGGAGTTTTAATGCCAGGGGACGGACCCGACGGAGACAGAATCACACTGACGGCTCTGTATGGAGTCTTCCTGAAAAACAAAGTCAATAAGGCTTCGACCAATATCCGCGCCTCGGATATTGATTATCTGTCCCTGACTATGAGCCGTTGGTGGGTGGGGTGCGGGACGTGAGCGGTGGGGGCTGGGAGTGAGCCACAGTCGGGGATATGAACAGAGAGACTGAGGGAGAGGATGGAGCCAACAGAGCGGGAGAGGGAGGGGGGTCTTTGATGCTGTTGGATTTCACAGAGATCAGTGAGATGCAGGTGCTGGGGGGGGTAGAAAGGAAATGGGCTGCTCCGGAACGGGGGGTTGAGAAAGAATCAGCATTCTAAAAACAACGTGACGGCAGGTCCTCTGTACAGTGTGTCCTCAGGTATGACACCAAATTGCTCCTGAGGAACTTTTGCCTACAGATATTAGTATGAGTGTGACTGTGCATAGTATGTGCAATGTATGAATACATGAACACTAAAATAATGTGACAAATAAACTCTGCTTCTCACATGTTTCATCTGACTGACCATACCAATAAAGTATTGTAGGACCGACAGGACAACGCTGGGATCAGGTCAGAATAACTGTGTTAACGTCTGGGAGCAGCAGCAATGCACGGTCAGAACTTGAAGAGCGACAAAGCGACTCAGAGCAGGGCTTGATCCAGGGGAATGGAGAGGCAGAGGAAAGCAGGAGAGCCCGAGGGCTCGATGCAGGAGAACACAGAGGCGAGACAGCAGACAGGGTCTGAACCAGGAGGTCAGCTGAGGCTTATAAAGGCAGAGGGTTGAGGAGGAGCCAGGTGTGTGTGGCTGCAGAGGAGATGCACAGGTGTGGCTAATTGCTGACTGCTGATTGTGACGTGGTGACATCACTGACGGGAGTCAGCGGCGTGACCAGGTGCTTGTTTCACTGCGCTCAGTTCCGACACTTTTGCCTTCGTGTTTTCCATGAATGCCTCCGTGTGATCCCTCTGGCCACCATACAGACATTTCTATACTTTCTTCCTTTTTCAAAGAGTTGTCATAAAGTGCCTGTTTCAGCCCGATGGATGGCACCTGCTCAAGAGAAGCTAGGGCTCCTATCAGATTTTATCACTGGATTATATTCCACTCCCCTGAAACAGCCTTACGTGACACAGGGAGATAAGATGGGAGATTAGAACAGCCCTTGGCAGGTGATGTCGTCAGTGGAGCTGGACAAATGGCTGCAAAAGGAGCCACCTGACAGAGTGAAACAAATTCTCCCTCAACTGTTGAGCTGAAAAGAAGTTCTTTGAAAATTTGCCACAGTCATGATGATGAACGTAATATTAGCGCTGCATTACGTTGGACTTCTGTTGATATACATTTACCTGATTTTTGGGCTTCACAGTACAAACTATGTTCAGTATGTTTCCATTCACACTCTGAATCATACAGCACATTCATTAGGGGCAATTTGGGCTTCAGTACCAGAATGAGGTGCGGCGGGGATCGAGGATAGAAGCTCTGACGCTCTTGTTAGAGCACAAACGTCTGCAGCTCCTGAGCCACAGCTGCCCCACTCATACATAGTGTATATGCTGTACCACTCATAAATTGTGCAGGGCCACACGCTGCACCTTAAGGTAATGGCCTGCTCCACAAATCTGTTGTTTATTCCTCGCAAGAAAAAAACGTGTTTGTAGGACCGGTTCCTGCAAAAGGCTGATGTTATAATGAAGGACATATTTAGGTATAAAGGGTTCGTTTCTTAGAAAGTTTCTTAAAAAGTTTCTGACCAGCCTGCAGTGAGTTTATTAAGTCAGCACTGTGCAAAACTGTATAAAGTCAAAGTCACCTAGTGTGGCAACATTTGAATCCAGAGTGATTCAGACTCTGGTTCCAGAATCTGGTAAATATCTGCATCATCCCAATCCCTCATGGGTGTTCTCTGGTGAACCTTCCTTCACCACGTCACTGGGAGAACAACATATTTGCCAGTGCTTTTAAAATGACCCATATCACCTGCACATGAAAAATTCAGAAGCACATTTTCCCACCACATATTGTTCAATGGCTGAAGCCATTTCAAAGCAACTGATTAAAATTCCACAACAAATCCAAGTTTTTTTTTTTATTCAGTAAGTTGAATTAAAGTTTATGTAAATATTGTGAGCATGTTTGTAGAGATTACATCATCAGTGTTGAGTGGAAACATCATCGAGCGAGACAGACTGCACCTCGAGGCCGTCGCCCAGCCTCCCTCAGAGAGGCTTTGTCTGCATTCAAGAGTCATGCTGCAGACAGGACTCACACAGCCTTGGGAGACAGTGGTGCCAGAGACGCATGTTTGTTTTCTGCAGTTAATGTGACTGAGGCTATTGCTTTGACTGACAGGTGGTCTCATGAATTTATAGCACAGGAGACACATGCAGCTCCACGTCAATGTAGAACTCTGGAACTCTGACAAATAAAAACAAAAACAAAAAACAAACAAAACAAAAAATTATGTGACATGTAATAGTCATCTCTCCTGACTTCACACAGTCATAATATGGACTACACACACACACACACACACACACACACACACACATTTATATATTTTTTTCATTGAAAGTGAAACTACCTGTTCAAATAAATATCCACAGCGGTGACACAACATTAGTCCCTGTCGTCAAACTGCAAAATACCACCAATCACAATGTCTCTGTGAAGCTGGAGAAATTTCTGTCATCCCCACAGATCTGGAGGAAAAAATAGCTTTGACTGCCCGTGAGGTATGAAATAAGAGCCCGGTGGGATCAGACAGGAGGCATGATGTGAAATGAGATGATAGAGAGGGGGGGAAAGGGGGAAGGGACAGGGTCTCCCCACCCCCGGCCCGGAGTGATTGATCTGTAGCGCTCAGCTGAAATTCATGGAGCTCACTCGTCTCTGCCCGACCTAATGAAAGTGAGACGTCTCACGCTGGAAAACAATCAACCGACCGGCTCAGGTGGAAACACGCTGTGGACTTCAGTGATGCATTCAAGGACCAAGCAATAGGGTTTTCGTGCGTTGAGGTCGTTTTCAACATTCAAATTGCTTTGACCTTCTCCTGAAGTGTTTTCACACCTGAATAAAAAAAAAAAAAGTTTGAATTTAATCCAATTAGTTTGATATATATTTTATTTATTTACCATTGTGATATCATGATGGTTTTACGATTAGAAAAATGATCATCTCACAGTTCATATATTATATTATATTTATATTATTACATTTAATAATGTGTTGAAATTGCATTTGCTATCATGAAATGATCAGTGCTCTGGACGGTCGCTTCATGTGGATCAAAGCTCCTCTTGTCTTTTCCAAACTCGCCCCTGAGATGAATTCCATGTTGAGTAGTTGGGAGGTTTTTCAAGTCTACAAACCAAGTCATTAGAACTTCAAAGTGCAGCAGGAACCACAGGTGGAGACACAGTGTGATCAGTGTTTGTGGTGCTGGCCTGTTCCCCCACAACCAGAGCGCGACTACCTGCTGTGATGCAGATATCCAAAGTTCTCCCATGCATTTGTCCTCATAGAAAAGAACCTGAGGCTAAAGGGAAAATGTAGTTATTTTCCATTCAGATGTGGAACATGCAATTAAACTGTCTCCCCTCGCACCGCAGGATCTTTCCTACATCTGCACCGCGAAGCATTATCTCGCTGACATTCGTCGAAAACCTTCAATCTTTGCTGTCCTTGCATGTGCAGCCCTTGCTGGACCTGACCTTTCCATAACAAGTTAAGAAATACACCAGGGAGTTTTGAGTGTATGGAAAAAGCAATATCCACCCCCCGCCACTGCCACTGCATCATTACTCGGCCCGGCTTACGGGGGGCTTTAGCCTGCGGTCCAATTTATTCTCCTTTCATACAGAGCAGCGGTGGGGGGAGAGCCTTAGAGGATGGAAAAACACTCACGCTGCTTGATCTGAGGGTTCAGCGCTGCGGGATCACAAACAAGAGAAGCCGTGACACGCGGGGAGGGAAGGTTTCCCCCGGCCTTTTGTTTCATGCACTGTGGCGCCGCCGATTCAACAGCGAGTGCTGCAGTCAATGGAGCTCAATAAACATTAAACCTTGATCACAGCACATTCACAAACAATATGTCAGCTCACACAGATACGCAAGGGTTCTGTGTTTTCATTCAGGCCTGTAAAACACACACACACACGGTGGCTCCTTGAGTTCAGACACATGTGCACTTGTTGCTCGTGGACTTGATCAGCTGGAGGAGGCTGATAAAAGAAACGGTAGGCTGGGAAAGGCTGGATGAAAAGAACCAGTGGCTATCCAGCCTCAAACTGTAGTATATAATAAGGTCCTGCCGATGCACCCTTGACACGCATCACATGACTAATTGAAACCAAAGTTGTACTTGTTCAAACACTATTCCATGCTTTTAATATGAAGGGCTATACCCCCTGTGCGTCCTCTGCTGTAGCCAGCCACTGAGGGCTGATCAGCTTTGGCCTTGCTCATGAGGAGGTCCATTCACTTCACTGTGAATACCCATAAGTCTCTGTTGCCCGTGCTATTTCTGTAGATGAAGCTTTGACAAAGTAGAACTATATCGAATACAAAGCCCTTTAATCCAGACTGGTCACCAGTTTAACTCCTGGTCTACAGACAGCCTTGATCCCAGTAAGAATAATTGCACTGTGTGTAAACAAACACATACAAAAAAGAAAGAGAAGAATGTGTCATGTGTCATTTTGGAACTTGGTCTAAAACGAGGCTTAGGTTAGAGTTAGAGGAGAGTGATGATAAAAAGGATCATCCTGTTATCTGACCCAGAGATCTGGCTGAGAACTACAGGGGACAGAGGATTTATAGTGGCAGCCAAGAGGCTCAGGGAGGATCTGAGTGAGGAAAGCAGGTCATTTCCCAAGTCCCCTCATAAGACACAGACTTTCTTAATTTAACGTTGAACTCCCTTGTTTAAAATGATCTCCATCTCATGTGGATGAATTGTTATGAATGTGACTTAATACCATGCTCTTTCTCGTAGCCTTGGTTGTGAGGCAGTGTCATCCCTGTGCTGGAAAATATTCAGGCTCTACGAGGATCAAAGAGCAACGTCACAAAATTAGCTGGAGAGAAAAACCCAGAAAACAATCAACATCCCATAATAAGGAGGTCCTGTGGATTATTTTCCATGTTGCATATCCCACCATGTCCGCTGCGCTCTTTACCGCCAGGCTGATCAATACGCAGACACTCTGAGCCCCTCACTGCTCCCGCTGCTCTTATTCGCCGCTCTGAGACCTCTCCATCTGATTCATTGAAGAATCAATTGTTTTCCTCAACAACCACAAACATATGCTAATTCACCATTGACTTTCCTAATCAGTCCTGAGACGGACGTCTGGATTGACCTTTTGATTGATGACTTATCTGGCAGAGCTAAGTAGCATCATTTAAGGTATAGATCTGACTCTGATCCTTCTAGGAGCGCAGTCTCTTTTATTTCTTAGTGGGGCGTCTGTAAATAGTGCACACTCACTGTGGCACTAATGTAGCCTCCCCTGGTTTGCTTACAGAACACAGAAATAATATCCCCCCTCTCTGTTTGTCCCAGTTCTGTCAGGAGATGCTGAACTTTCACTAAAGCCCGGAAACGCAGTCTGTGACCCGCTCTGCTCAGCACAGCGAGAAGTCGACTCAGTTGTCTGAGGGACCTCGTTGTTTCACGCGTCGCTGAAAAGCGGTGGAAGGAAAAAAGTTGCTTTGCAGAACAAAAACACAAACACAAGCACAGCAGCTGAAACAAGCTCTACGCCGCTGCAAGACAAAATCTCACTGCATACACTGCGTCAAGTCCTGCACAGTTTTTCCCATCATGCACCATTACTGCTCGGCTGCCCGTGGATCGGCGTCTGCCGGCTTCTGAGGAAAAGAGAACAGAGACAGATGCACATTCCAACGTGAGCCATTAGCCACTGTCAATCAATAATTTATAATCAGACTTTGAGACGGAAATAGCTTCATGAACAGCTGGATTCCAGGGTTCAAGTCGAGGTTATGAAGCACGCCGGAGCTTTGCAGACAAACTGAAAACATCAAATATTTTAATACTCTGTGATGGTTGGACCAAGGACTTTATTTATCACCAGATCTCCAGAGATCATCACATAAGTAACATAGTAAATGAAACCATTACAAACAGTGGAGACGGGTCCACACACACACACACACACACACTGTGTGGACGGTTTGATTTAGTTTATCCACAAAATTGAGTTCAGGAAGAGGAAAAGATGAAGGCCATGCATCAGTGTAGGGTCTCTGTCACTCAGGTCGTGGCATCCTCAGGAGATTAACATATGCATATAGATTACAGGACCTTCTCTAGATTGGTTTGTTTGGTGACATTTTTAGACAGCGTGTGTCTCGTCCCCATAGTTTTTAGTTATTCCACGCAGCACCATGATGTTTGTAAGTCGTGCACGGGGGACGCACCTGAGAAAAATCCATCATCTGGAAGACAGAGAAATATGTAAATTGTATCAAGAAGCTATATAACCTTTTTTTATAGTGACATTTATAATCCTGCTGATTTGTGGCATCCATAATGTTCTGTTCATGCACACAGTCATTTATGTTGTTTTACAAGTCAACTTTCCATCGCATCATCCTTACAAGCAGCTCCTCTCCTGGTCACTTCTTCGAGGAGTGGCTTCTCATGGAAGTGGGTCAGGGCATCATCCAGGCCCTGTCGTTCATGATCCTGGAGCTGCATACCAAGTCCGGGTAAACATTCATGGGTGTGTATGTCAGGCGATGGAGCAATCTGGCTGCATGTATTCATGGCTCAACTTAGGGCTTTGCTGGAGGCATGTTGGCTGAATATTAAGTGTCTGCATGGTGATATTCGCAAATATCCTGTGGTGACGGCAGTGGATGTCGGGAGGGGGGGGGGGGGGGGGGAACAACAAAAACCCTTTTGGGGGGGGGGGGGGGGGGGGGGGGGGGGGGGGGGGGGGGGGGGGGGGGGGGGGGGGGATACATCAAAGACACTATTAGCTCCCACCTCCTAATCCTGCGGACGAATTGGTCCGGGCTTCATTCATTAGTGGGGCAGCGTGCGGGGGTGCGCTCGCTCAGGATAGGGATAAATATCATGAGCGATGGAATCAGCATGACGCGGGGATTTCCAACACTGCAGACATGGAGGAGTGTGTGTGCGTGTGTGTTTCTTATTCCTGGAAGTCTTCACGCACACGTGCGTACACATCTTCTTTCTGGTTAGATAAAGATACAAGTGGGAAATGCCCCCCCCCCCCAGCCTCTTGCTGCCAAGTTTGGTCAAAACAAGTTACACAACATTGTTCTTTCAGAGGTCGAGCTGACCCCAATCAACTGTGAAGACTCCAGAATCGACTAATATTTCTGTCCTCGCTTCTCCGTCTGTTACACTCTGGTTTGCTCTCTGTTATTGCTTTTTCTCTCTTTTGCTAACTTGAGCTCCTCATTCAAGGTTCCGGGTCACCAGATGTGGGAGTTGATGTTAAGATTTAGTCATCGTCATTCTGCAGAGGTGAAATGATTCCATCTTTTCTAAAATCTCGCACACTAACTTGCTCACTTAAAACTGTTTTTTTTCCCCTCCTTGCTGGTGTGATTGTGATGTGCTTAAGGTATTTAAAGCGCCTTTGAGAGAGACGTCAATAAGGACGTATCCTGCTAATCAGGCTGTTTATTCCACTTCTAGCCCACCCGAGCTTGGTGCTGATTGTCTGACTGAGCCTGTGGGTTTGTCAGCAGGATCCACAGGTCGTCCAGAGGGGATTTAAGACGTGTCCAGAGGGTACAGCGTCCAGGACAGAGGACGCACAGGCAGCTTTACTCTGACCTGAGCTGTGTGGGAGCCTCTCTCACTGTCCCAGAGCCTGGTTTATCTGACAGCTGCTGGTGGGTTCATGCTGGGTACAGCCCCTAGACGGTTACAAACTTCATTCCTCCCTTATTTGTAAAGACGATATCTCTTTCTGTAATGCAAAACTTTTGACAATTTTTAGAAACTCGCCTCGTGATTGTTTTGGAACAGAAATAATCGCAGCATTTTCTTTCGCTCAGCGATCTATTTTGGGATTGATTGCTCATGTACGCCCCACTGATATATTTATTTACTGCATCAGCGAGACCTCCTCAGCCGAGAAAGAGAGAGGGAGAGAGAGAGGGAGAGACGTGCAGGAGAAGTCTCTGATCTGCATTTCCCAAAAATACTCCCTGCACATGCAGCTGTATATCCACTCACACTGTAAAGTTGAAATACAGCCAGACTCACTATGGGAGTTGGAATAGAAACATTATAAAGCACTAATTACCAACACATATGTATGGTGGAAATGCCTGCTGCAGGTTAATGATGCGAACAACAGCACTAAACAACAGCCATATGGAGCTGCATTATGTCTTGATTTCTTTGCCACACTGAGAGAAACCGTGCTGTTGCCTTTGTGCTCCTCTTCATGTACAACTGGATCATTAGATATTGTTTGTGTCTGTTATTGTCGCTCCCCTGTAGAGTGCATATCATTAATAATATCCATTATCAATTATGAATATTACCACTGCAACTTAAAGCAACATAGGGATAAACAAAACACACATAAATGGAAATAGGGAACAAGTTTATTTACAAAGTGATTATGTTCTTATGGAGCAGCACTTTTATTGAGGCCCATACTAAAACAACTAAGGAACCTCTAAGGTCCTCAAACTCTGTACACCTCAACAACATGTACTGTTTAAAGTCTGTCTTTGACCTTTCAGGGCCAGTGCTCACGTACAGTCAGTGGTTTGGGACGTGTCTACGCGCTGACATTTATATTGGTTAGAAAAGGTTAACACCCTCTAATCAAAGGTGGAAAGCTCCCCCTGCAACAGCCTCAGACTGTGAGTGTGAATCTTGAAAGTTCTGTTCATTTTCAGATCTATGCTGAAACTCAACCCCTAGCTGAGATGTCTCCCATCCTCCCCTGGACTGTCACTCTCTCTCTCACACACACATACACACACACACACACTTCAGCTGAACTCTAGGTGCTAAGTTAAACTTTAATAAAATAGTAATCTCCATGTTATAATCCAACATTTATTTCCAATAACCAACAGAATTGCGTCCTTAACATAATTACGTACGTAACCTTATCTGCATGGCTTTCCTGAGGACTCTGCAGCCGAGGCCTGCGTGCATGCGCGCCTGTTGACGGTGACTAATGCTGTATCAGACTCTAACAGTACAAATGTGCCTCTCACCTGAGAGTACATCAGCACACTGGTTCAAATCCATTCTCCTCTCCGGTGAAATATGTGAACACACCAGAATAAATGGCCACCGTTGGTAAAGGCAAACAAAATGGATCTGACCAGCAGATGACTGCTCACCCGGCAGATTGTCCAGAGAAAATATCATTTCAGAGTTGTGGATGCAGCTTATTTCCTGCACCATTTACAAGCTGAAAGTGTGACATAAATTATTCATAATGCTTGTTTTTGAAAAAGGAAAGCTACCCTCAATTACTGAAGCAATTTTTATGCATGAGATTTGCAAACACTTTTACCACATATACCTGCTACAGTTGGATGTAATCATTTGGTCCCACTCATCATCCCGCGGCGTCAGGGTGACATGGATGGCGGCGCGTTGGGGACGGGCGTCACAGGCGGGACCGGCTCAAGGTTACCCCCCCACACACACACCATGCCCAGACACTTCCTCTAGTCCATTTACTGAGCGACATTTACACAGTGTTCTACGAAGAGGTGAGCTGAGGTGAGCTGCCGGGATACATCACGCCGCACTCCGGACGTCACGCGGAGCGACATTATCCTGTGCTCATGGGCTGAGGTACAGCTCAGACACGGATCAGTACATAACTGCGCCTCGGATGATATTTATTCCTCTTGTTTGGCAGGCGATGCGTCCCTGTCGCCTGCTGCTCTGGTGTTCACCTCTAAATCACGCTGCTGAAAGTCAGTAACGAGCCGTTAGTATAATCCCCTGCTAATGTGATGGATAGTCGTCCCTGGTCACGCAGGGGAACTGTGCAAATGATTGGACTTTCTTTGAACACTTCAGTGTTTAGTTTATGTCTTTCTAGATTCATTAAAATAGACAATGGGCTAAACTGGGAGACAATTCTCCCCGGGTTCATCACTGCGAGGGAGCCATTATGCACATGGTCACCTGATCTGTTGCCAATACAAAGGGGCTGATTAAAGCCAGGCAGTTTATTTAGCAAGATTACTCATTCCGCTGGTATTAAACTTTTAAAACTGTCAAACTTGTTATGGATCATTTTGGGGTCAGACCTTGAACGCAGACAAGGAGACAAGCGTGGTAAGGAAACTAATGGCTTTATTTTACCAGGTGAGTGATGATAAGCAGGCGCGGGCATTTGACTAAGGATGGCTTGGCTCAACGGAGGGAGGTGGAGGAGGCTGTTTGGCTGGTGTGTGGTCAGCTGGTGAGGAGGCGGAGTGGCCCGAGGTGAATGGGGGGGGGGGTGGCACAGGCTGGCGACTGGATTCTCAGCACAGAGAGGAATAAAATAAAACAATATAGAGTCATGTTCTTGTTTTTCAGCACTACCTGTCGGCACAAATAGTTCTCAACACTTAACATCGTGTCCAAGTCCGAGGTTCAGGTATTCAAAAAGTACTTAAAGCAATGCCAGTGGAGGCGTCCAAAGTCCATTGCAGTACAGTTTATCAGGTTCTTTCAAACCTAAAAACAATCTCAGTGTTTTGTGTGTTTTGGTTCCAGAAGCTTTCCTCTGCCCTGCACGAGAACTCAAAGATGACTCTCACCTTATCTCCCTCTCTCGGCTACAGTCAGATATGCATGTGATCAGCTGTCAGGTGAAGGATGTGTTAGGTACGTATAGGTTGTGTTGGCAGGTGCACAACTGCACGACACAAAAGATCAAGATTTAAACCTCGTGCACAATCAGACTTTTAACTTATTGCAGCATGTGTTTGTTGATAAGGCAATTTGACAGGAGATTTGCGTTTCAGTTTTGTGAAGTTTTCCAAGTTACTGACAGGCTCGGTTATCGACAGCAGGCAGAGGTGATTTCAGGGCTAAATCTCTTGTCACGTACGAGAACAAAGGGTCCATATCAAAACTCTGCAGGAATCCTTGAGCATGGACGCACTTGCAAGAGAAGAGATGAGAAGCGGGAGGTTGTGAAAAATGAATCACTGGTGGTGGAGAGCTGTTGATGCAACACATAGCTCAAAATGACTATTGATTTGAGAACGGAATGTATACCCAGTGTGGAAGGGTTAGGGGAGCTCAGATTCCGAAGAGTTATAAGGTAAAGATTTTACAAAAATTGAACAAGATATCAATCATTGAGGGGTTTACAAGAAAGTAATTTGAAAGGGATGATTTTTTTTTTTTTTTCTGCAAAAGGATTAAACAAAGTCGGTGATATCAAGTGAGTTGTGCTTAAGTTGTTTAATTAGAGGGAATTAAAGTTTACTTTTTTAAACTATCTATTCCAACTGAAAATAACCAGTTAAAGCTTATGGAGCTGATGGAGCTGATGCCACAGGTTGCTACTCATGCAAACCACCAGCATCGAACGGGTGAAAGAGTAACTGATTTCTTAGAGGGAGTGAAATAAATGCAGTGTGTTTGTCAGAGTTTTACAAATATTGTTATTCATCGAAGTCAATCATGTGTCTTGAAGGTTTATTGAACCTTTAAATACAAGACCAGGGTTGCATTCTTTACATGAGGATGGCTGCAGCACAGCCAGCCATCAGGTAGGTTGCAGGAATCCATAGGGAAGCTGTAATGTGGTCCATTATGTTACATGGGCTGCATATGTCACAACATTTTAGTGAGGTGTGGTGTCATCACCAGTATTTACAGCGTCCTCATATCTGTGAGCTTGCCATTTATGTTTATATCCCTCACAATCCTTCAGTTGTGGGCAATCGTCAGCATCCTCAGTCCCCTTGAGTGAGAACGGCGATACACTGTTTTCCCCCACACACATCATTCTCACCTTATTGTGGGTACAGTCAACATCATACATGCCAGACGTGTGTTCATCCGGACGGTGAAAAAAGTCACACACCTCCACGAACAAACACCACAGATGACAGTTGATGTAATAATGCGGGGATGTGATTGCATTTTGTCGCCATCCAGAACATTGCATTGCATTCTGACACATTATTACACTATCCAGCAGCCATCACCTAATTGCTCATTAGGGAGAAAGGAAGACTGACAGCAGATGAGATACTTATTAAGGCTGAGTGAGCGGAGGGTACCAGCTCTGCAGACGAGGCTAAATAAACTGTGGCAGGATCAGATTTCACTTCCTCCACTCCTGGCGTGGAACTTCTCCGTGCACGGACAACTTGGTGCGAGGAATAAACCAAAGCCCACACGTTTGGTCAGCCTCTAATAACGAGGTTAATAATATACGACTCTGGACACAAGAATCCGCATGAAAGTGGGGATGAGCTGCAGAGGCAGACGATAGATACGGTTCGCTTTCACAAAGCTCTCAGCTGGACACACACTCTAATAGGGGGATGTGAGGGAGTCATTCACTCCTGAGCAAACTTTTCTTTTGTCATGCCCTCCAATATCATCTGTTTTGACTCCATAAAAGGAGAATGGGCTGCTGCAGGCTTTGCTCAGGCATAAAGATGATGGATAGATGCTCTGCACGGCTGCTACTGGGCCAAAGTGCTTCACAGAAAGTCAAAGGGTGAGCGCCCTGTGAAACGTTGTCTGCTACAGTTATTAGAGTAGAACACGAGAACGATGAGCTCTGAGAGGAACTGCACAGGATGTCCACCCACCTGGAAAAGGACTCACACATGAACACAACGCAGCAGGAGACTCTGCTCAGAGCAGGATCCACAGGAAATGATGTGACAGTATTAACGCCGCTCAACACATAATGATCTGCCTTAAATGAGAAAACAATGTGGAGACGGCAGACCAGGTATTTGATCACAATTTCCGTATATCCTTACACGAGTTGAACACTATATCACATTATAGTCATACATCATAAAGAAAATAATGCCTATGTAGTATCACAGATGCTCAGACTAAAACAAATTACTCGTAAGTGTTTTAAAGTTTTAGGCACTGATTCTGGATTCAGATAACTTCGGTGAACCCCCTTCCGTGTTCCCTGGAGTCAGGAGTTGGCAAACCTGGAGTGGATGAGCTGAATCCTTAATAGATGCCTGGGCAGGACCTGCTCTGACTCACAAAACAACTCAAACATTCAGCGTCTGCAGTTCACAACCAGCATTTGCTGATGTGAAAGATGCCTCGCAGACAAACACATCTCAGAAGACTTATGACCAAGAGATGCTGATTTGCTTAAAGTTGCAATGTGATGTGAAAAAGTTTATGCAGCCTTTTTGTTAGTTCAGGGCTTGATAAACTGTTTTAGTTCCATCCTCTCTTCCTGGAAGCGAGTGCCCGGCTGAAATGAGGCCAAAGGCACAACAGGTGTGAGGTAAGACGAAATAGAGCTAGAGCTGAAATGAATCATTTAAGCAGGTCGTCTTTCTTCATGAATATCACACCAACCTTTATCATGGGTGGAAGACTGCAGCCTCATTTAGTCCAGGACACTATGCAGGAGGCTGCTGCTCTCATCAGAAATGAAGCATTACACGTTTATGACCTCAAACAGTGAAAATAGCCCCAACCCTTAACTCAGAGACACAGAGATGCTGTGAGATGGCAGAATGATGCAACGTTCCTCCAGAGTATTGTCAGGTTGGATCCATTTCGTTTAAGGTTAATGCAGCTACAGGAGTTTTGACCTGTTGTTAAACCAAGGGTTCACACACTGTGGACGCTTGTTTACTCAGACATTAAAGATCAGTTCAGTGTTATGGAATCATATTATACAATGCATTAGTACAGAATCCAGGGCACTGAAATACAGTCACTGACATGATACCTTTCAATTTTGATGATTTATATGTATTTATTTTTTAACTCTGTTAATGTTAGCAGGACCAATAAGGTGAGGTTTTGCAGTGACTTGCTTGGTGATCAACAACAGGACACATCTGCCTTTCTTACACTGGTTGTTTGTTTGTTTCAGTAACATAGAAACAAACAAACAAAAAACAGCTTGATGAGTTTTTAAGGTTTTACCATCAAATCACCCACAGCTGCAGATATATTTCCTCACACACAGACTTCCTCTGGTGGGAGCGATGGACACCCACAGTTTTAGAAATGTCTCGTCATTAACCAGTCCTCCAAGTCCTCCAGACATCAGAAAAATGCTCCCTGTCGTGAGCCATTGCTCTAAAGACATGCACGACATGCATCAGATCATTATTATGCAAATACACAAGACCTGACGCTGGGATTTGATGCGAGTCAGATGACCTGCAGCTGGGCTCATGTTCAGACAGTCACAACAAGGCTTAGGAACTGTTCTAATAAAATTAGACCAGTCTAGGCGTACTGTTGTGATGCATTTAAGAGCACTGAGGTAAATGTGTGTGTTTTTTTTTGTTTTTTTTTTTGTTAAAGAGAGAGTGCTGTCAATGCTTTTAGAAAAGGTCTTGGAAAATAACACAAGGTGAAAGCTGTGAAACACTTTGGTCAGGTCAGCCAGCGATGGGTGCATCTGAGGCAGGAGAACATCGATAGGAGACTACTGTCTGTTCCTGTTGGTGCTGTGAGTGTGGAGAGGCTGACAGACAAAGCTCAGGGCTGCTCGTTTGCTCATGTGTTATTGTTCTGGTGAAGTCTGCCGTCCACAGCAGCATGGAACCTGGGTTGGAAATAAACAGCGGGCAAAACTAATACAAGCAGTTTCCTCAGATACATTGCATTTTCACTTATGATAAATAATTTACTACCTTTTTTTATTTCATGAAATCAGTTTTGGTTTCAACCAGTGTGTTTTCTTTGGTTTCAATGTCTCTAACATGACAGTGCAAACTCCAGCGGCCATGTTCCTCCTGAGCCTTCAGCAGGTGTATATCGCTGTCTTATCAACGTAACGCTCAGCCCTCGTGGAGATTATATTTACTCTGTGCTGCCGTAAGCACCTTTCCTGACAGATTATATGAATTAAGACCTTATTATGGGATCTGGCCAGGAGCTGCGTGTACCGGTGATTTGTAATAAGGGCAGTGCTGAGGTGAGTCAGCAGCGGACTGGCCTGATTACAGCAGCTGGACCTCAGGAGGAAAAGCCTTGGCTCGT
Organism: Pseudorhombus dupliciocellatus; assembly: GCA_016785235.1. NCBI lineage: Eukaryota > Metazoa > Chordata > Actinopteri > Pleuronectiformes > Paralichthyidae > Pseudorhombus > Pseudorhombus dupliciocellatus. Next base: position 430,224 of record JAFBJW010000191.1, on the reverse strand, counting down.
CGACGGTAAACAAAGACAACGAGAGGAGGAAGGACACTCCATTAGCCGCCTGGTTCTTTGTGGCCAGGAACAATAAGGCAGCAGTTTCAGCTCAGAGCAATCTAATTAGTAACATAATCTGAGGCACATGAAATTCTTTGGTGAGAGGATGTGAGAAGAGAAAACACAGAGGAGCCAGGTTGGTTCATAGGAATGAATCAGTATTTTATATCCTTTTGTAGCAAAATGTTTTCACACAGAAACAGTTTTTTTTCTTGTTTTTATCCTAGAACCTCAGGTGAGAATCATGTCTATGTCGAGTCAAGTACACACTTAAATGGTGTTCTTAGTTAGCAGAGTAAAAGGGAATGTTACATGATGCCACGAGTAGAGAAGTTAAAGGGTTCCTTCACCCAAATCACTTAAAAAAAATAGCTGTGAAAATAGTTTTAGATTAGTCAACTGTCTTGAGATTGTCACCCACAAGCATTTACGAAAAAAAAAAAAAAAAAAAAAATCATGAAAAATATTCAGCACTGAGTCAGAAAGGTCTCAGATTTCAGGTTTTATCCACTGAGCTAAAACTGTGAGGAGTTTCTGTTCTCTTTACCAGACTATCATTTCCCAAATATTATCCGCAGAAGCATTCCTGTAAACGGACAAAAATAAAAGGGTTAGAGCCTTTAACTTAAAACCCTCTACCAGCACTTAACACTGGGAGTGGGCAATATGAATAAAGTACTCTCAAAATATTTTATGTAGGAAAATAAATCTGCATTTTAATTTCTGAAAAAATGGTGATATTCTGTATTTGACCAAAAACAGTATCACAATGAAAAATGATGCACTCAACCTTGAGTTCAATAATATCCTCAAACAGCTGGACACTGTTGTTTTTAAACAGCGCATCATTGCTCAGCGGGGGACTATATCCAGCAGCAGATTAAAACACAATAGGCTACATCATTGTTGTGTATAGTGGACTGACAGTACAGTGTGTGTTCAAGTAGCAGAGTGGCTCATTGAAAGGTTTTTAATAATATTGGGATATGGAGGTCTATGGCACGGAGGAATAAAAAAATATCAAGTTTTGAATTTACAGAATATGATTTCTTGACAGTTAAAATATGTGTATTTAGAAATGTCTTTTTGTCATCTGCATTTTCAACATATTGCACGTTTGATTTTAGAAAAAAAAAAAATACTCACAAAGACCTTAGATTTATATCAAGGGGACAACTGGCAAAGCCGACATTGACAGGCAACTTCCCACCTTGTCATTTTTCACACCCTGGCTCCAAATATATTGTGGTAATGATAGACATCCATATAGAAACACATATCAAACCCTGGGTGAATGAAACAAAGAATATTTACATGGTCTAAGCCAAACAACCTGCTTTTTCGTGATTTGGGTGAATTGGCCCTTTAAAAACAGCCACTCTGGCACCTCTCTCCACATGCCTTCATGTAAAATACCAGTGAGCCAACTAACAAAGACCAAGTTGGTACACCACAGTAAAGCACCTTTCTCACTGTTTGCTTCACAGGAAAATAAACATATTACTTCACAACCCTCCCCCAACCCCTCCTTTACATTCTCACCCAGTTATTGTACCAAAAAATATGCCCATATACAGGACAGTACAGCTAGGGAAGTAAAACAATAAAAAAAAAAAACAATGATGATCACCCCACATGTTGAAATGCAGCAGAGACCAGCAGGGTACTGAGAAAGGCATCAGAATGTGTGGGGATGTTCATCCATTCAATAATTCAAATTATTTCACTGCAATGTACAGTCTGTTATGAATAAAAGTGAGAGATACGCAGGTCAGTTTTAAATCATCTATAAACCAACACAGGTTTAACCATTCTAATAAAAAACAAATGATTTTTGGGAAGTTTTCAGCTGTTTGGCCCTTAATCATGTTTGTTGTGCCCCCTGTCCTCCAGTTAATGTCTCCCAGCATCACAATGATGATGATACTGGAACCACTGTTCCCAGTGCTAAAGACATTATGTTGCAGTGGGATGAAAACATACTGAATTCAACTGGTTGGGAACTAAATTGTTAATTTGCAAACGAGTGTTTGCAGAACAAGTGTTTTGTGTTTGCAATCCATCCATTTACATTACAATGTTGTTGTACTTCTATTCGTAATATAAATAACCTCAAATGATACATAACCTGAGGTAGAAAACACGACTGGCTTGTTGTGGTTGTGTGTTACTGATAGAACTAGGGACTGCTGTTTTCCATGTTGTCAGGCTGTGATTGATTCAAACTCGATATGAAGTGTTAAATTAAATGATGTCAGTTAGCTGTATGTGAAGAGACACTGGAGCGTCTGCGTATTTTTTTTTTTACCCAACAGCTACAACTAACTCATTAGAGAGCTGTGCCTCTGCCTGCTGATGAATCACCTCAAATAATAAATAGTAAAAATGATAGAAAACCCCAGATGAAAATAAAGATGACTGTGTTTTAATTCTCTACTCGCTCCACTGGTCCTTCTCCCTCTACCACTGCAGTAGTCCCATTTCATGCTGAGGATCCATGACATTGTGATGTGCGTTCAGTTCAGTTTCACAGTCGAGGCAAATCCTCTGGCGCTGAACACATGGTGTATCCACTTTTAAATCCTTTTTCCCCATAGAACACTCACATGCCCTCACGATTGGGAATTAGTCCATATGGGCCAAATATCTGCAACATCCATTCTGTGTTGTTCAAAATCTTTTTTTTTTTTTTTTGTCAAATACAGATAGAGGCCGACAATGAGGTGAGTCATGGCCAGAAATCTATCAATTCAAGTGTCTTTGCACACAAAATTACTTAGACAGTATTCACATGGTTATCTTCATGCAAAGTTGTATTCCCAATGGGAACACGCCTTCCTCTGCACTCATGTTCCTGATACAGATTTAGTTTGCCCATAGACCTCAGTGTTTGACCGACTGCACTTAAACTGTGCTCTCCATCACCCACTCGGAGCTCTCAAATGTGGGCTTCTCATCCTCGCTGTCATCATACTGCAGCAGCATGCCGTTTACGGACAGACTGCGTTTTGTCCAGATGTTACTGATCCTGCGAGGGTAGCTGCTGCGACATTCCGTGGCCCCTACGTGACCCATGTCAAACGAGTGGCTCCTCTTGGGCTTCCCCTCCTGGGGCAGCCCTAGGAGGCGTCCCAGCATGGTGGTGGACTCTGCCCTTCCCAGCAGGGGTTCTTTATCAGACGGGGGAGCCATAGCCACCGTCATCATAGTATTGGGAGCAGTGGAAGAGCCAGAAGTCCCTTGCTGGTCCCTCGGTACCCCTCGCAGCTCCAGTGAGGTGAAGGCCCCTAAAAGGTGGTCCAGGTTTGGCCGTGCTTTGGTGCCGTGCCCATGCCTCCTGAACTTGCTGCTAGGCAGGGTGCTGCATTCACTGCCCTGCATGCTGTAGCGGTCACCAGCCCCTCTCCCTGGTTGGCTCTCTAATGAGTTAGAGGAGGAGGAGGATGAGGAGAGGCTGCTCTGGAGAGATCCACACTTGAACTCCACCATTTCTTCACGCATGACAACCACTGTAGACTTGACCTGTGGCGGAGCCCCGTTGAACCTGTTCAATCCTCCATTGGTCTGCGAGTACGTGTTGCTGACAGTGGGCAATTTATTAGTGCTGATACCACTGGTCACCTTGTAGCGCACCATGAGAATGATGATGAATACCAGTAGCGTGGCCACGATGATTCCACCGATGACCAGGATCATGGTGCCCCCCAGGAACCCACTGTGAAGAGACTGGCACTGCGGATAGTCCTCCGTAGTGATGAACTGGACGCAGCCAACAATATTGGTGGCAGTGAGCGTGGTGGCAGTGTCGTCCCAGATGGCCAAGACACACAGATCGTACTGCACCCCTGGGACAAGATTTGTGACTACAAAGGCTCTGTTCGTCATGGGAATCATCCTACATGGAAGATAAAGAGACAGAGAGAAACAGCCTTAGCAACATGGACTTCTGGCTCTGAGAGTTGAGGACAAGGTTAGATTATGTTGGCATTAAAAGTAGCACTTGGTTCATTTATTAAGTTGGGGCACATCAAAGAAAGAGCAAAAATAAATCATGCTAAGAAGATATTTATATGCACTGAGTAATTCAGACAGACAACTTCATTAGCCCCAGTTTTATTATATTTGATATGCATGAAGCAATTGTAATGAGATAAGTATTGAATGACCACTTTTTGAATATTGTTTTGTGTAATGTAATTTCTTCCAAGCGATTCCATTTCACATTCATTGTGTTGTTTCAACTGTTATATTACCAGATATTGAAATATGACTGACTGACTGAGCCGTGCTGCTTTTGAAGCTATGTATGTTAATTGTTCAAGAAGTCGGGAAGCTATAAGAGGCTCAGTTTTTGCTGTGTACTGCACACCAAGGGAGCCTTTTATCCATCAGCGTCATCTGTCTGAGCAAACACAATACTTGAATTTATGTTGAGAATAGTTTTAATATTTTTGAAACCCTGCCCCTGCACTAAAATAGCTTCAGTTGGCACTTAAATGTTCACTTCTTCTGCTCAAAATGTGTGCTTGCATGCAGATGTATTGTTGCTTGCGCAGATTTCCTTTGCTTCAGCCCTTTTCTGCACTCACGCTGCTTTTCAGTGTGCCCGTGAACTGTCTGGGATTTCTCCTTTGCGCTTGGAATTTTTTGAAATACCACCCTGTCAAAAGTCCCCAACCAATAGAATGCCAGGTGCACAATTTTAACATCATGAGCTTGATCTGAAAGACCACACTCTTGATTAAAGAAAATAACTCCATAGCTCATTATGTATATATATCATATTATAAGCATTTTGTTTTTGTCCCTTAGTATAAAAATAATAGAGCAATTCTAGACCCTTTTTCCAAATACAAATGATTAAGACAACTATGAGTGAATTAACATTCATACAATTATTATGATCATTTTTTAAACACATTCAGTCTTATATGACAGCTTTTTGGAAAAATGTTGACGATCACTGCTGTGTACAACTTAAACTAGCAGTATCAATATATACTAAATAGGTAGACAACATCTTGGGTCACAACCATATTGTTAGTTATCTATGAATAGACACCCTTTCATCCTTTGTTAGCTTGGTGTTTTCCTATAGCATGAGCGTCCAAAGCTTTGATCCATGTGAAGCGTATCTGCCACTGCTTAATAACTGCGTTGCATCACGTGTTTCAGAAGACTCGTGCAATCTTTCTCCTCCCCCACACGGCCCTGATTGATTTTTAATCACGCTGCTGCTTGAGCGCGGGCAATGCCCTGGGAAACTGTGTCAGCCAACTAGAGCACAGTAGGTGTGCATGTGCAGTCAATGAAGTCATATCAATATTAATTCAAAAACAGCGGGCCTCCCGATGTGCATTATCTTCTCCTTCCAGCTCCTAATTTGTCTTCTGACATGCAGAGGTTCTGCAGAGGCATAAATTATATGCACGCATACAGTAAAGGTATGACTTTAGTTCCTCTTCCTACTGTATATAAATCAAAGTATATATACTGTGATTATAAACTAGAAATTATTTTAATGCATCAATTGTTGAGACAGTTATTCCGAGCAATTCATATTCCTAACTTAATAGTTATCCGCAGAGCATATGCAATTTAGGTAAAAGAGAAGAAATGTCATTAATCAATACTAAGAATGGAACTCAGAGAATAATTGTATCATAAATATAAATGCATAAGTAGCTGGGCTTTCTATTTCTAAAAATGGTGTTTCTAAGATATTAAGCCATTAAACACAGTGAACACTGTTTTACTAAATTATTCAGCTGCTTTAAATCAATGAATGGATAAATAAATAAAGTTCACAGTGTACAAATCACTGTGATGTTTGCCATTTTGAATGGAACAGAGACAATTTTACAAAGCATTTTGAAGAAACACGGATTAGACTCTTATTTTTCTGTCATTGGGAAGAAAACCTGGCAAAGAGTGTGCAGGCAAGAAAATTAGATAACGGCTCATTATTGAATTTGCAGGGATGGTAAGTTGCATTTGTCTGAACACAGAATTACATTTCTTGATTATCATGTACAGTCTGAATTTCATATTCTCGGTTAATGAGTCATACTGCCCACCCACATTCCCCCAATTATCTTTAATTAGATGGCTCTTGGTGGAATGTACAGTATATATATGCACTGAGGACTATGGCACTAAATAAATTAGAGATGTCAATGTCTAATTCATGATAAGGGGCTGACAATATTTGTTAGAGATGAGATAAAATGGTTGTTACTGCTCTCCACAACAGGCCACCTGATTTTCTCACTATACTGATGCAGGGGTTCTGAGAGGAACAACCATTCCTCATATCAATGTGTTTAGTTGCATGAAGCCAATTGAACCATAAGCAATTTTAAATTAAAAGTAATGCAATATGAAATTATGTTCTGCTTACCAAAATATGTATTCCATTGTTCTATTTGTCTGCTTATAGATCACATCCCAGAATGTTTGACTCCTTTGATCCCTGCAACTTGACTTAACATTGGGGCAATTCTGTTTTCGATATTTCCAGCTTAATTAGCTTGGAGTAATGTCACTGCCTTCGATGTCTCATTTGACACAGGAAATTGATTTCACAGAACCCAACAATCTCCTGCTGCAGTCTCCAAGCTTATATCATATGGACTCTGGGAGCTTAGGAAAGATACATTAGAATGGGTTTTATAATCATTTTCTTTTTGGATTTGTAATTAACATTTAATTTTTCACTTCATTTTTGGTTCACTTAAAATGAAAAAAAAAAAAAAAAAAAACTCTTCCAATGATCAATTTGAGGTCAAAGGAGAAAACAAAACTTGATATTGATCCTGAAGTAACTCCGACTTTAACCCTCTGAGCAGAAAGTTATTAGCACCTACTTGAATGTAGTTGAGTTCTTTTCATCATTCTTACCTGTATATAAGGACTTCATCCTCAGAACAATTGTACTGAAGCTGGAACATTTTGACTTTTGGAGTTGATTTGCTCACAGTCCACTTGACCAGAGCTGACACGGCAGTCACTTCTGACACAGTCACCACCTTCTCTGGAGGAGGTTTAGCTTCCCCTTTACTTATCTTGGTGGAGCTGGTTATGTCCGAGAGCCCAGACTTGGTTTGTGTGGTACGATTTGTGCCATTACTCAGATGAGGGAGTTGAATGATTGAGAGCTCAATAGAGGCTGTGGATTCCCCAGCAGCATTAGCAGCGATGCAAGTAAAGATGCCGTAATCCTTGGATGTGGTGACTGTAATGTCCAGGGTGCCATTCTCATATACTGTCGCACGGGAGGAGTTGCTGATCAAACGGTCGTCAGGGGTGACCCAGTGCACAGTTGGCATTGGGTCACCAACAGCTTTGCAGCGTAAACTTGCCGTTTGGCCTTCCAGGACCAGCAGCTTGTGTGTATGTTGTGTTATCAAAGGGGGCTCACAGACAAACTCCTCCTCCCGAACTGACCAAAAATAGCGCCCTTTCAGACTGGCAGGAGAAGCACATGTTTCCATGTCATCGTCACGCTCCAGCCTTCGAAGCCAAAGCACTTCACAGTTGCAGTGCAGTGGATTTCCACCAAAGCTTAGAGAGAGCATAGGCATGTATGGGGTACTCATCACAATGCTGCTCTGAGAGCGTGCAAAGATAGGGTCCGGGGGGAGCTTCTGAAGACGGTTGGAGGTGAGGTCCAAACGGGCCAGTTTTTCCAGATCTGTAAAAGTCCCCTCGGAAATGAAACTGATGAGATTGTGATCCAGACTCATTTGATGGAGGTTGACCATCTTACGGATGGCTTCCCAAGGCACACTGCGCAAGTTATTGTATGACAAATCCAGATCCTCCAGTGTCAGTAACAAGTCATCAAAGGCTGAATCGGAGACGAAATTCAGCTGATTGTTGTTGAGTATCAGGTGCTGCAGGTTGATCAGCCCTCGAAGGTCGTCCGGCCCCAGCTCGGTCAACCGGTTACTGTCCAGGTGCAGGGATCTGAGGGTTTCTAAGTCAATGAAAGAGAAAGGCTGGATGGTGCTGATGGTGTTGCGGGACAGGGTTAGATCCACCAGACCAGTCATGTTGGCAAAGTCCTGAGTGGTGACCTTGAGAATGAAGTTGCCGCCCAGCCGGAGCTCCACAGTTCGCCGGTCAATGTCCGGCGGGACAAACAGCAAACCTTTGGAGGGGCACAGCGTCCCTAGAGACTCTGAGAGGTTCTGGCAAACACAGTATTTGGGACATGCATGGACCATCATGACTGCGGTTCCCAGGAGCAGGAGACAGATGACCACTTTGTCCATGTTAGTTCATAGAAAGTGGACCTGGAAAACAGAAAGAAAAGAAGCATATATTAATGGCATACTTAACCGTCATTACACATGTAATAACTAGTTGATGCATGTGTGTGGAGCATGCATGTGTTTGAGAGAGGGAAAGAAAGAGAATGAGAGAAAGAGGCAATCTTGTGTTTTTCACTATATTTATGCTGTCTTCCTTTATCTATATCTCTGTGTCTTTATCCTTGTGTCTAGTTTGTTTGCTTTAGTTATCTCTCCATTTTGGTAAGAGACAATATAATTTGGAAAAATAACACTCCTCAAGCTGCAGGTGTTACACTCATCAGACTTGGCTGACAAAGCAGCGCTCACACCTGGCTGACTCCTCTGAATGGATGGCCACACTTGGCTTCATCCAACGAGCTTTTAATTCCCTCAGACATTTGTATCATTAATTTCGAATACACTCAGAGCGTAAAAATCTATTTCAATCATCTTTTTTTTCACACCAGCAAAATTCATTACTGGGAAACTCTGCCTTGAAGTCTGTGCCTTTCTCAAAAGAAACCACTGGGAAGGATGGCTGCAATGCTTTAATGATAACCAAATGTTTGTGCTACTATTCATTATTATTCACAAGCGTGAGATGCCGGTCGCAGCATGAGGACTTCTTATCTCCATCTTTCCTGCAACACCCCTTCATGTGCAGCCCCTTCTTTCAATAACTCATAATTACAAGGGGAAACATGCTGCCCATAAATAAGCCCTCTCCTTTTCAAGGAGTCATAACCATGTTTTAATTATACCATGAAGTGCATCTAAACAGTGTGTAACACATAATTAGAATGGAATGGCAGACAGAAAACCATTCATTCAAGAGTCTGCAACAATTATTGCAATTTCACAAAGATTATGTTTGTGGAATTTGCCAATTTTATTATGAGAACACACGTTGTGCGACATTCTGTTCAACTGATTAGGTTTTTAATACAGCAGTAACAGTCTAATAGTGTAAAAAAGTTCAAATGTCAAATTGAAAAAAAGGAGCGTGAGGAAGCCGTGCAAATACTGGAAGGCACACAATTTACCCAAAGGAGCCTTGTAACTTTCAGATTATTTAATCTATACCACACAGTTGTTATTCAAAAGCAGAAAGTGTTGTACATGTAGAGAAAACTGACTGTGTTCTATCCTGTACATAATATCCATGGAACCTAATCCACCATCCAACACTGGCCCCCATTCGTTTCAGCAGACTGGAGCAGTTAAACAAAGCTATTACTGTCATTTTTCAGTGACACCTGAGATGTGGGGGGGGGACCATCCGGCTTTTAGGTTATAGGCATCACTTGTCATCTGTGTGTTATGTGAACACCTGCTGGATCATCGGCAGTTCTTGCACGTTCAATGTTTGCGCACATGATATATGTTAGAGGGGGGTATAGCAAGTTGTATCTCATGGGTCTAATTGCGATGATGACAAACGAGCAGACCAGACAAGTGGTACTCCTCTGTAATCCCAGCATGTACACTGCATGATGGTTTGAATCACAACGCCTTCTGAAATAGAGTAACATATGGAGTGCCCGAACCACTGATGAGATGCCAGCCAAGCTGAACTAGAAAATAGCAGGCAGCGTATTAACGTAGGGACTGTGGAAATATAAATCAGTCATTGCAATCCTTACAAAGAAGAAGCATTATTTCCATTTCATTTTGGTTTATCAGGCGTCGTACAAAAGCCCATGATGCAACAATTCTCCAGTGGCTCCTTGTTCTCTCTCAGGGCGTGTGTCTGAAGAGCCATTCAAATTAAACCATCACTGTTTGAAACAGTGCTCATTTAAACCCAATAATACCAGACTTGATCCATACTGTTCTGTCCCTCTTGGCGCTCAGCAGCATGTCCCCCACAAGGCCTCACGGTGAGCGCTGTCAGTGATGACAGACAGTTTATCTCATGGACTCATTTTAATGGACAGCATCTAGAATGAAAAACCCAGAAGCAGCAGCCTTTTATCATTTCCTTTTGATCTTTCTTTCCACTGAGAAGAGACAATTGTGTGTGTGTGTGTGTGTGTGTGTGTGTGTGTGGGGGGGGGGGGGGGGGCTATCTGACTGGGCTATCTGACTCATAGCATATACAAGATTTGAATGTTCAATCTCGCAGCAGTTTCCCATTAGCGTGATTGTGGTTGCGGTGCTTACTGGGCTGAAGCTGGGTGAAGAGAGGCAAGGTGACCTTTGGGGGACAAAAGAGGTTCTGTCAAGACATGGGGACTGTGGATGATGTTCAGGGTCCACATCAATTTACCCATGACCTTTACCACGCCTGCAACATCATCTACAATTCAGTGTACGGGACTGATTTTCTGCTGAAATATTGGCAGGTACTCCACAGCTACATCAGGCATTAATGGCATTGACATTTATATCTTAGTCGTTTGAGTAGAGCTGACCCTGCAGCTTAATCACCATTTTAAGTGTTTTGAGTACTGCTTGCAGAAGATATTTATAAAACAAAAAAAGCAGTGTATATTAAACACATTGCTTGCTGTGTGCTATCAGTGACAGATACTACTGATCAGGCCCTTACAGAACAGTCAAGTTCAATGTAGCTCAGCAATGCTTTGTCTTTCTCCTCATTCTGAGGCACTGAAATTGCACTGGCCATCTCTCTGCCCATCCAGCAGCACAAGAGAAACAGGAACATTGCTGTGTGTAAATGCCTGCTCTACTAGTGCCTGCAATCATTAGCATATACAGCCAATTAGTGCATAACGTATACATACATACGCCAGTGAAGTGTGATGGTAAATGTCACAGGAGAACCATCATTAGCCAACATCACATTATATTGTGAGGTTTAGTTTATGTTGAAGAATGGAATGTTGATGGTCAGAAATGTAAGGGATGAACATGGCCAACTCTGTCCTGCTGCAACTGAATTCAAATCCAGCAGTTTAAACCAGGAGAGTGTTACATTTGCATTTGGGACAGCCCACTTCCTTTTGTTCTTACACAAGACAAATAGATAGTCATCTGTTAACCAACCATCACCCATACCACCCAAAGCCTTACAGGTTGTTGGAACCAGTCCCAGTTGACTTACAACCTTGACTGGTTGCCAGCGTTGCACAGGGGTGACAGCCAACCATTTACCCCAATTAAAGTTTTACAATATGTGGGGCGGAAGTCGCAGTAGACTGAGAGAGCCCATGCAGACACAGAGAAAACTCTTAAGCACTGTTCCACCAAGCCATCTGACACTACAACATTTCTCATCTAATTTAAGATGCGTTAAATACGTCCCATGTTCCTTAATGTGCAGTAACACATTCTGGGTTCACTATTCATTAAAAGACAGAGCTGCTTTACACGAGTCAGCGGGAGTCAGCAGCTGGCAGGTGCATATTTAACACATTACCTCCTTTTTCTGTCTTTAACAGAGTGTCAGTCATCCTTTTTCAAGCAGGTTGGAAATTATCCTGATAGGCAAAGTTCTAAAAATTCCCAGTAATTCCCAGTATTTCATAAGGGTATGTTGGTTTGGCTTGTGATAGAAGATATTGTTGAAAATAATCAATGTAATAATTAAGAATGAATAGGGCAAGGTGACAATCTATCTTGGAACATTTGTATTTTCGGACTCCAGCTATTATAATATATGAATTGAATTGAATGTGTAATATAATATATTATAATTATAAATTCTTGATTTTATCCTTCATGCAAATGCACGGGGGACGTGACTGCAGTGACTGTCCCACAAAGAATAATGGGCATGACGTGCACAGTGCAAACAGTTACATTTATTCTGCTCAGGCTGTATGAAATAAAAAGTTACTGTTGTTCCTTCTGTTGAAATGAAAACTCGTCACTCTCCCTGCAGAACAGGAGGATAAAATATATCCCTTTGGGGGTTTGGAGCTGCACACATAAAGGCTTTTGAAAATTGGCCATTGTTCAGTCACACATGGTGCGATCCGTATCGGTGGCGAATCAATCAAAGGAGAATAAAAGTGTAAATAGACATTTCTTTATATTCCACATATGTGGTTCATCACTCAAATTTAAATTCCTGAAATGTTTACATGTAAGGGTTTTATTTTCCTTTCCAAAGGCAGGTACAGCCCCAAACATAACCTTGAATTGAATGTGTATGTCATGAGCTTCATGGTGGAATAGACCTGAGACAATAAACCTAACACTCTGTCTTTGACACATTCTGATCTGATTTTATTTGCATTTATTGTAAGAGGTGGCACACATACATTTAAATGATCACTGCAGTGACTGAAGTTGCAGGGGGGGGGAAAGTCGTGAGCAATAAAAGCTGTTAATGTCTTTAAAATCTTTATGACATGGGCTGTTATCAGACCATAAAAAGGGTCATAGAGTGGAAATAAAGCATTTAAAGCACAACTCAGCACAGGAGTCCTGACATGATGTTAACATGTATATATCACCATGAGAGTTGCTGCACATTTTACAATATGGCTTCTTCTGTTGTTTACCAGGGGCATGGGTACAGTCTTGATTACTGTGATCAATTGTTCTTTGTGCATTTCCTGAAAGGGAACATGTATTTATGGGTCTGATTTCCTGTCAGTAGTATTAGAGCAGACCTACTTTATTGACCATGATGATGGACATTGATTAGTCAGCTGCTCTCAGTCAGTCGGCTCAGTTTGTCAGACTGGAAGCTCAGCGGAGCCTGTGTACACAATCTGGACCGGCGACATGTTGGGATCTCTTCTGTCGTCTGTCTGCAAGCCGACTACAGTTATTTATTTATTTATTATTATTTTATTTTTATTTGTTTGTAGCGATTTTAAAATAAACAAAACATGCCCACGTGTAAATTAAAAAGGCAATAAGCTGTCTTCTATATTTTGTGGACTGGTTTCAATTCAAGGACACTTGAACTAGGAGGTCAAAAATGAAGGACAGAAGTGGGAGTGATTGTTGTTGTTGTCACATTAGTATCCTAAATAAAGTAAGAAAAAGTATTCACACACACAAATGATCGCTATATAACTCATTCCTGGGAGAACGGACTACGGCATTCTGATGAAAGTGTGGGAGGCCAGTGTTCTTTCTCTGACTATAACAATGTTTCCCCAAACCCTGACCTCTGATTGATTGGCAGATCAGACAGCAGAGATGCAGTACAACACACTTCCCTTTCATTCTGCAAAGGTATGACAGACAACCTCAAGTCGTGGGGCGACGAGAACACACCATGAGTGAATAACAGACTGTGAAGGACAGGCCAGGCAGAGAGATGGTCAAAATAAAAAAATAAATAAATAAATAAATAAATAAATAAAAACATCTTTGTGAGTAAGAGTCTGTTGCACAAAGGTGCACTTGGTGCAAACATGCCTAGACAGCTGCGTTGCCATCCGCTAGTCAAAAGAGTTTTTGAGACTGTGCAGTGAATCTCCTGAGGGAGAGGACGGAGTCATTCTGAAGGCCAAATCAAGACCTTCGATTGAGTCTGAGGCATTTATTTCAAATCTTCACTTATTAGTCCAGTGCATCAGAATTTCCAAAAGCTTCCGAACTCGTGAAGATGTCAGGATGGCATCCTGCTGTTTGCTGTAAACACAAACAGCCGATCTCCACAGTGGGACTAATACATCATACAGATATAGTTAAGCTACGACACCGAATGATAAAGGCCCGGCCCTCCTCACTGGCACCATCTTGACTCAGCTCTGCCCTCCTTTGGCTCAGTGATAGTTTGCCGTTGTCGGCTGTGCTCAGTGGCGTAATCCCTCAACGCGTAAACACAGGGCAGGAGGTTGAGTGAGCAGACAGACCCGGCCTCACCAGCGCTACGCTGCATTGTCTTTGTTCCACTTCGCTTTGATAAAACGGGTCACGGCATGACAGCTTGGTAAACCTGAGTGTGCTGTGCGCAATCCACTGATGTCATGTTACATCATACGCGGGTGCTGACGCTCAAAGTGGTAACAACAGTTATCTCTCAGTGCTGTTCGGAGGAGCCAGCACGTATGAAGTTGACTCGCTCTGCTTTAAACTGACAAACATTTCACAACCCCCCCCCCCCCCCCCCCCCCCTCTTCTCTCACCTGCCTCCCTCGCCCCGTCTTCTCTCACATGAATCACTCCCAATCTGGCATCTTTGCATCAGGAGGAAATTGCATGTTAAAGTCAAAGCCTGAAAATCTTGACAAAGGGGTGGAAATTATCAGAGTGGGGGGGGGGGGGTTGCAAGCGGCACATTGTGGCTGAAACCTGACTCTCTCTCTCTGGATGGTAATCAAAGTAATCTTTCTGTTCAATCAAATAGACACACACACACACACACCCCACAATCATCTGTCTGCCAGATCAGAAATAACTACCTGAAAGGCTCTACCTTTCGAAAACAGCGGCACTCAGCTACTGAGGATTTCATCAACCGGCTGCGAGCTTGTCTCTCTGCTACCTTTGCTGACAAGCTTGTCACTTTTATCAGCTGGGAGCCTATAGGAGGACTCAGCCTTGGACTGTCGAAGGAGACTTGTACAAAAGGATAGGCTGTCTGCAAGCCCTGGTTGAACAGAGCTTGTGCGCGTGTTTACAGGGCGCGAGAAACTGTGATTCTGAGGCGCTGCTCAGATGAAGTAATGTTACTATATTTGAAGCTTCATCACTGCCAAGTGTTTTCGGGATAGAATAGAGGCGGGTCATTAGTCTACTTTACCCCTGTGCAGCCAAAGTGCTGCGGTTCAACAACACTGTTTGCACTTTGCTTCACTCACCAGAGCAGAGTTGGCGAGTTGAAGCACTTATTTCAGGTGCCCAGGGATGCAGAAGAAAATGTCCATTTCATTTTCTACAAGTTGAAGGTGTGAGGTGCACAGGCAAGTGGGACACTTCCAAGGATAGAAAAAGCATGGAAGGCTCTCCAAAAAACGTATGAGGGAAATATCCAGGACTTCAGTGCATGTCTGTAAGCAGCTTTGGCATTGAATTCCCCTTCCGGTGTGAGCATAACAGCATAATACACTAGGAGGTCTGACCATCGGCATGTGCAGTGTAAACATTATGGTCATAGATTCTTTCAAAGGCCTCTCGCTGTGAACCACAGCTACAGACAAACTCGAGTCTCCATATTCCAGAGTACAAACACAGTGGCATCGTTTGCATGGTATGAGGGGAGATGAAAGAATTATACCTGAGCTAATCATTTTCAATTAGCTCCATTGTTGGACTGTGATATTCATCACACAGGCCATCACAGAGGGAAAGGTCACACATTCAGGACAGTGGACCTGTGGACTGTGTTAATTAGATACATGCCTTTGACATCCGACTGCAAACACACATTGTCAATTACGCTGAGTTACAGAACAACAACCAGCTCTGCCTAGTATTTGATACAAGCCTCCCTTGAATATTAATATCACCCAGACGAGGATCAAAATAATTGATGCAGCTTGATGCCAGGAGTTAGAATCAACATTGTTATTTTTTTTAAACCATTGCCGACCTAATTAACCTTTATCGCATTAGACTGTGTCTATCTATCGTTATGTTTTGCCTGGCATAACATTTCTATCAGCCTGCTGTTAGGTCCCTTGAATGCACCTCAATACTTGAATAAATCCAGTTCATTTTATTAAATTAGACGATACTGATTTGTTGACTTTGTGAAGTCAGAGAAGGGATGCCTGTGGCCTTCAGATTAGAGACGAAGATGCAAAAATTAATAGGGGTTAATAATTAATAAGATAAATTAAGTAAACATGAGTTGGGGAAAGAAGCTTTATATGGCAATATCAGAACGTGGACGGGCAGGCTGGGATGAAGTCGGACTTAATTCATATTCAGCAGCCAATGCTCCATCGGAGACGAGTTAAATCAACTGAGCTGAGCAGGTTGTACTGAATTGTCAGGGATATTCTGAGGCGAAAATGTGCCAGACACATGATTAAAATGTGGATGCCGCAGATGGAGAATCAGGCTTCGACAGGTTTTTTTGAAATGTATTTTATTTTCAGGCTCCATCATCAAGCGGGTTGCTTGAACCATCTGGAGTTTGTCCCGCTGTGAAGGAGCAGCTGCAGTCACTCAAACTGGATCAGATCAGATGTCACTGTTGGTCACTGACATTTCAGTGTTGTCACACTATAGGTTTGTGTATTTACTGGCCCTGACCGTGGGTGTGTTTGTGGGGATTCTGGAGACACCAGTAGTGAGAACCACCAGGCTGGAGGCTGGTCACATCACAGATGTTAAAGTTTGAAGTTTGAATGTGTAGATTGAATTGAAACAAGAATCCATGTAGTAATAACTGCTGAGTACTCACATGATAACCACCCTCAAGTCTAATCTAAAAGTAGAGTAGGAGCCAGAGCCTTCAGCGATCAAACTCTAATAATCAGTTGTGCTGCTATGGGCCTAGATTGCCTGGCAAACTCAAATGACACATGGGGCTTCTCTTTCCTCTTCTTCCTCCTGATCACACTGATGTCTCATCGATACTGACTTCGTCCCCGGAGTCGCTGTGTTTTCACATTTGCAGACTCAGGGTCGCTGCTGCGGCCACGCTGTGATTCATGACGGGCCATCGTAGATTTTGTGGACGATAGATCGAGAGTGATCCCGGTGGCAGCAGATTGTTAGACTGCTTCAAATACAATATGCCTTCTCATATTTTACCATTACGTACAATGACTCCTCCACTTCATCTCTATCACACCTATGCATCAAATAAGGGCTGAATACAAAACTGTCAATCAATTTTTAACCTGCTGCAGTTCTGTCCATCCCGGGAGATGGGTCCCTCACATGTGACTCTGGCATACTACTTGCACACTCATGTAATGCTTAGTACTTGCTGAGTACTCTTGGTTTGAAATGTCCTCGTGTTGACAGGCGTCACTGTTGGTGTGAGCTCATCTCTGCTGTAATTACTCAGATCGTTCCTGGATGCTGCAGTTTGACTGTCAGCAGGTGTTAATGGCCGTCCATGTGCTGCTTTGCTCTTGTGACAAATTGGCTGTCACAGCTTCTAACTGATAGCGGGCAGAGAACAAGCTAACAGACGGTCCGGTGCCTCTAAACCAACTACTGTGTGACTGCTGCTGATACAGAGTGATGGGCATGATGGCTGACAAATAGAAACACTCTGTTTGACCTCAGTCCATTTTAAATGCATGTTCATGGACAGTGTCTCATGGAGGATCTTCACTACCTGCAAAACGAGCTTTTATAAGCCTACCTGTAGATACACAGCTTTAACCCTACACTATTACATGTGAATACATATGCAGTGGGTAAGAATAATTCTAATAACCCTGGGGCGGTGCCAGATCCGAGCAAGGCCACAGAAGGACCAAGGGCCGGACTTTCTTATCAAGTGGCCTTGTGCACTGAGGTATTCATTTACTCTGCACGTGCAACATGTATTTACTCACAGCGTCTGACCTTCTAATACACACCAGCTCATGCCAGAGATGGAGCTCTCCTATAGATGCATTGATGTGGGAGTTAGAATCACTCAGAGACTTGACAGGGGCTCATTTTGGAGCTATTACTGAAAATAGGAGCATGCAGGATTTGAGAGGCATGTTGACCGCTAATGGCGAATGAGTCGATTTTCTTGAATGCCTTTTTGGTTAAGAGCAAAACTGTGCCCACGTTTCTCAATGCAGATATTTAAAATGAGGTCTAATACAGGTCATGTACTGTTTTTAATCCTAATACACATAAAATAAAGAAATAACTAGATGGTGGGAAGTCTTGGATTGATTTGCATCCTCATTAGGTTTCACATGCTGACATGTAACCCTAACCCTCACAGCTGGAATTCCAGTCACTCAACTCCAATCAAGCATCCGAAGCTGCAGAAACAGCCTGTTTTCAAACTTATAAGAAAAAGTGGAAATAAAAATCCATAAACACTGCAGCACTTACTGCTGCCGTTGCTCCCTTCTGGACCCAAGGAGTGCAGCCTGCTCTCTCCCAACAGTACTCGACGTGTTTGCTTGTGTGTGCACGCTTGCTGTGCGCACTCATGCGCCCTGTGATATCTTCCTTCCACCCCGTGGCGCGGTGAGTTATTTTGCCCTCCTCCTCCGTTGTAGGGAATCTACGGTGTGTAACCACCGTCCCCTCTCTGCCTCTCACAGCAGCAGGTTTGTTTGGAGGGCTTTCACCCCGAGTGTAGCTAAACAAACAGAAACAAGTCCTGGCTATGTATCACTTTATATTCAAACATATTCATTCATAAAGGTGTAAATTCTACTTTATAGGAGAAGAAATCTATTTGAAGTGAGCAGAGGAAATAAGATGTGACTCTGATGATCAGATACTAAAGATTTGATATTGAACCTATGATTGAATGGAACATCTCCTGCTTCCCCCCAGTTCCTCCAAAATGTTATAAAGAATTCTGAGCATTTTAAAAATGTCCCTCTGTGAATCAGAACCAGTGACTGCATCACTAGATTAGTTGTGTTTCCATAAGTGGTGAATATAGAGGCTCTGGTTTGTAACAAGACAAAAGAACCATGTTGGGGTGACTCAGCTCTCCGTGCATTTTCAGACAGCTCCCACACAAATTGAGTTTAAAGATGACCACACGTATCTCCAGTGGTGGATACGCTCCCTTACCCATCAGATATCACTGCTCACACCTCCGAGGCGAGTCACAGGTTCTGCGCTATATCAGACCTAAATGTGTAACTGACAAGCCATTGCCTACGCCTCATGCCTTTGCTCCTTTTATCCAGCCAAAGCATCTCACTTGTGTCTGTTATTCATTTAATATTTGGCTCGCTCGCTGCCTGGCGCAGCGCATCGCTCCTGACTGCTGAACTTTCCGGCCCGAGCCTCTGAACCTCTCAAGCGTGAGATGGAGAAAAGGGTGAGATATGAAGGGCCCAGATGGTGTGCGTGTGTGTGTGTGTTATTCCTGTATGCTCTATGATGTGTTGATGCTCATGTCTAACAGTAGAATCAAGATGCTTTAAGAGCCCTGAGGAGGAGAGACGGATTAAGAACCTGGAAGTTAGTTCACGAGGTGATGATGCATTTTGCAGTAATCTGATAGAGGATGAACTAGAAGCCCAAAGGTTCAACATTAAAGGCAACATCAGCTGAAAATGAAGTTACAGCCTTAATGCAGAATCAATTCTGCGACTGTCATGTTGATGGTCTGTGTGAGGGTCACACGTGGAAAACACCTTAACTTACTGATCTAGTACGAGGGAAAAGGAAAAACATGACCTTTGAGTTATTTTGATTGATTTTTTTTGTTTGTTTGTTTTCTGGCTCCTGAGAGAGTTGAGATTCATGAGGGGCATAGAAAGGTGTTTACAAATCATTTATTTTAAATTATATGTCTGACTTTGCTGACCTGATTTTGTGCTCTGCCAAAAAAAGAAAAAGAGAAATAGATGGGACATTTGCACATTTTAAAATTGCATTCAGTCCAAAATATGTGGGTTTTTCATCTGGATTTTGACACTGAGATGGTTTATGTGGTGGTAAAGATGTTTTTATATTTAAAAAAAAAACTGTGAATGATGAAAAACATGTCTCTCTGAAATAAAACTTGAAGGTGCACTCATGAACAAACAATTTCCTACTTTGTACACTGGTAGCACAAAGAGTCCATCCTCAGCACACGGCAATTAGTTAATGAGTGAGACTGACTACGGACTCGGCTGGTGACAAGCTTAGAAAATGCTGCAGGGTTCTATGAAATGGGAGGATGATTATAGCAATTAGGTGTGTCTTTCCCAGGAGTTCCATTTGGAATTAATTGCTGAATTACAAATAATGTTAGACCCCTATATCCCGCCCCCGCAGCCCCAGGTCAAACACAGAATTAAGCTAGGGAAGGAATGGAGCATGGGACATATTTCCATCAAGAAAGGGCGCATATGCTATTCAACAAAGTAAGCCTGGGAGTGAAATTAATAAACAGATGTTGCAGTATTTATCCTCTGAGGTGAGCAATTAATTTCAAACTTCATGGAGAGAGATTCTCGGTGTGATAAAGTGCAGCCTGTGGCTCAGATTATCTGCTCACCACCACTGAAGGAGTATGTTCTACCTTAACATGACCTGCCTGCGTCTGAAGCCGTATCGGGACGATCTCGAGTCTCCGAGGGAACCCTCAAAGTCTGTGTCTTTGCAATCTTAAAGTTGAGCCACGTTTGTTTATAAACAGGCCAATCCTGAAGCGGCAGCAATGGATGAAATGAATGCAGTGTATGTGGAAGCTGTGATGAATGACTTCAAGCCTCCTGCCCAGCGTCAGCATTTTGCCAAGGGTAAACAACTACATAGGGACAATGGTGGAACGTTTAGCAGGTGAAGAGCCAGATGTTTCTGTCAGAGTTGGTGAAGACCAAAAAGTAGCTTACTGGGAAATGATTGGATTTAACTTGGTGAACTTCACAAAGACCTGAACATACATACAGACGTATTACCAATATAATCCTTATTAAAAAAAACCTGAAGACCTGATCCACGCTGTCTGTGCAGTTTGCCTTTGACACGTGCACAGCAGGACGTTCCTCGCTCAGACACGGGATAAAAAAAAAAAAAAAAATCCTCAGTAAGCTTCGAGTGAGGATGAAGCAGGCAGAAACAGGAGCCACCAAACGCATGTGCTCCACAGATCACCAGGACTGTATTCACAGCCCAACACTGCCGCTGACCCTTATTATCACACACTCTCTTTCTACTATTGTGGGTGTCTGGTGCTATCTGGAGATATTTGCTTTATTTAGCATTTTTTTCCTTTTTGTTTCACATTTTAAAATTGTCACACACTCTCTCCTGGGGTATGCTCTAGTGAATACTTTAGATTCTATGCTCTCACACTGGCTCCTGCAGACTTTTTACCAGATGCTTAAGCTCAGAAATACAGAAGAGATGACGGGTGTCAGACATTTGTGTTCACGCCTCCCTCTCCACCTCCTGTCTAACTTGTGTTTTATTCATAATGACCAGCTCACAGCAACAGTCTTTTATCTCACTGAAAGCAAAGCAGCAAGCCTTACAGCATAATACTGTACTGGCCAATGAGTCTGTCAGTCAGTCCCAATGTTGAATGTAGAGGAGCAGAGAAACCCATACGAGTTAGCAGAGATTAAAGCTAACAAAATAAACACAAAGGGGATATTTGACTTACATTCACACAAAGGAAAGAAACCTGCCTCAGGACAAATGCTAATGCTACTCTGTGTACTTTTTAAATTAGAATATAGCTCGTCGCTTGCTTCATAATAGCCACTTTGATTCGGTGGTATGTCATAAGATATTCAGATTCCTCTGCTTCTGCCAAGTGGACAGTAAATCCATGCAGCGCTAAGATTTGGTGCAGCACGGGAGGAAATTGTCACAAAAGAGCAAATCATTGAAAATAATCTTTTCACTGCACGTCGCCATTTCTCCCTGGATGCATACATGGTCACTGTGTTAACTTTGAGGTCCGGCTCTTTTGTAAAGCACTTTTTTGTGCAAGGTCCTTCAGACACAGGAAAAACCTTGGCCAAACGGTCTCCCTGGACGACCACAAAAAAAAAAAAAAAACATTAACATCTCAGAAGGAAACGCACAAGCTCACTCGCTTTCTTATCAGAGGCTGCCAGATGCCAGCCCACAACACCATCCCACACATGGCCTGAAGGTGCACTGCAACGCGGAGCCATCACACTGGGGAGGGAGAGAGAGAGAGAGCAGGATACAGTAAAGAAGAGGGGAGAGGGAACAAGAGACGTATAGCCTGGGACCCTAAGGAAGGGAAAGTGGATCACTGTGCGGAGGAGGGTCAATTGGAGCAGAGGGAGGCTGGAAAAAGGTGGATCTCTGGCATCAAACGCCAATCTACCCCCACCCTGCCACCACCGTGCCTGAGAGGAAAGAAAGAGGTTTGGAAGATGGGTTCTGACAGAGTAAGATGTGTTACAGGGGAAAAAAAAAAAAAAAAAACAAGGCGAAAAGTCTGCCGTTCGTGATGGTTCCCTCAGGAGATATACAGCAACAGTAAAAATGATGCAAATCACTTGCGAGTAACAAACTCCATCCATCACCCTTGTTACAGCGCCGCGGCGAAGCCACTCATGCACACGTTGCATGCAAAAAGCCCACAGGCTGTCTTTCTCAGTGGGCGGATGATTTCTAAATTTTACATGTGGAAAAGCAGAATCCCCTTTAACCACAGTAGGATACACTGTCTGATCAAGCCATCTGTGATTAGATTTTGCATGCGCACTCGACTGACGCACACGCACCAGCGTACACAAACTCACGCACACATGATTGCTGGCAGCTGCTCGGTGCTTTAACTTTTTTAAGGCTGCCAGTGAAAGCTGATTACCGGCACCAGTCGGCCTCCAAACAAACAGCAGGAGAGAGTCAGAGAGTGTGAGACGAACACTTTGAGGGAGACAGACAGGAAAGCACGAGAAGCCGTCATGAAGACAACAAATAGAGCAATGCCTGTCTCGAAACCTGCCTGTTTGCAATCTCCCATTTTCTTGTCCTAAGAAAATGGAACACAACTATTTCAGAATTATTCCTTGGAATTTCTGCAAATCATTGTCTTTTTTTTTTGTTTGCGTGCAGAGATTTTTACGAGAGAGGAGTTAGAAAACGTTGTGATCATCCTACCTGGTCTATCTGCAGCGAAAGATTATTCACCGATGTTTGTTGATATTGTGAACAACAGGAGTCGTTTTTGCACATTGCTTTTCGGGCTAGTTTCAAAGCCACTGAAAAGAAATCAACTCAATTTCAAGTTCTAAACTTTTTAAATTAAAAGTTCTGTAATTCAGCCTGACATAAAGCATTGCAGTAACAGAGCCAACAAAGTCCTTTGCAATAAAAGCAAAAGGTTGTGAAAAAAGGTTGAATACATTTTGTTGCCATGACTGAGAGCCACCATGAGTCGCGGGTGCTGATCTGGCAGAGCCTGTTGATTCAATTTCTAGTAATATTTTTGTAATATGTAATATTTTGTACATGTCCACCAGAGTTCACTCTGCACTTCATTGAGCGGTAAAAAATACACAAGCCAGGTATCAGGAATTAGAAGATAAAAATACACATTACACGATCGGACTAATCTGCTAAGATCTTTTTACATGTTTAATTACTTTAATGATGAATTATAGATGATTTTCTGATCTATTTAGCAGCTGATCATATGAGTGCTGCATTAGCCAGCCGAGGTTGTAAGAAATCTCATGAATATGAATGGACGACTGAATGGAAAATAGTCAGGACAGTTTATGCCTCGTGTGCGGACACACTCAACACACCCGCAGGTGCCGGATCACAAGAGCGAGCAGAACAAATGCATCCCCATCGTTCAACTAAGCAACCTCCTTCTTTGTCTGTGTAAAAATAAACTAATGCAGCGTCTGCGACGTGACGACTATATTTGAGCAGCATATGTCAATGATCGTGTCACTATTTTTGGCAGCTGACAGAAAAAGGAATAAAACATCAAACTGTTTTGGACCACCCTTTGAGATGGTTCAGTCCAACCCTTCACTGATGAATTGAGCAAACTGACAGCACAGTGACAGACAGACGGGGGGGGGGGGGGGGGGGGGGGGGGCTTCCTCACAGCAAAGGGAAAAAAAAAAACAGTCAAATCATTGAAATGCTCACAGATGGAGGGTGACTTGTGAGGACTTTGATTTAATCTGTCTGTGCTTTGAAACTTTGGAGGGAATTATTTTTAAATGTGAGGATGTGATGATCCTTTCATGCGGCCGCTCTGCTTTGTGCTTTCATTATTCCCATTATTCTGTCATTTTCTGCACACAGGGTGAATGACAGACTGTAAGCGATGGTTTCGCACTTACCCATCTACTAAAATGACCCCCTATGAGCCGTTTTCTGAGCAATGGATTAAACTAGTCCTTGATTTGAGCTCACGTAGGTTTAAAGGTGATTCAACTCAGGCCCACATGCATCAGTGATCAGATCCTGAATGCAAATAAACACGCACATATTCTCTTGAGCATGTTTTCACCTGGTCGCAAATTATGTGTGACTCATAGTGACACTGGGCATCAGTGAGTGGGCGGGCCGTCATACAGTCCGTGGACGAGGACACATTTATGTTCATACTGTGGACACATGTGGCCCAGAGCATTTCTGAATGTGGTCTTGCGTGAAGGGATCGCTTTCATCCCTGATTGCGTTCACACCTGTACTTTGAGCTTACCTCTTTGAAATTGGACAAAAATAACACATGTTATTAGCAGGTGTGTAAGGGCCCATATATATTCCTGTATGGCTGTTTGAGTGCAACCAGTGGTGCAGCAAGAGGATGCCTACAACATCTGTGTAAAATCAACAGCTGGCATAGGAATTATTAAAGATTCATGCCACACGTGTTGAAAGTAGGTGGTTGTTTCTTTTCCAGCTTTGGGTTAGGTGATGGAAAATGACTGGAAACGTGGAGAAAAGTAAAAACAAAAAGTAAAGATCAGTGCAGACACAATGCCCAACACAAAATACAGTTCTTAGACAGATTAACTGAAATTGTATTTATTTGCTGCCATTATCCATTTGAAAAAAAAACAAACAAACAAAAAAAACAGCATGCAATAAATCCTGGGCTAGGTTGACCCAAGGATGGAAGGACATATACCTCAGCCCATGTGACACAATCAATCTTCAAATGCACCTTCCATGTAAGTGGCCGCTCCTGAATGACACAGCCTATCTGTATGGATTTCCCCTATAGTAATATTGAACGTCTTAAGCGCTTAGGACTGTTGTGTTTTATTGTTCCACAAGAACATATTGGTAATAGGTCACAGTGAGAGGTATAATTTGAACGTGATATCGCTTGGCACTGTCTCACAGTCGTAGAAACACTAAAGGGAAATAGATTCGCCGGAGGATATGTGGCATGAAAAGGGAGAAATTGATGTATTTTAAACTCATTAGAGTTCAGTTGCATTTAGCTGAGCCACATATGCTATGGGGAAAGTCTGACAGGCGAAGTGTTTGCAACAGGGGTTTACGCAGCCATCTGTAATTCAAACTTTACCCGACATTCAAACTTCTGAGGCACTAAACCCCACCCATCTGTCAAAGCGAGATGCATAAAACAAACAGAGAAAGAACAGATTACCTCCGGTCTGTCCTCAGAAGTGAACCGAGGCGGTGTCAGATATGATACTGAGAGATTAGTGTCTATTTGCGCTGTGCTCAAGCAAGTAAGATGTGTGTTTATGCAGACGACTGTCCATATGGAGGGCTGTTATATAATTCATACTGCAGGTGTTAAAGAGCTTATGCTTCCTGAATGAGGGACAAGCAGTTCTGAAATAGGACCCCCACATACGGCCGAGCTGCACGCTCACAAAATGGCTGACAGAGGGAAGTCATTGAAAAGAAATATGCCCGGTACAGGGACACACAATGGGAAGGGAATATGAAGGGCACAAAACCAATCAGCGGCCTGTCAAAGAGCTTTTTGTCAAACAGAAACATGTCTGATGCGCGGCCTCCCTGGTGGACGGAACGCAGAATGTTTGGAACATGTTTGAAGACGAGCCAATCGAGAAGTTTCGAATCGAATCAAAAATAATCAGCGTCTGGTTCCGTCAGCCAATATTCTCGTTCCAATAATAGGATTAATTTGTGTTTCTTGCTCAATACGTGATCTGCTTTCAAAGCCTGATAAGAGCCGCGTTTTAATTAGCTTCAGAGAATTTGATAATAAAAGAGAATTTAAAGCGATGTATGATTAAAGCGGGGCCTTGAGATACTGAATGCTCCCTTTGATACGAGGTGCACTTTGCTGTGTATTCTGCACAGTAACCATCCGTGTCACGGAGATAGTGCTCACCCAAAGACAAGGAAAAGATCCCCCATCAGCAAAGACTTGTACAACAAAGGCAGCTGGTGAATTATAGTGCTTAGTGAGGCTCTTTAGTGCATGTTGAGGCCACTGAGGCTGTGCACATACAGCCCAGTGGTAGAGCCCCGCTTCCCTCAGATCTCTGTGGGCTTCCATCACCCGCTGGTGATATTTTTGTTTTTCATGTTTACTTCTGGAAATTTTTTGTAGTCTTCCTGTGGGGTGGTGATGAGCCCAGTTAGTCGACATCAGTCAAAGATGAATAGCATGGCAGCCACATTTGTACCGAACATTATGAGTGCTGCGGCTGTAGCACACATCCTAAAGTTTGCTCTCACACTCTGGTGTGACAGGGTTTTATTTGTCATCTTGAATGTCATCATATTTGAATCATCCCTTTAGAATCTGCAGTCTGAAGCATCTTTTAAACATTTTGACATTTTGGGCCCAGTCTGCCCTCAGCCCTCACAAAAACAGAACAGAAGATGAATGCAATGACTCAGGAGTCGTGTTTAGAAATAGCTGTATTACAACACTACTAATCATTCATTCACCCAAGACCACGTGCACGTGTATTCTTATTAAACAAACCATCCAACATCTATATAGTTCATCCTTTCAGAGTTATGGGGGGCTCAGGCCAATCCCATCTGACAGTGGGCGAGACTGAGCGTAGATCATGGGCAGGTCACAAGCGTAGACCAACATGAGTTGTAGGCGTGATAGAAATTTAACCACATCACCTTTTCCTTGATATTATATGCTCAGAGGCCAGGAGCAGGAAGTCTGCAGCGACTGCATTATGCCCAAATCTCTCTCTAAAATAAAATTGAGTATCAGTCAGTGCATGTCTGAGAGCAGCTTATGAGTCTTTTCTGTTCAAACCCTCTGCTGTTTGTCCCATTTGTCGTTTGTTTAACACACGGCACATTTCAGATTAGATAAAATATCTTATTAAAATGTTGAATTCAAAGCAAAATAAAAAAAAAATATTAAACTATTATGACTTCGCTACTTGTAGTGGAGGTTCTGGTGCCTGCACATGTCAAGCAGCTGCTTGATGGTCCATAGCTGTATGTTCACAGTAGGCATATTATCATATATGTCAATTGAGGCAACAACATGAGGTAAAGGTTCATTGTCAACCCAGTGGGACACACATTGTTACATTGAAGCTAAAACAAAAAAGTGCACGTGGCCAGAGATCATGGTGCACACAGCACCTTGATGGGCTCTGTGGTCCTGAGGATGGCTGTGCTGATATCCACTCACTGGAGTCCATTGATTGAAACACAACAGTCAAGTAGTGTGAGAAAAAAAGAATGGGAGCGCTGTCAAAGTCGGTGTGTCGGTGGGACGGTGGGTCTGCAGGCTCCTGGAATCCATTTATTGATTCTCGCCTGCTGCTCAGCGCTTCCTTTGACAAGGTAGAATCTTCAGAAGGACACCGGCAAAGAACTTCACTTAAGAAATCATGTGCTTTTATACCTGGTGCACCCCCGGAGAAAATTCTAACCGTGTTCTCTCATTTGATGCTCTTGTAATATGATTAATACTCTAGTTCAAATTGTACATCCCCATTCAGTCTGGCAGCATTAAACCTCTGGTCCCTCTAAGTGACATTATCCAACATGCTCTTACAATAGATTGATGCTAATCATTCCCTCTCTGTTTTCTTTGAGAAGAAAGATCAACAGCTCATGCAGCACTTACAGCAGCCGGAGCTAGTCATTGTAATTGTTTCTCAAACAAAAAGCAGAAGCTGAAAGGTCACTGAACAATGGCCCTGAGTACCCAGTGGTTACTTTACTTCATGTTTCCCAGAAGAGATCATAGTTGCATAAAAATGATGGATAAAATAACATTGTGAGTCATCAGCTTTCGCCTGGTGAATAAATTGCCTCTAGGGTCAAGGCAGCGATTTAATCTCTTTTAACAGCTATCTGCATATGGTAAATCGTCTGTATGGCACTTTTCTGTACTTGACAGTTTTGCCATTCATCCATGCGCTGGACTCCCCTCTCTATTGTCTCTATCACGCATCACTCACACAGGTACGGCTGTCAGGGGCCATTCTGCTTTCAGGATTTTGCACAAGCTATCATGCCTCAAATCTAAGCAGTTTTTTTTTTTAAGGGGTGTAAAATCCTTGGTTTCTTCAATCGCAGGCATCTCATATTGCCCACGGTTACTCTGTGCAGACTTGTGAAAAGCATATGGGAGGATAAATAGAAGACCTTGCACCGATGAGTCCCCCTTAAAACATTTCCAAGGCATGGAAATAATCCCGATGTCATGATGCAACGGGGGGGCAATTTAATATGCTCAACGAAAAAGATCTCCCTCCTCATAGTTGTCCGCAAAGGCTTTACCTCTGATGCTGTAATAAAAGTGAAACAGCTAATCACGGAGGGGTAGACAGGTGGGGGACAAAAAGGCCCAACATGACACCACACCACAACAAGGGTGGAAAACAGATTCCCTCTCACAGCAGAGACTTCAGCATCGGGGGTCTCCAAAGGGAAAGACGAGCTTGTTCCCTGCAAGGTTGAGTTCCTGTGCTTTTGGACTCATCCCTGCGCCTCGGCAGCGGAAGGATAGACAAAAGCACACGTTGGCTGGAGCTTTGAAACAGCATTAGTTCAGCACCACTGGGTTTGTCACATCAAATTGGGTGGGGATAAAAACCCTCCTCGGCTGAAGGGCAGATCAGTGATCTCCCTTCTAAGGAATTGTGCATTGAGTGCAACACTCATCAGAGGTGGCTCAGTTTGAAATGCATCATATTAGCTTGTTTCGTTGATGGGCTCTGTTGTGGAGGGGATTGATTCGCCAACTCAACCTGATTAATTGTCATTTAAAATAAAAACACAAAGTAATCTCAAGTTAATAAGCAATTAAACCAGGCAAATACAGATAGTTTTTTTTTTTTTTTTATGTACTTGAACGCCACATTGATAATGTTCATCTGCAGTGGAAACAATTGTCACTGATCCATTAACATCTTATGATGGATTGGCTCTGATGAGCCAGATCAAGCCCTGCTGGGAGATGTTTGACGCACACTCACATAATGTTAATATATCACACTGCCTGGTGCATAGAGTTAATGTCAGTCTGACACATACGATGTCATAATACATAAGAACCACTGAGTGGGAGTGCTCGCAGGATGGCCCCACACTGATTTTAGCCGAGGATGATGTCAAACACTTTAATGTACATTCAGGTCATGACGAGAATCATTCCCCCTAAGTGGGACTTTTATCATGATAATAGTACGTGCTTTTTCACGTGGTAGAAAGTTTCTGAACAATGCTAGCTCAGGAATATCAAGATGTGCTGCTCCAATCATGTGACATACCTCACTTGTTCAGCCCCACTACCACCAGCATAGACATGTAGGCTCCAGGTATGAGCTCATCACTCCGGAAAGTAGAGAACAGAGCGTCAAAGTAAGCAGTTTTGCTTCTTGCCTCCTTCTCTCTCTATAGATCTTTAATCATTTGTCCACAAAAAGCAGAAATGCCAACGTAAGGAATCATGATTCAGTTCCAGAGTATTTTTCTATACAGCACCATCATGTGCAGACACTATTTTAAATGTCTTTGAGCTCTCTACATTCTCTTGCACTGCATAGCCCCGAGATATGGTTATGTTGAAGGCTATAGAGTAGCTAAGATTAATGTAGTAATACACCCACCAGTTACATCCACCCACAGCCCTGACCAATTTAGTAGGTGTTCATCCTCATAAAGCACAAGACACGTGCTGCATAGGGTTTGCTGAGAGTTATGTCTTGATAATCACATCTATAATTGCAGAAAAAAGGACAAATCCCACTTAGTCAATTAACCGTGCGCTGAGTATTTAAATCTTTACTGATATACTCTATCTGCCAGTGGGGTAAAATTGTGCTTGTTCCCAAATGCAAATCAGCTTTGCTTGTTTGAAGATAAGAGCACACACCCACTAGCAAATTATATAAGACACAAAAACAATATTTTGGAGAACAAATGGGCTGCTAAAAGGCAGATATCTGCTGTGAATATGCTGTGATTTACAACACCATAAAGAGGAACATGGTACAGTTTCTCAAATGGAAAACACGTTTAAAGCCTGGTATGTGACTGTGTATATCAACACGATGGTGGAAATGGTCAAACTTTAAAGCAGCTAATGACACATTAATACTTGGTTCACGCGAGACTTTAAAACACAACTTTAGGTGTGTTAGCTGGTTTTGATGGCAATGGTAAAATTGAAAACAATCCCAACACTAATAAGGCCGCCCCATAGTCATCTGTTGTCCATTCATCAACACTCCCTCCACTAATAGAGCCGTGATATGTTACAATACAGCAGTAGTGAAGCATTATAGGTTCAACTTTTAAATAAACGCTGGTGTTCCTCACGTAACTCCCCAGACAGCGGCCTGTGGCCAGTTAATTGATGTTAGCAGATATTTAAGAGCGTTACTTCATTTGCACCTCACATACACAGCGCAATAATGTTTTAATTGCTTTTGGGGTTTCAGCCACTTTATGGATCCAGCTCTAAGAGTGCACTCTTGGTTCTCAGGGCTTTTGCACTAATAGGAAAACTGAGCAACACTGATAACTAGAAATCTACCTGGAGTGAGGGAACTACACAACTATCAGTCAAACTGATGAGGCCATCACAAAGATATATCCAAGTTCAATTACTACATTGAACTAAGCACTAATTAAATGCTCTTTTTATGCTGCTCCCGTTTCTCCCCAAGCCACTCGCATTTCATATTTAATGTTTACATTTCTCATAAATGTATTGTGTTCTTAATACGTTTACTATATTTCTCATATGTTTTTAATTTAAATGCTCTTTTCATGCTGCTAATGCTTCTACTAAGTTACTCATATTCAACATTCATTGTTTACATTTCTCATACATTTATTATATTTCTCATATGTTTAATACTTAAGCTTTTATTTACACATGACACCAAACACTTTGAATCTTGAATACAGTCTAATCTCCCAACCTGTACAGCGGCGTCCTCACATCTGGCTTCAGTGAGTTTCTACTTTTTTTTTAATCTTATGGATACTCAATGTTTGTGCCACATTGTTACATCCTGGTATCCAAGGGCAACCACAGTTCCAGTTAGTCGACGTTGCCCTCTGTGCTGGGTGTTTGAAGTGACTTGTCCGACAGTGGAAACCAGCGGTGACAGTTCACTGGATGACTGTTCAGCACAGTTTATATAGCATTCAGCGTAGATGTGGATCCCACAGCAACTCTGGCAGCTGACTTCACCTTCTGTATCTTTGATCACTATTCTTTCATCTTCCGTGAGCCTGAGAGTGGCACGAAATTGCTGCATGGCATGATATATGACATTCCATCTCAGTGGCGTATGAAAAATAAATTAGATTTCCCTACACCATTTCCTGATCAGCCACCAGCAGCCCGCCCTCCTTTCATCTCACCTGCCTCTCCTCCTGCCAACACACGCGGCACCTCTGCTGTGAGACAAACACGTTTGTTCAAACTCTGCGCATGGGGTCTCTCTCGCAGCATAATGTCATCCAAACTAACCAGGGTAAGACGACATATGATAAACGTGTAGCTCTCCTTCAATAATGCACATATAAATGCAGAGGGTGAGACTTTACAAAATCTAAATGTCACGTTATAGAAATTCACTCAGAAAAGAAACCAGACAATAATACTGGCACAGGTTGCGGTTGCCGTCCCTGACTTTCCCTCCACAAAGATTCCCACATTTTAAAAGCTGCACTCAGTGAATAATGGCCACACGGGGTCAGTATAAATTACCACATTATTGACATTTCGTCAATAGATGTAGTGAACGCGGTCACAAGTCGTTGCTCATTTCCATTGCAGTGAACATAGGGCAACATTGGCATTCACTGAGGGTCATGTTTGTATCCTGTTCACTCTCTCTCTCTCTGGTGGGAAAGACCAGGCTCCTTTGCCTCAACATGCTCCAACAATGCTATCTCAGTGACGTTCCTGCTTTAGAGACAATATGTGCATTGATAATAATAGTTTAATTTTCAGTAACTAATTTCCTCCTTAATTTATGAATAGTTAAATATACAACTATTCCATGAATCTTGATATTGTGAAGCGTGATCTAGTGGCATATGAAGTCTGTTGCTACTTTCCACTGAAAGCACTTGGCAACACTGTGCTGCACGGCTCTCACCTGACTGCTTGCGACACATCTTTTCATTTTGAACAGCTACCTACTGCAAACAATATTAAAGTTGCAGACTGTAAAACCAAAACACCGTGACAAGACACAAAAACGTTGTCTGGAGCAAAGGAGAGCTGCAGAGACACTTGGATTTGGAACTGATAGCAGTTTAAAGTTGTGTTCATGCATATTTTATAGCCACTGGAATGTTAACTTTGCCCGAATTAGCCTAAATGAGATGTCGGTATAATCATGTCATGGCCCAACACATACAAGCTCAAGTATTTACATGACGTTAGGTTTTCTTCATTATCTTTCAAGATATAAAGACACAAAGAAGAAATAATGAACAGATGCTACTCCACTACAACACCGAGCCCTGCCACACTAAACATGTCCATTATGGTTAAATTCAACAGTGCGTGTGCAAAATGTTTTCATTAGGAAATCACTGGTTGAAGGGGGGAGCTAATTGAGACAATGCAGGATGGATTTCGTTTGACGTTCTTGAGAGAGGAGCAGCTTCTTTTATCCAGCCCAGGCTCGTTGGATCTCCTCCCCACCGCGGGTCAAAAGTGATTTATCAAGCTTTCACTCATTCTCCGAAATGAGTCTTCATCCATAGCTGCACCTTTTTTCTCCTCAACCTCAGGCTGTGCAACGCCACGTTAATGAACCACCTCTGCCTCATAAAGATGCTTTATGAATCATCAAACTGCCACAGTTTCATCAATACAGCATTATTATAATATTGTGGGATCCCTAAACAATGGTGCATTGTACTCATCCCATTCAAACCTGCATTGTAAATAAGGCATCTCATAAAATAATACCTTGAATTGATTTGCAAACATATTTGAATGCGAGACAAATAAAGAGTCAACGTACTTTGAATCAAAATAAATCCTCCCCTGCTTCAGCTCAAGCACCGTCTTCCTTCCATGCAGGGATGCGCTGAGGCTGAGGCCAAACTGTTGAAAGTTGAGCATCAAAAGAGCACGAGTAAAAATGTTTACCCTGCATCTATTCACAATATCTTTCCACCGCAATCGCGCGACCTTCAAAATCCTCCAGAATGAACATGCATAACGCATCAAAAGCATGAAACTGTCCCTTTGATCGCGCTGAATTGCAAGAGAGGAGAAAAAGTGTGCGTCAAACGCGGCGGACGGCGCTCGCTGACTGTAAATTAGAGAAACCCTCCATCGGCGTCACCAGGCTCATGTGCTGCTGCTGCACCTGCAGAGTCCTCGTGCAAACTCATACATGCAGTGTTAAAACAATCCCTCATTTTGCACTGCTGAGGCACATTTTATGAAAAGATATAGCAGCTGCTGAGCGGTCAATGGCTGCCCCTGAGGACAAGATCAAATCAGTAAGAAAGAAAATACGAGAAAAGAAGCACAGAAAATATACATTTTCACCCAAGACTCAGATGGCTGGTTGTTTCAGCGTAAGTGGTCATTATCATCTTTTTACAATACATTTCCATTAAAAAAAAAAAAAGGTCTGCACAACTGGAAATCTATTTATACACACACAGTGTAGATGATTGTTCTCTCCATGTGTCAGACCTGTGATAAAGTCCCGACCTGTTGAGCCTTGTGTCAGCAGGGAGCGTCTCCAGCTTCCCTGCAAGCCTCAGCGGATAAGTGGTTTACAGCAAATGAATGATCTTTAACTATCAACTCAGCCATCTTTCAAAATACAGGCTGCTAAACAACGTCATTAGAGGAGATGTGCTCGCAGGCGCAGACAGAAAACAACTAACAATAACAGAGAGCTTACGAGGAGATCGACATGAACCGTCGTGTTTGTGCCTAAAACTGCACAAATTGCAGAAATAATGAGCGGAATGTGTCTCTGATTCTGTCAGAGGCAGATCGGGGTTGGATGAAGACGGAAACTTGAGGAATAAACAAACGTTTTAGGTTGAGACAGCTCATCACTGTGTGTTCATGGCTCTTTAAGGGGTAATGATTTGTCAGTGTTTGGATGTAAAATGTGGAACATCGTTTTTCTCATAATAGACTTCATAAACATGCACACTCTATTTCACCATCCTGAGTAATGATGAAATCCTGTATTGACAGTTAACACTGCTGTACAGTCCAGCCATTTATAATGACTATGGTTCTAGAAATAACCCAAATGAGAGTCTATGAGCCCAGACATGTAACAAGCTAAAGCTAGGGTTCTTTACAGAAGTGTTTCTGTTTCTATTGTCAGTGGTTTTGACACAGATTCATCCTGTGGAGCCAATTTTAGTTGTCTGTGAAAGTATGATTACTACTTCTCACTGCATGTGTCACGATCTCGGGCCGATAAAATTAGAGCAGAGCAAAAAAAATAAAATAAAATAACTTTCTTACCTATAATGTGTTGTATTGTGCCATATGGTCACTCAGAAACCACACATTCACACTCAAGGGGCGAGATGAGCCTGTGGAAATGAAGCAGAGTTCAATTCTCTGTTATTACAACTGCTGCCAATTCATGGGGTCACAATCAAGATTTTAGCCCTGGCAATTACACAAAAGCTGCATTTTAATTTGGTGAGACGCGTGTGCATTGAATAGTTTAACCCGGACTACAAGTTAACTCACTTCATTTGACACTGATGATTTTGAATCATCTAACACTAACTCCTAAAAAATGAACATCCATTGTGATGAACTGTAACCGGTCTGTCCACAGTTCCATTTATTTCCTGCTCATTCACTTTAGTTTTCAACATGTTTTAAACAGAAAATTGTTCGAAAATAAAAAAAAAAGAGTGATCTGTGGATTTTCTTTGATAACCCCGCTCTCATACCAGCCTATATTATCACAATACGGCTCACAGTAATGACATCAAGGCCTAACCCTGGAAATACATTTCATCCCAACGCCATGTTGATGGGAAAGGCAGGCCATTGAAAAGGGTTGAAAGAGATCACATGTTATGAAGCAACTCTAGAGAATCCATCAGTGGATTGAATTATGGAGCTTCATAAAGGGCCTACTCACTTGAGTGACCTGAATAACCAATTGATTGTGATGTCGGCTGAGACGAGGCCACCAGACGCACGTCCTCTGCTTTTATAACACAAACTGTTCAGTGCAGTGGAGGATGGAGGGAGGGAGGGGCGTCTCGACTGATTATTTGTCTCTTTTCAGTCATCACTCAACACATTTTAAGTTGCTTGTTCTCTGCCAATATGGGTGTGTGGTTGTCTGAACACATTTGCGCTCTGCTCCACATGTAGAGATGTTTAATTTTCAAGGTCACACGTGTGCTGTACACATTTGTTGTTTTGTTTTAGTTTTTTTAACACGCAGCGAGGAGAAATGTGATCTGCTCACTAAAGAAAACACACGGTCTCTTGGAACGATGAAAGACGGAGGGGACGGGTTCAGTGTAAAGGAGCACAGAGACTATTTCTGTTGTTCCTCTGTTGATCGTACACATCTTTATACACATCTGCCTCTCTGGTGAGGGCAGCATGGTCGAGTCGTTTCTGTGTCAGAGGTGACACACACACACACACTCGGTAAGGGAGCCTGTTTAACAACAGCTTTGACAACCGTTTAAAGTTGGCTATCCTGTCAATGAACAGCATTAAAGATGTTTCAACTCAAATGTTCTGGTCGAGGGTGGAGATGTGGTTCGGAGGATTGCTGCACAGGTGTTTCAGATTAGCTTAATGACGGTGTGCCTTCTGTTTCTGGTGGTAGCGTGCGGGGGCGGGGAGCTGGAAACACTGAGCAAGACACACTGCAACTTAAATAGTCTGAGTATGTTTATGTTAAAGTTAATAAACAAGTTGAGGTGACCACACGCGTACAGAGTCTCACTGGCGAGGAACCCACACCAGGTTACAATGATCTTTGAATTTGTGATATGAATCTAATAACCTGATTGTAGCACCTTCAAGAGGTGGATCTTATTTTCTTACAGCCTGAAAACCCAAAAATCTCTCTCCTGGACTGTCATTAGCTGTCCAAATCCAAAATTCCACTGAAGCGCTTCCAGCATTGGCCTGCTGTGTGATTCACATTGGACCTGACAAAATGACTGAGGGGATTGAGACTCTAAAAGGACGCCATGGGAACACAGTTTCATTACAACAACACAATACGCCTATTAATAACATCCATAATGTACTTGGAACGTTGGTTGTCCTTCTTTATGGCGTGCAGCATCACCGCTGTTCGTAGCGGCCATCAGGAGATTGTCTCCATAATGTGCTTTCACAGTCAGCTAATGGGGGACACAATTCATTAGCTGTCCAAATCCAAAATTCCACTGAAGCGCTTCCAGCATTGGCCTGCTGTGTGATTCACATTGGACCTGACAAAATGACTGAGGGGATTGAGACTCTAAAAGGACGCCATGGGAACACAGTTTCATTACAACAACACAATACGCCTATTAATAACATCCATAATGTACTTGGAACGTTGGTTGTCCTTCTTTATGACGTGCAGCATCACCGCTGTTCGTAGCGGCCATCAGGAGATTGTCTCCATAACGTGCTTTCACAGTCAGCTAATGGGGGACACAATTCACATCATTCGCCGCACACCTGTTGAAAGTGTCAATTGTCCCCTGGGTGGTCCTGGTAAGTTCTCTGTCAAGCTGTGGTGGTGGTGTGGGGGGGGTGACATCATGGAAGCGCTCTCTGTCAGATGAACTCTAATTTCTCTTAAACTGAACTTCTCTTAAACTGAATTTGTGCACTGTAGATCCCCCTCCTCATTTACACTGACACGGCTGAGAGGGTCTTTAATGGCCAGTGTGAACAACGGCAGTTTGCAAAAGCTGTTTCAGGCCTCATACTGGGAAATGACTTATTTTAGGCTGGGAACAACGGGGAGACTCTTTTTCCAGGGGATGTCCTTGTTGGAGATGAATTCAAATCCAGTAAGCCCTCAGGCTTATAGGCCCACATTGTCAGACCATTGCTAACCATGTTACCGCTGCTCCAGTCGATGCATCTGCCTTCAGTCGCATTCAGGTAAAGCTCTATGCTGCCACTTGGAATTATTCAATCAATTTGCTACAGTGAGATCAATCTCAGGCTGCAGCTTGTGGCTTTATTTTGTTGGGCTCGTATTTCCTGTTTTAATTTGAAACCACTCAGGAGCTGTTCCTCAATTCTCAAGCTGCATCCATTGGGATGGTCCTCATGGGCTGTGTAGTCTGGGGACGCTGAGCAGTAATGAGACTGTCTACAGAGTCTCTGTGATCAGCGCCACCAGGTTTGTCTTGCCAGTATTGTCCTTTGATTTTTTTAAATGTGGGGTTAGTTGTTTGAGTGGCTAGAATCTTGATACTAATGCTTGTTGGCAACACTTGTTCTTTGCAAGGCTGTTCTTCATTGAAGTGCAATGCATACTGGGATAGTACAGTACAAATATTCCCCATTGGGAGCTGTCACTTCTCTGGGAAAAACACGCAGAGGCCTTCCAAATGGCAACCATTCTGCTGAAGGAGCCCCTCAGTTGAGACACGGCTATATTGGAAGTTCATAATATTTTGATTTTGTTTTAGACCCAACGTTTGAGCTCATGTGGTGGAAATAAGAGGAAGTTGTGTATTTTTGGTGTGAACATCAATATGTCTGGTATTTGATAACAATATGTGAGTTTAGGTTATTTGCAATTAACTCTTAAATTGGATGCCTAATTCTCCCTCAGTTTTGCATCATATTAAATTAATAAATCAAATTATTTCTGCTTCCCTCTAAGATTCATTTAGTGGGGTTGTAGACAGGAATGAGAATAGATAGAAAGATGAGCACTAAATGTTGAATGATGAATATTTTAATCAAATTTTCTGCCCGGGTCAAACTTGGGACTAATTTGCATCACCTTAAAAGCCAGGGTTAGTCCTATATCATAATCCCGAGACATTCTGAACAGGTACAGGCTTAATATATTTGTTTCTTTCAACTGTTTTTGTCTGTAGTTTCAGTTAGTCAATTAGTTAATTTTGTTTTCTATAAATGAACTCTTCTTTCATTTCTCAAGGTACAAAACATTATATATTTAATATGTAATATGAGTGCCCTCTCTTCAGGGCCAGCGCTGATGTCATAGGATTCATTTTCAAGGATATCACTAAAGCCTTATTTATAAAGACGGAGACCTTGGGACCCAAACTGGTTCTCCTGCAGGCTCCAAATTCTCTTTTTTTTTAAACCATTCTGTTAAATTTTCATAACGACTCAAACTTTTACCGTGTTTCTTTCTCATTATGTTTTCAAATCTCAACCTTATTTTTTAATTTGCATGGTGCTGCTTTGTGCCATAAGAGTGGGTCATTTCTAAGATTTACAACTTCTGCAGAGGAGTCAGAATGCTGCAGTTCTGACTGGCATATTGTTGGTTTTGGTGTTTAAAAATAAATGTGCAAGAATCCTTCCTGAAGCAACATATTTAGTTTCATACCTGAGCTTATTGTGCATTAAAAAGAAGTATCAAATTATATCCTCCGAGATATTTCTGTCAGCAGAATACTTGCGTGTTTTAGAGGTGAAGGGTAATGTTTCTAAACAGGCTGGCTATTACTTTTCTGTTTCTTTGTGGTACAGTACAAAGGTTAAAACATCTGAGATACATTAAGGATTTCTAAAAGGAAAAAAAGATGAAGATGAAACTAAAACTACCTCAGCAATCACCATGATTTCTCCATTCATGCTCAGAATGAACCACTGGGTTTTCTACCAGAACAGACCCTATAACCTCATTGCCACTGGCTAGCAATGCCGTGTTGCCACAAGCAGAAATCATATTCTTATCTTTGAATTACACAATTGGGTGTTTAAAAGGATTCCAGCATGCCCAGATTGAGCACAATTACTGCTACTGGTGCTAAATGAGCAACCCTGCATCAGTAAGGAAAGATTCAAGTCAAAAGTCTCATAGGTTTGGTATTTGGATTTTATTTCAAAGATCACTTTCCACCACAAGTGGATTAATGAGTCACTCAGTCTTTTTGCAGTAAAATATGTATCACTCATGAGGCTGTAAACAACAGCCTCTGGCAGCTGGCAAGCTTTTAGCATTTTGGCTCAAACTGAAAACTTGTGCTCATGCTGTGGCAGCGCTATTTTTGGCATTTTACTGTCCGGATTTCAATTACCTTCAACTTGAGAGTCAGTTTACACCAATGAGGCTACAACACATCCTGTCATCCATACAACACATCCAGTCATTAGCAACTGGCTCACACTCAGCTTCAAAAGCAGATGGAGAAACCGCACACAAACGCCTCTGCCAGGGGCCTCCTTGGACATTGCATGGATGTCAAAGTTGTTAGTGGGCATGAGGAAATGGACAAAACTGGGGTCTCAGCAACGAGCCAAGAGCCTCCCTGCGACAACGTCCCACACTGCACCGCCCGTAGAGAAGTGTAATCAAATTTTCCGCAAGGGTGGCTCTAAAGCCCGTGAAAAAAGGGTTTATCGAATTCACAGACATTGTCATTACGCAGTCCGTGTGGTTTGCCTCCATATCTGCAGCCACTTATATCCCTGCCAGTGCAGTTTAAAGAGCTTTGAGGCTAGGAAACACGCACACACACAGGTACTACAGATAACACACAGAGGGGAATTATAAGGTAGATGGGGGATGGGTACTGAGGTCCAATTTGTTTTTGTTAATAATTATTGTGCTGTAGATTTGAGTATATAATTTATTGTGACTTTATGAAATTTTAAGACTTCATCCTCTTGTCAGATTGTTAAACTTTGTAGCTGTCATTTCGTTGAGTTTCTGCAAGGGCTGACTAAGGCACTTCACTTAAGGTGACAGAAGTGAAGGAGTCTATTTTTACATTTCCAGAAAGTTGGGCGAATTGCAAGGTTGAACATAGGGTCAGCCTTGTCTGTAGCCAGATGCTCTCAATGTCCATGCTACCATGTCCCTAACTGGCGTTCCCTGATCTGTTCCATGGCTGGTGAGGAAAAATTCTGGTGCTGTAGTAACCTGGCCTTGGTCTCTATGAGTCATAGAATGTATAGAAAAGATAGATCTGACTGTTAATTTTACCCTGAGTATGATTTCATTTAGAAATGAAATATTAATCCCCAT
Source organism: Pseudorhombus dupliciocellatus (assembly GCA_016785235.1). NCBI lineage: Eukaryota > Metazoa > Chordata > Actinopteri > Pleuronectiformes > Paralichthyidae > Pseudorhombus > Pseudorhombus dupliciocellatus. Next base: position 389,780 of record JAFBJW010000191.1, on the reverse strand, counting down.
TTTAAAATGTTAAACCATTTACATAGTTTGTCTAAGTTGGTGCTGTGATACTCTGCTGATTAAGACAGATTGGTCTGTTTCTGCTTCGCTCTCTTCTCTCTGCTCTTCTCTCCATGTAAAATGGTACATTATTCACTTGCTAACCATCAGTTTCTACTTTTGGCAATGCATTGTGATGAGTCCACAAAAACACTGCAACATGCTACCTCAATGTAAAGTGGACCATATTCAACTGCCCAATCAATTAGCTTAACTTTGTCGGCCCAGCTAACAGAACAGGATAGCTAGGGTTACCGGAAGTCTTCGATTTTTAAGAACAGTCCCCGTCTTGGGTGACCCAAATTTTGGGAATTAAATGTGGGATTCCAGATGGAATCCGTGGAGCTGTGCACATTGTGCACCATCAACGTTGCCAACTCATGCTCCACCAAATCTCACTCCCAGTTTTTTTGGCAGCCCGGTATTCATGTCACAAGTGTTATCACTTAAAAGTGTTAACTTAAAAGGGCAAAAACAAGGATTGGCAATATCACCCAGTTCTACACAGCCCTCAAGTTTCTCTTTCACTTTCAAAGACAGCATTCAATTCTAGCCTTCTCCAAAAAACCCTCAATAAATATTTTTTTGAGGTGAAGTACAAATTCATCCTTAGACAAGATTCGACAGCTTTAATCGTTTATGAACTAAAGCTGTGGAAGTGAGCTAACAAGCTAGCTGACCCGTTTTAGAATTACAAACTAATTTGTGACATCAACACATTGAGGAATACATGTTTACTCCAGTTTGGATGAGACTGGCAGATGGACCATCTGGAGTCCTTTTCCTCACAGAGGTTGGTGGACATGTGGGCCGGTCGCCAACCAAGCACAGTCTAAATAATGTCTCACAGTGATTTTGGCTAGTGTACAGTGGATACCTGGTCCATTTTTCTCCCCACAGGTAAATGATTAATGTAGACACAGAGTAGATGGTCAAATTATAGCACAGTGTCTCAATGTAAAAATTAAATGTAGTGTAAAATTGAAAATTCTCAGCCTGAGAATTCGAAGGTGAAAAAAAAAAAAAAAACCTCCCTGAGGCAGAAACGGCCTCACAGTGTTAACCTCATTCATTCATTGGTCGGGACAGCAGCAACATTCCTCCTCAGATCAATATATGACTGCATGTTGCCGTGAACACTAAGTATTCTGCTAGCTTGTCTTCAAGTGCCTCTGGGATTTATCCTCTCCTGGTTAAAGGTAAGCAAACCAGCATATGAATGTGAAATGAACAAACTGCATCAACAACAGTGGGTGTTTGGAGCTGTGGTAACAAGGAGAATTAATTCTGTTTTTTGTTTGGCCCATGTCCTGTCAGCTAACATGGAGGAGTTGAGGTTTCTCACATGCATATGCAGAGGGCATTTTTGTGAGCCCAACATAAATAAATACATAGAGAAGCATTGGTCAACCACTTGCACAAAATGTGTTTGTTAGTTGACTGGATTTTGAAAAAAACTAACAAATATACACAACTCCATCAGGAAGCATCGTTAATGTATCTACCTCACATGAAATAAGGCTGAAAATCAACTTCTTAACTGTCCCTCGTTCATTGGAACATATGTGCATTGCATAGATGCTTGATAAAGCTTTAAACTACTATATAGCTCCTGTTTTTATTATGTCTTTATGTCACTAACACTTGCAGCAACCCACCCATCACACCACACTGATTTTCATCTCAACATTCAGCTTTGTTTCATGGGAGCATGAGCCAGAGTGCACTGGGATCACAAACAACAACTGTGTGCTCACAGGTGGGAGACAAAGTGTGTTTTTTTCATTGTGTCTTCTGGTTCTCAAACAAGAGAAGATCAATGGTGATGATGAAACATTTCTAACAAACAAGAGGAAGCTTGCATTTGGATCTCAATCCATCTGCTTCTAAGTGACAGGGAAACAACAGCAAACACACACACAAGGACGTAAGACAGCTGCATGCTTTGGTCAGTGTCTTACAGAGGAGGCCTCAGGAAGTCCCTTATATAGGCCACGCCCACAGAGGAAATGAGCCCGAGTAATCATGTCAATGGCAAACAGGTGCCACCCATCAGAGAGTAAACCTGCAGATGGAGCCTTCTGCTTTTTCTAAAATGTTGTGTCTTATAAGAAGGGAAGAAACTTATATGCTTAAAGGACAACAGGAAAGACTTGTGTCAGTGAGGCAAAATAATAAGTGTCAGTTTCACATCAAATTCTTGAGTCTGTCACTTTCCCTTATCTTGCCCTCAGCAGATTCTGCCACCACAATTACACCACAGTGTGTCTCTGTGTTTACCTTGGGGGTATGTGAGACAATTGGATAATATATGTGTCCCTGAAAGACTTTTGCAGCTGCCATTCTCTGCATCATGTCAAAACTACACAGGAACAGTTCTGCATGGAAGGACACGGAAAATAAACGTTTTTTTTTTTCTTATTTTTTAACTGTTGGTGTTCCTGAATAAAAATCATATCTGCATCAATTTGATCAAATATGAATTTGGTCTCAGCCCAATGCCTCCAGATGTTTACCAATGTAGAGCTTGTGGCTAATTCAATTGAACACATCTCTAGAAATAATTATATAAGATTATTTTCTCTATTAAAACCTCTATTATTATTATCTCCTTTCACTTGTCATACTGATATATAGGGTTCACAATATACGTAGCATTCAGGCAAAGAAGAATAATTTTAGCATCACAGCCCTGTCACGTTATTCATTTAAGAAATGCTAGCTTACAATTGTCTGGAATTCAATATGGATTTAAAGAAACACTTTATCCATTTGTCCATTTCCTCAATCCATTTATATATTTTAAGGGTTGCAGGGAGATAAACCTTTAAAACGTATGTTTTTCTATTAAATTAAAATGCCATTTAAAGCCCTTTTGTTTTATTGTTTATTTTCTTCATTTATTCTCAATAACATCTATACTGATGCAGAACTTGCTACATAGATACCATGACTATCTGTAGAAACAGATAAATACCGTCTTCCTTTTGGGGGTGTGATTTTATACACATTTCAACTAGTCTATTTTATTTAATTATTTCTTTCTCCATTTACCACATGGGGGTATTACATGCATGAGTTACTATTCATCTAATTTACCCCTCCACCTTGCTTGTGTGGAGGCAGGTGCTGCACACTGTCATCAGCCTGACAAGACAAGCTTCACCTGGTGGTTGGCTCCACGTTATATAACCTGCCTCCATGTGCTGCCGGCTCCTCTGGAGAGGAGTTCCCTGCTCCCTGCAGGCCTGATGGCAGCTGTGATTTATCTGTTTTGTTATGACCTCAACAATCCTCTCACCTTGATGGTGTGTTTTAGATAAATCCCTCCTTTAGTTGCCATCTCATGTCATAGTCCATGAAGCCAAACTGCTGCATTTTAGTGAAAATGGCTCACTTCATACCAACTGTGTGGAGTGGTGCGCGCACGCTGGGAAAATGACAAAATGAATCATGCTTCAAAATAAGCAGCCTGAATATTAAACAGGGTGATTTGTGAATGGAGTGTTTTGGAGGGAGAGCACATCTGTCATCTATTGTCAGTAACTTCAAAATGTGCATGACTGGAAATTCAAATTCCTCTCCCACTCTGGGTGAGTGCACATGCTTGTAATGTAAAGAATGTGGGGCTGACTCGTAGAATGTGTCACATAAATAGCTTGGCCTTGCTTTGATATTTAATGCAGGTGACCTGCGGGTTAAATCAGTGCTGTACCGCTCAATGCAGCTCTATAATGTGACAATGAAAGCCACGTGGTAAATGTGACAATCAATGATCAGGCTGACGAATCAATACAAGCAGCCAAGCATAAATACTGATCTGTGACCAGTGCATGGGGTTAATGCTTATGGTGCAAAGGAGTATGTTCTAATATGAGTTTAAATTCAAATCTTCACGTAAGTGTCTTTAAAAGGAAAGGAGGTGCTGGGAATGTGAGAATACTGGAGCTTCATTGGGAACCTAAATACCATATAGGAGGATTCAGTGAAGTTAAACACTCATGGCGCATAACAATGGGATGTTTGTTTAAAACAAATGTGACATTTTATAGGTCATTTCCTTTAAGAACCTTCCTGAGAATATATGCTGTGTGTTTTTGTGTGGATGTTTCTCTTTGCATTTGGCACAAAGGGGGAGATGCTGCGCTGATGTGTCAGAGGAAGGTGATGGTGACAGTTTGCACTCCATGCATGATTGCTCTGTGATTACATTCTTTTCTCCACGTGACATTGCCAGCGCTGTGGTGTCTACACACAGTGGTGGTGTTAACTAATGACTGGGCCCGGTGCTTTTATTTTCACACACAGAATATTATGTTCCTGACCTAAAGACACTGACTTAATCATGGATAAAGGGACATTGTTTTTTAGGTCATAATGTTTATGTGGAGAACGTAAAATGCCTAAACAATAACACATCAGCTTTAACAACACTGTGTGTATAATATCTGCTTTGTCACAATTAAATAAGGGTGATATTCAGTTTTTTAATAAAGGAGCACGTTGTTTATCACGGTGGCAACGCCTGTCACATCTACATTAAATCACACCACGGAAAACAAGAGGATTTAATTTCAGTGTCCTCCAGCCAAGGACTACCTATAAATCAATGTTCTTAGTTTTTGTGATGAAGCAATGAAGCCTTTTTCATTTTTAGAAAATGAGACGCCACGTGGAAATGAAAGTCAGATGCGCAATTGCAGCCAGGCCGTGGGAGCACGGCGGCGCTTAGTCTGACAGAAACCTTGGCAACACCTTCGCCCATTGTGAGACCAGGAGTAAAAGTGGGAGGGGGATTCATGTCAGTCGGGTTCTAAACAAATGCAGCAGCGAGCAGAGCCAGTGGGCTTCTGATTTTGTGTCAGAGTTTAAACACATTAAACCAGGCAACTGAGGAAAGCAGATCAAGTCGGTAGCAGATGTGAAAGCGTCTCATCTCGTTCCACACACAAATGAAGGGGAAGTGAAGTTGGGACCGATGGCAAACGTTGGCTTGTGTGCTAATTGTCAGCAAACTATAAATTACAGCACGTTATGGGCTTTTAGTACCGCTCCTTTGTTGTGGAATTTTGCGAAGACACTTTGCAATAAACTGAAATTGGTCACTGAAATAAAAAGGAAATATACTGTAGTGCACTTCATGAGTTTCATAAACGGTGCTCTGCGTTTAAGGGTTGCAGCAGGGGGCCTCAGGGGCCTCCACATTGAGTTGCATTCGGAATTTAAATCACAATAAACAGTTCTGTTTTGTGCGTTTGTGTGCACTCACCCACTGTCGTGCCCTCAAGATATGACTCTGCAGCGGGTGTGGACAACAATGTTAAAGCTATTGGAGACGTGGGGGGGGGTGGGCGGGATTATAAATTCCAAACCAAACAAACATTGCATTAAACTATTTGTTTCAGCCTTTTGGCAAAATGCAATGAAACGGTAAAAGAATACAGCCTCCATAAGCACTGACCTGAGGCCTGTGACAAAAGAAGGGAGCCAGTCCACAACTGTACCCTGACAGGATGGATGCTTCCTTTTATGGAGCGCATAAAGAGAACCTGAGAAATGTTATCAGCCAGGCCACCTCTGGTTGTTTAGTACACACCCACCACCTCTTGAATACAAAACCCTCGACTACAAGTGATTTACAAATAGAACGCCCCATCACTCAAAGCATATTTCTGATATAGAGCTGGAGCTCAGCTGTGCTTTGGTCTTGCAGCCCATGATTTGTTTCCTCCAAACCCATTTTGCGCTGCTAGTCAGCGCAGCTTTAGCACCGTTTTTTCACTGGAAGTCAAACGACACTCAGAAAAGCATCTCCGAGCTTTTCTGATTTGTGGGTCAGCCCCCTGACATTTCAGCTACTAATTGGCTGTTAGGTTGTTTCCACAATGAATCAGAAAGGCTTTTTAATAAAGGAATCCAAACAGCAGGCAGTGTGGACAGAGAACTTCGAAACCAGGTTAATATAGATCCCCTGAGCATTTCAAGCTCTGCCACATTCTTTACACAAGTTGAGGAGCGGATGGAATTAAACTCACTTTTTTTTGGGGGGGGAGCTATAAAAACATTTGTTTTTCAGCTCTCTGGGCGATGCTCACTGTTGAAACGCTGCAATGAAATCAAAATGATGAGTAATAGCAGCAAACGCAGGGTTGGATGCCGCCCTGGGACTTAACCTCCCCCAATATGTAAGAGGGGTTATGCTATGTATATATTTAATCACATAAAATTGTTTTCATTTGATTTACAGACATAACCTTTATTTGCCTGTGTGTACCCCAGCATTCATTCTGGGGGACCCCATATTTTGATAAAAAAGGATCGAGACCCGCCTAAACTCTTCCTCTCTCTGTGGGAGAGGTGAGCGTTTTCTTTTGCTATGCTTTATTATTTTGATGTCACCTTCGTCAGAATAAAGATGCTTGAGACAGCAGCATGGCGGTTTTTGTCTCTACAGGTTACACACAATAGCATAACTATCCTTGCCATTCCTATTGATCCTTGCTAACAAAGATGTTAATCGAAATTGAAAAAACACCTCCTCCCTAGAGTGGCTGCATGTACTATAAATGTAGAGGAAAGTCCTTCTCACGTGCATCCGGAGCATGATCAAGTTCTAGAGCGAGCAGCTGACCTTCCGCGTGTTATCAGGTCCTGCAGCTGACTGAGATAGCAAAATCCTAGCACACACTATATTGCACATGGCACATTCATGACGCGCGCACACACTGCCAGAGATGAAAGCCATGAGTCTGGACCAGGACATGTGGGAATAGATGTACAGTAACGAGAGCCTTGGGGGCCCGGCTTAATGAGGAGGATTAGTGAACCATGATGGGGCTCTTGTGCGCAGCTGTAAGAGGGTTGGTGAGGCCGGTGACGGCGAGGGCTTAGATGGATGAGGGAGCAGCCGTTTGTCAGCTAGAGGACGCGCTCACCTCGGTCCCTGGGAAACTCTTAAATGAAGCAGAGGGAGTGCAGACCGATCGATGAGGCCAGATTGTAAAAGCTGACAAGTGCAATCAATAGACGGCACGCTGATATGAACTCGCTATCATCTTTTTGGTATCCCGCTGAGATGGGACGGAAGAGGAAGGCATTTCCCAGCTTTGGAAAATATGATATGTCTTCTTCCCCCTGCAAATGTTGAAGACTTGTTTTTTCAGCACAAACATTATGTGACCTCGGAGCGCTCCATTAATCTCTTTCCAGTTAATTAGGTTAATTTGGCCATAATATACTATCAGGAGGCACTTTACCACCTCACTGTTCCTATCACAGCGGATGGAGCAGATGGTTACGGACATTTTTTGGAGGCAAACTTCCATATTAAGAAGCAATAATGGCGTCAATTTGTCTTATTGGATTTTTTTTGTTAATTGCTGTGTGCCAGCTCTCCACTACCCATGTGAGGAATGCTTCTACAAGCAGAAGGGTACTCATCTTTCAGACCTCGATGTGTGATCCATGTTGCTGCATGTTTCTGCTCATTTATCTTACAGATGGCCCGGTCACCAGTCACAACCAGCAGTGGAGGTCATTCAAGAAATTCTCCCAGTAAAGCCAGTGACGGGAACCTGATGTGTCATGATTGGCTTCCCATTGGGAACCTTATTTGTGGACATCCAGTTTTAGAATGGTCCTGGTACTGTTGAGGTCCTTCCGTTGTTATGTTTACCACTTCTAAGTGTTGTCAACTATGCCCTGCTGTTCTCTCGTGTTTGCCTCTCTGTATTTCTTGTTACTTTAGTTTTGACTTTTGGACTATTACTTTCCATTCCTTGTTATTTGCATTTGGATTTGTGTGGTTGCTTTTATAAAACCTCATAGTTTTGACCTCTGCCTGATCCCTGCAGGCCTCGTCGCTATTATTATTCATCCACAGAACTGAATTGATGAGTTCAGCCTCAAGATCTGCTTTTGGACTCTGACTCTGGGTGACCCACAGTCTTAGTGGCATTCTACCAGCTAACCTCTAATGTACTATTTTTGAGTCAGAATCACAAACTGATATCACTGCGGGAATTTCTTTTCCAGGGAACCCACTTTGGAAGTTTTGAAAACTTCTGCACTAATAGATGGAAAAATCTCGCCGTCAAAATTCTGTGAGTTTTGCTGATAACCCTTAAAATGAATTGTCAGCCAAAGTTTTTGTTTAGATGAGGGGATTGTCAAAAAAACAAGACACCATCCTCCCATCAGGCAACCAGAGGGATGGAACTTTAGAACTCTGCAGCAGTTCAGAGAAATATTTCATTTCAGACCTTTTCAGGAGGTGAAGCACAAGCAGAGATATTTGAAAAGATATGGGCTGACTAGCTGGAGGACTGTGACGTTTAAAGCGAGGCTCTACCTGCCTGGGTCCATTGTTACTCAAGTGATTTTCTTTTTTTGCCAAAAGCACAAGTAGTGCAGTTTTTACCTTGAACAGATTACCTTGTGATGTCCACAAGAAAAGAAAATTAATCGCCTGCATACACAAATGTCAACAAAACCCTTTTTTGCTTCATGCAATTTTTATTCCTGCCTATTGAATATTAAGCCAAAACGGTTCAACAGCAATTTTGTGATGTCACTTGAGAAACTTTATTTTGCGTTTCCAATATTCTATTCTATTCTATTTTGAAGCTTTTTGGGACAAGTCCAACATTTTGTTTAGATCTGAAGGAATAAAATATTAGAACCTAGAATAAAAGTCAATATATTCCACCCGCATGCATATGAACTTCATGTTTTATCTTCCAATTAACCCCATTCTCATGTCTTTATTCTGTCAATGTAATTAAGGAAGCTTAGTCGAGGTTCACATTGCAGTGTGTGATTTGGACTTGTCTATAATTAGACTCCTGGGAAGAGCTTTATCTAAGACAGTGAACTTTACAAATGATACTTCCCTTTCCAGTGGAAAAGGGAAGACATATGGTTTGCAGACAGTTCTCCTTCCAGCAGCTTCTGAGTTTGTGCTGCAGTGTTGTCTCCTGGTGGCGATGATAGTGAAGATGTCGATGAGGGGAAAAGTCCCTGCAGTTTCCTTGCCCTAGATTTTATCAAATGTTCATTTTAGTCTAGCACAAGTTGTGTTTTGTTTTTTGTTTTTTTTTAGAGAGAGAATGTGTGTCTTGACACTCTTTGCAACCAATTTTAGGTTTTCAAGAAGTATTCCATCAGTCCCTTCAGAGAAAAGCCCTTATGCCATGTTTTGGAAAATCAACCCAATTTACCAAACAGATTGCGTTTATCTGTTTCTTGCCCATCCGCATCATTGTCGTTCACCTCGCGTGCGTTGTGGTGCCTCCTTTGCCATCACTCACCCGAACTCCTTATCTGTTTTCTTCCCCCAAAGCAAAATTGAAACAAGCATGGATTAACTCAATGTCATGGCAGCTTTGTCCCTGGGATAATGGGAGACAATGAGCTCAGCGGTGACGGCACTGAGCGATGCCAATTTTCTCACAGAGAGTGATAGGACGAGAGAGGAGGGAACAAGTTTAGGGGAGATGGCTTAAGACTCCAACCTAATCCAACTTTGTAAATTAGAACACTCCAGGTTTTTGCAGAGTGTATCATCCAATCACTGTGGTGCAAGCAGCACAAACGCTGACAGAAGATACGTTACGGGTTGGTTTTAAGAAGATTAGGAGAGAAATGTTTCTGAGCGGTAATTTGACATGTTTTGTCTTGGGGGGGGGTATACAAAGTTTGAGTTTTTCCTCTTCCTGCTAAGTATGAAGACATTATTCCTCCTCAGTGAACTCATGAGCACTTGAGCATTCAGTGAATATACAACATTTATGTGAGGGGAGGGTTATCCTCTGTATGAACACTGATCTGTTCTAGGGGGAGCGATGTTTGTTTTTCCTGCTAAATGTCAACGCTTCTACCTGAGAGAGCTTATCGGAGCTGGCTCTGGTTTGACTTGACTTCACAGCAGCCGTGGCCACGGCACACGCCCTCACAAACAACCATACAAATGCTTTGTTTTTAACAATATCAGAAAACTGACCAACATTTGGAAACTTTATGCGTTTATATTTTATGGTGTTGCGCCTTATTGCTGAGATCTTTCCCATGTATTAGCAGAAAAGCTAAGAACACTCTGTATGTGAAAGAAAATATCTGCTGCCATGGGACTGGAAGCCCTCTGGTTGGTTGCAGCAAAACAGGAAAAACACATTGACTGTTGTCCATCATCTATTGGAATTGTATTCCTCTATATGCATATGCAAATAGCTGTTAAATGAATTTAGCCAGAGTGTCTTCTTGAATTGAGACACCAACACAATGTTTTTGTGGTTAAACCTTCACATTGTGTGATAAAGGAACTCTGTGCACTATAAACGGTACAGAGCAACGGTATCTTGGCCCAGATATCCACTATCTACACCAGGAGGCCCATAACACTGGCTGTTGCCTGTAGAGGCTAATTTATCGTCGGAGACAAGCCGAGGGGTTTTCAAGATTGGGTTGTGTATGAAATTGGATCCATCTGAGCTCAAGAGAAAAAGAAACCGAGCCTGACACAAACCTGACCGAGATTTTCTCTGTCAAAACCTGAGCCTGATACGCCCTCGAGCAAAGGCAATTACAGTACAACAGAAATGAATGGCAAAGTCAACATGACCAAAGCTAAAGATCATCCCAAAGCATTTGATATAAAATATACATGTGACCTAAATTCGTTGAGCTGTGTAGCCACACTGCAGAGTGCGTCATTGTGCATCTCTGGTACTTCTAACTCTAATACATTCCTTCTATGTTTGAGCATCCATGTTGGAGTCAGTGCAGACAGAGGTTAGCTCTGTAGTGTTTGTGTGTGTGTGTGTGTCACAGTACAAACGTGTCTTTTACAAAGTCAGAAGTTCAACTGCTAAATCAGTTATTTCTGTCCTCTAGAGGCTGAGCTGTGTCAGTTTTTGTCTGACTTTGGATTTGTTTTGTCTTTTTGGGAAACTGGAGCTGAATCTCTCGATGCAGTTTTGTAATTCTCTGGGACATTCCTCGTGTCCCAGCTTTACATTCCCTTGCTGGATACATGGTCTATATATACCATTAAATAGCCAGTCAGAAACCTGCCCATCTCCTATATAGTTCATGGTCATGTTATAGTTTTTCCTCTCTCGAGAAGCAGCTGCATCCCGATGAGTGAAATTAGGTTTCACACAGATCGTATGTTGACAAAATCACATCCCTGCAGTAGCTCACATCATTAACTGAAGTGAGCAGTTGAAATGAAAGAGGTCTTTGTGATATTTATCCTTCCCATATTAATAAATAGGATGGAGAAAATAATCAACACCAATTCATTGTCACAAAAGGCTCATCCTAGGCACTTAAATTGCATTCAAACCGAGTGGGAACATGTTTCATAAAAGCAAATGCCACATTAAATGTTGTGATATTTAAACGAGCAGTGGGTATCACTGAATACGATTCTCCTTTGGTACTCACAGTTATCAGTCGTTTGGTCAGGTCAGGTATCCGAACACATAATGCCTCGTGGCAAGAAGGACGCGTCTGATTGATTCAACAGCTCCCCTCGCTAGTTTGTCACATTTGTCTCCGTTGGGTTTATCAGGTCACCTGAAGGAGAGAGGAGGCAGAGCAGGACGAGTTAGTGAAAGGTACTAATGGCCGACCTGGACGCTGCAGAGTTCAGAGCAAATCATCCGTGGAAATGGGTATTTTTGAAGATGATGCATTCTGAAGGTTTTCTGCCAGGTAAACTGTAGGTCTTTTAAAATTCCAAGGTAATAAATGTACAAAGAAGTGATATTTAAAATAGGAGGGGAAAAAAACAACCTGCCCTTTTTGAATTTGGCCTGCCATGAGCTGCATCTGGTACGGCAAGCTCACAGTCGGCCATGACCGCAGCGGAATTCAAATGTCGAACATTGGAACTCCACTCACTGACACTGTCTGGGCTTTGAAATTGCATCTCTCTCTCTCTCTCTCTCTCTCTCTTTGAGTCTTTGATTTTCAGTGTGTAGAATTTAAGTATGAGTAAGTTTGCTTGCAGGGAACAGTGAAGGACATGGGGGTGGGGACCCATGCTGTTTCTGTTTCTCAAGGAGTCCCAAAGTGACAAATTCTCTTTTGTGGTTTAATGTAAGGAGGGAAACATTGGTGTCTGATAATAACAGCGTTAATCCATCTCTTAGAAATTCTGCAACCACGTCAGAGCACGTGTCCTCCCAGAACCCACTGCAGCCTCTCGTCCTATTTGGGGTAAATCAAAGCTCACACACAGGGAAGGAGACAGGCAGACACAACAAGGTTTTTATGTTTATTTTAAGGAGGAGATTGTGTGAACTATCTCCAGCCTGCACTGGCCAAAGTTGATAAACACACGCAATTTTGAAGTCTCAATGTAATTGCTCTCTTTGCTGAACGTTATCTCTCCTCTGGAGGTTTACATCTGCCAGATGTCTGTCTTTGCCAGATCAGGTAGAACAGTAAATTACACAAAATCCCGCCGGCTGAGAGGAAGCTGGAGTCGTATGGCCAGGGACAAAAGACACCAAATTAAATATTGTCAGAGTGATAGTGGATAATGAGCACTGTGGCACAGTGACAGTGGTGTGGCATGATGGTAAAGCAGAGAGCTCAGACAGTGAAAATGACCATGATTTGCACTTTGTCCATTTAAAAACGTGCCTGTCCCTCCAGAGACGTGCAGCTTATTTAAGGCTGAGTCTGTTGAGCCACATTAGGAAGGAGAATTACAGCCCTGTGGTTGGAAGCCTTCTCCAACCACTGCAGTTTCATTCTTTTCTTCCCCTCCCCAGACTAATGAGATCACACTGACCTTCGACCACTGTAATTGTCATTTCATGAGTAAGTGAACATCTGTGTCAAATCTGAAAGGACTGCGTTTGAACAATGTCTCATTCACAGGGCAAACACGGGTTCTGTGAGGTTACAGTGACTTTGACCTTTGGCTTCTATTCTATTGTGAGTCAGGGATGATGTTTGAAACTGATCTTAGCTGTTCCTGAGATTGCATTCATTACAAGGCAAAAAAAAAAAAAGTTTTGTAAGAGCAATGTGACCTTGAATTTAGACCCCCATCTTCTAATCAAGGCGCTCTTTCTGTGTAGCGTTGGGACAGTGACGCGGACGGAGAACCCAACAATGACACGGAAGCATAAAAGGAGCTATATTATCTAATGAATAGTTAATTCAAAAATGCAGATATCTTCAGATTTGTCTTTGTCTATTCATTCGATATGAACGTGAAAGCAATTTAATTTGGGTTCGAATCGACTGAAACTGCATTGTGTGTTGCAGTACTAATCGGGAACAAAGCCACATCTGCTGACTCAGCAGCTCTGTGTTGTCATCAAATATCATCTACCAACAACATCGGACGCCGTGTGGATTAGAAAACATAAATCCAAATATAAACAGAACGGGACCAGAAATAAAGTATTTAATGAACCTGAGCCCCAGTGTTTCCACTACTGGCTGCTGTGTGCTGTGATGTGCTGATACACTCCGTTTCAGCAGGGTCTTGTTTCCCTCTTGAAAAAAAAAAAAAAAAAAACAAATAAACAAAACAATGGAGTCATGGTACGGCAACATCAGACTCAAGTAGAAAAAAACATGTCATTGTTTTTTGTCACTGCCTATTATTTGAAAAAAGTTAAACCAACCCTTTACAGTACACTCTGTCCCTGGTGCCTTATAATTAGAAATGGGGTTTATAAATTAGAATTTGATGAATGGGTTGAAAGAGACGTTGTTTCATGCTGTGTGATTTCTGCCTCTGTCACAGCTGAAAAGCTGCAGAATATCCTCCCAAAATCCCATTGACAAGCTCCCTCTGCAATGTGGGGTGCTACTAAGCCACAGAGATTTCTTGACTTCCTTGGTTGTAGCGTGTTGGCTGTTGCCAAGTACACCTCTGCTTTGATTCTGACAGCATAATATGCTTAATGAGATGCCAGAGCCTGCAAGCTGCGTTCTCCAGCCCTCCCTATTCCCACCCACAGCAGCCCAGGTGCCCACACTGCCTCGTGGTGGCTTTAACATGGTTCCAGCGCGAACAGGCACAGGGCTGCAAAAAGTTAAAGCAGAATTCAGACGGCTACGATTTCACGCCGTATGTTCGCACACTGCTGTTGGCACACATGTCGCTGAGGTCATCAGCTGCTGTCACTCTAGATTATGTTCGATGTAATGCTGCGAAACATGGAACAGTGGATGAAAGGGTTTTCGTGGACGCAGTGCTCGGCAGTCATTTTTACAGCTGCAGATTCACAACATGGCATTATGCAGGGTGAACATGTAAAGCAAGCAATGTCCACCATATAATAATGTATATTACCTTAGCCTTAAATTTGCCCCAAAATAATTCTGAGCCAAATTATGGACAGTAGCTTATGCAGTAAGTAAAATATTACAGGTGTATCCATTTAAGTCTTACAGGGACTGAGGCTGTGCAGGAGAGGGACAAATATTCCAATGTTTACAAATTGAGAAGTGTTTCTGAATATTTTTAAATGTCCAAGATGGCAGCTGTCTCTTTTGGTACATGGGGTGTCTGTGTAATGGCTGTGTCTGTCAGTGAACCTGATGTACAGCAAGTAATGTGCTGTCTCATAAACGTCAGATAACTGAAATGAGAAGTGAGTTCCTGAGTGGCCAGAGGCAAATTAAGCTGGGCAGTCACTTCATTTGCAAGAAGTTGCAGCAAGGCAATCAATCAAGAATGTGTCCTGTCATTTATAAGGGATCAATCAAGTTACACGGAGGACGCCAAGAAACTGTTAAAGCTGTTTGTCCAGTGTTGGTGAGGAGCGCCGTCGCGGAGCCAGCCTCCCTTCAGGCATTCGCCTTCAGGCATTCACTTCCATGAGCGTAACAGCGTGTGGACGTCATGAGTGCCAGAATTAAACTACTGCTTTGAAAAGCACAGACCAAACATGTGTTCACAAACAAAATCAAATGCAAATGGCTGAGTGGTGCGTTCCACATCCACATGTAGGACATCTTCAAAACATGTGTTGCCTCTGCTTTTCTGGCAGCATCTCAGGCTGTGTAAATTAGTGTGCACATGTTGGCCATTTAGCCTCGCACAAACATATAAAGCCCTATAGAGTAGAAGGCCATGAAATGTATTTATAGCATCTGAATGTACAGTGTGTCTGCGTCCATAAAATCTGCTGCAGGCCCAAGTACCAATTTATCATTCTATCAATATTCAGCCGGTCGCAGCCAAGACGATTAAGTCCAACGGGGACCAATCAAACACGGCTAATTAAAAGACCGTTTTTGTGGATGGTGTTGACATTGCTCGCTATTTTGATCCGCGAGTTAACTGAGCACCGCTCGGTTGACTGGAGCTCCCCCCGAACAACAACACAGCAACATTTATCGTCACATATTTTCTCTGTATATAATGTAAAATCTGTCTCTTTTTTAGTTTTGCTTCACAACTGGTTTCCCCGCGACTACATATGTATTATTAAATGTACTCTAAAATAAACTACAGCCATTCTGGCGGCTCTGAGGGGCTGCACTTAATGCTGCCTTCACACAATATCATCAGATTGGGAGGAACTAGAAACACACCAGTGGGTTCTTCCAGCCTGTGCGTGTTCATGCATTATTTTCAAAGGGGTTAGTCCTCGTGCGAACCGCGTAGCCACGCCCGATCAATGGTCTCAATTTGCTCCATTTCTTGGTTTATTCATTAGGTGCAGTTTGCTGCAAAGTGAAACCAGCCACATTTGAGCATCTAGTTCTTACATAATACCATGAATTGATTCTATTTTTTGCTTGAGACAGTGGATGTACATCAGCAGCCATCCTGCTGTCAGTGAGGACTTAGCAACAGTTACATGCTAATGTTAATTAGCTGTAATTTCGCATTTAGAATCTTATAACAGCGTGTCCACCTGCTAATATTTGCTAATTAGCAAACCACTCATGTGGCAAAAATGTGCTGAAGAGGCCACAGATACTGAGTTTTACTTACTTGGGGTACTTATGTGGGTCAGCCTCTAAACACTATTGGATTCTATACTTCCCATGATGCAATTCATTTATGTATTTTATTTGAGTTTTGCTCGTCTGGCCAACACTCATATTTGAAATGCTGACTTCCTGTTTGAAGTCTGGACCATTAACCGTGACAGAAATGGTCCGGATGCAGAGAACATGAAAAAACTGCATCCCCACACTTGAGTCGTACGTAGAGTACTGCATCGATAATAAACTGGTGTGCGGTCCGTCCAAATAACATCATGTCCTCGTCTGCCAATATTCCTGACATAATAACAGGGCGTGTCTCTCAGTAGTGTGCCATGGCATCGTCTCACTGGAGGGATTTGCACATGACACCTAAGCTGCAAATGAGGCATCCGAAAGACTGGAGGTCTAGAGAGAATGCTGCGCACGTCGCTCTGCCTGCTGTTGGCACTGTTTTGATCCAAGTGCTGGACGGGAGGACCGGTGGTCCCTTTGAATGCAAATGAGTGATGTCTTCAAAAAGGCAGCACTCCTCAGAGTCACCTTAAAGTACTGAGCCTGATGTGTTAAAGATGACATCAAAGTGCTGGCACAATCGAAAAGGAGCTTTCATGGCGGAGCGCGTCACCACAAGCGGCACGTTACATTTAAAACCGAAGCTCGGTAGGTTGCAGACGGACATCTGGCTCAGCCTGGTGGTGCAGACATGAGACTGGAGCAGTGGGTTTGCAAGAAAGGAAGCAAACTTTCCAATAGTTTCAAAGATTCTCTCACACCAAGCTGCTTCCTTTTCTTCTGCTCGCCACTTTAATCTCACCTTGTGTGCTGGTGTGAAAAACTTAACATCTCACCCACTGCTGTTTTCCCGGTTTGCCAACACTTTTCTTTTTAAAGGATTCACAACATGTCCCTCTCTGCTTCCAGGTGGATCCCTTCAGAGTGAAATTGCTATGTGCGTTATACAAGCTGGAACGACAGATGCCAGCTTGGCACGCTATAACACACGTGCTGTTGTGGCTTCTTCGTCCACCTCTGCATTGAACCTACAGTGTTTTCCACAACACTGGTCGGCCCCGCGTAGAGGAGATGAACCTGACCTGTTGTTGGCTCTATCTTTAGCTCTGCTTCATGGTTGACACGTCGTGCGGTTTGCTTGAGCGGCCCCTGTGCTACATAATTCATCTGTGTTTGAGCGAAATCTCTTTGAAAAGAATTCATGTTACCTCGGCTCAAGGCATCAGCCATTTAATCATTATCACGGTGCAGCCAGTCTCACTGTACTTACTCCTCCCCGGAGACTACAGAGTGGAGGGCGTGTGGCAGGATGGAGGGGTGTGCTGTACAACAGCTGGAGTGTGGTGCTGGGACACGGAGCAGTCACAGATAAGACATTTGAAAGCATGCGTTTCAGAATTGGAGGGAGCAGCTATTGTGGGTGATGAATGCGTATGAGTTTGAAAATGCTACACTCTGCTGGGATGGACACGCATGGCGATTGCTCTTCTGTGTACACAATGCATGTGTATGAATATATAGTGAATCAAAGTTGAGGTCCCTTCCTTCATTTGGATATTTGAGAGGAAACTAAAATGCAAAATGGAATGTAAAACTGCACTGTTTACTGCCACTGAGAAACAGCCTAGAAGTCAGCTAATGCCACATTCACATCACATCCTTCATAATTACGAGCAGCGGGCTGGAAAAAGAATGTTCACGTCGGCGCACTAAATGTCAAAGGGTTAGGGTTTATTCCTGAGCATTTCTGACAGCTACAATATCACCTGGTAGGAACTGTGTGGTGTCAACAGACCACAAGCAACGCGGCTTCACATGCAACGCTGTCATTTCATTTACAAAAACAAACTTATTTGGCTAATTCAAGAAGCAATTTAAATTTCATAAAATATAGAATTCCTAGAATTGGCCGCATTAATGCTGCCGTCTTTATGTCAGCCTCCATGGTTACCGTCGTTTTCTTTTGTTGAACAAAATTTCCGACGGCTCCTAACGGAATTAAGTTACGATTGTCCATCGCGGCGCATAGGAACTACGATCCAGGGAGAGATCTATAGTGAGTCACAGCTCGGTGTTTAACACCCAGCGAGAGTGATACATCTGAGAGATGAGACTGTGTATTTATAGTCTCATTTGCATGCAAGATATATTATGAAGCTGCATGCAGTAATTTGCTGTGTTAGTTGAGCCCTCCAGTGCCGCACAAAAGATGGAATATTTGAGTTGATGACAAGTACACAGGGGCTCTGCATAATGTATGCAGCGGTAATAACGCTCTTTAAATTCCAAAAATTCTTTGTTGTGAGTGGATGTTGAGATGAGGCTTACATAAAGAGCCTGAGCCTGAAGCACATGTTTGTCTGCTGCCAGGTTGTTATGTACTTGCTTCTGCATGCAGGATGCAAACTGTAAGCTGGATTACATCCAAAACATTTTATCACCCATCGCACAGCGACGCAAAGCCGCAGCGTTGTGTTGGTATCAGCTCGAAAGTGGATCAGTTTGAAAACTTCCTGCACATTCCGGCGTCGATGTGTGCGAGAGATGTTGTTTGCAATTGTGTTCCGCGACGGGGCGGGGGGGGCACAGTGCAGGTCAGGGAAAAAACAATCTGAATAAATGGGCAGATCCAAGAATGTTTCACTTTCTCATGCATAGAAAACTGTGCCAGGTTCTCTGTGGATTGTGGCGATAGCTCTGCACACAGCTGTACAATGCAGCCGCAACCAAAACACCGAATCAGAGCTCTCTTGTGGAAGTTGAAGCGTAACACACTGCAGCGGGACAAAGAAAATGGTGGGCCGCCACAGACTAGATCATTATTGAGAAACGCTGCTCAGACATGGCACAGAAAGGGCTTTAAAGTCTACAATGCTGATAATTGAACTTCAGTCACACTATTCAAGTCATTTAGGTCTGCTAGGCATCCCACCATGTTATGTTTTGCACTAAAGTGGACTAAGTCTGACTGATCTAAATTATCATCTGATTATCTGGTGGTGTCACATGTAAACTCAGTAACCCCACCCAATTAAAAATGAATGGCTCTCGCAGAGAACAGAACACATTTGTTCACACCTCTGCCTTTCTCTCCCTTTGCGTCTTCAAGTACGTTCAGAAAAAGCCTTCACGTACGTGGGTGGCGCTGCTTTGGTGCAGGGTCGGTCCCCGACAACAAAGCATGGCATTTTGAAAGGTCAGGCTATGCAGTGTGAATGGTGACCCCACTTTCTACTAACCTCCACCCATGCTACTGTGTGCTTCGCTCAGTTTCTTTATGCTCCTGAGAAATCACCATGAGGGGCCAAGCTGCAGTTAATACAGCACGCAGCCGTCTTATCGCGGTGAGTCATTTTCACGTGTCACCTTTCGAGTTACACGTCACGGTGACGCTGCCAAATCAAACACGTCGCCATGACAACTGCTTAAAAATGATCTTTTAGGGATTTGATCTTGAATGTATTCCCATCTACACAAGTCCATGCATTTGTCATCAGTTTTTTTTTCCATGAACGTCAATGCATATTTAAAGCTTATTAACTCACAGGCCATTCATCATTTGCTCAGAGGAGAGAAAACACGGCTATAATTAAGGTTAAGTCCTGTCGCATTTATGGATTAAGTGCATTGAGGTGAGTAATGGATGGATTCGCTGGAAGTTGGTCTGCAGTCGCCGTGCTAACTTGTAAGTCGAGCTGCCGATGCCTGTGGACTGATCTCACTCGCTAAATGCCTCAGTGTGACAGCCGGCCACCAGACTCTGCTTCCTGTCATGGTTAATCGCACACGATGAGGAAAGTTGACGCAAGTTGACACATTCTGATGCTGACATCTGAGAACATGGAAAAAGGCCTCGTTCAACACTGGACTCAACGGGCAAGGAAGAATTCCCCCGTCCCCCACCTTTCATCTTCTTTTCTTGATGTGTTAAAACACTGACTGTAATTCTTTAATACATGCGTTAACAAGTGGAAAATGTGTGGTTGCACACAGCCAGGGATTCAAGTGTTCTCGATGTTGCAGTGATGCTTTCTCCCCACCCAATAAAGATAAGACACCCTCGGCTTTTCCTGTAAATATTCTGGAGTTAATAGTGCTAGGATTGGAAATATACATATATTTTTTTTTTTTGGTTTGAAATCCTGATTTTAGAAGATTGAAGCTTTGACTGTCTGGTGGGATCAGATTTAGCCTTCAGCTATGTCAGTCATAGTCGAACTGAACTGAAATTGTGTTTGTCTCTGGCCACACAGTGCAAAGTAAACAAAATAAAACACACTAAAAAAACACACACAATATAAATATTTAAAAGCACAATATATAACCAGTACATAAAATGACACAAAGCTGTGCAAAGTGGTTGTGCTATTAGCAGCATATTGATTTGGTTTTAAAGTGACGGTTTTATGGTAGGTATAGTTCAGCTTATTCTCTTAGAATCATCTCTCTGGATTGATGTGATGAGGCTTGTCCGTTATAGAAGAGGGAGCAAGTTTCCACCTGTTGGCTATCATGGCCGCCGCTCAGATGGTAGGTAATTAAGTTGTCTCCGAGCTGAGCTTTGTATGTGACATGCAGCATTGTTTTGAAAAAAAACAACACCCCTGTGTCTGCCTTTCAGTTTCTCTCAAAGCGTAGATGTGGAGTGCACTTCAGATTGACGCCAACAATATTTCACACTGTGCAGAGGAAAAAAAAAAGGAAAATGGAAAGACGTTTGACGACGGCGGGTTTGAGTCACAGGTTTGAAGTTTGCACAGACGTTCACATCACTCTGAAACATGGTTTTCACACGACATCGTCTGATCCTTCAACTAAATTTTCACCGAACACGTCTGTTGTGTTTGAGTGGGACTTTGATTCAAGAATCCAATTGTTGACTTTAACTCTCCCACTTCTCCCTGCCGTGCGTATCTGGCTCGGTCCTGCCCTCACCCAAGATTACATTTTTTATGATGGTTGATATATTTCATCGTCCACTTCACAGTGTAAGATTTAATGCAAATAGGGCTGTCGATTGTTTTATTGTGCCTGCGACAGCAGGGACCAGAATTATGTTTTTACGGTGTCTGTCCCGTTGTCATAACGACAATATCTCATGAGAGAATTTCTTTGATCTGGGCCAACATTCAAATCTTTGACTGAATGAGGTCACTAAGGTCACTACAGGTTTGTTTGTTTGGTCATAATTTGAGAACAATGTTGCCCACATTGGAATTGCTTGTGCCGCGTCAGTTCTGTGTCTGTGGACTCGTCCTATGGTGTTGACAGATGCCGTTTTCTGTCTGAAACCATAAAAGTGACATGTGGCTGTCGGACAGCTTGCAGAACACTAAAGCTGCTCCTCAAAGCTCCTGTTCGCCTGTTTATTCAGAGAAGCTCAACCACGCAGAACCACAAACTGGAGAATCGGTTCTTGTAGTTGGAAGCATGCCCGGTATCCTACAGAGCACCTAACATGCCTGTTAATAAACGCTGTATTAATATTGATTGCACTGTGATGCAGATCACACCGGTTTGGAGAGTCCACTTCCTGAGGCTCATAACAATACAAATGCCAAGCGTGTAGGCGATACGACGAAAGGTTCCAGGTGTTGTTAGACAGTGTGGTTTATAGACGGTGATCGTACAGATTTAAGTGAAGCAGCAGTGCTGTCCATGTGAGCGCATAAATTACATTACATAAGTCTGGAGTGACACTGATGTAAATGAGGCATGATTATGTAAATCCAGAATTTCACAGAGAAAATGAAAAGATTAAAGTCCTGATGTTTGTTTTTTTTACTGACTCTTACAGTCATAATCTCATGACCCATGTGTCCTGTCATGTGTACCGACCCCTTGGGAACCACTGCTCTAGAAAACGGGGTCGAATCTGCTTATGTGATACAACCGACAAATCAATAATGGATTACTGAAATATTAATACAAGTTTAAATTAAAGATTAAACACATGTGCGAGTGAACGCATTGCAGGATTTAACAAGAGTTTGATGGAGTTTTTGGACCTAAGCTATTGTCAGGTCATTTTCTACTTTGTCAATTGTTTAATTTATACTTTAATTGGCTGAACTGGATATTACATTATGTTAAAATGAAATGAATTCTTTATCAGCATTTGGAATTAAATGGCCTCTAAATGACATGCTGCGGAGTCTGTCGCATCGTGTTAGCTTCTTCAAAACTCACATTAAATATTCAATTAAACATTCCTAGTGCTGTCAGTCACAAAGCTGTCAGTCAGAGCGATACGACTAAATCCCCTTTTTTCGCCCGCTCCTTAATGACACCGCTGTGTTTGTTGATAACATGCTGCATTCTGTTTGCAGAACGCTGCAAACCAGCTGCTGAGAGCAATAACAAGATGCTGATGTGCAAAAATACCCCAAACACCCAGGAGAGACGCAAATGAAGAAACAGGGTCGGCGCTATATTTAGCGTCCGCACCGACTGAGCTCGTCTGATGAGGCAAATGAAGAATTGCTCCACATTTGCATGATGTGGGACTTTGGTTTGTCTGGCAGCACAATGTATGTCATCAGTTCATTAGATGGAGGAATATGCATCCGTCAATCAATAGCATCTTTGATCAATAAAACATGAAAAGCCTTGTCAGCAGTTGCTCTGCCGCGTTCTAAAAAAAGAACTGTGGATTCTTTTTTCCCTCTGGTTGCTGAAGAAACGTATATTCAGTTGATTTCTCCATTTTCATGAGCACCACCGCACAAAACTGCTGTTTTTAAGTCAGTTTTGAGGTTTGTTGTTTTTATATTTAACACTTTGGGGAAATAAAAGAAAAAAAAGCCCAAACAGGCATTTACATCTGCTTTTTTCTGCTTTTTTCCCATTTTATTCCCAAATAGGATGCCACAAATTTCTGTTTTTTTTTTTTTTTTTTTCAGATTGTCATTCATTAAACTCAAGTAAATGTTTTAACATTAAGACATCTTGCCTTAATTGGTGTTAATATATACCTATATTGCTATCCTTCTATCCTCCTGCTGGATGCTTCCTTTGACAGTAATTGTGTATCCCCATTTATTTGTAATGACACAGCTTTGCAGGAGCGTAATTAATCACATTGAAAAATGTCAGGGTGGCAGTCAGTTTGCTGTGAATCCCTGTGTTACACATGTCACAGCATGGAAGCTCAATGATCACCTGCTGCTCTGAGCAGTATTTATAAAATCATCTCTCAAGTGTTTTTTTTTTTTTTTGTTTGTTTTTTTTTGTTTTTTTGACAATTATCACACTTGATTAGGCCCAGGCTAATTTTCAGATAGCATTGTACTGTATCAGTCTGTAATTCATTTGATGTGCACGCAGTCTTTATACGCAGTGCAATTAAGCATCCTGGGAGTCTTAGAGGGGGATTAAGTGGAAACAAAATAAGTTGTTACCCTCATTGGACTAGTTAGCGTAACACAAAGTCTCATGAAGCCGTTTTGCCGTAATGTTCCCGAGACAGCAGTACGATGTCAGTGAATGCCCCCATTTCATATTGATTGTCTTTGCTCCTCCTAGCTGCGTCTGCAAAGACGAATTGAAACATCTTATTTGCAGAAGGAGGCCCCTTATGGAGAAAAGAGTCAGCAGGGTTTGAGATAAAGGATTAAAATAGGACAGTTTTTAGAGCTAGACCGTGAGGCTTCAATAAGTGAATATATAAAAGCAAGTTACCGTTTGACTACTAAATCTGGACATGAGTAATTGTTCTTGCCCGGGTGACAAACCTCCAGAATCCTTGTTGGACAGACCACTATTGTTCAGTGTAGAATGTTATTGGAGTGGACATTTTACATTTAATAGGTTAAAATAAAGATTTTGGCCTCGGGGTGACACTAAACGGGTGGTAACAATAAATCTTAGGATTTGATCCTCTGGGGATCACACAGTCGATACTCACAACAAATGTCCTGTAATTGAATCCATTGGTTTTCAAAGATGCCGTTGTGTCTGGAGGAATTACATTAAAATTGATTGTCTGTCAGACTCATTATTTCAGTGCATTTAGGGCCAGTGCAGGGCATGTTGTGTCCTGAAGGTCAGGCTCAGTGTAACATTGCAAATCTGTGAATGTCTTCCAGAGAAGACTATCACAACATATATATAACAATTTGACATCTAACCCTTCTCATCAAGGCTTCTCACTCTGAGAATCAGAAGGGATAAGACCTTCTGATTCAGTATCCACGGTAAGCTCCCTCTGTCATAGCGCACGTCAGCCTCGTGGGGCATATCAGGGTGTATCAGATGGGTGTGTGGCTCAGTTACAGTCATGATTTTGCTCTCCATAATATGTAGACTTGCCATTTTTTATAACTTGCAGTGTTTTTATCAGCCTGATTTGTTGTCAATGTTCTGGACCACACCCCAAGCTCAACATTTTCTCCATGAGTGATACCATAAAAACAGAGCACACATGAGCAGCGGCTCATAACTCAATAAGGATTTAATGTATGATGATAGCTAATATAAAGATGCCAATGAAAGCTGATCGTACATATCTATTCCAACACAGCAGAAGTGTTAAACACATTAGGTGTGATAAAGACACTGTAGATATGAGTCATACGAGAGAACCAACGGCTGTTCAACTATTTCTGTCAGCTACACACAGTTATGCAAAACTCCACTCAATAGGTTGTGTGGGCTGCACAACATTGGACTGTCTGTGTCCATGGCTATTGTGCAGCATGCAACCCATCTCCAGCACAGTGATGACTCATGTTCCCATCGCGATGGCTGGAACAATCAAAGTGCGCTAGATGCAAATGCCAGCGTTAAACAAAGTTCCATTCAAGTGTCTTCACAGTCGGAGGCATCAATGACTCTATTTTTAAATGACTGTCAAGCAACCAAGTCTCCCACTGAAGGGCTTTGGGCTTTTTCCAGCAGGGTGAGACACTAACTACAGAGAGCGGAGAATGCGAGGAACTCGGAACACCGGAAATAGGCCAACCGCCTTCTATTCCCAATCAATGTTTTTAATCTCGATTTAGAGTGTATGTGAACTATATATGAAAAACAGGCCAATGCTTAGACTTCAAAGATCTAATTGAACACTCTTTGTAAACAGGTTTTGAGGATAAGGAAGCACTACGAGCAGCCAGAACAAAAACTGGAAATACCAAACATTCACAAATTAAAATTAAAATGAAAACATTTAATGAAAATATTTAAATGAAATCCTTCTCTGTGACAACACACCTGAAGCTTTTCAAGAGAGCATTAACCACAGAGGCACCAGGGCACTTTTAGTGCATCATTGAGAAATAACTTGGCTGTTCTCTGAAGTTTGAAAAGCATTGGTCCCCATTGGTGTGGGGTCTCATGCCATCCTGTGTTTTGGTCACAGTGTTCAGTTTCCCATTAGCGTCTGTCCGTGGGTAAAATATGTCAATAGAAAAATCAATATCAGTAATTATAGCAATATAAACTGAATCAATAGCATCGATAGTTTTATTTATATGTAATGCGTTCTGTATGAGACAGATATTTGCTTTTCGTTCTCTGCTCATTATTGGTTAGAACCCAAACGTTCACTGAGGAGCAAAATGTGCAAGAATAATATGACATGTTCACAATAATTATTGATGCGATATCTATTATTTTTAGACCCTTCACCCAGCCATTGCCATGAAAAATTGGTTTTCATCTCAGCCCCTGCAGCACACTGACTCTGAACTGGTGCTCTAGCCATGCCATATCTGAAACTAATTAACATCACCTAAAGGGAATTAAAACATTAACTTCAGCCCTCTAATTGCCTAATATATTCAGACTATCCGACAGGTTCAATATTTCTCAGTTGGTAAGAAGAACAGCACCAGTGTGAACAACCTTGTAACAAAATAGCAAAATAAAAATCAGATCCATTATTAACACTAATGGGATCAATTTAGAAGGAGCTAGTTCTACAGGGCAGTGAGGGTAACCGTGACAGTTTGCATCAAGTAGTGCCCGTCCTTCCATTCTTCAACAAAGGGCCTAATTAGAAGTTATTGGTGGGACCTCAGATACGACCTGTTGGAGCAGACCAGTAGTGGGTGTGCTGGGACCTTGTCATCTCTGTAACAAAGCTATCTCAAGGACAGCAGAGACTCTTTTTTGGGATGTAATGGACATAATTGGGCCAGACAATACAGGGCAGCATTGTAGTTGCACAATTGAAGACTACAATATCCTGGATGACTGAGAATCCTGACAGATATACGTTGTGCCGACCTCTTTAGTTAAAACATCACCTGGATTCCTTCTTGTTTATGGCCATTCATGTTTGTGTTTTTCAGGGTGACGGTATGGCCCAGTTGCACCGACATTTAAAATGGCAAAGTCATTAGCTTGTTGAGCCAATATAAATCCGTGTAACTCTCCTGTGATCTATTTATTTCACACCAGGGTGTAAACTCTGCTGCTGAATAATAGCAAATGGTCTGGACAGTGCTGACCTTTCAGGGAATGGAGAGTACAAAATGGAAGAGGCCGCTGCAGCATTTAATGTGAAACTCTAAATTTATGGTTCCCTTTATCCACAGAGGGCTGAGCAATAGGACGAGTAGAGCAAATGCATCCTCATTATTCTTTTTTTATTTATTTATTTTTTATAAAGTTATCATCATGCAGTCTCTACAATGAAATGATTATAGGAGCTGCATGTAAAAAAAATTATCGCATGGTTTTCAACCACTCTTCCTCCTTTATTCACTTCATCAGATTGACCCGAGTGAAATTGCAGCTCTGAATTAACAGGGTCAGTTGTGGACAGTTAACTCATACAGACTTAAGTTAAAGTTACAATTTGAACTGAACAGTTTGAAATACGAGGACAATGAGGACAAAGGATTACTGTCTTCCAGCTTCTCTTTTTTTATCATATTGTTTTTTTTGTCATTTATTTACACAGGGTAAATGAGGTTAGCCATGGCCTCCAGCTAAATCCCAGAGAATCCACGACGGAGTTTACCCAGAGTTTGCCTTTCACATATGCCCAACACAGTGGGAGGTCCTCTGTTTCTGAGGGAAGCCGTGCAGCAGCAGAGATAGACATTTGATCTACAAACATGGTGCAACACGGCAGATTTAATTTTGTGGCTTACGTACACTTGAATATCACCACAGGAATGGAACAGACGCTTGGAATGAACACTGTTTAGCCCTGAAAGTCCAGAAGTCTTTCATGCACTTCACTCACCCCTCTATGTGCATCACTGACACTGAAGAGTGAACTAACCCTTTAAATGTTTAACTGCCTATTTAATCTCAATTTTTTTTTTTTTTTTTAATTTTTTTCAAATGCATTGCTGCTTTAGCACTTGAGACTCTAAAATGTATATGTAACATTAGCCGGACAATAATAATTTTGTGTCCAGTTCACCTGACAAATCCGCTAGCAAAGAATCAATTCCATGTTGTACTTCATTAAATCACTGGCTGCAGTAAAACATTACCCTGGGTACTGTCTAACCTGTATTGATGCCGCATGCCTCATTACATGGCTGGGTTGCGGTTTCATCCACACGTGAGGCGGGCCGACAGGACGTACAAATCAGGCAGCTCCAGGGGGCGAGCTGCTGATGCCGAGGAGAACCTGGGCCGTTGAAAGATGATGGAGGAATGGGCTGATGTGGAGCTTGGGGGGTGGGGCTACTGTTCATCAACCAGGGTGACAGTTTTGGGACAAGTTCATAAACGGCCGCTGTAGGGGGCTGAGCTATTCAGGGATCTTGCCATCCAAACATTTTCTGATCAAAGCTCAGTGAGAGAAGGGGGAAACCTATTTTGTTGCACCACAGAGTCTCTCCTACAGTTTCATCAGCAGATTTTAATATAATCTACACGGCAGTAGGATGTAACAGACTTTGTTTGACTGTCAAGTTTGGTTTAGGTCTTTGAACTCAATTTGTCTGGCTAATGTGTTTAAAGTGCATCATATATTTGCACATATTTCCTTTCCCCATGTTTTGTGGACGGCTTCAGGGTTCAGATATCTGCAGAGGAAACAATGCATCTCAGCGATATTTGAAAAAAAAAAAAAAATGATGGCACATCACTTTTATTGCTATAGTTCACGTGTCCCAGAAACCCAGGCCTTGTGCCTCAAGATAATATACTTCTATTGTATGTTGAGCAGCGTATGCAAGCAGTATTCCACACAATTCATGGCCAGCACTTGATTTATGCTCAGAGCAGTTGATCCAGAAACAGAAATGATATTAACCAATACCATATGCAGGATTCTGATGTGTGTGCTGTTTCCACCACATTATTGGATGTGACCTTCACAAAATTTGATGTACGAGTGGGACGTGGAAAATGGGAAATGTAAATCCTGGTTTAAAGAGGTAGTCTGTGGTGATTGTTTGGAAAACATAATCTTCTCCTTACCGTAACAATTGTAGGCTCATAATCCCATACTGTGACCATGCCTGACTCACGTGGAGTGTGTCAATATGTAAAATATGCACAAGGGTGATTTAGCATCTGGACTTTGACCTCATCAGTCTGCACAGAGACATACCAAGATTGAAAATAGCAGGTAACCCCCCTGATGGGCACCTCCACCAACATTCAGTGCCAAAGTAGATTGGCCTCATATTCATATATCACTATAGGTGAATGTGCCTGGCAGGAATCAACTCTGTACTTAAAAAAACACTGGCTCTGAGATTGATCCTCCCCTTCCCTAAACTAAATCTACGTTCATTGCCGTTGACAGGTTTTATATGTGGAGGTTGGCCGGAAATATGGTGATTTGTATTTGAACTATGATTGCAAATGTAACCCTTGATATTTGAATGCCAAATACCAGATGAGAGGCTGTGCCCTTACACAGCAACTAACCACTCATTCTAAAATCCACCATTGTGGCTGTAACACCCAAAAAACTGCATTGATGCCATATTTGCTCAAGTAGCTTCCCGCTATGTTGAGCTGTGCATCACTAAATGAAAACAAAAGTCAAAATACATCCCTTGACAATTGGTGTTGAACTAAGAAAAATATGATACTGGAATTGAGATAAAAAGTCAAATAACCTCAAACTGTAATAACCCCAGTTCATCACAGTGTAATACAGTCATTTTTACTGGTCCACTGAGAGCCACTCAGCCATTCACTTTCTCAATATGTTGAGGAGTGACATATTGAGATCACATCAATATTCCATTGGCTATTATTAAAATTCATCTTATGGAGGGTGGAGTGTGTAGAGGTGCAACGGAGGGAGAGCTTTATTTGGCATATCAATTAGTCTGCGTTTGATGTGATAGACTGGATGTTGTCCTCTTTCAGACAGGGAGCCTGTTTTTGCACAGACACAAAACCACAGGAGAATCGAACTTCAAACACTTAATTCCCTGAAGGACCGAATTACACATTTAGTGATAATCCTGACATCCACCACTGACTCTGAAATGAGTCAGTGTTTTGGCTTCTTGTCTCTTACATGGGTTTTAGTTGAAGTATTTATTACGAATAATCACCTGGGTTAACGTGAAATGGGTCTTTTGATAATATCCCTCAACAGTTATGACAGAGCTGCTTTTTAATGTAACAATATCCAAGTCAATTACAAAGGACTCACTTTAACAGCAGCTCTGGGAGAACAGGAGGGGACAGAAAGGTAGAAAACTGAGAATGAGTGGATATGCTGCATTCCTAAATGCATCCAACATATGATCCTGCCAAGAAATGTTTAAAATGAACCACTGAATTGCTGTAGAACAAAGTCAGCTACTGTCTAACATGGCTGGAACTCATGAAATACACTTTATTTGGAACAGCGTGCTACTAAGGTGTCCTCTTTTCTCTCACAACAACTTTACTTGTTTGAGGTACAAAAAGATATTGTGTGACTAAATCACGTAATTCGGGAAATGTTCTTGTTGGACTACGTCCCAAAGGAGTTCTCTTCAGATCTGATGACTCCGAGACCCTGGAAATTAACCATCATGCACGTGAAAACAATTTGACACAACCCACCTGCCAAGGTTCCAGTGATGTGTTCTACTCTGACCATAGCCTTCCTATGACCTCCGACCAATCTGGTTGTTCTCCACAACAAGACGCCTCCATCCATAAAACTGCAGTTTGCCGGATGTTTTTCATGCCATACTGAGTAAGGACTCCCGGGGCTACTGTGCATGAAATCCCAGGAGAGCAGTTTGAGAACTACTCACACCAGCATCTGGCATCAACAGTCACGTCACAGCAAAAGTTACTATGATCAGATTTAGCCCACTTCTGATGTTTGATATGATCATTACATGGGTGATTTGCCACACGACTGGCTGATGGATATACTGCATGAATAAGCAGGTAAAATATGTTTTTTTCTTTGATGGCACAGGTGTGAGTGTGAAGAAAAGCAATCTGTTATGATTCTGCAGCCATGGTAGCATTTCAGTTTCTTGGCTGTGGGGATGATAATGTTAAGCTCACACTCACTATCTATCTATGTTTTCATTCTAACATTTGCTCATTAGCAGAAACCACACATTATAGCTAAAGCTGGGTTATTATTTTCAATTAGCCCCTCCATATTTTGACCATTAGTGCAGGGTTTATCATTACTGCTCCTCTGTGTGAACAACTGAGCCGCTAATACAAACTAACAATACTGTTGTTCTATTATACAACACACCGGTAATTAAATGAAGCTACAGTATAGATCGCCCCAAAGGTCAAAGGTTATCGAGGTAACAGGGTTCATTTTTATACGGATTGTAGCATTTTGATGGTATGATCATGAGATGTAATGGTACACCAGAGGTTTGATTTCGACATTCCAAAATATGACCTCACATTTCTTCACGCACTAATTGATATGATGCAGAATTGTTTGAATGAGGTTCCACTTCTGATGAATGTAAAGGTATGTCTTAAGGCCATGGCTGATACTACTCTGGCCATGCGTTTGATCCTTCCTACGGGCCTGGTCGTTCCATTCATGTTCATTACACTCCAATGCCTCCCCTTCCTGTTTCAAGGCTTTTTCCTGAATCAAAGTCTCTGCCTGAGTCCTTTCTACTTGTATGTGATTTTCTAAAGACCTTCGAGAGCTCTTCAGAACTTTGCATTCTGACACCGACAAATTTAATCAACAGCAATAAGAGAACAAGAGAGTAGATGCCATGTCTATAGCAGAGAGGTGCCGCTATTCCTCTTTGTCATTAAATGTCATACTTGTATAAGGTATATTACATTTTTCACATTTTTCACATAATTTGATTTCCTCATACCCTCAGAATAAAGGATGGAGGAAAAAAACTGTTATTTCCTCTGAGTCCCAAATCAACTCCTCCATGTAGAAGAGCTATATAAAAGCACAACTGCCCGGCCATGAAACAGCTGACCCGTATTGTCCCCTTACAGTGTCCTGGGATTCTCTGCCTATATAACAGGTGATATTATTCTTAGCTATTTGACCATGAACCATGTGCCAGGCTTAGGTCCCGGGGGAATGTCACAGCCCCAACCGAATCTCCAGTTATGATTGTTTCCATGTGAACTGTTCATATTCACCAGGAAGCAAGGTAGAGATGAGGAAATCAGAAGAGTGGACAAAGACAGTAGAATGGGATGAAGAGACAAAAACAGCTAGGACAGATGGAAGACAAAGACATTTCAAATTGAAGGAAGAAAGGATAGCAGGCAGAACACAAGTATGGGAAATCACAAATGAGGAGCATTGGGAGGAAGGAAGAAAAAATAATAAGAGGAAAGGAGGGGATAGTAGGGATGAAGGAATACATGATAAGTAGGTGTAAAGGAAAGGGCATAATAAGGAACACAGAACAAGTCGGAGGGGGTGAACGAAAAGATTGATACCATAGGAAATAAAAAATATGCTCAAAGTGAGGACCAAAGAGAGGCACAAAAACAAAGAAGGAAGGGAGAAAGGACAAGAGAATGAGATGAAAATAGTCAATAAAGGACAGATAGTACACAGCATTTAGGATATTTAAATCGATTCTTCCTTCGATTTTTCTAAGAGTTGCTCCAATAAGTCTCATCAACCTGCCGAGCAGTGTGTACAGTGGCGGGTTCCGTATTCCTCAAGCTGCTGACGCTGACACACGTAGGATATGGAATTACACAGCGGCCACGATCCTGTCGGGATGACTTGTGAGGACTGGCGCTTTAAAAGCTTTTTGAAACGAATGTCAACACTCATATAAAAACAGGTAGACACGCAGGGCTATCTTTTTTTTTATAGCCGAGACTAAATTAACCCGCAACATGATGCGCAATAACAGCAGTTGGCAGCATTCGGCGAAGGTCACAAGTGGCTCCCTTTTCTTTTGCAATTAACCCAGTTTCTCTGCAAGGCAGCAATCTGTGGGGAAGCAATTAAAATCCAAATTCTTCCCAGTGTGTGGACTTCACAGGGAAAAAAACCTTGGACAGCCCAACTTTGCTTGGAAGGGTTGATTAGTGATTTTCTCTGGGTATATGCTTTTTTAAAAAATGGGATGAAGAACAGAAGGGAGACGAAGGTAACAGGGAAGGGAGGTATTGTGGATTATGCTAAAAGTACAGAAGGAGACGGAGGAGACATGTGGGAACTGTCGATTTGTACAAACTGTATATATTTAAATTCATTTTGTTGTAACAGAACTTCCAACTAAACATTTTTTTCCAGTTATAACATCACAAACCAATGAGATTTTGCTTCTCTTTGCTTTCAATGTCTTAAAACAATGCTGGTCACATCGAAAATCACATCCATTTACTTGACCCCACAGTGGAAGGCCGACACTCCCTCTCTTCATTTGCTGTACTGGTTCTCAGGCCCTCCTCTCTGTGTGTGTGTGTGTGTGTGTGTGTGTGTGTGTGTGTGTGTTTCTGTGTGCGTGCACTATGTACTAACCTTGAATTCCTCCTGCGGGCAACAAACAATCCCAAGTCTCTCTCTTCCTCCCACTGATGAGAGTTGCAAGGTGATACGTGTATGTGTGTGTGTGTGCTGAGGAGGGCGTTCTCCACCTCATCCGTTCACTCTTTCACCTGCAGGAAAACAACAAGGAGAGGCAGAGGTTGAGGAAGGGCAAGGGATCTTAGACATCTGTGTGACTTCGAAACAAAAAACAAACTGTGCCCGAATGCCCAAAAGATTCATCCTGCCAGTGCAGGAATTTTGAAAGATTCATATAAAAGATAATAAAGACAACAACAGGCTTGATCATAATATTATCAGGTCAAAGTTTTTGCATCTGCTCCTTCCTTTGTTTGGGATTATTGTGGCTGCAAATATCTGGTTTCACTGCAGTTTATTCTGAAAAAAGACGACCACCCCAAAGCATTATCTAACATGAGATTTACTTTCACCATGATGTGTAAAACTGCAAAATTAATTGCAATTTATACATACGTTTGCACATACATTTTTGAGTGAAACAGTAACAGAATATGACCCAGCTGTTCTCAATTTAAGTGGAAGCACAAATGGTACATGCATCATATATTAGTAAAAATCTATACAGATGTAGCTGTGAGAGAAATTCTGGAAAAAGGGGTCAAAAATGTGAAAATCTTCGCCAGTGGATACATGGGGCGTAACAACAGCTTCTTGATAAATGTGTCAAATTTAAGACGCAGCATGTAAAGTTGTGAGATTAAGGCGTTAAGGTGCCAAGATAGAGATGTTAAACTCAGCTAATACCCCCTTCTGCATTTAATGCTGGGAGTGCTAATTGATATTCATAACTAACCCTCAAGAAGGGAAACACAGGAAATACTAAAACTGTTAAACTGTTAAGTCGGTTAAGTTGTTAGGTTTCTTTAATGACTTTTAAATGACTCTGGGGATATCTAGTTTTTTATCTGTGAAGACACTGTAGCAACCTATTGCTCTACTTTGTAATTTCTCACTTAACATTAAAATGCATATAGATATAAAATATTACAAACTAAGACAATTTTGTAAGAAAACCAAGACCTTCACAAATAAGGTAATATTTTAAATTGCAATTGTTTTGTGTTTTTTTTTTTTTTTTTAATTTGTTTTAGGAAAGCTATGGACTCTGGAAAACTCAACACTGAGTAACATGCACTGTGCATTGCATTTGATTTTTTTTCTTTTTCTGGTTGACACAAATATTGGATTTATCTTATCTGCCAAAATCTGGATCAAATCTGTGTTGATGAAGCCATTTTTCTTTGCTACAGGCCTAGTTTGTAGCCTAGGTTGGTGAAACAGGTGTAATTTTACATTTGAGCGTTTTAATCAAAGCATATTCCAACCTTGAACCCAATGCCGCTGCCCACCATGCAGCCTGATAGGTCATGAAATGAGGTCGCCCGATCGTAGAGCCTTTGGGTCAACATGGTAATTGGGGGCGCCTCTTTGTGTCGCACTGACTTTGCAAATCACTTCGGCATGCCTGCCGGGCAGGTGCCTGCAGCGTACATCACTCAGCCACCAGCCAGCTTCACTTGGAGCTAAGTGCTGTGCCAATTATCGCATGACACCATCATCCATATCTGTTCTCATGGATATTCATAATTTATGGCACATCCTTGTTTCCGCCTCTGGGGACCTGAATGCTATTATCTTGCTAAAGTGAGATCTGATTGGGCAGCTGCTATCTCAGTAGCTTTTTTGAGGTCTCATTTTCTTCAAGTGCCCTTCCATAGTCTCTATCATGTATCATCGTCCGGCAGAGGAGACATCCTGTGAGCCACAGCAACACCGGCTATTCCTCTCTCCAAATGGCAACTGTAAAGCTGCGGCTGAGAGTCACAGCCCTCGGCCGAGAGATTTGGTGCTGAGATATTTGAAACCGTATTCTGTTTATGGAGTGACAGTCCTTCTATCATCCGCTCCACTCTGGTCTCCATGTTGTACAGTATATCTGCAGCAATCCTGTAGAATGCTGTAGAAGACATTTTTGCTCCAACAGCTGCTGCCATACCCTCGATATACTCAAATAAACACAATGTATGTGCCCGGTGCAAGGACTGTTATGTGACGTTAAAATGTTAAAAATAAATATGGGCCATTAATCTCTATTTTTACACAAAATTGATGCTAATGAGTCATCTAGTGACTTTTTTCTTACGTAACGTTACATTGCCCCTGGTATGTGAATGTTGCAAGCAGACTGCAGTTCTATGGCATTGATCTCTCATCCACGCAGGAAGTCTGGGGAACTGAGGGTTCAGTTTCTTGGCCAAGGACACTAATGCATGTGTATTAGCTGGGGATTGAACCACTGACCTTCGGGTCAGAGGACGACCTGCGCTTCCTCCTGGGAATTAAATTCTGCAGTGAACATTTTTGAATCACTGTGAATCAGTGAAATAATAGCACAGGGCAGCACGTCACGCTGTTGTGAACAGATGCATAGGTCTGATCCCTGTGGTTCAGTTGATATTTGGTTGGAGTTTGTGAGGATTTGGCAGCGACTCAGTTATTTAGTAAAGAAAGAGATCAAACTGACAATATTAAGCTTGTTTCCTGACACCTAAAAAAGACTTATCTCTTTGCTGTTTCTTTCCAGCCTTTAGTTATTGCCTTTATCAGCATGCACATCTGTCACACCGAGTCTGTTTACTTTCCAATAAGACAGTAAATGAGAGTTGACTGTCTGTTGCGATAACTTATTTCAAAAACAGTTATTTGAAGCACCGACAGAGGACTCGCCTACAGGGCTTGCACCTTGAATATATTTTTTATAGATTTATATTAAAGTAGAAGTAACAGTTACCTCCATTGTGTTTGAAGGTCGGTAAGTGAAACAACACAACAAGACAAAGGGTGCGTTTGATCCATAAAGATTTTTATGCGACAAGACGGGCCGCGTCTCTGTTTTTTTTTGTGAATTGTGGACTTAGAATGCATTCGCCCACTAAGATTTATGCAGGGCACCCACAGAGCCAAATAAACACAGCAGCTCGACTTCACTGCCTCCTCTCTCTCGTATTTTCCAGTCTATTGCCCGTCATCCCACTGCCTCATTTGAGCTTCTCTCTCCTCCTGGTGGAGTTCTGAAACTCTATTAGCAAACAAGTTCAATCAGAAATTTGCAGGACTGCACCCACTCTCAGTAACGTGCTATTTACTAGTTAATCCCAACAGTGAATCGACAATTAATTTTTCTCTTCTCCCCAGTGGCATAAGGTTATTGATGAATGCTTAGTGAGAGACTGGTGTTTCAGGGTTTTCAGGGATTTCAGGGACCTGTCAACAAGTTGCGTGCAAGCACTTTCAATTCTCATTCCATAGATTTTGACGGTCTGCAAGGTCTTGTTTTATCGCATCTGAAGTAAAGCTGGTACTAATACTTGTTGCTGTGGCAGCCTCCTCCAAGGACCAAACCTCCACTTGCGCTATTTATTTATCCTTTTAGTGTTTTAAACAAAACCGATATGCATGGTGTGGAGGCTGACTCCTCCAGCGGAATCCTCAGCTTGGATTCGTTGATCACGTCTCCTGACTGTCTCTGGGTGAATTCAGCCGTGTCTTTTTCAACATACACTCACTTGTCACTATGTAAACAACTGAACGCGTGAGCCCCTCTTGCAGTGGTGTGGACGGAGATGCATGCTGTTTGACGGCTGGATGATCAAACTGAGGAGCTGGGTCTGCTGATTTGAATGCAATGGACAACAGATAGGAACATGCCAACATCCACAGCACCACAGACTGTAGCCTCCAGATCACAAAATGTAGTTGGAAGTCTACACCTCATTCAGCAGGAACTGAACATTATGACCTTTCTGAAGGGATCATTGATTTCAGGGCTGTTGCATTAAGTGCTATTTTCTTTTAGTCTTTTGTGCTTGCCATTGTGTATTTTATCCCCTGTAAAGGCTAATTTATGCTCAGTGTTGGACACGTGTATGGAAAGGGACAGAGCCTTCTGTCTATACTCTGGATTCATTTCATCTGTATTTGTACGCGACTTCTGAAAGATTCTAGTGATGGTAGTGGTGGAACTTTTTGACGAGAGACTTTATGAGTTGGTCTTTCTCCTCTGATGACCATGTTCTGTGTTCTCAGAAATGACTCTTACTCTGCGCTGCCCTCTATTAGATGGATTGCATACCAGTCATGTTAGTGTAAAAGACTCATTGTCATTTGTAAATGAGCCGTGAGTCTGGGTAGTCGACTTCAGTGGTTTGCATAATGATTTGGCAGTCTGCAGAAAGGGGCTGTGCACCAGTGCCGACACCAGTGTGATCTGAGCACAAAGTTCTTAGCGCAAATCCTCAGACCAGCAGGATGGTCAGTGAGCATGTTAACCCGTCTGCTAAGCTCCTTATCACACCTGTCTTCGCTGGGAAGTATTTCTATATCGACAGAGGGGCCGTTGCATCTAACCATAATTATCATTCCACCAAATTATTATTTTTCTAATACACTTCATTATGCTATACAGATACAAGTAAATAAGTGAGAAGCTTTTGCTCCCTGTTGCATCAGTGCCTCAAAAAAGTTTGTTGATTCTCCCCACAATGGTGTTGGCAGCAGAATACACAGTCCAGGGTTCGTACCTGGAATGAATGCGTCTTGGGTGCTTTAATCACAACTGCAACTCCCCATGTGGTCACTTGTGATCAGTTCTCACTTTCTCCTTATTACATGCAAATTAATGTACATAAATTGTGTTTGCAAAGACCAAAGGCAATGTTGTTTCTTTTTTACTGGCAGCAGGCAAAAATCCCCAGGAAGGAAGCAGAAGAATCTGTACAGACTGGATCCAATACTCGCTGCCTGTTCTGAAAGATGTTTAATGCACTCGCAATATATCTTTCTGAGCTTTTTCAGCCTTTTTTGATAAATCCCCAAGGCTTGATGCTTCCAATGTCCACATCATCATTGCTTGTCTGGACTCCAGTTGGTCTCAAGTACTACAACAAAGGGATGAGCTACAAAAACGTTTCGAAATGATGAAACGTTTAACTTTTTATTCAAAATAATTCTTTTAGGCATGAAAGAGGAACGCAGAAGGAACTTGACTTGCCCTTCAGATTACTCAACATGAATAATACATTCATGTCTGTCCAAAAGTACTCCTTCAATCTGCTTAGTTTTCGGCTGAAAGAAATACACCTGCTCACGGATTTACTCTGCCACTGGACGTGTCTTGATCAAAGCTGTGTTTTACAGACTGCTGCCACAGAGAGGTTTTAATGCTTGTCGACACAGCCAGGCAAACACATTTATGATGACACATGCGGGGTTTAATGTGATTTCCATGTTCTGCTTGTCAGCATTACCTGAGGAAACGCCTCTGGAATCATTTGGATCATGCATACTACAGATCTATAAAAAAAAAGAGAGTGTTTATATAAATCACAGGGCTGAAAGCATGACTAATGGGTTGATAGAGATTTATTTCAAATTGTCAATTCCTTGCTTGCAAGGCTACAGTCAAGCAAGCTGTGTATTAAGGTGATGTGAAGAGGTGCTACAGCCACATGTGCCCTTGAGTCATGGCTTAAATTCTTATCACAGTCAATGACCTTGCCTCTGCTCATCTATCTGCCACTCTGTTAACTCAATCTAAAGCGTTAACGTCTTGTAACGGTGGAACAAAATCCAGACGGCTTGTTTTTCTCTTCGTGTGATGACTGGAAAGCCACTCAGCTCATGTCAGGAAGTGACATTTTTGTCAGCAGGATGAAAAACGTGGGGTGACAAAAAATATACTGCCTACTCCTCTGGCAGTTGCTCACAACCTGCAGTGAACTGTCAAACCACAGGGAACTCTAACCTCTGTGCTGTGCCCGTGTCCCAGCGACAGTCCCAGACAGTGCGAGGAGGAAACAGCAGGAGAATAATGAGGAGGGAAATAGTGGGA
The DNA here is from genome assembly GCA_016785235.1 of Pseudorhombus dupliciocellatus. Classification (NCBI taxonomy): domain Eukaryota; kingdom Metazoa; phylum Chordata; class Actinopteri; order Pleuronectiformes; family Paralichthyidae; genus Pseudorhombus; species Pseudorhombus dupliciocellatus. Next base: position 350,946 of record JAFBJW010000191.1, on the reverse strand, counting down.
ATATATTCTTTTTTTTCAAGCTTGATCAAGAGCTGAAGTCAAAGAAGTCATTTAAATGGCTTTGCTGCACAGCACATGCCAGAACACTCACTCCTGCACACACATGCATAACGTCTCGCTTCTACCAGCGACTGCTTATCACCAGCAGATGACTGAGATCAATCCATCCCACCAGTTGTTTGAAATTCTAGTAATTCGTTATCAATAAGTCCCATCTCTTCTTCTTTTGGTCAGGTAGCATTTTGGAAACCAAACAAAGACGAGTGAAACATCAAAACAAGATGGATTTAAAATCAAGTTAGGTAGTTTCGCTCATAGTAAATGTTTACAAAGATAATATAGAACAGTTATACATTAGCACTGCATCTGTCTGGCTCTACTCATCATGCTCACATTTATCTGCTAAGTAAATGATCTGATATGTTTCCACAAAGGCAGCAGCACTATGAGGAGGTGTGGTTGAATAGCATGTTTACATCCGAACAGAAGGAACAGAACAGAATAGCGTTGTAAAAGTGTAACTACCAAGAATCACTGTTTATCTTCTTTACAACTACAAAGACCCATCAAAACTGGGCTTAGAGTTTAGCAGCGTTTTATTGATTATGCTTAAGATTCGAAGCCTTTGTAATCTCATCAAATCTACACATTTTGCTTCAGATTTAAGCAACTTTTAGTGGCAAGCGTCACGCAAGGCGCCACAAACAGCAGACTGACTTATGAAATAACTTGTTTTTAAGAAAATGTGATGGGCTTGGTGCCTTTGGCCTTTATATCAACCTATGTGGCTCAGATTGATGAAAGAACGTAACACACAGCCGAGGCGTGCACGGCAAGGTTGTCTTCCTTTGCTCTTAGTAATGACACACCGAGAGACCATATGTCACAATTGCACAGTCACATCCACGCACACACATATTGGTCATTAAACAGCCGAATACAGAGGCATGCAAACAGCAACATAATAAGCTCCCCTATATGCAACACAAACCTCCTCTAGCCATGCACACACACTAAACCCAATCTATGAAAACATATTGGCCCTTAGTCCCTGTTTGTGACTTTCTCTCCATGTGAGCTTTAAGTCACGTGCTGGCTCTTCTCATTAAGCTAATTCAAGGCTTTAGTCAGTGGCCAGCTTTAAATCCCCAGCTTAAGAATACTGGGTAGCACACAGGTAACGGGGAGGGGGATCTGCTTTGTGATGCCACGGAAACGCTGCCTTTGTCTCGATACGGCCAGCTCTAACTCACCTAGCATTACTCATGAAGAAGAAGGGGCCCGTGCCCAGTGGCCAGATGTTTATTCCCACTGGTGTCTGCTGATGAGAGGAGGTGTGTCCTCTGCTCTCGCTGGTTGGAAGTCAACAGCCTCCTGCCACGCTTAATCCGTCCACCAGAAAAAAAAAAAAAAATGTCCTCATGAATCCTCAAGTACACTTTCTACAGGGAGGCTTAGTCATTGCAGGGCGGCCTCATCCGCTATATATTTCAGTTGAACCTCAGGTGCCATCACACCCAACCTCTGAGCACTGCAGGTGAATAACTTTCCCTTTTCTTCACTTGACTCATCCCTCAGGCAACCCAAATTGAGCCAAGCTTGGCATTCAGAGAAGCAATTTGTTAAAGGACTGCGGAGTGCTCTCGTCTAATGTTTCATTAAATTATCCCTATTCGCCCGCCTCTAGTCTGTAGTAAAGCCTCTTATGGCAGCAATGGGATTTCAAGCAGCGGCGCCAGGGTCAGCTGCAATCTGATATTTCTTCCCGTGGATGGGGAACGTTATGAAGCCACTTCAGCTTGGTGCTGCGAGGGTCAAGGCTTTGTTCTTTGCCACCATGCCACACTGTGTCCTTTCCGGCGCACAGCACGGGCTAACAAGGCTAATTATGGGGCCCCTAGCAACATAGGCCGCACAGAGCACTGGACTTTGTTGTTTAGCTGCACATATCTTCACAGTCTCTATCAGATCCGGTGGTTTGTGGGAAGAGGCCCAATCATTTGATACGTTACATTACAAATACACTGATCGCTCCACACACAGAGACTGAGCAGCGTTGACTGTTTTTCTCCCCTCTCGGAACTCCATCCCATCGGCCTGCACCTATTAAAGTGGCCCCCTAGTGATGAAGCTAACATAAAGCCTGCACTTAACCCCTGAACATGAAAGCGTGCATCTTTCAAAGGCAACATGCCACACAACAGGCTGTCGAGGCTTAAAGTTCACCTCAGCTACCTGCCCTCTCCATATTGTGCAGCTGTCAGCCGCTCGGCCTCTCCCTCCAGGCAGATCCGTTAGCATCTGTGAAGCTGCTATTGCTAATGTAGCTGTAGTGTGTCCTCAGGCAGTCGGTGGTGTGTCCGACAGTTTGCTTTTCAAAAGTGTTACTATAAAGCCAGAGGCTTTCTCGGGGGGTAAAGTGTACACTCTACCTTAGCCCTCCAACATTGCACCTGGATCCCATTTAATCTATAATGGATCTGTGCTGCTCATCGCCCAGACGTGAATTTATGTTAAGCCATGAAACTCAAAACATCTTAGGTGGAAAAAGGATGCATTTTTGTGATATGATGAGTTTGTTTAGCTGAATTACAGACACAATAGTCTTTTCAGACAAGCCTCTTTCAGAATAGACCAAACAGCGTTGCCTTAGCTGCATCCATGCGACACTGTCACCCTGATTTAGTTCATCTGAAATGATGCAACGTGGGATATAATGGATTCTCTCATTTGAAATTAATGAACCTCCATCTCAGGGTAATGCATTCCATGTATGTTCTACATCATGTGCCTTCCCTTCCTTGTAAAGCTGCGTTCTGAATTCATCCGACCTCGGGAGATAAGCTCGGTCCCACGCAAGAGCTCTTTCGCCTTCTTTGTATACCGCACACAATACATGTCAGCCACTTCCAGTTGCATTCACCGAGCTAATCAGCTAATTCAATACCACAAACACTGAACGGCTCAAAGTACTTTTCACCCGGACCTGTTTACAGTAAGGTAAGGTGGGTGTCGTGGCATGTTTCCAAAAATAGTGTGCCCTCCTTCCTCCACTGGCTATAAACCCACACACTGATTTCCGTTCCAGTAGGTGCAGTGTGCAGTCTGTGCAGACTTAACACATGAAGCCTAATTGAAGTACAACAGCAGGCACTTACTGCACGCACCACAATGCTGCTGCCTTTTTTTTTGAACTATTGAACAATTACTCAGACTCTTTAAACATCCACTTTCCAATACAAGCCAAAGCAAAAGAGGAGAACATATGACACCGACACAATGCATCACAATGTTTTTCGTTCTGCAGCACTGGATCTTTCTCTCCATATATTTCTGGCATGGCCTGAATAACAATCTGCCCTGTGCAGGAACCCTAACTGATCTGGTGCATATGTTTACCTCGCCTACTGGGCACATATAAATTAAAGCTTCAAATAGCACCTTCAAACAGAGGGAAATTCACTATGCGGCATAAGTAAAGAGAAATATTCATAGGTGTTTTTTCCAGATTCCAGATTTTTTTTTGGTCTCACTACTAACTTGGCTTCATGGACGTGCCATGGGTGCAGACTGAAATATCTCAACAACCACTGGATGGATTATTCTTCAACTTTGCTCACAAACTCATGGTTCCCAGAGGATGCGTCCGCTACTGAAATATCTGATCATCTGCTGAATGAATTGGCGCAAACGTCTGCCAGAGACTCTATCTCATGTCTGTGACTCTGATCATGGCCATTTTTAGCCCTGAACCCGCTTGAGACAGCAGTGCTGGTGTGTTGGTTCAAAAAATCTGTTCCACAGATTAGCAATTGCAATACATGTATATATGAAGACATTCGAGGTCTCTGTTGCTGCTGGATTTGGATGAAATATTGAGAAATTTATGCTCCTACAAAGTAAGATATAATGTTGTTGCTTCATCTAACTCCATCTTAAGGTCAGATTTTTAGTGAGATTATTGAGTAGAGTCCTTATTATTATCTAAAGTAAGTCATGAATGAATGATGTTTTTTTCTTTTATTCATTTGTTGTTGCTCCATCTCTCACCCAAAATAGAGAGATGGATTTTGCCTGATCGTGACGGAAATAATTTTCTGAGAACATAATGAAAAACCTCCATGAACAAGTTATATATCTTTGCCCTTTCTGCCCACTTGCTGTTTGCCTGAAGCTGTATTGTTGTTGTTTTTGCAGTTTTCTGGAAATCAGAGCCGAAGCCAATTGAACCCAACAGAGTGCCCATCAAACATGACTGGAGACTGCATGTTTGTATGTTCTGACCTTTGGTGGACGCAGAAGCCATTGCTCACGCGTGTGCAAAGCGGAACATCGCAGCAGCTGCTGCAATGTGGGAAATGAGTGACAGTATTTGGCCTTATCGGCGTGATAATTAATGCGCATGTGATTTGTGTGTTTATGAATTTTCTAGTCTCATTTGTCAGAGGGTTTATTTTTTTCTGAAATAACTGGTTCAATATTTCCCAAGAGAAGAAATGCATCTTCCTTCAATAATTTTGAATCAAAGCAAATTCTTGTATTTTCAGCCACCACAGTAGAATTGAACACTCTTTTTTTAAAATGTCTTTATCCCTCTGTTGACGACAGCATCAACAAACCATTAACTAGTAGACATAGTATCTCCCCTGTTTCTCTTCCTTCTTTTCGTTCAGATGCCATCTGGTAAACGTCAGATGATGTGCGGATATGGTGGATAATTTATAAGCACAGATCAAGAACAGCACTTTGGTCAGCTGCTGCCATGAGTGGAGTCTCATTCTTTAGGAAACGCTGCTCTGGAGCTCCATCAGCACACAGCACTTCCTAAAGCTCTTGACATCCTCAAAAAGTACCATTACATTGAATTATACAGTGGGTCTTTTATTCAAACAGAAATCCCCGGCTTTTCAAAGCTACTTGACATGATGCCTCCTCTCACTTCTTACTCAGTGAAGTGTAAGATTATTTGGCAAACTGTAAGTACACCACCCACATGAGCAGCATCTGTTGCTACATTTCTCACAGTCGCTCTGTTGAGCTTCAAAAAACATCCTGGGACTAGAGAGTTTATTTTCACCTAGATTTTTCTTTGATTGATTTTTTTTAATTAAATGGTTAATCACTGATCTAATGATTTCCTGGTGGAAAGATCTAAACGTCACATTAGACCAATCCATTGGAGACCATGTGAGACTTGATAGCTCCATGTGAAATCATTTACCTGCTGTAATCTTCCATAATGTCCTTAAGCCTGCATTTACATCTGTGTCTTTTTCTAGATTTTCACAGCTTTTCTTGTTCAGTTTATTGGTATCATGATTTGTATAGCTCCAGCAAAAACATGATAGTGCTTATCCTGTTATTTACCTCTGGACATATCAGGGACCAAATCAGAGGATAAAAAGACTGAAAAATGTTCAAAGTAAAACATATCGTCCAGTTTCACACCCATCACAGTTTGCTACGGTAGCCTCTCCCAGCAGTCAATTGCATAGAAAAAATGCAGTGCATGGTCAACAGATCAGATCATTGGCACCTCCCCTTCCCATCTGTCCAATCACCATGCCAAACTTATACAAAAAAATGTCTGACCCCTTCCATACTGCTCACCACCTGTTTGAACAGCTTTTCACCCACAGCCATGGAGACTCTGCAGCAGCCGTGATGCACATGCACTTAACATCTCTGTGCTATATGTGTGATATGGTTCTGTCTGTATATTATTTCCCCCTTGTGCCACAATGTCAATTGTTTCTATTTTTGACTCAACCTACCGACATTCCAGGGACTTGGTTTTGTGGTCCTAAATAAAGGATTCTGAAACATAATCTGAGATGAATGCTAGACATTGAATCTGCATCTTGTTTATCATAGTCATCATCCTCATCTCTGCAGCTGCAATAAACATCATACACGTGTCTTCTGAATGCAAACAACATGTGGGAGGATGAAGTATGAGCACCTGTGAAATAGGCTACATTGTGAAAAATGATGAGAAAACAAACCTCAGACACCCCCCCCCCCCGCTTTTACCATTTGTTTCCAGAAATGTGACAAGACATAATGTGCTCCACTGATGCATTGGCAAGTGCAGAGTTTGTTTCCTCTTCTCTGGATATGTTCCAGCCCTGTCGTCGGCAGCAGCTCTTACCTTGACATTTGTCCAGGATTGAATATGAAGGAAGTTGGCCTTTTAGTCTAATGTGCCCTAATAAATCTTCAAGTGTGCTATATCTAATATACTGGATATTCCAAATGTATTATAAGGAATCATTGTGAATAATGGCCGCAGCGTGTATGCTGGGGCCCCAGCCTGAGCTGCTGGCTACACTCGACCTTGTTGATCACCATGGAAAATGTCACGTTAATTGCAGCTCTTGAAGTGTGTTGGTCCGTACTGTGCAGGCCAAATGTGTATAAATGGTACATGTGTGCTCCATGCTGTGGCAATCTAACAAACTCCTTTCCCCCTCTTTATGTGTTAAACGTGTAAAATTGCTGTTACTCTGTAAACTTTATGTATGAGTTTCATAACACTGGTTTAGAGACATTTATTGGTCGGCTTCAAGCAATATGTCTGACCCTATAATCCTGACTGAGCCAGATTACAGCCTGAGGATGCCCAGGCAGGTTACAGTTTGTGAATCGAGCTCGACAATGAAGATTGATGATTAGGTTTCAGTGAATCAGTGGAGTGTGATGCCTGAAGAGATAAGGTAGCCTCTGCACTTGCTTTATAAAAAAAATAAAATAAATAACATACTACTGAAAACGTCCATCCATTAGCTGATTGTACTTATCCTCAGCAGGATCACACAGGGCTGGAGTTTATCCCAGCTCGCCCTGGGAGAGGAGGCTGGCAGAATGGACAGGTCAACATATTGACACAAGGCTAATGCATGGAGATGGAACATCTTTCCTCATTCAAATTAAGGCAATGCAGCGTATATTTTTCCATCCAGTGGTTTATTACAACCCTCAAAAGTATTTGGTGTTTTGGCATTTAAAGCTTTTTTTTCAGACTGGTATAAATTCAGTGGAGTGTTAATGGGGGAATTTCACATGGCAGGAAGTAGCAGTCAGTCTTTATTATGCAATTATGAGTTGGTTAACAGGACTATTTGTCCCGTTGTGCTGCTGTCTCTCACGGATTCTGCCCTTAGACTGTGGGTACTGTGTCTGTGTGCAGTCTGAGGACCCAGACAAATCCTAAGCTAGCCCTATGTTTCTTTCTTTCTGTATTTGTAGGTGTTCCAGTCTCTCTGTAGTACGAGGCCCTGCTTCTATACACAGATCACACTCTGAAGCTTTTACAAAAACACTCGTAAGCTCTGACCCTACTGATAAGATAGATAGCCATAACAAACGGCCAGTGTCTCTATGCCTCATGGTCAGTTAGCCTCTCTAAGACTTTCCGTTGTAGATCCCAATCACCTCTGTTCCACTGAGAGAATATCTGGGTTCAACTGCGCCCTGCAAAGCGTTGCCCTCCAGATTGTTAACCCGTGTTGCTCATCTCTTTTCTTTTTGATGCAACACCTGGGCCTCGCTAACCTTCCTCCAGCAGCTCGCTAGGTTTTCCGCCACATCCCACACCGCAAAACAATGGCTGAGGAAAATAAAAAATAGATAAAAAGGCATCAACAACTGAGACTGTGAATAAAAGTCTGTTTTTCTCTTCATATTTTAAACATGAGGAGTTGAAAAGTTGTCCTGTGCGTCAATGTATCATAAGAGATCTGCACTAACTGTCATGTTAGGTTGGATACATCGATCCAAGTCTTCCTTTGAGTCTCACTGGGCTCTACTGAGAAAAAAATCTCAAAATCAACACAATGGGGGCAGGGATATGCAGGCTTTTAAGTATAAGGTTTACACTGGATGTAACACACTCCGTAATAGGCAGGTTAGTGACACATTTCCCTACCTCCCCCCGTCCGAGACAGGCCCATGTTTCCCAAGCTTCACTCCTGTAAATCGGACTGATCTGAATGAAATCACCACGACCCTGAAATTTGTCTTTCTTCTTTTCTTTTCGTCTTTTATTTTCTAAATTCATCCATTATTAAATGTCAGATTGAGCCTCATTAGTCGAGGCTCATTACACACAATGCCTTTGTGTTGGCTGTCTGACACAGAGGGTGTGAGGAAGTGTACTGTGGATGGATGAAGGGCAGACATTGTACAGTCATAATGTGGCTTTTTTTTGAGATGTCAGAGACTCAAACTGTCATGGCATGTAGGTTTCTGTCAGAACAGTATTGAGTCAGACTGGAACAATACTTCAAATCTATGATTTGATTCATACCTTGTTTATTTGAGTGGTGTAGTAAGAAAAAGTTGGGGGAAATGTCAGAGTTTTAGTTTGGTGCAATACAAATGGAAAAGCAACATGAATTATCCCATTTTATTAAATTATAAAGGGAGATGTATAATTGGTAAAAGTTGCTTATGCCTACAGATGAAGGGCAAAAAAATAATACATGTTATTCTCAGTCAGTCTTCCACACAATCACTGCCGTTTGATTATAATTTAAATTGTGTTTAGCATAAGAGAGGCCAAATCATATTTCTCTTTAACGTGCAGCATTTAGCTGTGGGTGTTTTTGAGCTCATGTTCCCCTGGCATGAGGAAACACTCAGGAGAACGCAACATTTTGCTGACTCCTGCAGGGGCTTTGCATGCAAAAAACAAACACATCTGTAATTGTGCACAGCTGACTGTTGGGACTCCTGGAACTCTGACCTCCACAGATGAATAAACTAGCAACAGAAAGCCCAAAGGTTTCATTTAACACCTCGCTTTCATTCCATGAACACATGTGATCGCTCTTGAATTAAACATACACTAGTGAGCTTCTGCTGAGATCCAAAGAGGCTACACCTAGCAGACAAATCCCAGTCCAGAAATGTGTGTGTGTGTTTTCCCTTAAGGCTTAGTTTATTCATCCATAATTCCTTTAACCTCAATTAGACATCTGCTGACGTTAAGAGAGCACATAAACGCCGCTAAACGAGGCAGATTCTCTGCAATAGTTTAATTCAATGCACAGTGTGTCAGCCCTTGAGGTCTCCTATGCACTATGGGACAATGAAAAATCTAAAGCAGCACGGTGTCGGTGGTCTGTGGAGCCTTTTCATTATTCTACACAGATGAAAAACTGTTTTTACTCTCCATTGTTCAGGAACTTTACAAGCTGAAGGCTGTCTGCAGGCAAGCGATAACCACACTTTAAACTATGCCTGAATCTGAAGCATTGCAACTGTTCTCAGCTCCTGTTTAACCTTCTCACATTATCACTGAACTTAAATCTGTATGCCTGTTCAGATTAATGTTGACAGTCACCCTTCAGAACCTTTGGACTGAACCCCAAGACGCCCTCCTTCCCAGTAGGCGATGTTTGATATGTTGAATTAAGCTCATTAAAAAATGTGACCAGGTCCTTCCACCAAGTGCAGTGGAAATCTGTTCAATAGTTTTCAATTTAACAAACGTACAAACCGACAATAAACAAGGGGAAAACGTTTTTACTCACAATACCACTTACTTTTTAGGAGTTATGAATTTAGACCATGAGCAATTTAGATCGTTCCATTTGTTTTTAGTGACCGTCTCACACATGTTGTGATGCCGCTGTCGCTCATTGTTGCATATGTAATACACTAAAACAGATTCTATGCTAATCATACTGGAAAATATATATAAAAATATAAGGATCCCAGATCGAATGATGTCTGGATCATGAATGGCTCTTTTGAGAGGGTGCAGTGAAGTCCCATTCACTGCTGCAAATATGGTTGATACTGCAGCCTTCTCCATTGCAGGGTGATTTTCTGAAATCTCTCCGGAAAGTAAACAATTTAGGCTTTGTCACCACACAGAAATGAGAGCACTATTCAGAGGATGCTTCACATGTGGTAAAGGAAATAGAATATCCTGGTTTCTTTGGAAGCCCAGATAAGCATTAAGCCAACACCTGAGGTCCGTGTTTGTGAGAAGCCAACACATGCTACCTTTCTGGTTGCTGACGCAATGTCTGAGCTCTCCTTTTTTTTTTTTTTTTTTAGACAGTGATTCACCGCTAACTGTCAGAAAGAGCCAGGGGAGACACAACAGGAATCAGTCTGACTGACACTAAGGTCCGATTCATCCAGAAAGTTCTGGCCGTGATGATGATTCCCTACAAGGTTAAATTTTGCTGCACCCAGGCTGCAAGCTGAAATACACAGTGAAGTTTGAGAGTCAATTCTGATGGAAGACATTGCGAGAAAACTTGCTTCCTAAAGCTGCTAAAGCTCATAAGAGACGTCTTTGGCCATGCTTCTGTGTTGTTGCTCCTCTAGGGACACTCCTGAAGTTCCAAGATGACAAGAATAAGTTGTTTTTTGTTTACTAGTATGGCACGGTTGCCAGTTCCTAAAATTAAACCATCCAAAAAGACAGATTTTAAGGAAAAGACGCTGCAGAGCTCATGCTGCCGCCTGTCAATCAATGTCAGCTCAGCCAGGATTTCAGAGCAGGGTGCAGTGTTCAACACAAGAAAACAACTCTAGTCACAGCACCTTTCCAGATGGGATGTAAGACTCATGCTCATGGCGCATCATCTGTTCCTGCAGTCAGTATCCAGACACGTCTTTGACTGCTGTTCACCAAACAGGTCAAAGTTAAAGGGATAGTTCACCCAAAAAGGGAAATGAATGCATTATCCACTCCATTACCTCGAAGGAAGGGGAGCTATTGTGGGTTCTGTCTACTCACAGGAACAGCAGGAATAATTGAGAGGAGGATATCAGAGGATATTACGTGGAAATCATTGTGCAAATGATGCCATTTCACTCAGGGGCACTTGAATGACACCAGGGGAGCAGTGCTGACTCTTTTTATGTTTCATTGCAGTTTCTTTAATCGGTCACCATTTACTTCAGTAGCTTTGGGTTTCTCTGCAGTCTGTTTCACATAAAACTCCAAAAGTGTTTTCTGAACTCAAACACTAGAGCCCCCCCACCTCCATCAGCATAGTGGGAACTGTCACATTATGACACAGAGGATGCTTAAATATTTAGTTTCCTTTTGGGGAATAACACATTCTTAATAAGCCTACAATAACAGAAACTTGTACTTGTTTTTGTTTGTCTGTTTTACAATGATACTTATATGAAGGAAATCAAAACCTCCTCTGAGGTTGCAGTGCACTCTCACTTTATATTCAGACCCAGGCTGCAGCTATCAAAGTTGCATGCCTGTAAGTGTAGGCTCACCCTTTATTGCGATATCAGGTTCCTTCTGACGAACACTTCCAGTCAGTTTTGAACTTCAGGAAAATCTCCCCACAGACGGCCAATGTCAAAAAGTCTGACCAGCGCTCATGAAAAAATAAAACCGCCTTCAAAGAATAAGAGCAGATTATGAGCTCTGCTTCTCATCAATGTGTAATGTCCTGCTGTCGACCAGGTCGGCGGAGCCTACCTGCAGATACAAGGCCGATGACAGTGAGGGTGATGCAGCATCATCACGCCAACTTACCCCCGAGTTAGTGAAATACGTTCGAGAAATGCTAATACACAGTGACCCCATCATATACCATTTTCAGTACAACTATCTCTCCCTCTTTATTTTCAGTTATTTGATAAGTTATATGCACTCCAGTGATAAAAGGATGCCCCCCCCCCCCATTGTTTTTGGTACACGTTTTCACAATCCACAGTGCTCTCTATTATTTATAACATCCTACAATTAGTGTGCAGAAGCTGGCAGTGGATTTGAGTGCTGGGAAACAGACAGATGACACCACTCCGCTGCTGTTGTCAAGCAATCCAGTATACGGTATCCTGCTGATATGCTCGCTCTCTTCTGCGGCAGGATGGGTGCTGAGAGGCAGGCAGGCAGCAGCAGCAGCAGCCCACTTCTTACACTCTGTTTAGGATGCATGTGTTGGTGTGTATCTGGCTTCTGCCTCTTTCCTCACATCGAAGATAAACTGTTAGAATATTTGTGTCAGCAACCTCTGTGTGTATGTAACATGTGATGTCATACTAAGAGTCTGGGGTCACGCCAACGGCCTTTACTAGAAAGAAAAAAAGGATCGTGTTGTTTTAGATTCAAGCCAGTGGGAGTGGACGGAAACTTAACAAACGGCCAATGGAAGAAGCTTAGAACTGGAGCAGCCTCACAGGGTTGCACATGTTTCTTTTGTAAACATTCAGCGCCTGGCCTGTAGCTCATCAAATTATGAAACATGGAAGCCATTTCTCCTCCAGTCATTCCAAATTTTGAAAGTTATACTGTCTTTATACTGTCTTACTCTGCCTGAGGAAAAAAAGCTGAGAAAAAGAGTCAACTTGTAGTGTTTCTCATTCCCCAATGAACAGAAATTCAGGAATTAAGGTATTTATTTGCTTAAATTGTTTTCCTTTTGTCCTGCTTCCCCTACCTCTGGCATCATCAGGGTTTTGTTTTGTTTTTTTTGTTTTACTTGCAGAGCCACAAAGGACACAACACAGTTGTATTATTGTTATTATTATTATATTTCTACGCTGCATTATTCATGAATTTACCACACATATAAAATTGGTGAAGGCACCTTTTTGTCAAAAAAAAAAAAAACCTAAAGCCTACATGCCTGATTACCTGTGGAACATCCATCTAATGAATGAATGATGGTTGTAAATTGGATTGCAGTGCCATGTTTTGTGGTATTTGGACACATGCAGCGTTCAATATTAATAAAATTGGATAAACATGTGACGGTGTGTTGTAGCAGTGAGTGGGGGGTGGGCAGTGTGTCGTCTGTCTCTGGACTGACTTGAAAATCTCTTCTACATCCTCAGACCAATCACTGCATCTTCAACTAGGGCAGACATGGGTCAACGTCACTGCTTGATCACATAAACAATGTCTTCTTCTTCAATTTAAAGAGAAACAGAGCTTTTATTTTGAAAGGTTGTGATCTCTGATCTGACTTTGTTTTGATTGTCGTACAGCCCTCTGAGATGGCTGATATGCAATGTAAGAAAACTAGCACCAGGATTACAACTTGAATTGATAGCATGATTTAATTCTCTGGAGTGTGGATACAGCACAAGTAAACAGGCCATTCATAATGGTATGAACAGGCACTGCACTAGTCCTGTTGAATTCCATTTCCATTTCCTGGGTTTAGTTTCAGAACAGTAAATCCTATAAATGACGTTCTGGACCCTCCAGCTCCAGCTCTGGTTCACTGAAGTATTCTCAGCTGCCACTGCTTATCTACACATGGAACTGTCAAATCTTCCCTAAATCCAGTTAGGACGTAAAAAAGCCCCCTAAAAGCAGAATTTAATTTAATCAAATCTCCTGCTGATTGCAGCTGAAGCCGTCTAACATCTTTCGCTCATCCAGTCTGGCTGATCATCATCCGACAATGTGTTATTAATCAACCTGTCTGAAGACATGCACCGAACAGTGCCAGTCAAAGAGGGTCAGCGCGTCCATCTCTCTCGCTGTGTCTCTCCCTATGAAGACATTTAGAATTGTGACTCGTACATCTGAGATCTGTTCAGACAACCAGCAGAGAGAAGAAGCAATCGAACTCAGGCAGGCACCCAAGTCGGTCAAGCCTTGTTATCCAAGGGAGGGGGAGAAAAAAAAAAAAAATCAATGTACTCCCTTCTGAGTGGGCATGCTGCTCTGCACAGCGTTAACGCACGGCCGCCGTCTCAGAGGAAGCGGGGCCATGCTTGCTGACATTTAAAGAGTGCAGCTATCAGCCCAGTGTTTACTTTAACTGTTAATCAGAAGTGAGAGGAGATCACCGTGAATGCACTTGACCTGTTTTTGGAACTCACGTGGATTCACACCTACTACAATGGCGTATTCCCTGAAGCGTGACCATATTTACTGTAGGGCATTCACAAGGGGATATGTGGCTGTCGTGAGTTCCAGCTTACAATCAAATTAAGATAATTGACTTTCCAAAATGTTCTTGGAGAGGAGAAAACATGAATTATATTGTTTTGTTTAGAACAACAGTTTAAAAGTAATTCATTGGAATGTAAGAGATACCTTTGTAAGTTTAAAGCAGCTTGATATGATCAAGGATATGAACACTGGGTAAACAAAAGACTCAATACTTGGTACGTGTTCCAAGATATGAAAGATAAATATGATTTGGCAAAATATTAATTTTTCAAATACCTACAATGAAGAGAGCGTTATGAGAGGGAAATTAAAATAAATTCCACCGCCGTAGTGAATAGTGTGATCCAAATTCTAATCAGCTAAAACAAAGGAATCAAATTTAAAATAAATAAACTCAGATCACTTTGTTTTTTTTTAATCACACCTCAGGTCAAGAGCAAACATTTACTCAGGATGCTGGCGTGGCGTGCTGAAGAACACCACCTGCATATCGTTGGAAATGTGCAAAGATTAGTTTTGTTTGGAGATGATACATAAAAGCCGACAAAACATTTTTGGATACGCCTTCACAACAAGCAAAATGGTACTCAATTAGGGTAATTTTAGTAACAGAGAACAAGACACACAAACAGAAGGAGGGCAGTTGGTAGAAATCATGTCAGGAGCTTGAAAAAAGCTCCACCAGGTGATTTCAATCTGGACTAAACCAAGTAGAAATGAGTAATGGGGGGATGGATGAAGAATTCAGGATACATTTAGTCAAGTGTATGAAGTGTTAACAGGGTTGGATCCCTATGATTGGGAGGGGTTTAAAACCATATATTCCACTTGCTTAGTACAACTCATTCAAGCGTTACATAAAGCCAGGAATAAAGAATTAATGAAGAGTGCAATCAGGTTATGGCAGCCAAGATGCAAAGCTTGAATTATTACCCAGGCCTGCAGACACTGGAAATGTAAATCCTGTTTGTGCATTTCCAGACACATTAAAGGGCCATCAGCGAGTAACAAAACAATTCAATCCTTTAATATACCAACCTCTCAATGCCAATTACATGCTCCTTATTTTAGTCTTGGTCGAGTGATGAGCGGTAAAAAAGTGTCTGTTTGCTGGGCAATAAATGAATCCATACGGCAGAGTGTTTCTGATGGAGCCGTCAGTTATAAATAGTGAGGGCATCAGTATC
The DNA here is from genome assembly GCA_016785235.1 of Pseudorhombus dupliciocellatus. Taxonomy (NCBI): domain Eukaryota; kingdom Metazoa; phylum Chordata; class Actinopteri; order Pleuronectiformes; family Paralichthyidae; genus Pseudorhombus; species Pseudorhombus dupliciocellatus. Next base: position 335,859 of record JAFBJW010000191.1, on the reverse strand, counting down.
TAACACCGCTCAGGGAGGAGTCCCCATGGCTCACGAAGGGACCTGGCAGGCCTTCAACCTTACTCACGAGATATAAACCTCCTGGCACGAACTGGATAGGGAGCACCGTGTTCCCAGAATGCATCTGATCTCACTGTGTATCTTGGAGCACTGGCAAACCTTTGGAGACGCTTAACTAAAAGTTTTGTGAATATAAGTAACACAGTGACTGCAGTAGAGTAAATGAGGTGTACAAATAGAATCCTGATAATGAAGTTGAACATTTCTAAAAGTTTGGTCTATATCTATGTGAACTAAAGTATGATGCATGTAAATGAATTCCAAAATATGGTACGATTAAAGAGGAAATGGATAAATTAGTTTCTCTCAACAACAAATACAATTTTACCCCTATGAATAATAAAGCACCTTTATATTAAATTCCGCACACTGAAGGATCTGCTCTCTCTGCAGCGTTGGAAATCATTACATAAATGTTTCTGTGTAACTGATGTAAGAGACAGTTCACTTTGTGTTGTCTCCATTTCTGACACCTTCTCCTTATTTATATAATTAAGCATTTCATAAAAAGCACCAGGTCACATTTTGTGGTGGGTTAACTCTGACACTGTAGGTTTACACAATAAGAGTAAAAACAATTTTAATGAACTTAATTCACTTTTTTATTTATTTTTTTTGTCTACCCAAATTCACATATTCGATACTGATAGTGTGGTTCTATAGACATGAAAACCACTCGTGATTATATATATCCAATATGTGAATAAATGAGTTCCGTGGCCTGGAGCTGGTGCACTCTCCACCTACCTACAGCTAAAAGCAGAGTGTGACTGAGCTCCTGTACTGTGGAGAGGCTCTTCTACACCTGTCATAAATGTAAGCTTTTTTTTTTTCCACTAATCCTTTCCATCTGTCCAAACAGGACAAAGTGAGCCGTGCTGCGGGTGCTACTCTTTAAAGTGATCATTTGCCGTGCACCCGCCAAAGGCCAACTGTAATCCACCTTCTTTCCATCCCCGCCATCGCCATTCCATTCGTTCCATTAAGGCACGTGATTGAGCAAAACGCTGTCCCCTCAAGGAAACTCATTTCAGCTTCCGCTCATAACTCCGCGACCCATTTGATGTTGCAGGAGATCAGCAGCTTCTCTGTGTTTCCCGTGCGCTGCAGCCTTTGTTTTTAATGAACAGCCATAATCACGGCCATTATGGAGAACGCACCGGGCCTGTTCCTCTTATCTCCCGAACCAACACCCACAGGATTGAGTTTACACCGGCAGCTCAAACTAATTGGGAGGAAATATGCCAGGTGATCTGTGATCAGTTGCCTGATATTGTGATGTTGGAGAAGTGTGGAAGTTTCCAATCCAGGGCAAAGGTAATGATTGTTAGCGTTCCCCTTTGAAGGCTAAAAATATATCAGCGCGTCAGAGTCAGAGCTGCAGCTGATACATTGCTTTTAGATTAGAGCTGTAACCTTTAGATTACCTTTCATATTCGTTTTTTTTTTTTCCCCTCCCCCGACAAACACTTTCAGCTTCTAAATAAACATAATGAAACACTCGAGTCCAGTCTGAAAGGTCATTCTAACATCCACAAATGCCAGGGGCATGAGGCATGTTAAAGGGTGTCACAGCGGCCGCTGGGGGAGGGGCGGCGAGAGAAGGGGATCGCTGAGAAAGCCTTGTCCGAAGCCAAACCGCCGCAGCTATCAATTCAGGCCTGGCCACAAAGACGCTGTGTGCTGCGGGGCCGGCTCTGGGATTAGCTGGGGCTCTGTAATGTTTATTAGTCGCTTACAGCTCTCTTTGGAATCTTGTCAGCGCTGAGACGCAGAAGAGAGAGGCTGGGGCGGCGATGGCCAGTGAAAGTTGCGTCTGCCACGGCCAGGAAAGAACGTCTGAAGCTTTATTGCTGCCGATCTTCAGCCGGGACACTGCTCCACTGTGCTCACCAACATTTGGCCTTATGGCTCCGTCGTGGCTGCTGAATAACACTGGTCTTTCAGAAAAGCTCCAGTAATGACTTTATCGGCCCACTGGAACTTTCCATAAAAGTGATGGAGGCTGTAATCTTCTCCAGAACTGAACCAGCTTCAAATATAAGTCAGGCGGTGAGGCATTTTTATGTAATTACATATTTTTTTTATTTGTGTTGGACCAGTTCATTGATGTAATAATCATCTGATGTGAATACTAGCAGTATTTTTCTACCCTTAATGAAGGAGACCCTCTCTTCACTGTTGCCCTGGTCACATTGACACCGGAAGGCTCCCGAGTACAACCACAGTCTGATCTGCTGACCCCCCCCCCCCCCAGGGATGCTGCAGTGGTCCTAAAGAGGGAGGGGTCAGTGCTGGTTTTGACACTTCACTGTCCGTCTCATTAAAATATATGGTATGTCTATCAATGTGGATGAATTGTTACATCATTTAATGATTTCTATAACTTTGATAACTGGTGTATTAATTGATTTATTCTTTCATGCGTCCATTGTCTTCAACCTATTCTGGCTCTGGTATCCTTAATGTTCCTCTGCTCTTCCTTGGGGATCCAGACGCAGTCCCTGGCCAGATGGGATAATCCCTCCACTGAGTTCTGGGTCTGTCCTGGGATCTCATCCCAAGTTGCCTGGTAAATCTTCCAGAGAGGGCTCCCAGGAGGTATCCTCAGGATCCAGGCTGACCTCCTCCACCCTATCCTATCTAACTGATGGAATGTATTTTGGACACTTATATCTTTGCCATCCATTTCACCCACAATGCACTGCTCATGAGCTCATGAGGGCTAGAACTTTGATCGGCCGGTATATCAAAAGTTTGGTGTGATGTCCCCATTACCAATGACACTGGATCATCACTGGATCATCCTCTATGGATAATCCTACCTGGAACTCATTCACTTGGGGTGATCGAATCATAACATACTTGCCCACATTGAATTATATACAACTTTGTTCTGGCGTCAAATGTTCCACCAGCTCTCCTCAGAGTTGTCTGTAGCCTCAATATTGCTGGGCCAACAAATCTTTTCACATCTGTTTGGAGTGAGTCACTGTGAGTCAGAGTTAGTCAGCCCTAATGTTTCGGAAGCCCGGTTTAATCACATGACTTCGTGACGGCTGCTGTTGCGTGTTTTGCTGCCGCGGAGGTAATAAATTCCTAATGAGTGAAACTGGTTAAAAGCATCTCCGGGAGCAACGGTATCGGAACAAAAACAGTTTTTTTCTTTGGAACATAATTTTGTTTTCACGTGGCTCTACATGTCACATTGAGAGGTTGACTGAGGGAAATAGGGGTTTGGGGCATTTTTTAAAGGGACACAGTAGTTATTCATTTTGGATTTTAATAAAGTTGGGCAGCTCAGAAAAGGCCGCTCCAAAAATAGAAGTCAGATTTGAGGTAGCAGAATGTTTGGTATCTGACATGGGTCAAACTAAACACTACCACCACCTGCTATAATGATTCAGGCCCTTCCTGCTTGGTAAATGTAAACTCCTCATGATATTTGTTTGCTACCCTCGGGGGATTTAAAGTCTCACCTTTCTGCAGTGAGGAAATTTACTGAAAGTTGCGGCCAACGCACCTCGGCATCGGTGAATGTCACAGAATGCGCTTTAACCAACGAGGCCAGTGAGACTCCTGTTCTGTTTAACTGGTGGTTGCTCCTGTGTAGCCTTTAAATCCAGGCTGACAAATTTCACTTGCATCGTGGGTTTTTCCTCCTGACTTGAAAAGGCTCCTCCAGACACAAGGAAACAGTGCACACTCACTCTCACTGTGTTTACAGCATGAATGAATAATAACCACACGCACCAACTTCAGAGGACAGGAATATTACTTTCCTGCTCAGCCAAACTCCTATTGTCTCATCGAGTGTTGGAAAACAAAAACAAATTAAATGGTGCTTTGCGACCGCAGACAATCTTCCGTTGATCACTCAACATCATCTCTTTGTTTGTTGTTTTTACTCCTCTCCAATCAGATGCTCTTCATCTGAGTCAACGCTGTGCACACTCTGATGACTCCTCGGGCTCGCTGCTGGACGACTATCCACAGGCTGCGCAGACTGGGATTGGCGCTTGACTGAGATCAGCGGGGGCCCTCGCTTTTCAGGAGAAGTTGATGCCACAGGGCCGCGCCACCTGCGGCGCCACGCAGAAAAGAGCAAGCAGCCGAGAAATTGTTCTACCTCAAATGAGTTGCATGATAGATGGGGGAGGAACACTGAGTGACACGGTTCCTTTTTTTCTTTCCGTGCTGCAGGATGCTGAGTCTCCGCCGATGAGACAGCTATTGTTGCTACCAAGGGAAGCAGCGATTCATTCGCGTGGAAGAACAGCACAGTTCCTGGGATAATTTGCCTTTCACTGAAGCTGAATCATGCAGACAAAGCAGAGAGCGGCTCTGGTCTGGCACGGTATTGTTCACTGATCAGCTCCTGCAGAGATGTGCACAGACATTTTGAGGAAGGGGGGACTTTTTTTTACTCTGTTGGACCCCCACCTCCACTGCCACACCCCACCTTGCCCAGAGCGTCTGCTTCTCTCTTTATCTCACTGTCACTGGCAGGCCCCTCTTCTATAGAGACTCGCTGACACTCGGCCCCGTACCTGTCTGATGTGTCTCCTAACACTCGGCACTCTCCCTCTCCTCTGGGCCGGACCCTCATGATTAGAATCTGAATTAATTGTCTGGGTATATCAGAGCACCTATTTGAGACAGCACATGCCTGTATATAATCTCCTTCTGACCATTTAAACTGTGAAAGTTTGAATCATCAACCTCTGCCAGACTCTCTGAACTGGAGCTACCACGTTGTTCTGGTCTGTTCTCACTATGTAATTGTTGTACTAGTGTTTTATGATTTCTTGTACTGTTTTCTTAATACTGCCTTTCTTAAACCTAATTTGGCTGGAAAAGTTTCATGCATGACACAATAATGATAATAATACTGAATCCTGAATCCTCGTAGCCTGGGCTGCAGTCGTTGTCACATCGTGCACTGCATCGTTATCATTTCCAATTCTCTCTCTGCTGATATCACATCTTTACTGGTTTCTCAACTGGTCTGTTGTAAGTTATTGAAATGTCGTTTACATTAAAGGGGAATGACTGAAAATGATCACCTCCATTAAAATATCTTAGGACACCCAAATTGAGCATATCAGTCAGGCCATTTCTGGCCCCACTGGGCAGCTAAATTACTGTGCATCTCCCCACTTGTTTTTAATTCATCAGGAGGAAATTAGAGAGCATGACAAGAGAGGGAGGAAAGAGAGAAGCTGCAGCAGACTCCACCACCATTCAGCAACTTTTAATCTGTTTTTTGTTTTTTTAATGGAGAGACCTTCTATGACATGCACGATGGTCCCTGACAGAAGCACTCAAACCTTTGAGCTATGACCAAGTGTGGCTGGGTAATGGAGTGTTACTCTAGTTCTTTGAACAGTAAACATATTAGAGGGGGATTACAGCATATCAGTGTGAAAATCCCACAACCTTTCGGTCACAAGTCCCTGCTGTTGTCGTCTGAGATGATCTTTAAAGAGTGTGAGCTTCATTCTGAAACAGGCAGGGCATGAGAACATTCTAAAGATGGGGTTCGCGTTTCTCAGCCACACCAACAGGATCCAGAGCCAGACTATAGGTGCAGATGATGAAAGCCTTTATTGTATGTTTTCTGGTGTTCTAGTTTAAAAAAGGCATTTCCACTGATTTTACACATCAAAGGCAGCGAGTTGCTGCATATGTTAAAACAGTATACAACCTCATGTCTCCAGAGACATGTGATATGATCAAAATCCTGTTAATCATACCTCCTCTCACCCACATGCAATTAACATATGCAGTACGGTAGAAAAGCATAAACATGTAATAAGCAACTTATTAACCATGTTACTCTAAACACATCAAACTTTTCGTCATTTTTATTCTATAAATTATAAGTTATCATTTCAGGACATTTTGAAAAACAAAGGGTCTCTGCAAATCCAAATATTTTGTCCAAAAAACAAAATATTTGACTGTTGGTTCTGACCGTCTGTGGCCACATTATCATTTCAACACTTCATTAAAATATGTTGCCATTATTGTGTGTGTGTTTCATCATGCCACCATTCTGCACCTTAAACATCTTAAACAAGCTGCAAATTGAGGCTTTGTTGCCTCTGTTGACATCTGAAGGGCAGCCTGCTGTGGGATTATTTGGGCCTAACGCCCGCAGCTCTGTTTGCTTCACCAGTAAAAAGACCAAAAATAATAGCAAGGTATTGTTATTTTGTTTTTGTTTTGTTTTTTTTTTTCCTGGCACGCATGATCTGTTGGGAGCACAACTCAACGTCTCAATCCACAGCCATCATTGCATAATGAGCACACCGCCTGAGACGCACTATAACTGCTGCTTCATCAGATGAGATTAACCAGTCTGCGCTCACTATCACAAATTCTGCTCTGCCTCACAAATGATTTTGGATGTGATGTTTTTTTCGTTTCTGTGAGAGATGCTGTTTCGCGGTCGGAATTTGCCGATACGCAAAACGATTGTCAGGGGCCGACGGCGCGACATTTTTAGGCTCTCACCTAATTTTCCTATTTTTGGCAGTTTTCCCTGCATCGCGGGATATGCTTGCCAGCAGCTTAATAGAAATTGCTAATTACAGCACAATTACACCACTTTGCGTAATCATGGGGAATACGAGCCATGCAGTGCAGCGCATTTCACTGTTAAAAGGAAACACGCCAATTAGATGACTGTATCTGAGCAGCAATGACAATATCACACACAAATCTTAAACTCTTATCGACATCATTTTAAGTTTTAGCTGCTGAGAATTTGCACTGAATGATCCATCGGTTATTCAGATTTTGAACAAAGACAAGGCGGAACAGAAGGGTCTTCTTGCTTTTCAACTGTACTGCAATGTGTCAGCCCATTTTTAAGTCTTTAATTATACGCTTTGCGCACACAAGCAGCGTGGGCGTCACATGGCGTTTGAGTTTACATATGTGAAGCGGCACAATGTGTGATGTGTATTGTAGGTATTAATAAATGCATCGTCAGATAATCCCGTCCCTCGTGTGATTGCTGTGAAACAACGGAGCCCATCTCTCGCTTGGCAGCGTCGTGGCGAGCACCAGCACCGTCAATGCGGCCAATGACAGATGGTGTTTTTTCACTTCATTGATGATAATAGAAACTGGTAGCAGCGCCAGTCAGGGTTTGTTGAAGCTGCTTAGTTAAGAGAGCATCAATTAGAATTTGAATCACATGCTATCGTTGGTGCAGAGTCTAAGATCAAAACAGAAGCGGTGTCCCAAATCCATACTACATATTAATTCCATTTGTAATTATATGCAGTAGAGTACGCATTACCATAGTAACTGGTGTGGGACTGCAAAATACAAACTTAATTTACCCCTTTTAATCAGTCAAATAAGTTCTGCACTGTAAGTTTTATTTCGGTTTTATTTCGTTGACACTAAAACTGTGTACAATAACACCACGTTAATGAACGGGTACTGATCACTTGTGATTATTATTTTTTTCTTTATCTCTCCTGCCTGCAGGAATAGACCAAACAGCGAACACTACTCCAGACTTTTTTCTGCCAGCAAGTGTATCTCATTTCCAAACAGAGTGTGAGGGTTTTGGACTTTAAACTCGACCTCATCTAAAAATGGAAAATAATACTGCACTGCTGTGTGTGTTTGTGTGTACTTCTGATGTGAAAAAAATGTAAAAAATATTTCACTCATTCCACAGCTGAATAATTCGAAAAGTTTGATGTTCAATAGCAGCACTGGGGGAATATTGCTCACACGCTTTTGGTTCATTCTGACTAAGAGATGTAAACTGGCTGCTGTGAGACAAGGACAGCACTTTGCAAAGAACCCATCAACAGAGCAATCACTGTGGAGGACCCAAAAGGAGCACAGTGAGATTAAAAGACCAGCTATCAATTTATCAAAGACGCTACTGAGAGGGAACTTCAACTTTCAGGGAGGATTGGGAGGTTTTCTGCGTGATGACTGCGATTTATAACCGAGCATGTACAACGCAGGGACTCAGATCCTGTCAGCCAAATACAATGAGCACTTCAATTTGTGCCTTTGTGAATGTTACTTGTTGATGGTGGCATTTTGGGAGAGGATAGAATCCCAACAAGGTCCGAGGCTGATGCAAAATTAATTATGTTGAATTGTCCAACGCATCCAACCTTGAAAGCTTTGATCACTTCCATGGTAATTGAAATATAAATTGGTATTGGAATGCTCAAATAGCCCATGCAGTAAGAGAACACATTTATTATGCTTCAATATAATGATATGAACCTATTGAACACGTTATCATGTGAACAGCAAGTGACGTCTGCAAAGAGTTGAGAGAAGTCTGAAATACTAATGACCTCCAGTGAGTTTGTATAGCAACTCTTAAACTGAGCCATAACTGTCTGTAGTTCAGCATCAGAACAAAGCTGACATTGTTTGATCCTCACATCTCTGTTGTTGTTCTTTTAGTCGCCTCTGTGTAGTAGCAATTGACCATCTGGAACCAGTGTGGGTGACTCTCACTGTTGGTATATACTGTTTCATGAGTAATACCCATAGCTGATCTCTTTTTGGCCACAGAAGCTTGATGTAGACAGTTTTACTCCTGTTTGCCAATGACAGTGTCTCATTGCTTCTGTCTTTTGTTTTTTTTTTTTTTTTTTCTCTTCCTCCACTATTTCTTTATTCTGCTCAGGGGCTTAGGGAGATAAGCTTTTCCAACCCCTCTCTAAATTAGGGCTTCTTCACACTGGTGACATCCTCGGCAATGCCTGAATGTTATCACTCCACAGCGGCATGAGGAGCTCTCCATTTTAGATCTCTGAAGCTAAACAGTTTTTGTTGCTAACCTCAGGGCCCACTGCACATCAGTGGGTAAGAGGAGCCGGCCTAACAGAGCTGCTGTCATGCTCTCGCTGATAACTTCAGCAACGGCTGTGTTCTCACACCACGGCCAGAAAAGACTGTTCGCTTGGTATTGTGGGAAAAATGTGCGAGCACATGTTTCAGGGATGATTATTAGCGGCCAGCGGCGTTGCATTGTTGTGCTATCAAGGCACAACATTGACGTGAAGTAGGTGTGAATGTGTAAGCATCAAAATGTGTGAGTCCGTGGTGTGAATGACTAGTATGGCAAGAGGCGTTACATATTCATGTGATGTCCCAGTAGTCAAGATTGTGTTTTATTCAGAATACACTAGACACTATTATTATTATTATGAATTAGAATTGAAACAGGCATATCTTCTTAGCAGTGAGCAGATGTGAAATATACATTTAGAATTGCCAGGTAGCAAAAACACAACTTCATGTAAAAAGTTGAAAGTGACTTTTTTCAGATGTCTAGATGTGTCATGTAGAAGTGTATAAGAACAACATTACACAGTAATTAATGATATAAAAATGCACTTTCATATAATTCCAATACAGATATTAATGTAGTTGCAGATATATTGCAAACTGTAAATTCAGCATCGCGTTGATTGACAGGCAGTTTTAGAGACTAGTTATCCAAAGAAAAGGGACTTCTGGAAACCTCTGTAAAACTGCTCCACTTAATGAATGAATGAATCATTAAACGCACACTAATGTTTTAGCTATGGGCATGAATTGGATTATTATATTTTATGAAGTCATGAATATAACATACTTATTCCTCAATATCGACGGTTGTCAAAGGTCACTGCTGATTAGAATCTCGCCACACTGAGCCAAGTCATGTTCTCACGGTGGCTGGAACAGTCGAGGGGACACAACGCTTGAGAGAACGTGTGATCTGGGAGAGCAATGAATCACGGGAAAGCCCAAGACTCACAATATCACAACAATTGACATATTTGTGTCATTCAGATTCCAGAAAATGTATGTAAAGCAAATAATATAAAGAATATTGAGGCAAATTCAATAAATATAAATGTCCTTTCAGTGATTCTGTAGAGTTGTACTTTAAGCCACATTTGTCCATCATGAAAATATTTGTCCTGCCATGACACTAAAAAAGTGCAGACTGCCCTTTACTCTGTCTGTATGTACCGAGTGTTCTGTTAGCTGCAACGCCTGGACTCTGAGGCTTTTAAAAATGTTTGTTGTTTGTTGAAATACAGTATGGCTGAGTGGGCTGGAGCTGCTGACTATGATGAATGAACTTACCGTTAAATGACGGCAGCCATTGTATTCAAAAGTGCAGCAACAACAACAACAACAACAGAGAATTCTTGTGGGAGACAGGAACAGGGTCACAGCAAAATTGAATGCTGACTCCCAGTGCTCACAAGCCTATTGAATTTAGAGATCAAACAAAGGCAAGAGCGGGAAACATAAAAGGGAGAATCAAGATGAATTTATCCTTTGTAATCTGACTCACGGTATAGTTTTTTCCAATGTAATTACAGTGCCTTTTTGTGATAGGAACAAGACTTTGACTCAGGCCTCAGACACACTGTCGGCCATGCTGGTTCCATAATTATTGTCCCGGAAAATGTCCTCCAAGCGACTCCAGCCACTCTCAAGTTTCACATCCGTAGCTGCTCCTGTCTGTGTCGCCGCGTTCATATTGGTCAGTCAGCAGTGACATCTTAATGTTCCGACTAGTGTTTCACTAAGGAAGGGAGCCTGTGCAAACTAACCATGCCCTCAGCGTCTGCAGCTCACTGTGACATGCTGCTGCAGGCCACAAGAGGAAGCCACTGGATAGTTGCTTTTAAATGACGAGAGACCATGAATGTCTTGATTATAATTAGCTGTAACAAATTATGAATGAGAACAAGTAAAAAGTCAAACTACTAGTGACGCATCTAAAGGATGGACTGATGAAAGGTTATTTTTTTTGAAAATGAAAATGCATTTATTACCTATATATACTGTCTTACTTTTTGGGTGAACTATCCCTTGGTATCCCGAGGTAGAAACAAATGTGTGGTAGAAATGAGGTAAAACAACAGTTTGCATTGTTCCATTTGTTCCACTGCTGCAGACAATTCTTGTAGTTTGAAGCTCCGATGAAAAGTAACTATAATTATGAACAATGTGTCTTCATCAGTCGTTAAATGTGTTACATTTGGATATTGTATCCATTTTCATATAGATTGATGTACTAATCAGAAGAGTTACACACCGGTGATAGCAATTGTGTTCTAATTCAAATTCAAACCTGAACTAAAGGGTGAATGTGAAGGTGCAGTGACCCCAGTTGTGAGTTCATGGAAATGCTCCCCACCAGTTTTGTGAGTATTTGGGCTCAGTGTGTCCTGTAAGTTTGTCGATGAGCACAAAACAAATTTTAAAAAAGGCTCCATACACAGACATGCATATAGTATACTGTATATATAAACCCCTCACAACCATTCAAAGGTTCCGTGATGCCACATTTGTGTAATGTGTGCACCACAGGAATTTAAAAACATGGCGCGATCTCTGTGTGATCACACACGGTGACAAACGTTCGCCTTCTAACGCAGAAGGAGAGTGAGGCGTGATTATAACCAGCACTTTCATCTTCCATTGTGAACAGTGGACTGTAATGAGACTCCAGCGGTAACAAACGAGAGTGTGTCGAGCGTGAAGCAGTTAGGATGATGCTCTCGAAAAAAGCTGCAAGCTGGATTAACACAGACCAGGCAATCAGCGCCGACCGACAGGCCCATTTTGAACTGGCACTGCACGAGTATAGAGAATACATGCAAAAGGAATTGCTCCACCTGAAGTGGTTCCAGAAATCAATTAATTTCCCTACAGCACATGAATGCACCATCTGGAATGCCTTGCAGCTGCGCTCCTGTTCAACGATAAACCAACTCTGACCAAGATAAACGTGTCCAACGTGACCCATTAATATGTAAAGCAAGAAAAAGTTTCGGCCTATACAAAAATCCCAGTATTAATATTGTATAACACATGTATGGTTTAGGTTGGTTACTAAATGCAGCACAGACTGAGAATGTGGTCTGGGAGCATATGATTTTCTGTATTATTGCACAAATGTGGAGATTCCTCCAGAGCCGGGTTCTCTCATCACGTGCCTGAAGTGTCGACTGACGGCGACAAAGACAACACAACAACCAACACAATGAATCAAAACAGGAGCAGTGGAGAAAAAAAAAAAACTCTCCTCACAGTCCTCACCCCTTGTAGCTGCACTCTGTTCCGAAGGAGTGCTATTCTGTATTGCAACGCATCTGCCTGCATGAAAGCCCCTCCCAGCTTCTGTTGTGGCTTCATTTGTTTATCGGTTGTGTAGTGCGCCCACCTTGTTCTGCTGTAAGTGGATGGAAACAAAAAGAACAACTACAGGGAGCAGCATCCACTTTTTCTTTAAACAGCAGACTTACACCTAGTTTAAATTATTGATTTTACTCTGCTTTCTTTCAGAGCAAGTAAAGCCCAGAAAAGGGGATAGAGTTTTTTTTTTTTTTCTCCCCAGTGCTCCATGTTCCCTTTCACAAACCTAACAAAAACGGAGGCACTCTCTCATCACACTGTCTTTCTGAATTACTGCGTTCGCCCAGGTATCTCAGCCCAGTCAGTATTTCCTGCATTTATTTGACCTGGAAGTGAATAAAGATTGTGTCCACTCCCACTGCAGATAAAAGCCAGATGTCAGTGGGTGGTACTGGGTGAAAAAAAGGGCTTCAGACATGATTTATGTTCCTCTTCCATCCATGTGGCTGGTGGTACAGAACTGAACAGGCTCTTTTCAGTCAAAAGGAGTCATCTCATCCATATTTCCCCCCCTCGCTCTCTCTCTCTCTCTCTCTCTCTCTCTCTCATAATTTCCCTTGCAAAACACCGACTTTCTAACATTCTCCGGGAGCCTTCTGAGGGATGTTGAGCTTCTCCCCAAGGTAAAAACTGGCCTACTTCTGAGTGCATCCTCAGCATCCATATGCTGTTTCCGTAAATTGCATTTGCCTTCAATTGCAGGTTATCTTATCCGTCAAATCAGGTCTATCAATTTTCACCGAGCCGTCTCCTCCGAAAGCATTAACCCGCCGGCGTCGCTCTGGCATCAGGCGCTGACAGACACTGCTGGTGATATCAACGTATCAGCTGAGCACTGTTGACAGTGTTGTGTTGTGACTGTTGGCAATGATACACTAAAGACCTGAATACAAACAGAATTAAAGTGATTTGAACACGTCCCGCGCATGTTGTTGTGCAAGTAGAATAGCCTGATTATCTAGTTTGAAAGGGACGATTAAGCATTGTCAGCAGGCCCCAAAAGCACAGATCCCACATTTCCCATAATACAATAGAATATCCCGTTCAATGCCCCCCCCAACCTGCCCCAACTGCTAAATGCTGCTAAATGTTTTAATTTGTTTGAATATTCAAGAAATATGACATTCATTTTCTACATTATTATTACTGCCACTTAATTTTATTGATAACATCCAAGAGAGGGAGACACTAGGAGTTCTCCTGTCTGGGAATCAAACCAGTAATGTTGCACTTACATGGCTTGTGCTGTTTGGCCACTGGATGCCCCGAGTCATTAATTCTTTAACTCATTAAGCTTTAAAGCAAAGGTTTCCAGGCCTTTAAATAAAGCTGTGTAATGTGATTTCTTTGGGGGTTTTTTAACCACTGGTTTGTTACAGCACTAAAAACCTAAAAACATTGGAAACCACAAGTCGAACATTTTCTGTCTTCTAGCTCCATTTTAGATCTCAACCTGCTGCTGAGGGGAACGTCTGGATGTTTAGCTGCTCCACCTGGCCTTTAACTGTCTCTGTGGTGTTGGGTGCTGAGCGGGCAGTGAAGTTTCTGTTGCTGTGAGAAATATCCTCCCGCTGCAGCAGAAAACCGCGCTGAGAGTGAAGTTGCAGAGCGGACAGTTAAACAATGGGTTGAATCCCTCTGAGAAGAGGTGAAGGGTGAAGCGATGATTCATCGTTGGATAATCGCTGTACAGCCCTTTGACACTGTCACAATGTTTTTGTACTATTTCCAGCAAGATGGTCCTGTTTGAGTTGTTTTGTGGAGGCAACACACACAACTGCATAACCATGAAACTTGGTGGATCAGTGGCACATGGGCCAAGACAGAACCAATTCATGTTGGGGCTGATCCAGATCAGGGGGCAGATCCTTGAATTGTTTTTGACTTTTTTTGTTACCAATTAGAGGATGTATTTCAACATTGATGTTGTTTTCTCAGAGAACATTTTACAGATCTTGGAGGAAAAACATCCTGCATGTTGAGGGAACTGATTAACTGATATCAGCGCGTGTAATTTGGTTCAGATCCACTAAAATTTAGTTCTAATGAATTTAATGTGGTTTCATTTGGGGAAATGATGGAGGTGAGATTCATATTTCTACTTTTTCAATTTGAATGATTCTGTGGTTATAAAATATACCTTCTCATACATTCATATATATTTGATGGGTTTTCCATCACTCATATTTAGGGTGAAGGGCAGACAAAGTCCACCTTGTTGAACCCAATGTGATTTGTGTTTCGGGGCGATACAGTAAATCAATACAGACACACCTGCTCTTGGACGGTGAGGTTGACTGGAACAAACGATGTTGGCTGTGGCAGTTAACATTCAGCACAGAGCAGTTGTCAGTGAGTCATTTTCCCTCAGAATTATTCTGTTTTCATGAAAAAAAAAAACAATACTGGGTCTCTTTGATAAACTGCAGGGCTGTGCAGTAGCATATCCTCTGAGGACATGGGGATTTTTAGGAGGATAACAGCGATGCAAATGTCGATCAAAGCCCCATTGTGGGAGTGGGACTGCTGATTCCCCTGCGCTGTCCACGGTGCTGAAGTGTCCTCGCTGACCCCCGCAGCTCGTCCTATACCTGCGGACGAGGATTTCTCGGCGCCATCCTGCCACTTGTAATCCACGAGAGGGAGGTGATTACAGTGGGTGGTGGCGTTCCACTGCTGTCCGCGGTGCCTCATGGCGGACATCGATTTCTTAGCCAGCCACGCGCGCGCCCGTGCACACACGCACACAGAGGCGCGCAAACCTATATTTTCCCAGGGCATGGAGGGACGGGGACTTGAATTAAATAATCAGCGAGAGAGGACATGTGATATAATCCCCGTCTCTCACGCACACACACGCAAACGCACGCACGCAGCAGCCCACCCGTGCAACTTGAAGGGAGTTTGAGACGTCTGAGTGTTGCGTAGTCACAGGGGAACATTTTGGAAAGACGAAGCTCATCCTCCCTCCATCCTGCTGTATCTCTATCTTACAG
This sequence comes from Pseudorhombus dupliciocellatus, assembly GCA_016785235.1. NCBI lineage: Eukaryota > Metazoa > Chordata > Actinopteri > Pleuronectiformes > Paralichthyidae > Pseudorhombus > Pseudorhombus dupliciocellatus. Next base: position 320,599 of record JAFBJW010000191.1, on the reverse strand, counting down.
AAAACACACACACACACTCAGACACGCTAGACAACACGCGCAATCCGTATGCACGCTCTGGATTAGTATGCGTATGGCACAACTATCCAACCTTTCAGCTCTCTTGGTTTCCGCGCACAGCCCCAGTTACATTTCACTACCCACACGTGCGACCACCGAAAAAACAAATGTAGGCTGTATGTCATCACCTATAGAGATGCGTAGAGACAACAGAAATGCCAGGGTGCACTACCCAGGTTACTTTCTGAGGACGGACCTGCATTTGTGCGGGACTGTGAGCCACCCCTCCAGCCCATCATCGACACACTGCCTCCCATTATAGCTCCCTGCAATTCCCAGCTTGTGAAACCTGGGAAACATTTTTAAACGTGTACATTCAAACCAGCGCGTTAGAATCTTGCAGCAAACCCCATTTGAAGTGACGCCCGAAGGAGCACGGCACAGATAGACGAAATAAACTAACAACTGCGCCTGTGATCTGTGAGGAGTGGACGGCGGTCGCAGCTCGTGCACATATCACACACTTCGGCTGATCGCTTACCTTCAGGGACGGATCAGTATCCATTGTGCAGCACCGCGGGCTCTGTACAGAATATTCGGGTTCCCCTGGTTCAAGGCGACAGCCGCTCCCTTCCCATTCATCCACTAAATCCAGGAGACCAAGCGCAGGAGCAGCTGCCGCATATATCGCCTCTTCTCCCGCACTTCTCCTTCTCCCCGACAATTTGTTGTATTATTTTTTCCCCTTTCCTGCGACGACGAGGCTTCGCTGCAAATCTACAGCTTCCCCTACAAGTAAAAATAACTACAGCTCAGTGCTGGGTGGGTATAGCCTATATTTCCAGGCGGATTCGCACTCGCAGTGTCGCTGTATGACACAGGCGCTTCGCCGAGCTCTCCCCGCGGCGCAGCAGCGCTTGACAGAGAAAACACAATATGTCCCGTCAAACCGTGTTCCCTCCTCTTCTCCGGCTCCGCACGCGAAAGTGATTAAAAAGGAGCAATAAAATAGTACATCCAAAGTTTATCTTCTTCTCAGTAATTCAGGAGTTGTTTGTGTATCCAGGACCGAGCAGGTGGAGAAGCAGGGCGCGAAGTCTCTGCGGAAACCGCAATGGAGCGGCGGACACACAAAGTCTGTGAAGTGTGTTATCACGGAGGAGGAGGAGGAGGAGGAAGAGGAGAGGCAGCAGGGGAGGAGGTGGAGGAGAGGAAGCAGGCAGGTCAGCCACAACGATGGCGCCTTTACGCAAAGGGACACACGACGGAGGAGCTGATTGCGCATAAAGGAGCCACTTTGGCACGGCCCCCGGTGTGTGCCGTGTTGACCGCAGGAGATTAAGGACCCACCTCGGATTAGTGTGCGCTTAGAGGTGTTTAGCGTTCACGGCAACAAAGTAGCCTATCAGCAGCGCCGCAGCCAGTCTGGCTCTTTGCATTGTGTGTCAGTGCTGTGGAAATTAGACCAAGTTGTCGTGCGCGGTAGTTTCCACCGTGCGCGGAGCAGCCTGTGTTCAGGGCTGCTGCTGCCGCCGCTTTCATCCAGTTTGACCTTCAGGACTCAGAGGGGGCTCGCTTCCTTCGTTAGAGCAGCGACTGAATGAAGGTCGAATCAGGGACCAACTGGTGGTTAGTCAGGGAGAGTTCCTGCAGAACCATGGTCCGAATCAAGAGCACAGAGTATATGCAAGTTAACACACTGTTCCACCACATGGCAAACACTGGTGCCCAGTCAGACTCTGCTCTTCATCCTCCCTACTTCTTTTGGAATTTAAAATAGTTTGGTTTTGCTTGCTTGCTCTGCCCTTTTCTTACCTGTGTGCAGATATTCATATTTGAGACATTTTCAGAGTAAAGATCTACATTTTGCCTGTACTGTTGTGGAGGGAAATCCCCAACAGTATAGTGTCACCCAAACAAATGGAGCACCTCCACCAAGGCCCACTGAAACCACAAAATTCACCAGATATGCAAAAAAACACGATTTCACCATGTTACAGAATGTCATGGTGTGCGTTACAGGGCCCATTCTATAACGACTAATAATTATTTTTCAGTGTGATTTACAACTGCTTCTGGTGTTTTTGGAGTTATTTCTTTTTCAGTTTTTGAAAGCATATTTACCACATGTAATGTTATGGGTTTTTTTGTTTATGTTTTGTCTTTGGCTATATAACCTGATGCTATGTCCTAACCTGGAAAAAAAATCAACTGAAACCAGCTCAACCAAAATATTACATGGGGATTAAGATTAAGACCTAAAATTCTCCCTTTTTTTGCAGAAATATATAACTATATTTATTGATAGCACTAATTCAATGCCGCTCCCCTATCTTCAGACACCCAGACGGGCAGCAGCTGTGTCAGATATGATTAGCTCTAAATTTCCAGGAGTGAGTCACGAGGACACTGAGGACAAGTCATCTGTATTACCGCGGGGTGTTTTCAGGGTTTTGGGAGTCTGAGGAAATTCACACTTCATATGCACCCCAGCACATCATTAGCATTAAAGGGATGTTGTGTTTCATGCACCAGTGTTATAACCAGGCCCTGTAGACAGAGGGATTTTCAGATTTGTCATCTGGAAAGATAAAAGTGACAGAAAATCTAATTCACCAAATCAACATGGGCTACAACGTGAAGAAAAACATGGAGGATGTTCAGAGGCTGCATGACCTCATTACAACTTTATGAGGAATTAATGCAATGAACCCTAATCCCAAATGGTTTCAAGGATCTGCTTTTCTGCTTTTGTTCATGATGTGGTTCTGTTGGCGTCATCAAGCCATGACCTCCTGTACACCCCGGACATGGTTATCAATGGGCAGCATTCTCCATGTTGGGGATGGTCCCTGACCCCATTTAATGGACTCTTAGGGTCTTCTTGGAGATTGAGGGGGCAGTGGGGCCCAAGATGGACAGGGGTGTCAGTGTAGCATCAGTAGCAATGCAGGTGGGGTACCAGATGCTAATGGTAAAGAAGGGGCTGAGCAGCAAGTCAAAGCGTTCGATGTTCCAGCTCTCAGCTGTGGTCACAAGCTCACAGTGAGGTACAGTGAGGAGCGAAGACGTCCAGAGGAAGCTTGGAGTATGACGGCTCCTTCACATTAAAAGCAGATAGCTGAGATGGGGTTCTGGCATCTAGTCAGGATATTTTTAGGACGCCTTTTGTTGGACACGACAGGACGTACCCAGCCTTGAGGAGACCCTGGATTTGACCCAGATCTTGAAAAACCCCATCTAGCTTGTGAACCTCGGGATCACTGACAGGAGCTGGAAAGACAATCTGGACGTCTTGAATGCCCTACATACGGTTACTTCTGGAAAATCATTGAAATGGATCAATGGATGGTCAGGTGTTGCAACATCAGTCGTGTTTGCGTCCCCTCATCACCCTACCAAAATATACACAGCTCAATCATCGTATCAGATGAAATGAGTCGTTATTGACATCCATAGATCGCACTAATAGCGAACATAGTTACAGAATGATTTGTTTTGTTTGTTGTTTTTGTGATGACGTGTATGTGTAATACGCGTCATCACTAATAACGCTGATCTTCACAGACTCTGCGGAGGTTTTCTTGTTGTGTGTTGCTTGCTTCTGATTCCCGCTGACTCCAGTCAAAGGTAATTCACTTGAGATGGACATGAGACAGGATCCTGTTCCTTTGCTCTTGAGCTAAAGAAAATATCCCTGGCATCTCTCTCGCAGCTGCTGGACGCTGTATGTGAAGTGCAAGTCCCTCCCTTCCTTTCTTCTTCCCTTTTCTTTGCTTTCCCTCTCCTTTTATTGATGCAGACAGTGGGAGACGTGGACGCTCTGCATCTCTTGCCCACGGTGCCATTGATTCATGTTTGGATCCACTTTTCAAATCATTTTTAAATCTACATCCAGACGGCGAAAAATGTCTCATTATTCCAATTAGCTCAAATGTCTCCAAAGGGAATATCACAGACTTTTAAAAAGAAGGAGAAGATGTTATGTGATGTGTAAACACCGCAGCTGTTTGTATAGATCACAACCACGGGGTTTGGCAAATCTCAGCCCCGTGGCTCGACACTTGCTTCGTTCATTCGAGCCTGTGTCGCGGCGCAGTTAGTGGCGGAGGAACACGGTGTTCGCATAAATTGTGTCAGAAGCACACAGGCAGTATTTCAAACTTTGCGCTCATTTCATGATGCTTTATGAGACCGCTGAAAAGGATAATAAACTAGACTGTCTACTATTTCACTCTGACAAGCGGCTGCTGCCGTTGTTGTGCCCATTGTGCATAGCCTTTGAGCTATAGAGATATCATCATAATAATGGTTCCAATCATGCCTTTTAGCTACAGTTAAATTACAGAAAATGTGCTATAAGTGGGCTCTAAGTGCCCCCGGGTAAGAAGAAAGTGACAGCAAGGCCTGTTTGGTTTAGGTAAGGCACGTTTCATGGGCAAACTGTCAAAACACAATTTACCCAAACAGACAGGGCATCATAATAAAACAATGTACAGTACCTTCATGGGGAAAATGCAAAATGATACACGAACAAAATAGTACACCATAGTAAACAAGATACGATCATGTGTCTCGTGTACATGACGCTGAACATGACAGAGCCACGGCAACAGAGGCAAGAACAAAACAAAATAAGGGGTAATGAGATATCAGTGGGCAGCAGGGACAGCAGTGATTATGGTTTTCAGTCGGATGAGTGGGATACAAATGGAGGCAGCACAGAGAAACCCAACAGCACAGATGAAAGTCGCTCAGTGAGACCTTTTTTTTTATGCACTCTTTAAAGTGTTATTCGTCCTGAAAGCTTGGCCTCACTTAAAATCCACACTTTTTGTGCTTTAGAACGAAACACCGAAACACCGTGCCACATGTGCAGCGCTGCTTTTTAAAGTTAAAGGACAAGCTGGTATATTTTTATTTTCCTTTTCATCAAGCGATAGCAAGAGAACAGCAACACCCACAGAGAGACGGCCGCGTGTATCCGTGCCACAGAGCTCGACTGTGGGAAAGCCAGCGTGCAGGTTTTCGCTTAAAGCTCATTGATGCTGCCTCTGCGTTCGATACCTCCATTTCCAGTGATGTAACCGCCACTGCCCACGTACTTCCATCTGTCCTTTATGTCAGCAAGGCTGCTGAGCAATGCATCCTCAAGGGGAGCGCGGCATCAAGAGTTTCATGAAAACAAACAGGGTGATAAAAGAGGAGGCCTGAACTAATGTAAGGATGATGTAACATTATATTGACACCTGTGATGTCAGAGGATTCCACTACTTTTGAAATTCCTTCCTACGTGTCCCAGACTGCGCTTATTTGTAACGTGATTTCATAAAACTATTCAAGTCAGAAATTCTGCTTCTCAAATTGATTCAAATTGTATGAAGCATTGCAGAAGCCACCCTCAAGACAAGAGACATGAGACGATCTCAGAAACTGTCAGAGGCTAGCAACCAGAACACGACTAAAGCCGAAGCCGGGTCAACTGCGCTAACTCCAGTCCTAGCGGGAGGAACGATGTGGACTGTACTTTGAACAAACCAGGTGCTGCGCCCAGATTATTCTCCAAACAGACACATTTACTTCAATTGCATTTGATTTGGCTGCAGTGAGTTAGTGCTTGTGGTATCAAACTACTCAGACTACTTCACCTGCCCATCCAACGGCGGAGTGGTGAGTGGATAACGAGTGAATTTTCACTTTTGGATTGAACTATGCCTTTAAGTGGGTCAGCAAACTGTACCGTTCCTCATCTTTCATCGCTCCTGCTGGAACGGCACCTAATGCTGTTCTATGCCTTTACTTTAACTGAATTAATTCTCCATGTACATTCAGCGCAGGCACACACGATGAGATGATTCACAGACACTGACCTTTCCCACCCTTGAACGTTTGGGATTTGGCAATGCATAAGTCTGCTCTGTAGCCTTTTACTTGACTTCCTGCAAGAGAGTAAGAATAGCAATAATGTCTGAGACTTTCTTTCATGAATTAAACTGACACATTAGAAGAACGTTAGAACCTGATTTATTGACCATTACGGATGCTGTGAAATGGGATATGAAAGGTGAAAGTAAATAAATGGACTGTGAGCAACAAGTCATTCAATATGAATTGTTTTATAAAGTCTCGTTTGCTAACAGCCCAGATGATCGATTCAGAAGCACAGCTGGTTTGTAAGAAAGTTGTCTTCAAAGCAAAAGTGCCATGTTTGTTTTTGTAGTGCTCTGTACAAGATGATACACTGCTTTTATTTTGAAAGTTGAAGAGGTCTGAAGATTCTGCTGAGACCTCAGAAATAACTGATATTCAATGCATGGGGAAAAAAAGGCAAATAGTCTTTTCTGGGGGTTTCATTTGAGGTATTTATGTGCTTGGTATAGTGGTTTAAATGTGAAACAACTACTACAAAGTGTATTTATCCAGTGTATTTTTCCAAAACCACCAAATTAAATAGGAAGAAAGCAAATTCACTTTTGTTTTCTGACAAACCTCTTTCTAAAAGATTCACTGCAGGGGCAGGCAGGATGATTTGACGATACACTCTCTGCACCATAGACTCCTTATTAAATAAAAAAAAACCTCTGCAGATAACGTCCAGCGCACAACCAATAGCAGGTGACAGAGTATTGCTGAACTGTTGGAAGAGGACTCGTTTATGACAAAGGTATGATTTCGCTCATGAGCATTAACACAGGACACGTTCAGCATTGGCACCGCGCTAGTTCATCAAACCGAATCGATTGTGGCTGATAAGCAGAGATGCAGCCTCCTTCTCTCCTCTCCTCGTCTCTGCAGGAGGGTTGAGCTCTCCCTCTTCTTCTGGCAGAGCAGTGCACTTGATTCTGCATCACATCTCTCACAGCGTGTCAGCAGCAAATGGAGAAGGATTCCCTACATAGTTTTTGTCCTCTGCGCCTTTACAGCAGCCTGACAGCATTAGGGTGGAGGTGCGTGGCCCTGAACCTCCTTGACTGACTTGCGATCAATCAGGGCTGAAGTGGATGGAGTTCAGTTTGTCACTCTGCTCTATTGATCTCTCGTCTTGACGCACAGAGTCAGGGTTGGGTGTCAGGGTATCAGTGTCTGCGACCCGTTGACATGCCGGCCTCGGTGGGGAAACTGTAACGACGTTAAACCTAACACGGTTACAGCAACAGACATATAGACCCAGGTCGTGATTCATTTTATGGCCACCACAGCTAATCCTTTTATCCTCGCCATCGGCCAAATGAACTTTGATTAGGTGTGTAAAATTAGCCGATGCTGATTGATGTTGTTCACTGTAACCACGTCGTGACCCATGAATAATGGGAAGATAATGCAATTGTTATCAATCAGTAGTATCGGAGTTGTTAAAGATCACAGCGTCTAATTAATGTGTTTGTTGGCTTGTGCAGCCATTTCACAGTCTGACCTCTGGGTGCGTCGTCATGCAGAGGACAAAGACATTTTCTCTGTTTCATGACCCTCAATCCACATCAAACAAATGGTTCATCTTATATCATTTTAATTGCATTGAACATACTCATCCAGTTTCTCACAGCAATAAAGAAGTGGGAGAAGTATCAAGGTAATATACCTGAGTCTGACAGTCAAAAGGCTTTTTTTTGCTCATTAATTAGCAGCAAAATAAACTCATATAGTCTCATTAAAGTGCTCTTAGACATGATGACATTATATTTATTTCATTCTATAACCACACATTAGTTTAAAGTTGTCCATTATGATACTGCGTTCTGTCAGATCTTCGCACTGCATTTGTTCTAAAAGCCACAATCCTACACTCAGAAATTCCTAACATTCTATCACGCCATGGATGATTTCTCTGTGTGCAATGCTAATTTCTGTCACCATCGCTGTCTGGTATGACATCATGAGCTATTTGATCATGAACCTTATTCAAATTTCAATTCATATGTGATTTTATATGTGCAGGCTGAAGGAACAACACTTCTAGAGACAGAGTCATTCTGTATACCAGGGTAAATCAATGCAGTCAGGCAGATGATCCAAACAGATGTTAACGAGTCCGGCCATTACAGTCAATCTGAGGTGTCCTTGCAAAAAGGTGCTTTATAATCTGAGTGGCCATGTACCATTAGATCAGACAATACAGAGACTTCTCTACTTGAAAAATATGCCTAAACTTTGACTCATCTCACCAAACCGTAGTTCTCTTTTGTCTCCCAGAACATAATCCTCACATAAATACAGTATTTTGCATCTTCCTCCAGCTGTTATCTATTTCACCTCTTCACTGAACCACAGAGCCTGTGGACACTGCAAAAGAGAAAAGAGAAATTGATATTATAATACGAATGTATGGGAGATGTGAGGAATCTAACCTTTACCCGGCTGTGTGCCGTGTCATCCTGGAGAAGGGAGGCCTGCATGAATACGACCAAGTAAATGAAAGAGAATAAAAGAAGCTACTATAAAAGAGCTCAACCTTAAACTTCCTAACAGCTCATATTTATATATATATATACATTACTACCTTTCAGACTAATCCTAATTGGAACCTGTCACATGGTTTTGCAGCACGTACCACCTCCACTTACAAGTTTGCTGAATGGCACCCTGTAATTTAGCTGTAATAATATGTCAGTGTCTACGTTGGAATATATCCCTCCGATCAGGGCGAGCAAGCATCCAGGTTCCTCTCTAAACAGTGAACTCATCACTTCTATGACTTCACGCTGATGACAATGTTCTCACACATGATCTTTCAGCCATATGCACAAACACTGAAGCAGTGCGGTGTTATTGACACAAAATGATGTATGAGCCACAGTCAGCCCCCCTGCACCAAGGAGGCCAAGATAAATCTTTCTTCTTGTGACGGATTATTTACTGATCGCTGTCCAGTTGATCCCTGGGGAAAATGTGTTCCAAGACTCATGCAAATTGGACTGATGGAACTATGAGGCCACTGAATTCTGTCAGTAGTTTGAATGAGGTTATTTTGAAAGCCAGGGAGATGTGCACCTTTTTATTATATGTTGTGGCGGTTGCTGTGGGCGTGTCTCTCACCCCAGAGGGTCGGAGGTAAGGGGGCGTGTCTTGATCCCCCGGGTTTAGAGCACGAGAGACGCTCATGCACTTTACTTGTTCCTGAGTCGTGGTGGAGAGCGGTTAATAAAATAACCTGTTGAAGAACCTCGTCTTGCCACATTGGTGACCCCTCAGACGACTCCAGGTACTTTTTAACGGCACTCGACCAGCAGACGACGAGCCGAGTCATGCAGCTGCTTCGTGCTCCGCCGACGACTGGGAAGTACACCGCGCTAAAGGAGCTCCTGCTGCGCAGGTTCTGTCTGTCCAGCGCCGAGCGAGCGGACAGGCTGCTCTCCCTGCCGGGTCTGGGTGACGGTTCAGCCGTGGACCTAATGGACAGTATGCTGTCGCTGCTTGGTCCGGACGACGGCGGCTTCCTTTTCCCACACATCTTCCTGCGCCAGCTCCCGCCGCCGGTGCGCGCGGTCCTGGCTAATTCCTGGAACCTGGCCGACAGCGACTACAGGGCTTTGGCCGAAGAGGCGGATCGGATCCTGCGGTCAGGTCGGTGCCTGTCGGTGCAGAGCGTGGCGTCGGACCCCCCTCAGCCGGCGATGGTCGACGCGGACTCGGCGGTGGCGGCCGGAGTTTCCTGTTTCCTCTCGTTCGTGTTTGTTTACTTGGACGACATTTTGGTGGCCAGCGCTTCCACTGAGGAGCACCTCCTTCACCTGAGACAGGTTTTCCGGCGCCTGAACGATCACGGTTTGATCGTGAACCCGGCCAAGTGTCAGTTCGGACTGCCCATGATTGATTTTCTGGGCTACCGTATTTCCTCACAGGGCGCCGTTCCCTTGCCCTCGAAGGTGCAGGCGGTCGCTGACTTTCCCCGTCCAACGTCGGTCAAGTCGCTGCAGGAGTTCTTGGGCATGGTGAACTTTTACAACCGTTTCCTTCCGCACGCGGCCCAGCTCCTGCAGCCTCTTCACGAAGCCCTGAGGTTCAGAAAAGCCGCCGATTCCGTCGAGTGGTCTTCCGAGCGAGACCAGGCCTTCAAGGGTGCCAAGGCCGCCCTGGCCAACGCCGCGCTCCTAGCGCATCCCGCGCCCTCGGCAACCATTGCCTTGACCACCGATGCTTCAGATGTGGCGGTCGGGGCTGTGGTCGAGCAGCGTGTGGCCGGCGTGTGGCAGCCCCTGGCATTTTTCAGTCGTAAACTTCGGGACAACGAGCGGAGGTACAGCGTTTTTGACCGGGAGTTATTGGCGTTGTACTTAGCCACCCGCCATTTTCGTTTTCTGCTGGAAGGCCGTTCCTTCGCGGCTTATGTTGACCATAAGCCTCTAACGTTTGCCATGGCCAAGGTGACTGACCCCTGGTCTGCTCGCCAGCAGCGCCACCTTGCAGCAGTTTCCGAGTTTACCACCGACATTCGGCACGTGGAGGGGAAGGCAAATGCAGTCGCGGATTGCTTGTCGCGCGTTCTGGTGTGTCCTGTGCAGCTCGGGGTGGATTTTGCTGCGATGGCTGCGGACCATCTCGGCGACCCGGCCATATTGACTCTCAGATCTGCCGAAACCGGTCTTAAGCTGGAGGAGGCTGTGGTGCAGGACGGCGGTCCCGTTCTTCTCTGCGACGTTTCCACTGGCCGGCATCCGGGGGTTCGGGCCTCCGTGAGATTGGTGGCAGCCAAGTTCGTCTGGCCGGGCCTTCGGAAGGAGGTCAAGGAATGGGCAGCCGCGTGTGTTGCTTGTCAGCGGGCGAAGGTGCACTACCATGTCAGGGCCCCCCTGGAGCCTTTTGCGATTCCGGCCAGGCGGTTTGACCACGTGCATGTGGACCTGGTGGGGCCCCTGCCCCCGTCTCAACCTGGTGGGACCCCTGCCCCCGTCTCAAGGTTTCACGCACCTGCTGACGATGGTCGATCGGACCTCCAGGTGGCCTGAGGCAGTTCCCCTGTCCGGCACGTCCACGGCGTTTCTTTCTGCGTGGGTCGCGCGTTTTGGCGCCCCGTCGGACATTACCTCGGACAGGGGTCCCCAATTTGTGTCGGAACTTTGGTCGGCGTTGGCGAGGTCCCTGGGCGCAGAGGTGCACCGCACGACCGCGTATCATCCCCAGGCGAACGGCATGTGTGAGCGTTTTCACCGGTCGCTGAAAGCGGCGTTGCGTGCTGCGCTCGTGGATGGTAACTGGGTGGGTCGGTTGCCGTGGGTGCTGCTGGGTCTGCGCTCTGCCCCGCTCCAGCCCCCTTACGACGGCCTGTTTAGGGTGTTGGAGGCTGGGGTTAAGTGTTTTGTGTTGGACCTGGGTGGGCGTCGAGAGAGTGTCTCAGTGGACAGACTCAAGCCTGCTCATTCCGTCGCAGGTGAAGTCGTGGTGCCAGCTGGAGTTCCCCGTCGAGGTCGCCCGCCGGCCAGGGCCCCGAGGATGTCTTCAGACGTTGCTGGTGCCACCTCGGATGCCACTGCACTGGACTCTGTTCCCCCTGCTCGCGCCGTCCCTTCTGTTCCCCATTCAGGACAGCGCACCCGTTACGGCAGGCTGGTTAGGCCTCCCGTGAGGGACTGACTTTCTGGGCCCGGGTTTCCCGCTGGGTGTTCGGGGGGGGGCTGTGTGGCGGTTGCTGTGGGCGTGTCTCTCACCCCAGAGGGTCGGAGGTAAGGAGGCGTGTCTTGATCCCCCGGGTTTAGAGCGCGAGAGACGCTCATGCACTTTACTTGTTCCTGAGTCGTGGTGGAGAGCGGTTAATAAAATAACTTGTTGAAGAACCTCGTCTTACCTTTGGTGATTCCTCGTCTTGCCACAATGTGCCTCTCATGATGTTTTGATTCAGAGTTAAAATCATTTCATTATCGGAAAAACTAGGAAAAAAAGGTAAAGGCGGGAGAGTAATTTATTCTAAGAACAAATGTGCCTCCTATAAGCCACTTCAAATGAGCCATTCCCAACAACTTTAGGCATGCTTCAAGAATTTCTAGTTGTCGTGATTTTCCCCCTTTGTGATAAATAGTGGTTGCTCAGTGAACAAGAGCCAACATGATTTGTTCAGAGTTTGTTAACATTTCCATGCCAACAGTGAGCTACACCAATCATACACATCAATATCACACCTGAAGATTGTTGACAGCCTAGTGCTGCTCCCTGACCTCGCCAATAAAATGCTCTTCATATCATGCAAACGCTGAGCTTCCAAAGGAGCATTAACACATCTTTTATAATCTGGTAGCTCTCAGTAAGTCTGAATTTGATGATAACAGTATTATCAAGAATAATCCATTTGGAAAATAAGTCTCATTTTGACTTCTGGAAACATGCTGTGGAGCTCTATCTGGTAATGAGATACATTTACAAAAAAAAAAAAAAAACACTGAGATCACTCTTCACTTTTAAGTCACACTTCTTCTTGTGACCTCCTGTGATGACACGTGCAACACAAAGCTGTTTCCGGTGATAAAACAAAACCCACAAACAACTGAGTTTTTTTTTTCTGACTTCATTAATGTAAATCAGAAATATATCACAAATTTCACCCAGTTGGGGAAAAGAACTAGAGACGACTAGTAAACAAACTGCTGGCAAACTGTCGCCCCACCGCATACATCAAACGTGCAATCTGTGTTTAACACAAATACACTCTCAATGTATAGCAGCTATGTAGTGTTTGCTTGTATCTGCTTTGTCTTGCTAATGAAATTAGCACCCGGGTCTCCTTCCCTTGAAATACTGCATGAACACTATGAGCTGAGGTGTTTTCCACATGTGCACTATTGTGCAGATGTTGTTTCAATGCTGCAAAACAGCATGGAGGCTCCCTCATTATGGGTATTGTGAGATTTAGACATTTCTGAATGCTAGCCGTCTTTTGTTGGTGCAAATATGTAATCACTGGATTGTCAACACCGTTAGTAAAAATAACGCTTTACAAAAGAAACAACATGATGTATTCTCTCCCCGCATCCAATAGTTGGACAATTTTCCACCGTTCCCCGAGTCACAGACAAAAAAAATCAAAGCAACTTTGGCATCATTCATTAGAAAACCTGAACACACAGAGGCAGTGCCAGCTGCCTGAACTCCCTCCATCACGACACTGTTAAAATCAGAGTCCTGACGAGATACTACATACAATAGTTGATATTCTTTTATTTTGTGGATTCTCTTGGTCATTATGCTTTTGCTTTTTCTTCTGTACACCCCCATGAGTCTTATTAAGGGACCTGGGGGGGCAAACATTGGACCTCTAGTTCTAGTCCTTAACCAAACCTCTACAACTATAAGGCCTTGAGAAAAAAAAAAAAAAAAAAAAGTAATGGCATTGGGCTTTGACGTTCCCAGTGCATTCATGAAAACTTTGACATTCTTTTTATTTGAGGCGCTATCAGGCCAGTTTCTGTTTGTAAAGTAGCATATTGTTGTTTTGTATCCTCAGTTCTTTTGCACCCAGTTTGGGTTATGTAAGCAAACCCACTGAGCGTAATGTGACGCTTGTGCTCATAATAAGCACATTACCTGGCTGTGTAATAAAGGGAATGCTGCTGCTGTGAGTGTGAGAATTCTGATCACATTTGAACGCACCCCTTCGGCACAGCTCGGAGAGATTACGTGGAAGAAAAGTTCCTACAATTGTACTTTTTTTTTTTGCTGCAGCCACCGTGAAAGCCACTCCTGGAGCTGCTGTCAGATTATCACTGAGACATTTGTACACATAAGCACATTTTCAAAAGCACTCCTAATTCACAGGGAAGTACAATATAATGTTTTCAGCAGCTTTTGGGCAAAAATTCATTTGCTTCTCGCGGCTGGCAATTACCTCCTCGGGGCTGAGTGCTGACAGGGCATTGTGTGCTGGCTCTACTGTGAGCGGCTAATATTGTGCATCCTTGTTTATGAAAAATGTTTAAGGGGCGCACAGAAAATTGAATGGCTTGTAAGCAGCCGTGTAGAAGAGGAGGAGCTCAGTGTTGAAATGCAGATGTGGGACGTTTCATGAACATATGTGTGCAACAGACAGTGTTTGCGCTTTTCACTATAGGACCATCTGCATTTACTGTGGGCGGTGGAATGCGTGCGTCATCCAAACAGACCCGGCGCCACAAATGATTCGTTCAACACCTACCAGTGGTGGTACATGTCACGTCACCTGGCTGTCCTCCAGCTAGTCCCAAACAAACTGAGAGGCTGTTTGTCAGTGGCTTCCAAAATACCCTGCACGACTGTTCTCTGCTCCTAAAGCAGGGGATGGATACCTTAAATATTGTCTTTTTAAATGCAGATAGCACAGTGAGACAGAACCAGAGGCTGGAACCAAACACTTCACAGAGCTCAGAGGAATCAGATGGTAAAATACTGATTTGGAAATAAAGTGTTGAGTTCATTTCAAGAAGCTATGAAAGATTTTAAATCACAGTATTGACCGAAAGAACGGTTGGTGATATGGACCCCTTTTAGAGCTTTTGTTTAAGCCACACAACTCAGTATTTAACATTTCAAGTAACAGCTTTAATAGTACACAACCTTGTAATTGTGTCATTGCCAAAGTTGTTGTGCAGCAACAAGCAAGTGTCCCATACTAACCATCAGACCTGGAGCGAAGGGTTGGCGTTATCGCATGGCTGAGGTCTCGGTTTGGACTTCATGACAGATCCATCAAAGAAGCTGAAGAGGGTCTTGTCAGAGGGTGTAGGAAGAGGAAAGGAGAAAGAGTGCGTGAGAAACCAGACAAGAAGTGATTGGCTTTTACTTACTGGCAAGAGTAAAGACAGGGGCAAGAGAAGGCAGGGCAGACGCTGACCTAGTTAAGCCTCTGGGGGTTTTCTCCTGATCGATAGAACTTTTGGAGCTGATTGGTTGGTGGGGGGGATACTGCCAATCTGCAGAGTAGGGTAAAAACTTTATGAGGGTTTTAACAAGCCAGTGGAATTTTTTCCAGCGCTGAGAGAAACAGAGAAACAAGGACAAGACAAAGAGACAGAGAGAAAAACAAGGAAACCTCGTTTACAGCTCTTCAATGTTACAAAAACAGAAAGCAGTACGAGATGGGTGCAACCCAAAGCTGTCAGCCTGAGAGATTTGATCATGTGTGAACGCACCCATTAACGACACATCTGAGTTCTCACCACCCTGCATGTGCACACATTCTTCTGTCTCAGGCCACATATGAAGGACTCATACGTGGCCTGACGCACACACACACTCTGGGGCCGGAGACACAGTCAAGATGCGTTTGAATACAAGGTCGGAATGGGGCCTAACTAGAGACAGAAGTTGTCCCACTGGTCTCCTCCTTCAATGAAATGTCTCAGCCTTGTCATCCAGGGTCACTGGGAGGTCTATCCTGCATCCAGCGGAGGGAAAGCAGGAGTTGCAGAAAATAACCCCTGACAGGTGGGCAATCTTTTTGTGGAGCAAGCACATTTCCTCCAAGAGATAAGAGTTCAAGTGCACTTCACCTGACCTGCACGTCTCAGGGTGATATACTGTACCAGCACAGGTCCTCATGACTCCACAAGAAGGAACAGGAAATCACATTTTGAATACTAGCTTGAAAGCTCAGGAGAAAAGGAGAACAAAATTAAGATAAGAGGGGAAAAAATACTTGAAAATAACTATGATTAGAGTCATTACTGCAGTGCCTTCTACTCTCTCTTTGTTTGTTTTCCTCTCACACTCATTCCCTGATTTCTTCCTCAGCTCTTTCCTCCTCGCACAAACATGGAGAGCAGCAGACAAACCCTGCCGATTAAAGAAACACAACATCTGACAACATTTCAGCTCCCGATCAATAGATAATTACCAGCAATTCAATTAGCCATTCAGACTGTGGATAAGCTGCTGCTTATTTATTTATTTATCTATTTATTCCCAAGGATCAACCATTAAGCAGTGTTTGTGAGGAGTGGCTGGAGAGGAACATTCAGAGCCTGTGATGATCACATTAGCCAGATGACGGCGGAGCAGCCTGCACTCACACACAAGCTTTCCTCTCATTATGGTGGCAACACACACTCAGGCTACAAGATCCCAATTAGATGAAAGTTTAAGGTGAGCAGATTCTTTTTGTTTAATTAATTTGTTTAATTAGTTTCCACACTCAACTCCCGTCTATGAAAGTGAAGCATAACATCTAAACTGATTTATTTTTGTTTTTTTTAATGTAATATCCACAAGTCTTTGTAAACCCATCTGCGATGATGTCTATCCATTTCCTTTCCTTCCACATGCAGCTGATTTTTGAAATGACTTGTCTGGGCCCAGAAATTGGTTCATGATGGTGTGATGATGAGAAAGGTCTGCCAGGACAGACAATGTGGCACACACACTGAGCATCAATTTCACCCTGTGCTACTTTCTTCCCCGGTCTTATTAACCCTTTCCAACAACAGCCTACTGACCCAACTAAAAAGAAATTAGTCTGCAAACTCTCAAAATGGTGTCCTAGATAAGAACCGAAATTGGATTATTGAAGCTTTCTGTGTTGCGTCAATTTAAAAATCACACTTTAAGTCATAAAAGTACACACAGCATAGTTTGGATTGTAATGTTTTGGTCGTCATCAAGTGCTAGTTTTATAGAAAAGTCAGTTACTTTGATTGGCAGCTTAGACCCTGGATTGGTAGAGCGCCAAATGAATTCAGAAAATATAGAATCTGGCTGCATCTCTGGATAGTGGGAGGAAGTGGAGAAGTGTCGTCCATCTTTAAATACAGCCTATGATAACACAGACGTACTGAAAGGCTGTATTTACAGATAGCTGTTTCATAACAGATCAGGACACTTTGTGGTCAGAGATCATTCAAACTGTGTGTGTGTTATACCTTCTTACATTATCTGCAAGTTGCAATGCATTATTTAATCCAATGCTAACTCGAAAATTCATCATATTTAAAAAAAATAAAACATCTCATTTCCTCTTAGTTAATTTGATTTCTCCATCAGCTCTGACCCAACTGTGAAATGTTGAATTTCTGGACTTCCCCCTCAAGTTTCTCGACAAATGTTGCTGCCTCTGTCACAGTCGTCATGTTATGCAAGACTCTGTCAGAACCCTGTGAACAAGTGTGTCCATTTGTTTACCTGCAGGCATCTTGTCCTCCGCTGTACCACTGGTCAAAAACTGCTCCGAAAGGCCCCAAGCGTAAAAAGACAGCGTCCACCAGACAAACATCAGACAGCCTCTCAGGTGGAAAGAACAAGGAGAATAAAACAGCAGCACTGGGGACAATACACACAGGCTATGGTTACACATATATTATGGAAGGAACTTTGACTCTTGTTTCCTGGGATGAATTGTAAACGTTTCTGTTTCTAACCGGTCTGAACAAAAAGACTGCTGTAAACAAGTAAATACTATTTAATGAATTTTAAAGTATCGCTTTGTTGTGACACTAAAAGACATGTTTTAATATCAGTTATTTGCAGTGAACCTTGTAATTGTGTAAAGTGTCACAGCAAAGATTAATTAATTGAATAACGCAGTTTAATTTTCCTTTACTACGACAGTCCTTTCCTTGATTACAGTTATTCCTGGAATCGATTCCTCTCAGCCATCTGTTGATGTGAACCTTGTCACAACATTTAACGGAGGAGCAGCAGCGTGAATCTAGGACGTGAGTTAATGAGAAATACCGCGCGATGCCGACCCAGCAGAAACCCACAATCGCTGCGACGCGGAACAAACCATCAGTGGCGTAATCAGTACAAAGCCGCAGTTGTGTGATCATCACGTTCATACACTTGTTTGTGCAGGGTCTGACGCAGCACACACAACAGCCCCATGTTTACAGAGAGATGATGAAATAACTTCCTGGAGCCTCGGTTCAGAGCAGAGTTCATGAGCCGCACGTGTTGCTAAGTTTTCATTCACCTCCAACAAGTTACCCATTCAACTTTCTATCAAAAGGGTTTATGACTCTTTGACACTGCTGGTTGTTTAGAACACAATCAAAAACAACCAGCAATGCAGGAAGTACATGAAAAACTCCATGTACAATGAAAAGGAGGAAATCACCTTTTCTAGTACGCACAAGTAAATTGTTGCATTTAAAATAATTTTTAACTGTTTTCCTTAAAAGGTATGAAATGGGGAATGACATATACATCACTTTAGTTAAATTTTATTGAAACTAAAAAACATCAAGTCTTAAATCAAGGTGAGAGGTTTAGAGGAGTTAAAGAGAGAAATCAGTATTTGATGGAATTATTAACAACACAACACTATTAACAATTCAAGGAGTGGGGAGATGTAAGAAGCCAAGGGAGCTGGAAACCAATGTAGTTTAATAAATGAACCATGAGTTAAATTTGAAAAGTTTGTCATATTTTGTAAACAACTTTATTTTGAAGGTAACTAATGCTTAAAATTGTCAGATATTCATAATAGATGTAGCTGGGGAACAGTACTTACATTTGGGAGTGTCATGGGAGTATAAAGTTGAAATTAAAGCATTATTAATAAGTTTAAAAAAATACTTCTGCAAGTGCTGTGTGTGTCCCCAAATCATCACTGAGAATGAACCATCCTGGTCTGATTTCAAGGTCCAGCTCATTCCACACTCTCTTTCTCTCTGAGTCAAAACCCTTTTTAACTCGACTGCTGAGACATTAGTGGACCAGCACCTGTGTAACTGATTTGAATGAATCTCATCCGTCACGACAATCCTTGACCATGGAGCTGACACAAAGTTTCTGCAGTCAGGTTAAATTCAAACAATCTGCGACCTCCACATTCTTCTGACGTCTCCTCAAAGCTGTGAGGCCCAACACTTCAGGGATGGAGCTTTGTGCACCATCTGCGTCTGCCAGTGCACTCAGAGGCCTCAATCCAAGCAGAAATATTTGAATACAATTTAAATGATCATTTATCTTAGACAACTCATTTCTGTTTTGTATTTGATGTCAGGACAAGACTCAACCTGACTGATACAGAGGAGTGTCGGTGTCTTGATTATTTATGTGGTTACATTTTCTTATGACTCCAGATGGATTAGTCAGGCACCTGCAGGTCTACAGGCACCTTTTATGTATTTTATTTTTACAGAACAAGTTGCGAGGACATGGATCAGATTCCTGCCCAGAAATCCATTTCATTGGCTATGGCTAAAGAGGAAGTATTTTAATTCTAAAGGTTGGTCCTGGACATATTGGTTCGCTAGTTTGAACAGATTAAATCAAATCTCCTCTGGAGGACGAACCCCTTCCAAGAGATAAATTGACTTGGGGTCGACAGCATCTTTCAAATTTCTTGTTCAGCCCAGGGGGATCATTGAGAATCTTTTTGAGCCAAAATGTGTTAGATCCATTGTCCAAGCGACAAATCCTGCAGGGATGAGGGACGTCTCCAGGTTTCTTTAATCGTCAGATGTGCTGACATCAGGTGAGGACTTGTGCTGGTGGCTGTGAATGAAGGGGGGGGCGATATATGTCCACTTCCTCCCACAAGATGAAACCAAAATATTCAGGATGTAAAAGCGGCCGTCTTGTGCATATGGAGCCAGTAATCTGCACAGTCGTGATCAAGGGATGGAGCTGTAGCCTTGAGGGCTGAATGATGCACACGACCATTCACACGGCAGTGCGATGGCTGAACTTGTTTATATAAAAATAATCAAACTAATCAGAAAAATAAAGGACATCCTAAAATAACAAAGCATCTTTGAAA
Source organism: Pseudorhombus dupliciocellatus (assembly GCA_016785235.1). Lineage (NCBI taxonomy): Eukaryota > Metazoa > Chordata > Actinopteri > Pleuronectiformes > Paralichthyidae > Pseudorhombus > Pseudorhombus dupliciocellatus. Next base: position 300,942 of record JAFBJW010000191.1, on the reverse strand, counting down.
GAAAAATGTTATTACAAAATTCCATTCAAAATGAAGTAAATTTTGACCTTGTTATTTTATTATTTCTGATTATTACTCTGTTATTGTGTTTAATTCTGTTGTTTCTGTGCTGTTGCCAGAACAAAACACAATGACCGATGTGTGGGGACTGAGACAGCATATGGATCAGGAAAGTATTTTCACAAATTCGCTCTGTGTGTGCCTTATTTGTTTTAAACAAGACAAGTATTTTCTGTTACATATTTTTGAAAGCAGAGACCCGTAAAAGGTATGTAGCCTCTGAGGGTTTTAGTAAAAATATATTTGAACAATGCGTTTTACACACCTAAAATGTACATGAAATGTTGGCGCACATACACTGCCTGTGTGAAAGTCTATTTGTAGTACAATTTGTAGTAGGATGGATTTCCAGAACATGAGACTGGTGCAAAAACTTAAAGAAAAAAAAAAAAAAAGAGATGAAATGTACATTTCTTGTTTGCCTCTTGCATGCAAAGTAGTTGCACACAACAGAGAAAAACTAATTACAGGATTGTAGGAAAGTAACCATAAGTCACTTAATCTTATTGAATCCTGCTGAAATCCCTCATGATGAAACTGGGTATTGATCAACACTTCCATGTATTAGGGGCTGATCCCACGACAGAAAGGTTTAGACAGCTGCGTTGTTTTTTTTCTGGATAATAATTCGGATGTCCCCACAAAGTTTTAAGGTATTTTGCACGTGTAGAAGGGTGCTGTATATTTCTGTGATTAGATCAATGTGTTCAATATGTAATCTTAATTTGTAGATTGCATCTTAACACACTACACACTTAACATAATTGAATAATCAAATCATTTATCATGGAGCCCCCTGTATATCCAACCACAAAAGCCAACCGTGGGTCAGTTCTGTAGTGAGAAAACACCTCTCCACAAGTTGGTGCTGCAGGTTCCGCTGGCAATCTCCTTCCAGCATTGCTACTAAAGACAGACAGGAAGCTCAGCAGTGGGAATGCTGAAAGCTAATGTCCTCATTATGCTTTAATTAAGTCTGTCACCATGTAAACAATGCAGGTAAACAAGTGTTTTCCTATAATTATGCGTATAAATATTTGGTTGCCTCAACAATAATTTGGCCTACAGTATGAAAAAAATCATGCTAAACATTTTTTCCCCACCCCCACCCTTTAACGATTAAGTGTATCGTTGTAAAGCTAAAACTTTTCTCCAGGATCAGCCTTAGTGTCATGGCAGCAGCTGCAGCAGCGTGCTAGGTGATGAATGTTATGAATACAGTGTAATTATCGTTCATTACTGAAAGATGTCACCTGCCACCACACTTATAGGAAGACATTGACGGCATAATGCACGGACTGTGCCCAGTCAGGTATCTCATGCCAACTGCTAATGTGCTGGATCAGTTTGCTCCGTTTTGTCTCTGCGTCCGTTCATCTGAGGTTGTGAGCGTGTTGTTATCAACAGTTCTTGAGCAGATTTTCTCCAACAGAAACAACATGTTCCGTTATTTTGTGACCTTTAAAACTTAGAGAAACTATTTAAGTATAAAATGGACAAATTAGGTCAGTAGATTTGATATGGGCGTTCGGTGTGTGCACAGCCGCATGTATCTCTTTGAGTATAGGTTTCTCAGACTGGGATCAAAGGTTTACAGGGCTCCACAGAGTCCTGTTCCATTAGTCACCTTATCCAGTGTTTCATGAGAGGATTGAAAACAAATCATCTCTAAGTCTTGGCTGGATTTGCCACGACGACTCGTCTGGGTCAGGCTCCTGATGGCAACAGGTTAGCAGGTCCACCCGGGCGACATTCTCAACACACTGAGGCACACCCAGACACAGACGGTAATCCCATCAGGTGGGAATTGTAGGGATGCATGGAGAAGGAATCTGATTGAGAATGTCCTCAACTGCCTGCATTTGACGGAAAGAAGCGGTGATTTAACTTGGAGCTCCTTCCCTCTAATCCTGTTCATAAGGCTGAGCCCTTCCAACCTTTGAGGGAAACTCATTTCAGCACTTTTTTTTATCTATAATCAAATTCTTCGGGGGGTTTTACCAAAAGCTTTTAAACGCAGGTGAGGGTCAGAAAAGAGACTGGCCAGTAAACCATTAGCTAAAGGCTCAGCTGATCCAGAATGGAATGGCTTAAGTTTCAGAGTCAGATTCCCACAAATCTATCTGAAAACCCTCATAGGCCAACTCACCAAGACTTTAATTGTGACCATGATTGTGAGTATACCTTCCTGTGTGATATATATACAGTGGATAACAGTAGTTGTTATGAAACAGTTGTGTTCATGTTCATGACATTTGGATATTGCTTTCTGCAAACTTTCAGACAACTGTTGGGCAAACTTTGCAAAGGGGCATTCACAACCGTAGAAAGAAATAGAAAAATAGAAATACCTGTAAAAAGAGGGAAGAAAAGTGCACTGTTGACATTCTCACCTCCACACACCTGGCCAATTGCTGCATGAAGTGGGTGTGAAAGTCAGACAGCCAATTTCAGAAAGTCACACAAACTGCTGGATGCAGACGTCCGCAGTTCTGACATTACAAAAGTGTGTGTGTGTGTGTGTGTGTGTGTTGAGGAGAGGTCACACACTCTCAGACCATCCAGTCCACCAATTCATTTGCTTTGCTCCCACAATTCATCTAACACCAACTATCCCAAGCTCCCTCTCTTAGCGAAGTGACTCACTCACATATTAAAAGGGAGCAATTCACCTTGTCCTGTCAGAGAAGCACGGCCTCAGATTGAGGGGCGCTGACTCTCATCTCCTTTGCCTCACACTCGTCCACAAACTGCCATGCTGCAGGGAGTATGGACTCAGCTGTCACTGTGGTTATGCAAGGATTTAATCACTCACAGTAATGGCTCTGGCACCCGGTACAGTACAGATAAGACACAAGATTCCCCAGGGGGACATGGTCATAGTATAGTCTACTGGATAGGGACGTCCCTATCAAAGAGCTGGTCCACTCTTCCACTTTGCCAACAACCCAACTGATTTTGATCAGCAGTCTTGACCTGCACTGGTTTATGGCCAGTTATTTGCAGAACATATATACAAATCATTTCAAACACAATCAGACGACACAGCAAACCTGTAGGTTTAACTAAGGTCAGTGGTCTAATCAAGAACTGGGGCCAGTGCCTAAACAGATAATAAGTATTCAAATACACTGTATAAGTCGGCCCACATTGTGCCACACAAAAAGGAACTCATTAACGTGGCCACTAATTGAATAAATGGTGCAGAGGCTACAGTGGGAGAAATAAAATGCTCAATTTATATGCAAATCTCAACCTTTTTTACAGACGAGGAAAAAAAACAAACAACTTTTCTCACATATAATATTTTCTGTGTCATGTAATCACACAAGGCCAAATCAGGTGCAACACAGCCAGAGCCAACATTCATTTTAAACAAGATATCTATCCATTGGCTCAACCAGAGTCCCCCCACCAGCTGTTGGAGCCTTCAGGAGAACCACGGCTGTGTAGGCTGCATCATATTAAGTAATAATTAAGTAATAATTTGTCCCAGTGGCAACTTTGAATACTACATAAGAAAAATCCCTGGTGTCCATGAAGCACACACACCACCGTTATAGAAGCAAATTCTCGTCTCAGGAATTATTAAAACATGGCGGTTTTATTATTGCAAAATTTCCCCAGTGTCGAGAGAATATTATGTGCATGACATCATGCTAATGTAAAGTCTAGGGGGCTGGGCAGGACTTGCCCTGGCAGGAGAAGGGTAAGTGAACTAAAGACGCTTGAAAGTGTAATAACATTAACTGATATTACATAATTCATCCATTCAGTTGCCCAATCTTGTAAACCTTATGTTCAATACTTCTATTATTATGTTGTAATTCATTGGCATGATTTTTTCCCCACTTGTTTACTTATGGGCTGACCATTTAAATGATTAGGCATTTATATATACAGCAACATTTTTCAGTGTTATCCTTTAGAATGACTCAGAGTTCATATATCAGGAATCTATCACGCCTATGCACACATCGATTATAGACAAAGTGAAATTCTATTTCAGCTCATTTAGCCAGCTTGTTCATATTAACCACTATTTGTAAATCAACCTGAAGAGCTTTGCTGATTTCATCCAAGGTTAATGGAGCCAAGGATTTATCGTCTTTTATTCATCTACCATTTACTGGAGTTCTGACGCAGCAAAACAAACACAGCTTCCTGTCCAGGATATTTAGTTTAGTTCATTGTGCTTCAGCCATGCTGAAAATGTTTACCAGTCTCTGATAGGGCTCCAATTGTTTGCTTTACTTTACATTCAGCACCTGTTTTCATTTTAATTTGGGTGTGGGTGGATTTTCCCTTCTGAAGTTTTCCCTTTCCAGACAGGATTTAGATTTGAAATAAAAGTGAATGGATAAATAAGTGTTTAGGATGTGATGAAAGCCACATTTGTTCACCTGGAAAATATGTAGGACAAGTACGAGATGCTACACCCAAGTTCTTTCAATCCAACAGCAGAGGAATGAGATATGATCAGTCTTTTTTGTCTTATTGTGGGGGACTTATGATGTTCCAAAGCCTGTGATGGGTCTTATGTGTCCTATGACACAACCTAAGTAATAATAGAGAGAATTGGACGTTGAAAATGTCAAGTTGTAAGAAAGTAAAGCTGCTGTCTAACGCAAACCACATCAAGGCTGTAAAGAAGAAAAGATTGTCCAGATGTCCTTTTTGTCCAATACGTCTCATGCTTCCCTCTGAGCACAGCGGCTCTCTGGGACATGTCCTCAAAGACAAAGTAAGGGACTGATCCCACTGCTCTCCCTGCAGCAATTTTTGCCCGTGTACATCTTGAATGCAGATCCAAAGCATCGCTACAGGCCTGCACGCCCTAATGGACCTCCTATGGTGTTTAACAAGCACGGACAGGAGCTCGGAAGAAAGGCTTGTGGGAACACACAGGCATTCCTCCGAGATCGGCTCTATAAAGGAAAATCACAGGAACTTATTCAGAGACACTGGGTGGTAGCACTTTGTGTCTGAGTCCATTGTTCTTGGCATTTCTATAGACCCATTTCTAAAACTGTGAAAGTTGATTCAATACAATCCTCCCATATGATTTTAAAACTTGCTGCAGTCTCAAACTTTCTTAATCTCCAGAGACTGTGATGAAGCACTTTGTTTCTTTGACTTTATCTTTTTTCCATTTATTTGAAATTGCTCTCTGTTCTTCTGTGTTTCAATGTGTTATTGTGTTTCTGTTTGTTAATGTGTAGTAACACAATATAGTACATTCACAAACATATATAAATGAAATATCCTATTGGTCTTTCTCTCTTGTTTATGCTTTCAAATATGAAATCGGTTTGAAGGAAGTCAAAGGCTCAGTGAAAGACAAAATGAAATCACTTATGACATCCTTAATTTATCTTCAACCACTTGCCGATCACTGGGTCGCGGGACGCTGGAGTCGCACCTGACATTGGGTGAGAGGCACTGTACACTCTGGACAATTTACCAGATCATCACAGGGCTGACACTCAGACACAGATGACCATTCCCTTCTAAGAGAAACCAGAGTACCTGGAGGAAACCCATGCAGACACAGGGAGAACATTCAAACTCCACAGAAACACAGAAAGACCCTGACTGGGTCTCGAACCGAGGACCTTCTTATCCTGTTTTATTTTTGAAAGCCTGTTTGTGTTGCCATCCGTAGCTTTACTTCCTGTCCTCGATTGCCTCATTGCTTTCACCTGTTCCCCATGATGTGGGGTGTGTATGTATCGCCTGCTGCTCCGTGTCCTTGTGCCAGATCATCTTGCTTCCTGCCTCCAGCCACTGTTGATTATTGGTTATTGCCAAGTCAGGTTTTTTTTTTTAACTTTAATTTGAGTTTGACCCTTGGTTTATAAGCCTTTTCCCCAGTTGGGTGATTTTGAGTTCCTTTTGAAATTAAAATGCCTTTTTTTAATCTTGCTTTGTGAGTCGTGCTTTGTGGTGCGGTCGTTAGCTGAATGTCCTGCCATCCGTAAAAGCCAAACATATGATTTTTTATAAATGTTGTTGAATGCTAATAACACAGTATACTTTTTTCTTTGCGCATTGTACAATATCGTTCATGTCCTCTTTGTCCTGATGACCCCAGAAAGGAGAACTGACGGACGGTGAGGGTGGGGTCTCCCTCATTACTGTGCATCTGGAGGCACTTGGTGAACTCGCTAAATAACGTGGGCTGAACCATATTCCCGCCCTGTTATCTCTGATTGCTGCACTGTGGCAGAGGCTTGATTAAGTGTTTCCAGCCACAGCGCCACGCTTGAAGTGCAGAGGGAAATGTGAAGGCGAACATTTGACTTTCAAATGAGCCTGGCAGAGCTAAACTTGGAAGCCACATATAGGGGTCTATTCTTGAGCACTGGAAACAGACACGGCAGAGAGGATGAAAGGGGCAACATAAACAAAGGACAAAGATGCGAAACAAGAGAACACCCGCGAGAAACTCGAGGATCATCTCCAGAAACTTTCGAGTTGTGAGTAAACACTCCAAGTGTCGCTCTGTAAAGTAAAGGCAGAGGGGTGTGGTTGTTGAATCTGTTTTGATCTAATTCAGTTGCCTGCGCCATTTGTGGTCAGTGTGGAGAGGAATAGTTAATTATTGTGCATGAAAGTGTCAGTATTCACTGCACCCCAGTCAGAAAGAGTGAATTTTGTATTGGGACATAATTGAAAGTAAAGGAGTGTTCGTGTCAGTAGAAGTCAAGCTGAAGTGTTCTCAAGTGTTTTCACACTCAGTTTAGTTTTTAGTGAGTGAAAAATTACCTTGGAGTGTTGGTGTACCCTGAGAACCTATCATGAGTGAGGCCCTATCAGCAGGCAATCTGCAGCATGCACTTCAAAACATTTAGGCTAAACGAGTATTTATGCAGTGTCAAGTGCTGTGTGTCTAAAGACGTCGTTCATTTAAGAATGCAAGTAAGGGTTCCTGCAGTAATCTGATAGATGTATATCTTCTGTCACTTACTTTTAGCATTTCTCCCAGAATAGAAATCATTTATTTCTGTAATATTTCAGTCTGTTTATAAATACTGCTCCAATAAAACTCAATTGTCTACACAAACAGACATACGTCTGTGGAGCATTAAGTATATAACATTGGGAAGTCAGAGTTGAGTTTGGGGGTTTTATTCGGTAGCTACTGGAGTTGGATTTCATATTGTCACTCTGACAAAAGGCAAAACAGTTTTATTTCTGTTGTTGCCACCATCAAAGGAAGTGATGGCCTCGCATCAGATATTCCAGCATTGATTGACTGACTCAAATATGTGGAATGTGCTCTAATTCAATGTCAGAAACCTTTTTTTCATCACCTTCACAAAGCCAAGCTTCAATTATTTGAACAGATTGCCCCCTCTGTTGAAGAATACCGTATTTTTGCATGTGCAGCAGGTGCAAGAGGAAAGCCTTGGCACATGACCGTCAGTTTTACAGAACAACAACGTTCCAAGCTGCCAAAGCATTAATAACGCTTTGTCCAGTACTAAAAATACAAAAATTGTGTTTGTATCTAACATATTCACAAATCAGGATTTGCAAAAGGGCTGAAAAAAGGGCAGCATCCTGTTCCAACAGGACTTCCAAAAATAATTATTAAAATGGGACCCAAGCTAGAATTGTTAGAGAGAGCCACATGTGAGGGAGGCAGAGGTGAACAAAATTATATTACATACATACACAGCCAAGGCGGTTATAATGTTTACCAGTGTAGCTGTCAAACAAATTGTCCTGAGGTGAATGTGTGGCAAACACCAAATTTCACGTTAATCCATCCGATAGTTATTGAACAAGATTCTCTCAAAAATATTAACAACAGAAGACTGTGAACAATGCTGTTAAGAAAATCAATGATTTTGTCTGAAATAAGCCTGAAATTAATGTGCTTTTGAATTCAGATTCAGTGAATCCAATATGGCATTAACCTAGCACCTCCTCATGTCCCAACACATGACAACTAATGCTGTGCTTCTAAGACCAAGAATGCAAACAGGTCCCAGCTCAATAAAGGTATGGTGAACTTTTTCTCAGACAACCTGATTATGAAAACATGATTGTAACCATCACTTCAAGAGGAGTGTTCTGTAGACATAAACGGGATCATCAAAATTCCAAACATGATCGGACGTACTGCCGAGGACGCACTCCTGGAGCTCCCACAGTGCCCTGGTGCACTTCCTCCGCAAAGGTCAAACCAGGACGTGTTTGCAGTGCTGTCGAAATTATCGAACAACATTTGTATGTTTTGTGTAATACATCTGGGTGCTCTCTGGGATTGGGCTCTAATTTTAAGGCTAATGAGAGACTGCAAATGGTATCATTACAGTTTGATTAACATTTACCAACCCAAGGATTCTTACATTCTATGACTATGATGCTTTCGACCCTTTTGCCCTGTTCCTCATGTATATATACACAGTAGGAACTTTTCATAATGTAAATAATTAGCATTTTTTCTAAAATTCATATATATACCAGCTAGAACTCATCTCTGTCTGATCCTTTATTATGGGCCTTGTTGTTAACACTGCAGATGTTACATGGAGTAATGTCTTGCACTATAAACCCATTTGAAGCCTTATAAAAGCCTCCACTTGAACTTCACCTGAAATATAAATCACACTCCAGCAAAGCGATGGACCTCGTCCTCATCAGAGAGAGAATATGGAATGCAGTTGGAAGCCCAAACACCTGACATCTGAAGCTCTGACCCTCATTACTGCACTGTTGAAGTTCTTAGTAATTCTTTTTATATCATCCGAAATCACATTTTTTCGTCAGAGGGCTAAATGATCTGTACAGCATAACAACACCCTCTGAGTTTATAGATGGTCTATTATTGTAAATATTGATGAAAAATATGATCTACGAGAGTATCAAGTGAATGGGATCGTAGCCACGTAGCAGAGTAATCACTCACATCCCAGATATCAAGCATATTTGTGACGAGTGTCAGGGTATTGAACATCATCCCAGTTTCACTGGAATTTAGGAGCAAGAATCCTCTGTCGGTCTGTGAATCATCTTTTACAGGAAGATACAGCTGAATTTTCCAGACGTGTTACAGGACCAAATTACTTGTCCAGTGTCTTTAAAAGAGCATGTAGTGGTCCATGGTATAACTAAGCTGCATCAAGAATGAGAAAGTATAAACTTCCTGCAGCACAAAAGTACAAGCAAGTTCTTCACTTCACTGAATCTACTCATCAAACTCCTTGAGCCTGACATTGGCTGGTTGGAACAGCACACCCTGTTCTCGTGCCAGTCTTTAGGTTCGGAGAGGAGAAGAGGCTGAGACAACAAGGCAAAGGAACGTTGCCATCAAAGAGAGGCAAAGTCACAGCATTTTTGATTTGAGGTGGTTTGACAACTACTCAGATACTACACTCCACACCCGGTTGACAACGTGTCCTGGGGGGACAGTTCCATCAAGTCTTCCATTGAAGTTAACAGGCCATCCATTGTGAAGACAAACATTTTGTGGGTCGGATCGATTGGCTTGTTTTTTGAGTGTACAATGTACAAGTCACACATCAGGTCGACGTGCCATCATCCCTGGAATCGTCTGTGCTCAGCTGCAGTACAAGCGTGACTGTAGACCACAGCAAATCTTTTAACAGGAGCTACCACTGGACACAACTGGCATCCTGTCTCATCCATGCCAATATGCTGGAGAGAGTCATTCCATCCATTACACAACAGACCAATGTAGGTCACTACACGGAATACCTCTACTGCGTGCAGGAGAGCCAAATGACGATGGCATCCAGTGGAAAGTGTACAAAAAAGACTGAGAGACAGGTGGGGGGACGGTGTCCCGGCCTGCTGAGACCTGTATGAGCCTCATGAGAACACATCCATCTGCAGCTGAAACCATGATTAGAGCTGCCAATGAGGATGGCATAAACTTAATGGATTGGTTTTAATGGCCTTGCAACAATGGTCCGGAATCATATCAGCTAGCCAGTGAGCAGCTAAAGACAAGTACCACTTTGAGAGTAGAGGATGACAAGAATGAATTTGTTAAAAAAAAAAAAAAAGTAACTGGCAGCAGCAGGTGCTGACAGCAGCTGTCAGTCGACTAGAAAATCACTGTGTGTCACACGGGAAGCCAAATGACAGCGTGGCCAACGAGCCCTTGAGGTTTCCTCGGGCACTCCTCTTACCCTAGAGTCATTACACCAGGTTACCATGTCAGATGAACTCCACAGAATGGCACGGGACGATGATTTGGTGCTTGCACACGGGCCTTGAAATGAAATGACTGTGGCACTAGAGGTGGAGAGCACACTCGAATCACCAACCAGCAACCAAGTCAGAGAAGAGGCCAATTTCTTCCAAGAGTCCTTGGCTCGTCTGCCGAATGTCACAAATGGTGACGATGAGACAACTTCACAACAGCCAGTATTATATGTGATGAGCCAGTAAACAATTCTGCAGGAAAATATTCCTGGTCCTTGGAAGAGAAAGTGATTGTTGAGGTGACGCCCAGTGAAAGGAAGGGGAAACTGACGCTGTCCTTTACGCTTTCAGCTCAGGAGCAGTGTGAACATACATGACTTCATTCTGAGTTTTGGGCAAATGCAAACATTACAAAAGAAAAGATCAGCTCGAAGTGAAGTTTACTGAGACAACTGAATTAAACAATGATTAACAAGGACAAGGTCATGGCAGGAATGTGCACCCCAGTATATTTGATCAAAGGATAAGAACAGACAGGAGCTTTAAGACACGAGTTATGTGTCTCACTGAGGTCACTGTGTTTGGAGCAGAGTTTATCCCACAGATAAGAGGCCCTTTGTAAAAATGCTCTACTGTTTTTTAATGTGTTCTTCAAACAGTCTTAAAAAAATGCATGTGCATGTGTGATTGCATTCATTTACTGAAGTGGATATAAGGACATGTTATCATTCGTATTATGGCAGAAAGAGTATTTATTTATCATGTATGAGTTACAAGTTAATTTCTAAAGCTAGTGAAGTTTGGTAAATACTTGAATGTTGATTAATTTCCTATTTGAATAGCACAGCATTTTTTGCAGGAAATGGATTTAATTACTGCATGATGAGAATGTTTTCAACTGGGTCTTGGCTTTAGGAACACCTTTCGAATGACGACACTGGGAAATTCAACTCTTTTCTTCCTAACCAACAAACTGCCTTTTAGAATGATCTAGTTGACCCAATAAACAATTGGACAGCAGACGTTCTCACCACGCAGACAGAAACACATGTGAAATTGAGCGTGACTGCATTGAGAGTCATTGCAATGACAGTAGATACAAAATCAGGCAGCAGCAAATTTACATTTATGTGGGCATTGGCGCTGTTTGAGCATGAGCACAGAATGCCTGTGAAACCAATCTGCTAAATTTGAATAAATTGCATTTATTTTATCCAACTTAACTCATCTCTTTTTGTACAAACAAGGTTTCTGCAAAATAATTTTACAGAAACAAAATGGAAGGGAGAACTCCTAGTTTTTAATCACTGCTCGATTAAAAGGCTGTGGAAACCAGACTCCTCACCCACTTCCTCCCCACTTGGCCACACCATCACATCCTGTGAACACTCTGTTCTGACTGACATTCAATTAAAAGTGTAGTTGAGGAATCAGAGGGGATCCCCACGGGACGAGGAACTGTAGTACGATGCTCACTCTAACTGCAGCTTCATTTATCAGTACACACCTGGACAATATTTTCCTCATGAGGCTCCACACGTTTTACATACCTAGCACGTGTTTGACAGCTTAAAGAGACGGTTGTGGCTCGGGAGTCTATCGCTGATTGGATCCCTGCCTCCTTAAGTCTTGAAGTCTTAAGTGTCCTTTGGCGAGATACTGAACCATAAATTGCTCCCAATTTAAATTTGGTGTGTGAGTCTATGTGTTTGTGAATGTGACCTGTATATGACGCACTTTTTGAGTGTTCCATTCCAGTTTCTTTCTGGCATTTAAGTGGCAGTGTGTGAACATGATATTGTGATGTTTTCCCTATTGTGTAACCATCTGAATTGGACAAATGATTGTGCCCTTTACCCTCTAATGGACCCTTTATTACTAGTTAGTAATACTTACCTGATCACCTTTTGAGTTTTTCCTGACAGCTGGAGGCTACCACAGGTTATGAAGGGGAGGGTGAGGTGAGGGAGACTCAACTGCAACATGCAACTACACCATGAGATGCCACTGAATTATACACCCTGGACCTTTGAATTCAAAGAAGTAGTAGCTCCGCAGCAAGCACTATGGTCCTACATCACAAACATAAACATCAACAGCGGGAAAGTTATGATGCCAATTTGGTAAATATTTGGTAAGCTTGTAGAGAAGAGGCCACAACACAAACAACATCAAACCACAGCAACAGATATAATGATACACTTGTACTGTACAGGAGGTCGATCCCTTGCAATCATCAGTGTGGCACTGCAACATTAGAGAGAAATACCCTCCTGCTTTTCCTTTGATAAAACTGACTGGACTCTTTATGTTTCATATAACGGAGCTCAGTAATTAGAGCAGAATACTTTATTGCAATAATCCCCAGATTCTCCGAGCTATACCACAGATCACTGGGGAGGATGAAAGGAGCAGAAGCTAAGCAGTGTCAAATTCTTCAAAGTTTCTCGAAATAAGCTTTTACATGTCCATCTATGACAGGGAGTTATGAGCGGGAGAGAACTTGGCAGAGTGGAGAGCAGCGACACACACTGAGCATCAATTTACATGCATACTAATATGTCACTATTGTTACGACTGTGTTTGTTGTGGCTCACATAAACAGCTTATTTTCTTTGCATATTCCAAATTTGGCCTTAATCTGAGTTTGACATTTCTCTAAGCAGCATTCTTTGGATTTGTATCCAGTGAATTTGTAATATGCATCTTCTTTGGAGGTTTTACAGCAATTTACACACAGCTTTTATACCTGTTCAGCATTGGAATCTTCAGTTATGGAAAACCCTGAATATTTTTTTCATGCACAATTATAATAAACCACAAGATGAAATCCTGAACGTTGTTTCGTTAAGCTTTTGACTTCAGTGAATGGGATAAAAATAATGACTATATAATCACAATAATCTCTGTTTCCCTCCAGTTTTTCCCATCACAAGTGTTTCCTTTGTATTGGAGAACATCATTAATCATCCATGGCTTGTAATGTTCACGATTAAAAATAAATAAGAAGTGTATGGAACTGACTTAATTCACATTTGAATAAATACAAGCACAGTCTACTACGCACACTGTTACACAGGGTGTTTTATCTTTAAGAGACATCAAGGCAAACATGTTGAAAGGTATGTGTGGTGATGTATATACGTTCAGTGCCTTGAGGCTGAATCTGAACGCGACTGTGCAAAAACAATATAACATCCAGGCTGTCCGTGACAGAAGTGTGCAGCGTCTCTGTGTCGTCTTCTCAGTCCTGAGAGCTGATTTCACGTCCTGTCTTGGCTGTCTTCACAAGATTTATCTACCTATTATCGGACCAAAAATCTTTTCAGTTAATATTTCTTTTAAACAAACCAGACAGATGTGTTACGTTGGCCTTGGAGCGACTGCAGTTAAAAGTGAAATCCTAACTGAAAAGTTCTGCTTCCTGACAGATGGCGGTATAGTATCCAACCTCAGTGTCTTCTCTTTAAAATGCAATTTTATGAAATGGCTTTTTCACTTTTGTTTGTTTCATTGCTTAATTGCATAGTTTTATTATTATGTAGCTTTTAACCAAGTTATATATTTTACTGCTTTATTTTATCTGGCGTGTTTTTTTTAAATTGTATTTTCAGTTTTAATGTCGGTGAAACATTTTTGAAAAGTGCTCATTGAAGTGTATTATAATCAAACAATGCAGTTTTAAAACAGCTTACTAAAACCGAGCCTTCAGGTTAGATTGAGTTGAGCAATTAAGCTTACACATATCTGCCCATGCAGCACAGGGAAAGCATTGATGATTTTATATTTGTGATGTTATTAGTCCAATCACATGATTAGATAAAGGATCCAACATTTGAATGTGTCAGATTTACGGTCATAGCAGCAGCTTTGATGCTGTGATGCTCCTTTCACAGAGAAATAATGGTTTTGATCAAAAGAAAACTTGTTGCTGTTGGCACTAGTTGCATGAAAATGAGCTTTGCATTAGATTTATGCCCCACACTTACAGGCTCAGCTCTTCCCACATTGGCTCTGCTGCAGCACTTAGGCCGAGCTGTGCCCTGGGCTGAATGCTAAAATGACTGTGATAATATGCTAAAGCCTGGGTGAGCACAATTAGCAAATAGCCAAAAAAGTGAAAAGTCAAATTTTCTGCTCATTTGTGTGAGGTGTCTAATTCTGGTGTAAATTCTCCTTAAAATGGTGAACCCTATGCATCTGAAACGGGTTCATTGTGAGTTCTACAGATGTTGAGTTGATGTTCAAAGTTAATATCTTGTGACGTGTGTGGAGTTTTGCTTTAATTATACTGGCATGTCCCGCCCCAATAACACAACAGATTACTGATTTTATTTGTATGCAACCAGATTTTCATGATCCACACTGACAAAGAATAAGTGACTTAGATTGCTGTGATATGGACATGTTGCCGGCGTTGCGTGGTTTGTTTGCTGTCAGATAAACTCGCATTTGATTAGCAACAATAGCATGAAGTACAGAGCAATCAAATTATGTTCAACACCGTGCTGCAGAGATAAATATCCCACAGTCAGCAGCTCTTAGCATCACATTCATTCTCTGGCAGAGATATATCGTTATGTGTACAGGAAAGTGAAGTTGTGTCGTTTGTCTTCGATTAAGGCCTTTCACTTGGAATTACTTGTTCTCAGTTTGTGGAAGAGTGGCAAAGAGTCGGACTCCTACCAGACTTCATTTGTTATAATTACTGGGTCTGACCGAAGAGAACATATTCTGATATGGGGCTTAATTCGAACGATTCATCAGCTGCAGTCAAACTGCTCACCAGTTCTACCAACAGACCCCGGCCCACAGAGAGTTCAAGCTTTAGCATCCATCGAGATATCGTTTTGGTTTTTGTTTTTAACCACTTCTCTTACCCTCCTCAAGTCTCAGCAAAAGAAAATCACTGATTTCCTTTATGGTGCCCATCGCCTAACAAGAAGGTGAGAGCGTACAGAGCTGAGTGTAGACACATCTAATCATCGCCACACAAAGCAGTGAAATTGAAATCAGTGCAGTGTTAGTAAGTCAGTGATCTGAATAATTGTAAATCAAGATCTGTCAAAGTCTGCTTTGCTTGAATGTTTGCTTCAGGATCCTCTGCCTCAGCTCTGTAATTTAATCGCCACAGTGTGGAGATGACAACAATCACTTACCGCAAACCCGCTACCGCCCTGGTGGGTATAGAGGACCCTAGCCCAAGGTCCTGAGCAAAGGTCATAGCAATAGAATGGCTGCCATTGGGTTTGGGAAATTATCTTGGGGATACAATTCTCCGACATGTATATGTGAATATGAGTGAAACAGCCGCTTCAGCTTGTCATGTTATCATCCACCCAGTGGTGCGCCGATGACCTCACACATGCAGAACACAAACTGATGAGTCATCAGCAATCCAGCGCTTGGAGAACAAAAGCAGGAGAATAAAGGTGACAAACCTGCAGGGGCAGATTAACAAATGGCGCATCAACCATCTTGACCTTTAAGTAACGTTAACATGTGCACATAAGCAGTTTACACTGATGCACTGTGCCCTTATTAAGCTGCTGGTTTTACTAATGCTTGCAATTAGCAAACTGTTAGTCCTGCAGTCAGTAAGAAGATAAAAGGGCCATTACTACACACACACACACACACACACACACACACACTTGACTGATACTTAATATAATGTAACCTTCAGTATAGAATTAGATGAATTAGATATCACTTATTTGATGTAATGCTAATATTGGGATTAACAGCTAGTGTCACTAGCACACTGAAAGATGAAGACGTAAGATACAAAATACCTGTCATTTATTCTTAGCATTAACCATGTGCCATTAACAATAAATGCTTGCTTTGTAAGAAAAGAACTGTTTAGTAAAATACAATAATTAGACACTCAAAGCAAATATACATGAAAAGAATGTACCATGTAACACATAATGGGCCTACATGCACTCATAAAAAGGTATTACCTGCTCTATATTTAATTAGACAGATTTAATATTGCTATAATGTCTCTATTATTTATAAACATGGAGTTTACTCCATTATGAATGAATATTTTGCAAACAGAGCTAAACAATTATTTATGTAGGGATTATAGAACAGTACTGAGGTGTAAATTAAAAATAAATGTGTCCTATCTGAATAAATTAGCTTATCTGGTTCATCTGGTTATAATATGTGCACAGGCCATCTTAAAATTGTGTTTTTTTTTTCCATTGCTAGTGCCAACCCAATGGTCATTATCTTTTAATACCACACTGTATGTCATTTGAATCTCTGTGCTCTGTCAGTTTTAATGGGCTTTGTGCAGCAAATGGGCAAAATTATCCTTTCTAATAATGAAGCTAAACAGGTGTAAGCGACACACACACACACACACACACACACACACACAGTACTTTTGCAGAAAATTGAATAAAGAAGTCATAGTTGGGTTTTTGTTGTTGTTGTTTTCATATGTGCAAACAAAGGTAAGGGTTCTGCTCGACATAGTCTTTTCCCCTCAAAGCTTCCAGAAGTTTGAGTCAAGATGTGAAGTCTAAATGTTCGAACATTATAAACTCTCCCATCGGGGTCCTTTACAGAACTGCAGGTCTGAACTCAAAGGGGTGTTTTAACCTTTGGTAGTCAGAGAGCAAAATCACGAGAAGAATGTGAAGCAGAGAGAACCGCAAGGGAAAGCAATGCATTTGGTTCAGTCTCCCACATAAAAACTATGTGGAGAATTTATTCCAAGTGAAGATGAAATGAGGTATTTATATTCTGCAGTGATTTCAGCCAGTGATGTATAAGCTATGTCTGCTTGTTAAACAGGATTTAGTGCAGGACATGGCAGCTCCATTATTTGTATTTTATGGAGCAACAAGCAACAGGTGTGTTTGTTCAAATTAACTATGAATTGGATGTGAAACTATGTTTGTCACCTTCACTTTTTATTCCAGAAGGCTTGCATGGGCCAAATGTGTAACATTAAATAGCTTGAAGGCATCATTAAATCACCCTGCCTCAGATGTACACGGAGAAATGCTTCTTCATTCACGGGGGGAGCTGTGTTGAATGCAGGTCTCCTTCCTGGGCTGTATAAATACCATACAAACAGCCCAAACAAGCAAGATCTGTATTTGTTTACACTTTGGAAGGAGTGAGATTGGTCTTTCTCTTCAAGGATTCGAGTGTTCCCCTTGATCTTTCTCTGCCTTATTCCTCTGCACATCACAATATCTCTGTGTACAAACCGTTGTTACTTGCTTGCACAATCTTCCTCCACCCCCAAACTTTACTCTATAACATTTCTATACAAACGCTTCTACAGTGAGGTGCATATCTTTAAGAAACACTATTTCTTTTATTTTTATTCTCTTGTGTGGAGTTGTGTCAAGTCTTTACTTTACTTTGTTGAACTCCCAGTCAGTCCCAATCAGTGCTGTCACTCTTGATTCAAGTCTCTCCTCAAACAGAGACAAGGGTACGATACCTGCCACATCGAAAAAAAGCGTAATTACATGACCAGAATAATATTCATTTTTCGGATATGTGATGATACCATAGCCAGCGTGATACGCTGGTTGATACAATAACATCTTGTTCTGTTAAAAGCTCATAAATTGAAATGAATAAATGGCCATTTGAGCCAAGATTATTTTCTTGCGAGTGGGAAGTCCTATTAGGTACCTATTCTGGATTAATTGAGAGAATGCCAACTTCGCACAGCCTTGATTTTCAAGTGCTTTGGTAATTTACTATTTAATGGAATCCATCAGTGATATATGAGTGCAATATAGCACTTGATTGTTTTCCCTTATATATTGCTGCCAACAGCAAATTTAGGACTGGGGTTGCTGCTGAATTCCCTCACATATCACTACCTCCTCTATCAACTTGTTACATATAATTAGCAGCAGATAACTTTTGTAAAAGTGGGAAAACGTCTTGACACAATCTATTGACTCTAGTGACTTCCTGTACCATTTGTTTCTTATTAACACACTCCTGTAGCAGTGGGTATTTATATCATCAGGCAACACTTCATTCGTTTCATTATTGAAGACCACCCCTCTAACTCAAGGGGCTGATGGACCCACCACCCTGCAAATATTAGATAACTGGCTCCTTTTTCTGACCTGCAGCTGCCCATCACACTGCTGGTTATCCACCTATTTCCTGACTGCTCTGCTATAAGATGTTACTGCTAATTGTTAGTATGTATTACCTTCAATGATTGCATATATCTTACATTCATTTACAAACCGGGACAATTACTGGGTCCTGTCAGCAATATCCAACCAATAAAAATTGAGTTTTGGCATGAACTAATTGTTGCATGCTTTATATCACTGAAGAGTTTTATTTCCATATACTATTACCTCATTATGTTTCCAAAGCCACATGGGAACACCTAAAATTTGGATTTTACAGAAAGGATAAGATGTCCTTGACAAGGGTGTATTTCTTTTTTTTTTTTCTGTTCCCTCGCTCTCATACTCTTGTGAAGCCTCTCATGCCCCTAGAGGTATGGAGAGAGAACACAACAGTAATTGCACATCTAAGCTGTCCATGCATTTAAATTCTGTTCTTCCAGAAAATGACAAGGACACCGACTTACAAACAGAAGATGAGTAACAGCCAAGCAGTTTTTTTGTACCTCATTTCCATTACAGAGATCACTTTGTTATCACAATTTTAGCTAGTAACTTATAGTCTGTTTTACTTGTGTTAGCAATGTCAAAAGAGACAAGCACTTGGGGTGACTGCTTCTTACTCTGAATTGGGCCGATCAACAATGACAATTGAGATTGAGAAAGAATTGACATGAACACAGACCTTGGCAAACATCTCTTCTTTAGCCTGTGTTTTAATTGGCTACAAAGTTGTAAAATGATTAAAAAAAACCCCACTTTTTTTTGTACTCAACTCTTGCCTTTACAGTCGTACCTGTGCTGAATAAGATTTTAGACACCCAACACTTTTAAAATGCTGTTCGCCTTTAATCCCACGCATATATCATTCAAATGCCCTTTGGGAAATGCACAGAGGTGTTAGACAGAGAGGAAAGTGTTGGTTTGAAGGAATGGAACGACATTCTGAACAGGTTTTAAAAATCCTGCTCCAAGAGAGTGTTGGAAACATCATGTGTCCAAGGTATGACTGAAACCCACAAGTACCTAGAGACTATTCAAAGTTCAAACGGGGGGGGGGGTGCAATGACAACCCGAGATTAGGACAGTTAGCCTGCTTCAACGAAGCAGAATGATCTTGAAAACTGACAGAACGATGCAACGACTTTGGAGTAATAGACATCCACAAAATCTCAGCGGGACATAGACCCATTGAGTTCATGCAGTCATTCCCCCTTGAGGTGGTGAGTAATAAATATAGCTTCACCATGCATGCCCCCAATCAAAGACAGTAGCCATCATTCACTGGCTCCACTACCAAAGCAGAACCAACCTCCTACGACTATGATTGTCCTCAGGCCACCAGGGAGGCTTATATTTACATGAGAGTCATTTTTCTCTCTCATCTGAGCACCAAGTGGCCAAGAAGAGAGCTGGATTAATTCCAATTAAGGGCAAACTACACAAGGCTGACATTGACCTTCCCCTTCTTCATCCATCACACCTGCAGCTTGCTCATGACCTGCCCTAAGAGGCTACTGCTTTCCCACAGTGGATGGCGTCGGTCCCTGTGGGGAAGTTTGTTAACAGTGTGGTCAGTGGTCTGTAACCTGCCAGACTAATGGGCCCTGTAGCCCCTGAGCAAAGACATGGTAGCTTTACCTGTGACTTCAGTAGCTCACGTACCAACTGTTTCCATGCACCATCCAGCTTCCTATTGTCCCAATGGTTAAATCTCTAGGTTGAGTTATTACATTCATTCATGGATTGTTACATGCTTACTTTTGTTTTACATCTCACTTTATTATTATTTTATTAAATGAACCAAAACTCGTACAAGATAACTTTAGTCCTGTTTTAATAATCCTTCCGGATTATGGGGAGTAGTGAATCCCCCTAACTCTAACTTTGTTTTATCACATCTTTTCCAATGATAGTACTTAAAGTACACCTGAGATATGAGATCAGATGCAATACAAGTCTCGTTCAACATTTATATTTTTCAAAAATTTAGACAACAGTTCATACGGGGCACATTGTTCTAGGCTTTGCCAACAAAGATACTTTCTACTGGCCTCTGGCTGAACCAAAACAACACCAAAGACTTGTCTTTTGCATTATTACACTACTATAAAGGGTTTTGTCTTTCCAAATCGACATTATGATTATTTCTATCAATCAGCAGTTTTAGAGGGAGATATCCTGGTCCTTAGCAATGACACAAGTAAAGTGTTCTTGGGTCTTTTGAAAATGTGCTACATCAATTCATATTATCTTTATTATCATTAATGACACAATATCCCGTCTCAGTATTGACCGAAATCCACTTATGGACACGGTTAGCATGACACCAGATGGCATTGCCTTGAGTAATTATGAGTATAGTGTTGAGGCAAGATACTACCTCATTGGCAAGATGGTTTATTTTCTTTAAATGGAAGCATACAGCTCCCGACCACACAGAGCAGATGGTTGAAAGGAATAATGTTTCACATCGAACCGTCTTTCTATCCAAAAAACATCATCTTAGGATGTCGGCTTTTTTGCAGACAACACGTCTCCTTTTGGGATGAGGTGAAGGCTTGAACATTAAACTTGATATATATCTGTACAAGGATAAGTATTGAAAACAACATCAAGATCTGATGAAACATGAAACTATTTGTTGTACTGTGAAGTATAGGAAGTTGTTGCTTGGTCATAACTATAGGTTATCATCAGTGATCAAAGCTTGTTTGGGACTATTGTGCAGTTGCATTTGAACTTGGGTGTCTCGTATTCATGCATGTATCATATATCAAAGCCAAAACTTTAAGTATTAGTGATCTCAACTATGGCATAATAAACTACAGATGCCAATCTCCAGAGGCTTACCTTAGCACCTGATATAGTCATGAATGTTAAGTAAAAATCATGTCATCCTATGTAATTATATTTTCACTAGTTTCCATCCAAATTCCATAGAGTAATTAAAGTCTTCTCAGGTGTGCATGTGTTATTACTTTCTGTCTAATAGTAATTCTATTTAAGGTGAGCAGGAGCTGTGGAAGACAGGTGATGCAAAAACCAAAAAGACAGTTATGATAGCAGACGAGACAGCCCCAACCTATCCTGATGGGCCTGACACTGCACTGTCAAAACGCTTCACATGGCTTCTAAATAAATGTATTTGGCAGCGAAGTGGGGGTGAAGAGATTGGACTGAATAGATTGGAAGGCTCTGAAATGACCTCAGTGGACGAAGTGAAAATAAAATGCTATGAATCATCCACAGATACCTCAGTGTGCTGCAGTGACACTGTTGCGTGGTATTGTTATTACTGTGTCAGTGACTATGGATACAAACTTACTGATGATGGCACTGCTTACTACTGTTTTAATGTTTTTAGTAATAGCAGTAAAGTTGTTTGAATGCTACCACAGAAATGTGTTTGCATATACTGCGTGTGCTCTGCTTCTGCTTTGTGTGCTTCACTTGCCATTAACAATGCAGCAGAGATGGTGCCCGGGTGTTGTAGTCTGGGTGCCCTATGTCCCTGTTTGTTTCCACTGTGTCTTGTCTTTCTGTGCGGGCAATGCAATGAGGATATCCCTGCCACCCATTCATAATCAAGCCCCTGCAGTATTTATGACCTCGCTCTACACTCCAGTCTTCCCATTTGTCTGTGTCAGAGTTTAATCTGACTCATCAACATTTTAAAATGGATATGAATTGAGAAGGGAGGAGGGCTCTATATATATATATATATATATATCTTGCTGTAGAGAAAATGCTCGGTTTCTATTTCCTCTCATATTATGTGTATTAATAACTGCCTTTAAAAACATGTATCAAATCCATTGATAATAAAACTTTAGCAGATAGATATTTTGAATAGACCCGTGGTTTTCAGATTGGAGTTAATTAATTTAATAGAACCACGTGTTGTGCTGCTGTGTTTTTAAAGAGATGTTAATCATCACAATGAGAGACAGAATGTCTGCCTCCTGGCCTGTGCTGGGGCTGCATGGGCCTCAATCTGAAATGGCTCGTTTGTGCAACGCAGGTGGAGCTGACACATTGCTGTCATACTTTTGTTCTTCCAGAGCCTTTTGTCCACCAGATAGAATAAACGACACGGCGTGTGTTTCTTTTAAAGAGCTGGCAGACTGCGAGTGCACAAACACCGCTCGCTGCTCTCACCAAACATCACATCTCATTCCCATCAAAACATCACATTCCCTTAAATGTGTGAGCGCACTTTCCACCTCTCCACCTCCCAAAATGTGACATGCTCTCTGCATAATCAAACTCAGAAGGGTAGTAATTGGTTGTAGTTGCCCTCCTTTTTTGTTGTGAAACCCATAATGCATTTGGGTCTTTCAGTCCTGTTTGAAACCTCGGCTTCCTCCCTTCACACAGGGTTGCATTCTGTCAAGCTTAAAGAGCCAGAGACGCGTGTCAGGACCTTTGATATTTGTGAAGTTGACAGGCGATTCCCAGGGCATTGTCACTGCTCTGTGTTATCTCTGCACACACAACAGCGGGATCTGTTAGCAAGTGCCATTCAAAGGTGTGTGGGATGTACCTGCACCAAGCTGGCAAACTGCAGATGACACTTGACCTCAAACGTGATCCCTAATGGGTGAAAGATGGGTATTGTGCTCCACTCCACAATCCCTGCCAAGAATTGCAGTGTGCATGCTACTACAATCCTCTTTTTTTTGTAGATTGGTTTCAATGGACTTGAACTTCAATTCTCAAAAAAGAAATTCTAAGTGCTGCATTAGTCTGTTTTTGACAACCATTTTTTTTAAAATAAATCTTTTGTCTTTTTGAAACTGAATCGTGTGCTTGATCTGACAGAGCAGCAGCGTAAAGCCCTCTTTCTATAACGGTAGACCTCCTCTCAGATGAACTCCAGCTTTGAAGACTGAGTCATGACGTCCAAAATGAGCACATTTCTGCCAGGGCTCTGGTAAGCGGGGAGAACTGATTTGGTTATTTCACATCATATTAACGCTGCACACAGCAGAGCCAGGAGTCAGGTTTCCTTCTCACTCCTGTCAGCGCGTGCACCGACAGGACATTTTGCCAAGACCCACATGAGCTGTCTCAGGTTTAAGACTTTGTTTTAGGGAATCAGGTTTATGTCATGGTATGGGTAAGACATTCAGTTTTGATGTCAAAGCTTAGAGTAAGGGGCGAGGGATAATGCCAATGAATGTCCTCTTATATTGAATCACTTGAATCGAATAACACATAACCCAGTCTATGTAGAATGAAAATGCAACATTTGTGTTATAAATAAATTTTAACATTCTCAGGATAATCATTGGAAGGAATGATGTCATATAATGTAATAATAGCTCAACTTTACTAAATTGATGGGGATTAATCAATTATTCATCACCATATGACGACGATGTGTGGTTTTGTGCACCAATCAGGATTCAGCAATATTCAAATGTCTCTTGCTAGTTTCAGCTCTGCCTTTATTATAAGAAAGGGAACATTTGCAAGAAACGTGACCACCAGGGTGATAGCACTGCACTAAGACCTGACTGAAGGACTCACAGACAGTCATAAATGCACTGTGAGGTTCATGCTGTCGCAGCGTGTTAAGCTGTTGTAAAAAATATCTGTGGAAAAAACAGTAGGCTGAGGTTTGACACTCGGCAGTGTTGCGTCACCACCCTGACAACTGTTCAATCGCATGCAATATAGAGCTGGTGCACACAAAGGCTTTACTTTCACTCACTGGAAAATCAAACTCCATACAGCTGTCGATGGTGTTTACAATGTGCTCACAGTAAGGTTGAAGCTAATGGGAAACATGCCTGAATGCATCAATTTATATTATCAGTTTAATAGTAATAATGCAGTGTAAAAATAATGACTTTATTAGAAAAGCATAACATTTATTTTCAGTCCCTCTTATAAGTATAACTACTCTTTATCTTTCTAATTGATCAGCCCATGCTCAAGATTGGCTCTGGGCTCTTGTCGGGCCTCTTCTACGAGTGGGATTTGTAATTCACTGATGTCAACTTGAATTGCAGTCTCTAGATTAACCCATGTTTCATCATCACATAATTTAAAAGACATCTTAATGAGAAGAAGTTTGCTGTTTGAGGTTCACATCAACCAACGGATGCTTTTCATTGTTCTGGGTGTCCTTGCTTTGAAGTGGGATATGTGTTGACGGGATGACAGTGGTGTGGTTGTTTGTTTATATTACGAGGTCACTACCTAGATGTTTTCATTAGTCCGAGAGGTTTTAAAGGAGGGCACTGACTTCACTTGTTTCCTCACTGGAGGTTATACGAGTTGAGAAGCCGTGCAGCAAAGCCCCTCTATTCTCTGGCTCCCACCGTGGGGAGCAACAGTTGGTCTCAAAGAGCGGGTGTGTGTGAAAGAAGTGAGGCGGTCGATGAGGAAGGGAGACGCAGTGATTTTAAATCAAACAGTAAAATTGAAACACAAGGTTGGGTAAAGTACAGGTCCTAATCAAAGATTACTCTACTCTATCCTGGGTGGATATTTCTAAAGACTGTCTTCTGAATCCAAATATTTTAATCATCAGTGAGACATAGCAGAATGTTAAAAGATTGCAGCCAATAACATGGAGGAGGTAGGGGGTTTAGCTGGCAAAGACAGACACTCTGGGATCATCAGACTGTTTATATCTACCTGTATATTTTGACTGATATTCTATAGAAAAACAAACAAACAAACAAACTGCTGAATATGTTAACTGTAAGACAGCCCCTACTTTCTCTGATTTTGTTTTACGATTTTCTGGCAAGAACAGAGACTGCTCTCACACGGGCTGAGCTGTTTTACACACACACACACACACACACACACAAACACACATATATGTAGCGTATGTGTGTATTGATCTACCAGCATCATCATGAACACATTCCTGCACAGGAAGTGGTTTATCCTCTATCGGCAGTGGAAGCAGTTGGAAGTCATTTGTCATTGTCTGAGTTATGACGAAAAACAAAGTACAGTGTGAGTACAACAAAAAAACATGCTTCACATGGCCGATGACATTTCACTCCTATTTCTGTGGGGTTGGTTTCGAGGGGCTGAAAGTGCTGCACACAAAAGAAAGCTCAATACACTCAAAGAGGGCCTTAGAAATTTTAAATGCTTAGTTCCTGAGGTCGATTGAGGTCCAGAAAATCTCCTCCAGTTCTCTGTGTGAGTCGGAAATAACAAGCTTCATCCTGCCAGTGGACTTTCTTGGCTTTTATTCTGTTTCATGAGGTCTACAGGGGACAAATCAAACGGAGGCACTGGGGACGAGGTAATCTCAGGGTCGGGTTGTCGTGAGTCACAGGGGTTTGTGAGAAAGCGGAGAGAATTTACAACACAGATGTGGATTGAGCTTTATTCCAAAATAAAAGGCAGTTTTACAATATAATGATTCATGTCAGAAAGAAAAACTTCTCAGGGAGATGTCTAATCAAACAGTCAGCTCCAGATGTCGTAACATATACGTATTTCCAAAGTACATTATGAACATCAACACTAATATAATGTCAAGACCTTTGTGTTGTGTTATATTGTAAAGATGCACAGGTTTACAAAGATCATGACCTTTGAATCCATCTAAAAATAGGAAGACAAAAATAACAGATGATTTGCTTTCTTCTTGGTCTTTAGACACAGACAATTGTTATATGCTTAGTAAGTTATGAGAGAGGAGATTTAATATCACTTATTCACTCAAACATCATAGAGTATTCTCTGCAGAGGTTTGTATTCTGGTAAATGAATAGATATAGGCACTATTCTCCACATGGCTCCCTTATGGAATGTGGAGAATCAAGCAAAACATCCATTGTGGTTTTTCAGAACTATAAATGGTTGTAATGCTGTAAATGTCTCGAATGCGATGCAACTCCAGTCATCCAGAAGAAAAGACCAAATCATCAGATGTGAACGGCAGCCTTCATCAAACAGTATTTCATTGCTGGGGAATGGACAGAGTGGGCCATGTCTCATAAACAAGAGATAAAGGAGCAACCTTGAGGGATTATTTTCATGGCAAAATCTGACTGTCCCAAGAACTGGAGCTGGGCGTAATGAGGGGAATCACATGGACCGGGATATTTCACAGATAAAATTTAGTTCCTCCAGAAGGAGTGACGGGCAGAAAGCAATGATTTTAAGAGTTGGGCCAGATAAAAGTATCCCTAGAAAGTCTTCTTTAATTGGCTGAGACTGGCCAGAGGAATCTGATGGGAAATCTATTAACAAGGAATCACTGGGCAATTGCAGCATGAAAGGCAAGCACCCATTATTAAGGCGAATCCAGCAGAGAGCTTCTGACAGTGAGTCGAAAGTGGCCGCGTTAATTCTGCCACCAAATTTGGCCTGACAGCAAAAGACCATCTTAAATCACACCTGATAGGAATGAAGCCACTGAGAATGGTGATCTTTAAAGCACCAGTTCACTCCATTGTCATCAGCCGCGGTGATAATGACGAATAATTGGTTTGAGTGAGATTAAGGCTATTCACACTGGCGAAGGCACCGGATTGGGGGGCAGAAAGTTCAAATTTAGAGAGCTTTTATCCCAAGTATTTTGGGATTTCAATGTCTATAGGCGAAAAATGAAAAAGTAAGCGAATCAATTGAGATCAAATCCTTCATCTCTTCTTTAAAAAGAGTTTGACTGTTACGGACTCGTCTCATGCTGACTGCAGGTTTCTTAGATGCAAGTCTCAGACCTGGGTATGATTAACCCAATCCTGGAACTCTTTGGCTTTCAGATAATTACCTAAAGGCTGATCAGGAGTTCAGATCATCACAGAGGAATGTCAATGAGAGTTGATACCTCAGGTGTGTTAGGAAGATTATCCACATACAATGGGCTACAATGAACTGTGAGCTCTAAGTGCCTGGGTCCTAAGCAAACCTACACAGGATAAATGGTCTCCATGGTCTCATAAAGCACATGACTAGATGTACATTTAAAACCCATTCACACACTGTAACATGTACAGCACTTTTTCATTGTATGGGCCGATTTGGGATCAGTGAGGCACATCAAATGGCAAACCTGCTATGCAGCGGATGACATACCATACCACCTGAGCCACAGACCTGACTGGTGTGTCCATATTATCCAACAAAACTTAAAAACCTCAATCTTGCCAGTCTAGAATTTTAATGTTGATACAACATGTCGTCAGCTTTGGGCATGTTGGCAGATGAAACATCGCCCACTCCTTCAGGGGGAGTCATCCTCCGTCTACACCCACAGACCGTCCACCAGCAGTGAATGACTTGACGTCCTTGTCTTCATTTGTTTTTTTGTTAGTCATCACTGACCCTGTGCCGCCCACATAAACTTCATCAGCTTGTGTGTACTTGTTTTTTTTTTTTAATGACAAAACTCCTGTGAGGCACAAGTTTCATGTATTATTCAAAACTGAATAATAGTTTAGAGATTTATTTAACTTTGCATCTGGTGTTTTGTTTTACACTTCCTGTAGTTGTTTGTCTATTAAATGTGTCCAGGATGGCAAACCAAATGATTTTTCTGTGTTTCTTTGGTGACTTAATATTAACTCAGGGAGTTCATGAGGTGTTGTTTTGGTGCCTTTATAATTTGTCACCACCCGCAGCCTTTCTGTTGTCCTACGCCTCACTTGACTCCTGATTTGTTTGTTGCAAGTACATTTTTGGTCTCCTAAATAAGTGTGTTTGCCTTTTCCATCATGGGAAAATTGTTGCTTCTTCTCATACCCTGGAGCTCTCAGGGTTGTAACAGTGTGATGTTTTATTAGCCCAGCTTTTTTATTTGGTAACCATACACCAATTGGCGAAGCAATGATGTTGGTGTTGATCTTCAATATCTATTTTGAGAAACATAATCACATGCAGTATATCCACATGTTTAACTGTGTGGCAATTAAGTCCCAGTCGGTATTATCTCTCAAAAACAAATTCAGATGATAAAATCACTATATTCAAGTGAAAGATGGCGAACTGGAAACAGTACGGAGGTGTTTCACACTGTCAGGAGCTGCACACAAACAACACTGTAGACGTTTCATTGTGTATCATCAAAGTTTAAGTCAGTCATAGAGAGTGGGGGGGGGGGGGATCAAATTCCCTTCAATAGTGCATTAGGAAAGAGAAAACCTACAATCGGTTGTTTGAAGAAGTCTGGATAAAGGTTTCACAGGGGTTGCATCACCTTTGTGAGTTGGCACAGGTAGTCTCACACGCACACCATCATACTGTACATGCACTACCATTGTTCCCACATTTCCTATCTGACAAACTCTTTTTCAGGGCCTGATCAGAATTCAAACAACCCTGAAATAACCCAAGAAATAGTGGTGTGATTTTATTACACATCAGATCAGGCACAACCTGGTATACATGGAGCATTCATATGATTCCCACTCATTTTATGGACGAGTGTTTGAAGTTGCATTTGTGTATTTGTATTTTAGATTAGTAAGGGTATATGTAATTAATTGTCACCCTTCCTTTCGTGTCTTGTCATTTTCATTTTTTAGCTGTGAGCTTCACTTCCACTTGCTCCTGCCTCTTTCATGACTGTTGCCTTCACCCTGATGTGTCACACTTGTTTCTCATTGTCTGTGTTTCTGTTATCTTTGTCAGGTTCCCATTTCAGTTCACCTATACCTCTCTTCCAGTGATGGTTGGCCTGTTAACGTAAAATTATTTTCGCTGTCATCTGCATTTTGGCCCTTAACTGTATCAAATGGAACAATTCTATGTTTGTACGGTTCAATTAAATGGTATGCCTTCAGCATCGGATTTTGCTCGGTTCACATGCTCCAGCACCTGGAAAACACCCTTGAGACATGACATGGGAAGAATGACAAAAATGGATAGACAAACTGTACGTTAAAAATTAGACATCTTAATTGATTCTTATCAGTGGAACTAAACAAAATCCACCTGACGACTGACTGCTCTGGGTCATAATCTGTTTTGTCATCTTCGTCATGATCACGCTGATCTGTGTAACTGGTGAGACATGATTGACAGCTAATAGCACGTTGTTGTGTTAGCATAGTCATTCCAGGTTGACGCCAACATTCAGTCCCTTTCTTCAATCTTCAGTGATGTTGAGTCAATTGATAGAAGTTAGCTGTTGCACTTTGTTTATTGACAGACTTCTTTCTGTGTGTGTTTTTTTGAATGCAATGATTTGCATGTGACTCAACACATTTAGCACATTTTGCTTTCAACTAAAACTATATCAAAGTATTTTTTGAAGCTTCAAAATTAGATATAAGATATAAGTTTAAACATAAGCAAACTATAAAGCTGTTTTCACTTGGCTTGAATAAAAGAAAGCCACTGAAAGCCACACATTGATTTTAATCCATGGAGTGGCAGACTTCACATCTTTCTGTGACCTGAGAGCTGAACCCAGCATTTAATTCCCTTTATGCTAAAATACATGGACTTGCCTTGTGTCAAGGTGGCAGATTGCCCTGCCACAGCTTCCCATTATGCTCAGAATTACTTTCTGGCATTTCATTCATCTTGAAGATAATGTAAATTATGTGCTGGCAACCTTAATGACCCCAAGCGATCAGATTACAGACACATAAATGAAACACATTTCACCTGTGCTGCCCCATCTACGATAGCACCACAATGCGACTCATCTCTACGTTAATACTTTGCTCCGCTCCTGTCTGCTGTTTTTTTTTTGTCATGTTGATTAATTCAATTTGGTGAATCACAACACAGATTTAGATAATTTTCACTCTCATTTCCAAACTTGATTTGATAGAGGTAATAACTTTATGTCATTACATGCCCAAATAGATGCGTGGATTGAATATGGGAGGCATTCAATCAACGAGAGGAAAACCTATAGAGCTAATTTCATTATGTGAAGTGAACCGGTGAAAGCAAACAACTAATCTAGGCGACCATCATCTCATATCCACAATAAATGATAGTTCTTCATAGAGATGCATCATGCTACATGATGCTTAAAAAAGTGAATTGTTACCCTGAATCTCTGTTTTCACTTTGTCCCAATACTGTTGACCTTGGCGCAGGCAGGGATTCCTGTTAACAGTGCCCCTGTACTGATTTTATAGCTAAGAGAAAAATATATAATAAATAGTCCAGGCTTGATTTGCTTCCATTACTATACATATCACATCTCTGCAGTGCATTGTCTATTGCCGGGCTTGGCAGTGTGTTTCATACACAGAGGAAAGTCATCTCTCCCAGGAGAGCTGTTCACTGAAAATCCCCAGCATAACAAAATAGACTGGCCTTTGCTATTATGTTGGCTCCCACATAACCTTTATTGTTTGGCCAGGCCATCGTCTCAGACCCCCTGCTCACCTCTGCAGAGAGGAATCACGACTGAGAGAAACATTTGGTCATTTTCTGGAGGCTTGCGGACATTCCTCTGGCAGGAAACTATCTTTGGAGACCGTGTCATTAATCAACAGCCATGTGTCACCTTTGGAGTTTGGCATTGCCATTCGCAATTATTTTACCTACAATGGATCTCCTCCCCTTATTATCCGGCCAGCTTCACGGTTTTGAAATTTTGCAGTGAGATGAGGAGATCGATACTTCTCTTGATTCTGTCTTTTAAATATTGGGATATAGCCAAGTGATGGTTAACACCTGAAACAAGGGAAAACAGTGAGAGTCACTCTGTCCAAAGGGAAATAATTCTTCTGCCAATGACAGCTCTAAGGCTCATTAATTAAAATACTGTATCTCAGTGAGGGGAAATAAAACTGAAGAGACTTTTGAGCATCTCCAGGAAATGAATAAATGCATTTCAGAATCATTTATTTCCAGCTCGCCCAAGGACATTAAAAATTGTGTCAAAGTCAATTGAGTTGAAGGATTTCATTTGTTTCTGAGATGAATAAAGTCTGTAACAAGTGGTGTTTTGCAACTTTGATTTGCAACAGCTTTGTTGTTTAACACTTTAACTGGCTGTCAGATTTGGTAATTAGTCTGGGAACAGGCACACAAGACAACCAGCAATGTGCACATGGTATTTAAGTGCACTAAACAGTTTTTGCAGAAAATGCTCCTCTCAGTGCTCTGGGGTTAAAAGTTTGAGTAAGTTATCATTGTCTTTATTTATCCTGGTGAATGAGATTACAGAGACTATTGGATGTCTCGAGTCCAGTTAACCACATCTTCAAAATATTTTGTATGTTTGCAACCAAGCCCAGTAGTTTGCTGAACAAGCTATAAATTAGGCAGGTGTGAATGGTTGTCTGTCTCTGTATGCCAGCCCTGCAATAAACTGGTGACTTGTCCAAGGTGTACCGCGCCTCTCTTCTAATGACAGATGGGATTGGCTCGCCACCACCCAGCAATGCACAAGTGGTTGAAGATGAATGAATGATTATAAAAAAAGAGGGTTAATGACACAGAAGAGGAAGGAACCAAAGTGACGTCACTTGGTCCACTGTGAAGTACCCTCCTCTGTTGAGGCAGTGGATGATGAATAATAGCTTGCATCCTTAAAGTGTGCACTTTGGAGCTAAAGGCATTTGACTAAATCTCTTGGTTCTAACAGCAAATCATTTCTTTTGTTTCTGCGGTGCCTTGAGTTCCTGCAGTGGTTACTGAATTAAGCTGTGCCTCTGTCTGATGTGATCCACCCCATCTTCTCTTCCACTTTTAATTTGGTTTGGTTCTCCCAGTTTTAGTATCCTCAGTCTATCACGTCCTCTGCCCAACTCTCTTACTCTGGGTGGTTATTTTCTCATTTCTCCAACACTCGCCCTCTCTGCCAGCCAGGACGGCAGCCAGAGCAAACTTGCCCAGCGGTGGAATTCCTGTGCTATCTGCCGGGTTTGGCCGCTTGTCTCACTTCACATCGGAGTGTGCAGTAACAAACATTTTTTTTCAGGCCCTTTTCCACACAATTACACACAAGCCATGGAAGACAAATTGAAAAGGAGATATGATCTGTGACCCATATGTTTTTTTTATTTAATCTATTCATCAGTTTTCATTTCTGCTTGGGAAAGACAGAGTAGCAGTACATTATCATCAGTGAGACAGTTATCATTCTATTGTATCTGTGCCATCTGTATTTAACACAGTGTGAGGCTGATGGATGGTACCTGAATTGAATTTGAAACTCTGGCACTGCATGTCTTAACTTTTCTGTTGACAGAGGTCAACAGAAATCAAGTCAACAGGCATCAGGTCAAAGTTTCAATTTGTCCCACTGATTTCATTTATTTATTTATTTTTTGTCTGAGATAGCAAATGTTAGCATATAAAAACACGTTACTATCAGTCATTTGCTTACATTTTGAACATTGAATGTTTAAATTTCTTAGAGTAATTTGTTGTTATTTCTTCTTGATCGAAGCATTATGTTCCAACCTTTTTTTCATTCTTACAGTTTGAATCATTGAAGGATCTGGACATTCTTTCGTGTTAGCAAAGTTTTGTTATTAAAATTTTCTAATGAAACTTTCAGGAGCGGAACACTGTGATGCCATTCTATTGCTGGGTCTTTGAAGTGATATGATGCTGAGCTTAAGCACAACAAAGACAATTCACAAAATAAAAAAAGAATGGTGATAACAGGAATTTCTATTAATTTCCACGCCAACAAAAAGTGTTATTATATACAAGTGAATGAAACTGCTGTGTAACTGCACATGCAGTACATACAGTGAATCTGCATTGCATGAATGCAGTATGTCCAGGATTTGTGTATCCCATCCTATCACAGGATTGCTGTGATGATAAATGGCTAACAGTCTCAAGTGAAGTAGATCTTCACTCTCAGGGTTTGATAATTCTAGTTCCATTATGAACATCACAAGAAGAGATTTCAAATTCATCCCTCCTCTGATGCAGAGTAACAGACTTCAGGGATCGTCACAAGAATGTGAAATAACGTTTCATCCATCTGACCTCAGCTTGACAATTATTTTCAACAGTGTAGTGGTTTATCACTTACCTTTTTTAAACTACAAAGATTTATTTTGAGTTTGTCTCTGCATATGTCCAACTTTTCTCGTTTTTATCTGAAGTAAAAGAGATTTTAGATTTGACTTGAATCAGGCCATAAAAATGCTGTTCAAAAAAACAAAAATAAATAAATAAAAGATTATAATAATCTGAGCAGGAAACTGCCTAAGCATTGATCTGTCAGAAAGGACAAATTAATTAGCTTGAAAGGTCTTTTGACTTTGATGTCTTCAGGCTGCTTTTTTTTCTCCTCCACCTTTCATACCGATGCACATCATCTGAATGTCACCGCCTTATGTAAGCATTTTCAGATCTTGACATGAGATCAATATCCGTGTGTTTGCTTTGATGTCGTCCATTTGACATTTTTAGCATCCAGTCATCATTAATTCATTGAAATCATATCTTCCAAGTGCTCAGCTGCGCGGAACGCTCACAGGGCTGCTGCCTGCTAATTAAAAAGCGGGGCCGCAGAAAAGCCACGGCATTAGCAGCTTTGCATGTTCACCAGAGTCTGAGTGGATTAGCTACCAGGAAGTGATGATGAACAGATATGCTCGACAATGGAATCACGGTGAGTAATTGTGAGTGAGGTAGTCTGTGGAAACAAGTCAAATAAAGGTGCTCAGAGGATGCTCTGAGAGCATGGCTGGCTGCTAATTAATGAAATTTGGATGTACATCTTAAGATAACCTTTAAGGCTGAATTACACTCTGTCATTTTAATTACTTACAGTATCCACGGACCATGAACTAATTAAAGACGGCTATTTCAGCCCGTGAACTCTTGTTTAACCTATAACAAATTAGACTTTGATAAGAAATGCATGCATTGAAAGGGGGTGAATATAGCAGAGTCATCATGTCGGTGTTCTGCAAGTTGCTGCTACGGTGGTTCAAAGTAGCGACAGGCAATAATTAATTATAAATGTGTGTTTTTGTGAATGCTCCTCACACTGAAGGCACATCCTGTCCATCACATGGTGGTGCAACCCCTGAATGCTACCTTCAGCATTCCGATCCCCCTCCCCTGTGCTGGGCTCCGTACTCACTAGCAAGTGTTAGACTGAGACTATTTACACAGCTATACCTGATTCAAATTAGTTTACTCATAGTAGCATTGCACTTAGCTTAGATCCAGTAACCAGCGTTTTTATTTACCTAAATTTGAACACACAAGTTGCTCACCCACGACATAAGAAACACAGACTCTTGTAAAGATAAATATATGTTTTGTTTGAATTGTGTGTTTGTTATAATGCATGTGTATTTTAAATTTCCCCTGGTGGGACAATATAACACTGCAATGCACAAGTGGAAACTGTTTACCTAAATGCTTGAGAAAGCCAAGAAAAGGTTGTGTTTCCTCGTCCTCAAAATATTTATCGCCTGTTGCTGCACCACCTGCTGATTTCTCAGGCATTTACTTAAATAATACATTAGGCTCACTGCTGATACATTTCCAGGCATAGTCATATACACTGTCTCCTCGCTGCAGAGCACAATATCTCCAAGGGGTCTTCTAAGCCCGATCATTGTACACATAATACTCATTCTCAGAGTCAATGGTGGATCCTGCTCTGAGGCC
Source organism: Pseudorhombus dupliciocellatus (assembly GCA_016785235.1). NCBI lineage: Eukaryota > Metazoa > Chordata > Actinopteri > Pleuronectiformes > Paralichthyidae > Pseudorhombus > Pseudorhombus dupliciocellatus. The sequence continues at coordinate 266,017 of JAFBJW010000191.1, read as the reverse complement.
TAAATCCCCTCTCTTAGCCAAGCCGGTGTTAATACAATGAGATTTGTGAGCCCCTTGCTACAAGCAACAGGCGGAGGCGAGGGACGGCCAACCATCCAGATCAAATGACTCAACTCTCCTGAGTGCTATGTGCTGTCAGCATGAAGGATGCCATCCTGATTTGTTTTGATTAGTGAGTATAAATCTATGGGAACAAAGTGGGGAGAGAAAGCTGAGGGCTCCCTGGTTTGTACTTGTGTGCAGAATAGCCTGGCCGCAGTGTCGAATGACATGCTTTATGTTGTTTTTCTTGCACACACACATCATTGACCTCCTCATTCTGGAGCACACGTGTGGCTTAAGGACAAAAAAACAAGTCGTCCACATCGTCTTTATCGTCATCGTGGGGATCCCTGAACGATCTCAGAGCCAAATCTTCAGCACATCAGAAATGACCTTGTGCTGCTGTCACTATCAGCTCCCACAAACCTATTGTCAGACAAATCATCTATGGAAATGACAACTCACTGTTTCCGTAATCCTTTCTCCAATACAGTGAGGGCCCAAATCCCACTAGACCCCTTTCCCACCACTTCTCTTCCCTTGAGTGCTTAATCCAAGGTCTGAAACCCAAGACAAATGTGGTTTCTATGAAAAAAAAAATTGGCTTTGTGTGCTTCATTTAAAAGCAGTTGCCCCATTCAGACCTCAGCATTAGTCATGACTAATGCAGGTGGGAGATCGGCGCCAGGGCTGTGGAGGTTTGGCAGCATTTAGCCTCTCTAATATTTATGTAGGGCGTCCCACTGAGCCCTCTTTGGTTATGCATGACCTGTACATTGTAAATAAAGTATTTCACAGTGTAGCCTGTAGTTACTGTTACTGAAATATGAATCAAGACAAGGCGACATGTTAAAATACTGGGGCCACAACCAGTGCACGCCAACACGAACTTCATTTTCCAATCTCCCTGCAGGATTTGAACAGTGTCAGCTCATTAATAAGTTGTGTGCTAAATAAAGAGCCATCCTGATCAATTTTCAACAGCTTAGTTTCAGTTGTGACACATTTTATTTCACCTTCAGTTTTAGGTCAAGTGGAAGTTGTAGTAAATATTCTCTGAACACATTGGGCAGTGTTTAAAATTGCATGTTTCCATATTATACATGCATAGGTCCAGTTTGTTAGAGCAAAGTCACACATCGCTTGTTATGGGTGACAGATGCAAATTTCATTCTTTCCACTTTATTTCCAACTACACAAATTATCATAAAAAACTTAATTGTGTACTGGTAAAACAGAAATGAATGCTCATTTCCATCCACTACTTTTCTGTGAATGTTATGATTAATATTATCATTATTTTCAGATAAACAGCAAGTGGAGTTAATTCTCCAGACAATACAAGATGAACTAGAATGCCAGTCAAATAGCAGACAAATAACAATGTTTGTGTGGTGTATTTATTTGATGAAGCCTACATTCTTCTCATTGCTCTACAGCTGGGGTCACCAATACAGACTGTGGCCCAGGATCCGACTCAGACCTGGAACACATTAATCATTAACGACTGTCAAAGTTCACCACAGCGTTTCTATGTTACCAGCACTGCTGGTCTAACCTTTAGGGAACTGGTTTAGCAGCCCAGAAAACTGACAGACCAACTTTCTGCTTTGTAAATCTCAGCTGATGGCACCCGCAGAGACAAGAGGCTGGAGAATAGACAGTGAGTGAGTGAGTGAGGAGTGAGAAAAGTTGCTGCAGGAAGCAGTGGCATCCAACCTTTTCAAGACTACGATTTTTAAATCCAAATATAGACTGAGATTCACCGCAGTCATCCTTCCAGGAAATCTACTAAAAGGATCATCATTATTATTTTTGAAATGACTTCATACAAGCACGTGCACACACACACACACACTGCAATGTTATCTATACATTGCATTCATTGCACATTGTTGAATCCATGCATTTACAGCATCTGTTACAGCAACATTACCGTTAAAACTTCTGCTGCGACCCAAGAGCAATGTTGTTACTGTTGTTGGTTCGATTAGCGGCAGGCATCCTGTTTATAGTTGCATTGCCTGCCACCACCTACTTCCATTTTATCATTGTTGTTCTCAGGGCATCTCTTCCCTTTTTCACGAGAGCAGTGTTACTCTCAGGAAGTTTCACAATTATTCATATTCCTGAATGTTCATTATTTCACAATATTCCATAAATTGGTTGACCTTTAGCTAGCAATAGGGCGTAGGAGTAGGAGTATTATTATTTTTAAATGTCCACTGATTTCTCAGGGATACCACAGAATACACATTGACACAGGGAAGTGAAGGACTGAGGTTTTGCTCTTGTAAGATTAAAGATGAATGGGGAATAAAACACAAGTTGGTTTGGTCTCATGCAATGCAGGATGGAGGCTATTTTCAGGCACTGTTGTTGTGGCAGAGCATATTTTAGGCACAGAAAGCTACATCAGATTTATCACAGCTGACTGATCAGTGCAGCAAGGGAAATTTCATCAGACACTGAAAGCCTGGGAAAAAGCAGGTGTAAAATCTGTAGCGCTGTTCAACTGGACACAGGGAGGAAGAAGGAGGAAACAGTGACGGAGCAAGAAACAGTGGTGCCGCTATGCTTCACATGCACAAAACACTGCAGTAAACAATGTTTCACCAAATTAGAAGATTCCTTCCACTCTTATTTTGCAGGAAATTGCAGATTGGCACCACATGAACTTTATTGTTGGTTGGTCTCAGACGGCGAGGGTTGTTTAAAAGTCCTACCGATACACATCCTTGACAAATCATGAGCCAGTCTCAGCTGTCAATCATGTTTCAGCCTTTGTTTATTATATAACATCACAAATTGCAAACTTACCTGAAAGATTAGAGATATTTGGCTTTTTTATTTGGCTCCATGTCTCGTCCACTAACATGGAGGAGGTAGAAAATATGACTCACACTGCAGCCAAAATTCTATGTCATATCTTTATATAGACTTTATATTTTATCAATCTAAATTTGAACAAGCACACAGAAAGCTGTGCAGTGATGAAAAGGAAATGTTCCCAGTGCTCTGTTGGTGATTTCCTGACACAGCCACCCTCTCTCACCTGCTCCCTGCACAGCGGTTATCTCTGGAAAGAACTGTCTGGTGGTGGCTCTTTCATGATGAAGCTATTTTTAAAAACCTGTCAACAGGTTCTGTGCAGGGTAGCTCTGCACTAATTAGCCTGAAGCTCAATGCTTGGGGGAATGCCGCCTCTCTGACTGTCCTATGATATCCCCAAACTACACAGAACTGCATTAAATGTTTGAGCAGTTTGAGTCACTTCATATTCAGGATAATGTCCCCCTACTCTAAATGGCGAAAATGAAATCATAACACATCTGTGGGGGTTAAGCAGTTACTGTCCTAGGTGGTGAAATGCTCCATCTGGCCCTCTGCTATAATAAACTGTGACTTTACTGTGTGTGTCAAAGACAGACCGCTGCACGCTGGGCCACAGATCTGCTGAGTTGGTTGCATCTCAACAGTGTCTAACAGAGGTCAATGAAAGTCACAGTTCCCACTGTATAATTTCCCTTTAATTGGCCCAGTCAACACATGCAGCAAGACACTGTGCCAGCTTCTTTCTGTGGCTCCAAGTTCACACAGGAAATTAGCTCAAATCTGACTTCTATGCATCTGTAGCCCCAGGGAAAATATGGGTCTGTTTAATTCATGCGTAAAATGAGTAAATGTGTATATTATGTTAAATTTGTGATATCCGTAGTTAGTTTAAGTTCTAAGTAAAGTTTATGTGTTCCATAACCTCAGTCTGTTTATTGTGATTGATGTGTGGTTGTGAATTATAACCCACTGTCTGTTAAAAGAATCTCACATAAATTAATATAATAATTGAGGACAAAAGTCAAAAATAAACTCTGGATAAGGTTAGCTGGTTAGCTACCCCAAAAATTCCAAATTCCAGCACATCGCAACAGTTTTTCTTATTGGTGCTTTTTGTGTACTGGAACTTAACCCCAGTATTGTATTCGTCATGACTGAGACATGAGAAGTATGAGACATCTGTTGGAGGGTGATAAGTAAAACAACAACAAAAAAAAACAAGTAAAACTGCTGTTTGAAAGCATCTTAAAAAGATGGGTGAACACAGCCACCGAACGGCGTGTGGAGTTAACAGCCCTAAACTTGACTTCCAAGACATTAAAGAAGTTAATGACATGCTTAATGTGGCTTTTTCCCAATGAGCCTGAACAGCTTTATGTGAAAAACATGAGCCAGCTGAGCCATTTCATGACACCTGATATAGGTTTTAATTAGGAGATGCGTTAGTGATGTTTAAAAAAGTTTGAAAGAAAGAAAACAAATTGAAATGACATTGAAGTGATACACTAAGAGAGGTTACAGTAGTAAATTGGAGGAGACAACCTAAGCACATTTCATGAGCCTCCGGGGATGCCGGTGAACTTTGTCCTCTGTTTTGCGTTACAGTTAAATCACATGCAGGTCACAGAAGAAGTGACTCATACTGAAAGCTACTTGTAATAGTAAGAGCTGCTCAGAATCCCAGTTGTGTTGACATATAAATGGGTTCGGAGCTATGTAAACTGAGCATGTTTTCACGCGACAGTAATGCCTTTATAGCAAGAGTAATCAGGCGTGATACATGTTGTCGTGGAGTCATGCTCGACTGAGTTTAGCTGCAGTTTATTCCAGAGCATAACTTTTTTTCTCCTAACTGTAGCCGGAGCGATTGTTATCGGTTGCTTTAAAACTGACTGGATGGATAAACAAAAAGTAAATTAACAGCAAATGCTCTCTGCTTTATAGACATCATGTTCCTCGGTTAAATCATGTTTGCATAAATTATGAATGGTGCAATTCTCTGTTCAGTGTATCTCTTTTTGAGTAGAGGCATTAGGATTTGCAGTCACTTCAGAGGGAATGCTGGCACAGATTCAGTCCCGTAATTGAGATCTCGAATCAAACATTGACAGTTTGAGCGTCTTTAATTGACTAATTATTGCGCTTCCATCCAGAGCTGCATCTGCCAGCTTCAGATGCTGGACTGGCAGGACTGATTTTATATCTGACCCAGATATTCTAAGGATGTATCTTTACATGATATGATAAAGGATGTGGTTTTTAACAAAGTTGTGCCTCGAGTCATCTGAAGTAAGACTTGTAGACGTGTTTATGTCTTGCTGTGATAGTCTCTTGTGGCCTGTGTTTGTAGATGCGCGTCTGAAGAGGGAATGCATTTCTTAGATAGGCGCAGTCTTCCTCTTTGAATGGAGAAAATAAATAAACAGGTTCATTTTAGTGACGTTTGTCACCACTGTATTATCATTATAACCAACTTTAGGCACAGTAATTAACTTTAACTAGAATACTCCTAATGAATGTCCCAATATGGAGCCAAAAACCAGCAAGCAACCCTATGAGCCACTGCTGCCTCTTTTTCTTCTTCTGTTCTGTGTAGTGTTGTCGCAACCTGTCTGAGAGTCCAAACTTCACAATGCAAATTGAGTCCCCTTTTGCATCTATTTATAATTTACTTATCTCAGACCCTTTCTTTGTTAAAAAAAAAAAGCTCTTTGCAGATATTCTGCCCAGCAGATTGCTTGCTGCTTCTGTCCGACATCTCCTTGAATTTACAATATTTTGGACATGAACAATGACGGATGGGTCTGTTCCCTCGTAGGCAATCCTGTCACCTCTGGAAAGGTAAACGCTTTATCTTGTTATGACTCCATTTCTGAACCCCTTGTCTCCCAGCAAGGAGCTGTGCAGACACTCAGTAGTGAATGATTACGTGGATGACTGTTGACACCTTCATAAAAACAAGGTGTGAGGTGGGATTCTGGTGGTGGCGGGACTTGTGGAAGGTTTTTTCATGATTACATGATCAAGGTTAACCTTTTATATTGCAGCACAAAGGGAAGGATTTTGTCCACAGCTTCAAGGTGTTGTAAGTTAATGTCGTTATATTTCACCAGATCTGCTGAATCGCTGGCTCTCACAGAAAGAGCCACATAAAGAAATGGAATAACCTTTGCTGGGAAGCAGGAGTGGGGAGTCCTTTGCTTCAGAAAATCCAGGAATTGTGAAATACAGATATTGAAAAACGAAGTGTCAGAGACCCACCGAGGGTCTTAAACAACATAAAGCTGGACATCTGCTCCTGCTGCTCAGAAAACGACAGCAAACTGACAACACTGAGGAATTCCACAGCATACTCTGGTGGGGCATCTGGCAGAGGAGCAGAAAGAGATAGACATATTGGAAAGTAACTCAATTAAAAACATATATCAATTATAGTCAGAGTGTTGGAGAGAGACATCTTTTGGATATGATAAATGCTCCCTTGTCTAAAGACTAACATTTGAAAATCATTTTGTCTTTCACAATAGTCCTTCAGGGACCGAGATAACTGGATATGGGAAAGCCATGCAGTTCATATGAAATCTATAAATAAACATTGCTGTTTAAGCCCTGTGATATAATTAGAACAAAAATAAAAAAGTCAATCTGGTCTGTGAGTGTGGGGGTGGGGGCTTATTGAGCCACAGCAGGTGCAGCTACTTGGCGTTTCAACAAACAGAGGGAGCGAGAGAGGAAGACCTGTGTTTTGAGTATCCCCCAAACAAATGCTTGGAACTCAAAAACTACAAGTCCGATCTGAAAAACGAAGACATCGTGGAAACCACAAGGCTTTCCTCAGTGTGTGGTTGAAATGGGGCCATGCCAGCAAACTTTCAAGTGATTTCTCTCCTTTTGGCCGTTTCTCTTCAGAATTTAACATGGTAGTCAGCGGAGACAAGAAGCCGGAAAAGATTTTTCGATAAATTGCCAAAACTGCAGCACGTACAGATGTCAGTGTTGTGAGTGTTACCAGTGTGTAGGTAACAAACTCTACTTTAATCTAATTTAAAAACTGAGTCTGTGTGACTTTGTATGGCAACGTTAGAAGCGCTTGTTTGGCCAAAAAGTGGTCCAAAAACGTTTTTGCTTACTGACTCTTTTGGGTGAGAGACCTTGACTCCCATTAATTTCCTTCATCGCATGCAAACGCACAGGCATCCTTAATAATAACAACAACAATAATGGAAAGTGTTATGTACTGCGAATAATATTATAAGCTATGACATAATTATATAATTTTCTCTATATAGACAGAAACACTTACACACTGTGTGTACATGTGCACCAATTATGCAAACATTAAAACTAACACATGTGATTTGTGAGTCCCATGAGCTGCCAGCTGAATGTCGCATGGCTCTAATATAATATGTCTGAACGTATGAGTATGTGGCCATAGAGTGAACCATGAATAATTCATTCAATAGAGCTGCACTCTACAAAAATGGATGGTATGCTTGGCTTCATATTGATTGTGGGCTGTTGGGGGGATGCATGGATTATTAGACAAGTTTAATCCAGGCACAGACAGGCAAATTTTGTTATCGACAAGAACAACTCATGAAGTGGTTAAGACATATCCTGCAAAAGAAAGAACAACAGTCTCTGTTCACGGTTCACAGTTTAGGACCACACAACAGATTTATTGAAGCATATGTGTGTGTGTTCTATGTGGGTGTATTCTCCATCTCTTCAAACAGGTTGTGCATGGAGCAATATGTCCTCTTTAGATCCATGACATTAAATCCTATTCCGGGAACACGTTAGGGGCAATTTCACTGATGTTTGGCGAAGGCTGGGATCACTGTGCAAACTAAGCCAGGTCCTAACCTGAGTCTTTCAGCTGTGTGACCTCATTCTGGAGTCAGACCTTGTGTCCAGCTCTGTCGTGCATTGTGTTCCATGCAGTACATGGAGGAGAGTGAGGCTTCTTACGTAGAGGAAGTCAAGCTGTGACTTGATTCCTCAAACTCAATGTATTTTTAATGTCTGGACACAGCTGTGAAGGAGGAGGACAGAGGAGGAGAATGTCCTGATGGTGCAGAGTAAGGATGTCGCTAGTTTACCTACAAATCATTATTTATTCATTTAAAATCTTAGGGGACACACAGAGGTCAAAGGTGCCGAAGTACAGTAATACAGGGAATACGATGCATTTCAATTCAAACAGCAATAATACAATTCATGAACAGATGAAATAACTTGTTGAAAAGTAAATAAGTGTGCGCCGTCAGGAGAAGAGCAGCATTCATGAGCTTTGCTCTGTTGCTGATGCCTGCATATTTTTTGTCAAGCAGTACTGTCACTTATGGAGGGACGGAGTGATAGAAGAGTCTTTATCTGCTGTGTTTATTGAGCTTGCAAAACTCCAGATTTGTGCAGTTTGCTGGTGAGGGAGGAACGCACAACGCTTGCGGCTGTGGTTTCTACTAAGCTTATTTAAAGGTGAAATAAAATATATTCTCTATGAGCAGGTTAGGATTAGCAATGTTGCTGGTGAAGGCACTTCTGCATTTAGAGTTTAGACTGTGTCTATGTGATGCCACATTCACACATCCATCATCAAGTGTTAATTCAATTATTCTGATAATTTGTGGCGTTACACAGAATACTAGCCAGTACACTCTATATGACCCATACATCAAATAACTGCAGAATGTAACAGTGAATGAACCCAGGGTTTTAGTCTCTCCTGGATTATTCATATGTATTCTAGGCCATGAAACTCTGGTTAGTTGTCTCCAGGGGAAAAACTATTAACCGGTCCAACATCGAAATCAGGGAGTAGCTGGTAAACATAATGGGGCATTTAGCAGCTAAACAGCCAGATATTTCCCTCAGGAACTGGTGAAAAGCACTAAAAGCAGAGTTATTAACAAATTTACATTCAATGGGTGGAGAGAAACAACTCCAAACGAATGTTGATGTGGCTTTGTTTTGCTGTAACAGAATCAAATGCTAAAGCTGTGTTTTCAGCTTGTTATGCTGCCAAAAGGAGGCCACAAATTCCAAAATGCAGCTTTAAAGGAATTGTTAAGTATTTTTTGGAATATTGGTTAGATTTTCAAATTAGACTGACTGAGGAAACAGGAAGCTTCCCTGCATGACTTGGGGTTCAGGTAGCATGCGATGGTACACATGCCATCGCATGTTCATGTTTCATGTATTTAAAGTGGTGCAAGAAATAATATTCCAATTAATACGCTTATGAAATGTTGCGTCAGTTCATCATCTGGATGTTATCTGATAAAAATAGAGGGTTAAGCCACAGTGGGAGAGAGATTTTTGAAGTGCAAACAGAGATCTCAATTCCAATAAACTCGATAGACAAATACATTGTGTTAAACATGTACATTATGTTAAAACAGTGGGTGTTATTTATTCGGAGATTTGGTCTTGACTTTCTGACATCAGTTCACAGTCACATCTTTGGGTCTCTGGGAGGGCACTGTGTAAATTCTAGATTTTATTACCATTCAGATTTCTAATATTTCACATACTGATGCATCGCACACATTGTTGCATTTATCTTGGTCATCTAACTTGTTCTTTGTTGTTTTTGCAATATTTTCTGCTTATGATTGAAAATATTTTGAATAGTTGTGGACAAGGCAGATAGGAGATAAATAAAAAGCTTGTGTCTACTGATTAAATCAGCTCAGATTTAATCTGGAGATGCACTCCAACCACCTCACCACTGTTGCAGTGAAAGTGGCCCTGGAATTAAACTGATATTAGCTGTGTTTCACAGCAGGATGAACCTGGCATTTGCTGGGGTGTCTGATAATTTATTATGGTTCAAGGGGGGGTTGTTCTGTTGGCCACTCGCTAACAGGGGTAAAGTACAAGGCTATATTTATTTATTTATTTATTTATTTTTATATTTTAGAAAGAAACCAGAATAAAACAGTGACTCAGCCTTTCATCTGGAGCTCTGATGCATATTTGAAATGTTATTAAACGTAAGAGCCTGATTGCAAGGCTTTTAAAGCAAGGGTGCTGTCAGCAGGGCTATGTCCATTTTGATTAAGTCTCCCATACATTTTGCTTCTATACTGTAAGTGGATTATATTCACTGCTGTAAAAAAATAACCATGCACTATGCACTACTTTTACTTTAACTCATTACATTAACCAGTGTTAATGGAATCAGACAAACTATTTACTTTTTTTCATAAAAAGGCAGACAGCAAAGGACAATAATAAAAGCAAAAGAAACCCTGAAGGAGCTTGTTGAGAATCCTCCTCTGCCACTCCAAAGCGTCTGGCTTTTCAGTAATGCTGCGGCTCTGCTAGTGGTATCAGCTAATATATCCAGTTCCTCAAAGAGAAAAACAACATAATAAAGGATTCATGAAGTCATTTTTTTTTTTTTTTATTCCACTGAAAATGCGCTGAAAAAGCAGCAGTGAGCCGCTGAGGGAAACTCCAGGTAGACCAGAGCATCTACGTTTGTACAAAGCAAACTAGTAGAAACAATAAGGGCTGCTAACATTCAAACATCTTTGATTCTTGGACCGTATATAAACATGGATGACATGACCACTCCCTAAAAGTCAAGCCACAGGCTCCAGTATTGATAATTACCTCCATGTTAGTGAAAGGGACATTGGATAAAGTAAAAGTCAAAAAGATAGTTTTTGTTTTTTGGCAGTTTTTGTCAAATTTGATGCTATAAAGTGAACATTATGATTGACAGATGACTCACATGAGCGCGACAGCTACGTTTACAGAGATCTCTACTGGGCAGACTAACTCTAAATGTGAAAGGATTTGTATGAGGGATATTTTTGGCATTTTTTTTGGAGAAGAACTGGAGCTGTATCTGTATACAGTGTGTGCTACTGAGCTGAAGTGACTGAAGGAATAAAGAGAATTTTTGAACTGGACCAAAACCAACAAAAATTAAAAATGTTCACCCAGTTTGGCTTCAAAAAATGAATGGCTTCTTTTGTGCCTCATGCTCCACTCCTCTGCTTAACTTCATGGCAGTCGGGTCATTCATTAGCATTACCCTGCTAATTAACAGACAAACACTGTGACTTTAACCTACATACATACAGGAAGTCAATATTTAAATGCTGATGCTGATATTGCTGATATTTTTTTCTTCTTAGACTCCTGAGAACTTTTAACCTGGAAACTTTTAGACCACATGTATGTGGATATAGATATTTTTCCACACACATATAAAAGTGATGTTAATGCAACCCCACAAGGAGCTGGGTTTGTGCAGGCAGACAGGGAGCTGCGATCTCAAGGTGACCCGATCATAAATGTTTCATCAAGGCCCGCGCAGGGCTGAGGTGCCTGTCACAACGCATCGTCTCTGCGGGTCACGCCTGGCTCTCACAGGGGAGAAAGTCTTGCTTTGCACACGTAACTATCCACTCTGACATGTTCTGCTATACCACAAGAACAGTGTGAGGGGAGGCACACGTTAACAACATAAAGGATTTCAATGTAATTTCAATGAATGTAGCCTGTGACAATAAGTGAAACATTTGCTCTCTTGTGCAGATTTCATTATGTGGCCTCACTTACTGTAAAGCACAGTGCAAAGAGGGTGCCACCGCCCTCTGTATCAGAGCTGAAATTGAATTGCCTGTGGCATTTCTAAGTGATGCATGACTTTTCTTGTATTTCGGTCCCGCCTGTTAATCTCTGAGAATGGCAGGCTGTCAGTCAGCATTAAGCCCTCCTTCCACATGGCCAAAGAATGTCACATTTTTAGAGCATTTAGCGCATACTCTGCACGAGTTCATAAACTGATGTTTGTATTTTGATCATCAGACTGCATCAAGCATCTTAATATTAATTTGACTGGCTTAACAGCCTGTTTATTTAATTTTTGAGTATCTGAATATTCACACCTGGCATCATTTTGATTTTAGTTGCTTCACGGAACATGTTGCATTTGCATGGACAAAAGGTCAGTAAACTGTATATGCAACTTTCTCGGGTTGATCCCTGCATGTTATTTTACCTCTTGTGGAAGCTATTTGGTCATGGTTTACATTTGATAACCAGATTTCTGATCTCAGATACTCAGTGTTGTGACAGCATCATAGGGAGTTTTGGGAGTTACACTGGCATACGCTGTCACAATGGAGTAATTACAGAGGAGCACATTTCTGTTTTCACCACTGGTTTAAAGAGCTCATCCTCTTCATCCCTCAGTGCTGGTAGGTGGATGGGCATCTCGGTTGCTGCTCTTCATGCTCTAAAAATATAAATTACTGATCTAAAATACCTCACATCAATCCCACGAACGAGATGAATTGAAATATCTGACACGCAGTTATGTTAGTATGAAAAATGCCACATGTCACCTGCCCAGCCCTGATATTTCAGGGGCAGGCAAAACACCCACAGTCCTGGGATCTGCTTCACCACAGCCTTTTAACGTGTGCTTGTTTGGGGCTGGGTTGGTTTCTTCCCCAGCATTAAAATAGATTTTTTGCAAAAAGCAAAATTACTTTTGGAAACATCTGCGTCACAGCACAGGGTGAAACAAACCTTTTATTTTATTGCAATCAGGCCCTATATAGTCTGTACCAGCAGAGCCACCTGCGTTGCCTTTAAATAACCAGGTAAATAATAAGCAGATTCAGAGTTCAGGAGACAGCTCCAGTCACATCTGCAGAATGTTCAAATGCCACAATATTCGGATGCGTCTCCTGAAATGAATGGGGGAAAAAAACCCTGCATGACAGCATGGAAAGGTCCAGCAACACTCACCTTTTCAAACAACTGACTGGAGGACATTTTGAGGCAGATTCTCTTTGATTTTGGCAGCTGGAACAAGGGAAATAAAGAACAAAGAAAGACACTACATACTCCATTTATCACCTGCAGGCAGGCCCTTATCTCAGTGCTGCCTTTTGGCCTTATTTTGGTGCGCTTCAATCGGAGAAGCGAGCAGGTGCTTATCCACAGTGGGGATATCATGCAGCGCCATCTGCAGCTATTTCCACTCAGATCCACGTTAAGAATTCTGAATGACAGAATGATGTTGGGTCACTCAGACTCAAAGACTCAAAGATTTTGCCTTTGAACGTCAGAACTTATCGCTCTTCGCAGTAATGAAGCGTGGACACAGACACAGGACTTTCATGATCGGTGACAGGTGTCTGTCATAGGTGTATAACCGTTCTTAATACTTTATTTAGGCTCAGACATCATAATTTCATTTCGACCAAATATTCAGACTATGACACCATAACATTTCACTCATTGTTCATCTTCTAAAAAAAGAAAGATTAATTCAATACCTCACATATTTCTTTCATTGAATGGTTAAATCTTAAGACAGAGAACAAAGTGACAGTACACCCCACACTATGCTATCTCTCCTGCTTTGCTGATGCACGTTTTGTGGCTGCACAGCAGGTTTCAGAGCTGCACAAGAACTGCAGTCAGCTGTGACGTTTACGGGTGTTGACAGAAAACAACTTCACTTGAGTGAGCGTGTTATAAACTGAACTGTCTTTGCATCTGCGCAGCCAGTGAGCTTTCTGTTTACTCATTGAAATGGACGATACACTCCGTGTCCAGTGAAAGCAAAGTAATCAGCCATGTTAAAGTCACTTATCATTTTAGAGATGAACTGCACTGGTGTAGTACCACAGCATTTTGATTTGCACCATTCATCATTAATGTAACCCTAAACTTGTCCAATTGAACAATAAATGCTTGATAAATATGGTAAAGTGACAAATATTCAATTCATGTACATGCGCTATAAATGTGTAATAATAAACAGGCACTTGTGAAGTATAAGAAGTATTTACCAGTTAACTAGTTTTGTATTTATTGGTTGTGCAACCATGTAGTTTATCTTATGTCAGCTTTAAGAAGCAGCCTCTCTAATTCCATTGCACTGCTTTCTTTGGTACAATTACAATTAGGCTCCAGTTCTCCTCTGTGCCATCAGGAAGGAAGATGACCAGAAACAGCCCACTCCTTCAGCCTCCAGGCCGCAGGCCGGCAGCCATTTGTTGGGCGTGTGAGCCAGCAGGGAGACCGTGGCTTGATGTAAACAAACATGTGCCAATGACTGTAGCTTGAAGGCTAACATTGGATGACATTCTACCAGCATACAGCAAAAATGATCAAGCAGATTAGATCCAGGTCCAGCTGGCTACGGTTTGTGAGATTGATGGGATGGGTTCAGAAGCTCCTCTATAAAATCCAAGGCACAAGGAAATGCATGCAACTTTCTCTGCAGCTTAGCTCTGCAGACAGACAGAAACTTAATGGAGGTCTCAGGACTACAGGATGATTCAACCATAGTCGCCAAACACCCTCATCTGAGGAGGGCCAGCTCACTTATCCAATCCGGGGGTGTGTCTCATAGACAAACATACTCCTCTTAACAGTGGGTTTGTCAGGACTATGAAGTAGTTAAGTTATGTTTGTTTTTAGTTCTTTCAGTTCTCACTTCCTGTTTTACTTTGAAACCCGGTTTGTGTTGCTTTCCGGAGCTTAACTTCCTGTGCTTGATTTCCTGATTGCTTTCACCTGTTCCCTGTATATATATTCCTCTCACCCGCGTCACGCTGCCCGGTTGTCTTGCCTGCTGCCTTGTGTTTTTCATGCCTCCATGTCTATGCCTGATCTTGCTGATACTTTGATTTCCTTTTGACATTTTTTGGTGAGCCTTTTTTCCCCCTACTTGGGTGATTTTTAGTTGTTTTGAAAATAAAAGGACTTTTGTTTTGACCACCGCCTACGGAGTTGTGCTTTTGGGTTCAGTTCTTTGGCCTAGTCGTGACAGGGTTTTAATGCCCAGGTGTCATTTTCTTTGTTTTATGCATCTTATTGAGTTATATTTAAAGTTATGAATCCAGAAACTCAACAGTTCAACAACGATTAAGTACTTGGTAACTGTGGAAAGAAAAAAATAACTCTTCTCTGTACATTCTATATGGATTTATATGGGTAAACTGAGTACAAAGGTCTCCATAAACTATTAGCTGCTGTGTATAGAGCCATCAGTTGAATTTAACATGAGTCTTTTCCTGGCTGTCACAAAATGTGAAATATGTTTTCTGCAGAAGAAGCTGAAGGTGTGCACCGACACGGTGAGTGAGAGTTAATGCTTAACGGTATCGTCCCATAACTCATTGCAATCTCCTTCAAAATATAATCTTTGTGGAAAATCAAACAGCACAAGGACGGGAGTGAAAATACAGAAAAAAACCCACCTCTCAAGAGTTGACTCGACAATGTTTTGAATCATTCCTTCATCTTTTTTGAGCTTTTGAGAAAATTTGACATCAAATCAGGCTTTTGTTCATTCATTGTTCATCAACTGCACACGCTCAGCCTGATGTCTGCCTGCTCTAATCATCATTTCTACTCCAATTTAATTCTCAAAGCACAAATGCTATCGTTCATTTTTTCTCGATGAAAAATAGAATAAGATGAATTTTGGCACCAGGGCAACTCTGTATACATTTGGCTGTGCCTCAGGGATCCACAGAGTCCTCAAACCCAGAAAAGAATTCTCTTTCTTCTCCAGGTGTGTATGTCTGTCTGTCAGTGGCTGAACATTCTCCTCTGTTTTGCATGAGGAGGTTCACAGTGTCTGAGAGGGATGAGCATGAGCAGTGTTGTGTGGGAGGAATCCTGGATGTTACAAACGCAGACAGAGTAAAACTGAGACCACCGACATGTCAAACAACTTTGAACATATGAACGCAGCTCTACTGGGAATCGCTCCCAGGTGCCGCTGTGCTACATCTACACAGAGTGGTTTTAATAGAGGATTAAGGTTTATACCTTTTACCTTTTAATGAAAAAGCATTTCCTTTTCATCACCACATTTCCCTTTAGCTCTTTTGTTATTTTTCTGGGGAAAAAAAAAACAAAACAAATAATGAGATGAGCCATGGATGTGATGTGGAATTGGTGGTGACACTCATCCTCGTTGACCGTTTTGTGAATTGCCTCTGCCAATTTGTCCCGACAGAATTACTTTGCATTTGCATCCCCACAGAGACCTAAACCAGGACACCTGTAGTGCAAAGAATTGGTCAATTTGTATTGTGTTTTTTTCAATTATGAGAGCCTTGAAAAAAAAGCATTGTCGCATCATAATATAAAAACATACATACAAGTCACAGGCTACAGAGAGAAACGCCTGCAAAACTAAACACAGAAGCTAAAAACCGCTAGCCGATTTGCTAACATGCCACTTTTCACGTTTATGTCAAATTATCTTCTTCATTATTGGCTCATTAATATGCTTGAGAATGTCACATGAACCCAACTCAAAAGCCAAATACGTTTTTTTCAAAATAAGGCCCCTATGTGGCTGATGCAATGGACATGGATTTTCATTTGGTTTAATAGGTGTCGCCTCTGTGGACCTCTTCACATTAGGGGTGTGACAACTATCATGGAAATGTTCAACCTGTGAATATTTACAACAGTGTTTCAATAAAAAAAAATAGATTAAACAAGAGCCTAGACCCCTCGACCAGACCAGCCCCATCTCAACCCTCCTCTTATCCTTCATGTCCACCTCCACTCCTCATCGGCCCACTCTAATAAAGACTCCAGTGATGAAATCCCATCATCACATTTTGCAACGTAAATGCTTTTCCAAACCTGCTCGTTCTTGAGTCGGCAGTGTTCTGCTTTATGGTTCCCCTGACGCTTTTCACTTGTAGCCTGCCTATCAATTCCTGTTTGCTCTGGACCAGTCTTGGCTGTAAAATTACTTCGACTCATAAGCACTACATGGAACATGCATTTACATTCTCAAGGCTGTCCGCTGCAGAGGTGCTCACCTTGAGTGACCCGACCTTGTTCAGCGCTGTCAGGCACTGGACAGGAGCACATGAGTGGAGGCAAGGGGTTCTTCAGCGTTCGATACGTGTGTGTGTGTGTGTGTGTGTGTGTGTGTTCATGTCAATCCCCCCTCAAGGGTGTGGGTTAACATGAATACTGTTTGTTGGAGGAGGTGGGAGCTGGCAGACCTTGTATTTCTTATCACCTTATGCTGCCAATTGTGAATTATTCAGACGCATTAACATGTTTAAAGAATGATGAATGAATTATTGAGGCAGCAGTGGACCAGCCTTTGCCAGAGGTCCTCTGTTAAAAATACACAATAATCCGGGATGGTTCTCTTAGAAACCATTAGGTAGGAGGACACATTTCCCAAGGTCGCATCAATGGTTATTTTTGTCTAAATATGTCTGTTTGAATACGTTTTTATTCAGGCTGACGCTTCGATGCTGTTATATGCATTAAAGGTCATTCTGAGCAGATCAATCTAAGCTTTACGGTGCGATAGGGATGGCTGCGCTGCAAATGAGACCTGCAGTCAGGTCATAATTAAACTATAAAACTTTACTGGAACAATAAAACACATAAAAGTATAATTATATGGATAACAAATTGCTACAATATCCATTCCAGTTAATACATGTGGACAAGGACTCAGTAGCTTCAGAGAGTAGGAAAATTAAATTCATCAACACACACACACACACACACACACAAAGTGCTGGCGCAGACAGAAGAGGAAGGCAACAAACGAAGGATTGTAATTACAGTGGAGATGAATGAGTTCCTTATTGTTGCCAGCCGTGATACAGTGGCTGGTATTGTTTCACTTAGTGAGTCTGTTTCTCTGTGTCATCACTGTGGAATGTTTACCCAGAGACACACACTGCAGAGGGAACTACGCCACAGAGACAGTTCAACTGCTAGTTGTTTGTGTTTCTGTCTGATCACATTTTGTCCAATCAATTGTCACATAAAAATACACTGATGTGTGGTGGAGATGGACATGAAGGCTGAGCTGGAACACGGAACCTGAGGGGATCTGTACGACTTTCAGTCCAGAGCATTATCATTTTACTCAATCCTGGCTGTGCTTCAAATTAGAACTAAACTGACTAACAGTCGATCAACTCTTATTCCCTCAGCTTCTGCAGGAAGTTCCCTTGAGCAGTCAGAGAACCCCCTCGTACGACATGAGGGCGGCATATGTGGGTAACCTCAGCAGGCCGTAATGATGACATTAGGGGTCCTTCATAAACACGCCGCCCCTGGACAGAGACTTCAGATGAAGTCACAACACTGCAAAAATGACTGCACACCAGGGCAGCGCTCCATGTTCTCTCTCTTTATGTTGCTTTGATCATCTGTTTTCCCACAGACGTGTGTGTGGACAGAGAGTCAAAAGACGAGCAAAGAGGAACAGCAGGTGCACTTGGCAACCATATATACCGTCATAGGCCAAGCAGGAGAACACAGATGGAGGTTGTTTGCGAAAAAGAAACCAAGTCCCTCCTCCTTCTTTATTCCCCTGGGCGGATCCAACATCCATCCGTTTCATTACTTTGAGCTGGAGAGGAGGTCACTTATGTTGGACAGGCTATCATGACTCCCCACTGGGTGAAGATATTCCGGCTGGAGGGGAACACTACACCTCCCTAGATATCCTGCCTGTACCCCCCCACCTCCTCCTCTCCCTATACTGGGGACAATTTTGACCGTCCTGACGCCAGTGTGGCTAAAGCAGCGCCACAGGCTTTAAAACACACAGCGGCGGTGCAGGAGGAGGCCAGGCTGCCTTTAAATCGACTCGGAAGAAAATCCAAGAAGGAGAAAAGGAGACCCGAGGGGTCTCACAAATCAATACACACACAATGAGTCAACTGCAAGACATTTATTTGCATTTGCAGTTGTTTCTTTTCACCGGTTTAATATAATGTTTTCTCAGCTGCGAGCGATGCAGCGTTTAAGTTCATTTAAACAAAGTAGAAGCTAATTCCAATTAGACTGCGGCGCCACTCTTTCATGCCATTGAACATCTGTTTGCTCTTCTGGTTGTGGAGGATTTTCCACCTGGCAGACACAGGATGGGTGATCAGTGAAAATGCTCTGCAGCATCTCTTCAAAGCTCCTCTCTGAAAGAGTCGTGTTTAATCAACAAGTCAGTTTGCTCATCGATGTCTTGAGTGATTCGATAGAGACGGCCAATACGAATAACCCATCAACATCATGAGACTCACTGCTTGGAGGAGCCTCATTATGGAAATACAGGCCATTATATGATCAATGGCCTGGAACATCGAAGTTTTATATTTGCTTCCCCCCTCCCCCCACTCAGCTGTGTTTAGACCCTGCACTGATCTGTCACTCACACACTATCAGAATGTGAATATGGCCGATTCCTCAAGGCCGCTTTTACCAGGAATCCAACCACCAACCACCGTTGCCGATTGGGGGAACATTCTGTTCTATTTACCGACAGTCGCCTCCCATCACTATCAGAATGCACCCGGACAGGAGCAGTGGATGAACGACACCTGCTGTACGTTTCAGGGACGTCAACATCTCACCTGATAAATTGTCTCCAATACATTCGTTTCCAGCAAAATAAACATCTGTGTGTGACTGTGCAGACAGGTTGTCAAACCTGACGTATTTAGCTATCATTGCTGTCAGCAGCCTGTGAAGTGGTGAGAAATGAAGAGTGAGATGAATAATTTCCCTGCATGCATAACGAAAACCTACTTACACTGATCACCCGAGTGAAGAAACAACAATACTTTTCTGGTTATTATTTTCCAGATTTACATAATTGCTCTTGTTTTGAAGTTGGAAAAAAAAGTGAGTGATAAGCTTTGGGACGCTCGACTAACAAAATGAAAGTCCTTCAGTGAAATTTAACTCAGTGACTAATACTTAGCAGCAGGATTTACATTGTTTCTGCTCTCATGAATAACCATGACTATGAATATAACACGTCCAAAATACCTGCAGTCAAACAGATGCCTCAAAGTGAAGACGCAACGCTTGGGAGGAGAAGTGAAATCGCACCTGACTGTGGTTACCAGGAATGTATGAGCTGGGATGGATTCCACAAGAATCCTGCTCAACTTCATGAAATTTCATGTGAGACATTTTCAGCTGCGGCACTCAGATATCCGTCAGATAAGTTCCTCCCACGCGCGCAGCGGGTCTATCGCGCGCTGTGCACATCCCCGTGCAAACATTCTACACAGTCAACAATGCTGAATCCCATTTTCAATCTTTTGTAGGAGCATGCGTCACAACAACACATTCCCCTCAGCCACAGCGCGGGCAATTTTCCACACAATGCATCACATCATGCCATCGAGGAGCAACAATGGAGCCGGGAAAGCAGTCTGCTCTTAGATACTGCTGTGCGCTACCAACAAGGGCAACAACGGTCTCATTACAGCACTGCATGATTCATGCATAACCCACATAGACACAGCCACACACATATGAAAGACACTCTGCTCCTGTCCTCGATACTGGATGTTGTCAAGATGAAGGAGGTGCCAGGGTTCAAATTATTTTCATTACCTGTCATTTCCATGTAGAACAGCCAATGACTTTAACAGACCTTTATGACCATAGACAGCAAGAAAACATGTTAGACTGAGTATTCTGTAAAAGGTATATACATTTGAATGTAAAATGATGAATTATTAATCATCTTGTCACCTTCACACTTGGTACGTGTATTGTTAATCAACTTGAGAACATTCAGTTCCATATTGTAAAAAACATTGACTATAGATGAGGTCTCTCATGTCACTCTGCACCATTGACTGTTCATACAAACCTCTGTGAGGCACTCAGACAATAGCAAGTGACGGTATGTTGTCGAAGTGTTGAGGAGGACTCACTAATGACAAGGAATAATTATATCGTAGCTCGAGATGATTAATACAGTACTAGAGAATATTACACACAGGCAGGTTTACAACAAGCATGAATATGAAGGACATGCTGATACATATTTAAAATTGTGTTTTTCCTCTGGCGGTTATATGAATGTGTTTCTGGTGGGTGACTTATCTGACTGCATTGCTCACAGCCCATTATTCAATTAGAATAATGACATGGGCCAATTTATGTCCTATTAGAATATTATCTGTTCAGTTCTTCTGTTTTTTGGGTCGAACACACGAACAGAGAGAGGAGGAGGATAGAGACAGAGAGAAGCAGAAAGAGCAGGATAGCGTTAACAGAAGAGGAGAACCAGGTGAGGACGAGGACGGCAGGTCAAGACCACACAGTTGCATAATGCAGAGGCAGCTTCTGTTTGCCAAACCCACAGTAGAGAACCCCTCAAGGATGTCACACTACCTGGCAATGTGTTGGTATATTGCTGTTGAATGTGGATTCTCCATCACTCGTCTTGCTTTAATATACATTAGAATAACACAGTTGGGTTCCTTATGTATTTCAAGATGATGTCGTTTTCTAGCTGATACCAACATAGCCACCGCAAGAATGGGATTGCTGCCTAAGGCAATGGATTGAACCAAACAGAACAGTTTTTGTTATCTTGGAAATATTGTGTTTAAGTCCTGTCGCTCGCTAATTAACTCAAAATACTACAATTTTAAATTAAAACGTCAAATACATAAATGATTATCCACTGATATGACTGATTAAAAAGGATGTTGAATATTAGAGTCTGCCCTTGGGTGGAGAAAAACAGGAAAAATATATAAGTTCTGTTTCAAATAACCTGTCCCGAGCAACAGGAGCAGCTTCTTCATTCATTTATCTAACAAGCTAAAATTAAGTTTCTAATGTACCAGGACTAAAACAATGACACATCCTTGTTCCTTTATCCCTGGAAACTCTGAGGGTGTGTCAGTTCTCCAATCATTGCGATGCGTGCGGCCGCAGACTCGCAAAGCCCGAGCATCCAAGAGGACATGTGCTGGAGCTTGAAGCTGCAGCGCCTCTAACTACCTCTGGGACCTCCACAGGTAGTTTATGTGCAGGTGGTGTCCCTAGAAGCCGGGGTCCATCCATCCTGGGGAGCTCTCCACGTCTACTCCTCTGCGGGAGCCGAGGATGTGAGTCTGATAGATGGGAGATCATTCCTCCCCATTTTTCTGTCTCGATCCCTGAAGGCTCTGACGGTTTGGATAATGCCATATAGGTGTCACTGCTGGAGCGTTGATCCTCAACACGTGTGGGCCACCAAACAAAGGCCTGGAGCCCAAGCATTCGATAAGCCTGAGATTGCTTAACACAAACTTTACACAACTTTCTGTGGCGAGTGGACTCGCACAGACCTTTATCTTTGTCAATTTTATTTTCCAATGGAACAGCAGAGCAGATATAAATGCACTGGATACCAATCATGGCATGAACGGGGGTCTTCTAGCAGGACATTTATCATGTTTTGTGTTTGTCACCTCTGATCCAGCCGAGGCCGGAGCCAAGTGACAGCTACGACTCCTCTGGGAATTCAAGTGTCTCTCGGGCCCACTCATTATAATCACTGTCTTTGTCAGGGCAAGGCGCAAAGTGGCCATTAATGTCTCCACTGGATAGTTTCACCTGACCTCCTCGCAGCCTTCCTCTCGCGGGGAGCATTGCTCCATTTGGCCACAGCTCATCTCTTCTCAGGGAGATAATAATAGTATAGCCACTGTCGTTTGGGAAAAAGCAAAGTTCCATTTCCATGATGGGGAAATGACCCGCGGACACATTGTTATTTAATAACTATGACCTTTAATTTTTGTTCATGATGAGGCCAGCTTCTCTGGCATAAATCAAATCCCCTTTCAAAACCATTATGTGCTGCTTAGATTTTGTAGATCATCAGCATCAGTAACCTTAGAGCATTATTCAAGTGTTCTGTAATAACAATGGAGCAATTCACTTACTAATATTATACAGCCCAGATGCATCACTATCAATGACAACACATGTATACGAGTCTGTGCTTCAGTTACAACCTGAAACCAAAACCAACTGGATCGAGTGTAAACCATGTAACACACAGTTTCGCAAAATAAGTGGTATTTTATTAATGATGGAGTTTATTTTTATTTTTTATTCATGCAAAATTCATGCGTGCAATGCCACACAGCGTCAAAGACCAAAGAATCCTGCATTTCAATAAAATTACAAGCACAAAAATAAAACAATCTCTGGTAAAAAAAAAAAAAAAAAAAAAAAAAAAAAGCACTTAAGGGAAACAGCCAGAGTATCTGAGGGACACAGCAGGCCTGTATTTCTAAACTATATCAGACAGATAAGATGAGGCAAAACCCTTCAGTGATTAAAAAACTTAAAATGAATTCTGTGTTCTCAGGAACAGCAGACAAAAGAGATAAAAGCCCATTTGAACATAGCTGCATCAGCCTTGCGCAGAAATGTACGACACTATTAACTTGACAGTGGCTGGGTGGTAAATTATTAAATGCATGAGCTCTCCATATAAGATGTAATTGAAGGCAAACGCTGTTAAAGAATGAACAAGAGCTGACATTATAGATTTAATTTGATTCATGCAATACGGCGTCAGACAGGCCCTCAGGTTTGGAGCCATGAACTGTATCTGTCATGTAGAACGAGGAAGAGGAGCACCTCAGTTACACCTGAGTAAGCTGTGTTTCAATTGGAATGGTGAACCGGTGATACATCTCCCCGGGAAATTCAGCCACCCAGCATATATT
The DNA here is from genome assembly GCA_016785235.1 of Pseudorhombus dupliciocellatus. Classification (NCBI taxonomy): domain Eukaryota; kingdom Metazoa; phylum Chordata; class Actinopteri; order Pleuronectiformes; family Paralichthyidae; genus Pseudorhombus; species Pseudorhombus dupliciocellatus. The sequence continues at coordinate 242,612 of JAFBJW010000191.1, read as the reverse complement.
AATGTTTATCACTGTTCTTCACCTCTCACACTGGGTGTCACTGTGTACCTCGCCCTTTCAGAGGGGGAGCAGAGTCCACGGTTTACTGCAGGGCCCAATAAACAGCCAGAGCTCAGTGCCCTGTCACTGCAATCATCGTGAGCATCATGAATCAGGGTGATGGTGAATTAATTAAATCAGGATAAAAGAAGCAGGGAGGAATAGAAATTGAGACACACAAAAAATAAAATGAGGGCTTTAGTTCAACAAAATTCGATAAAACCTGCTGAAAAGGGGATGCACCATTCACAGCGCTACACACATTTAATGCATCTGTGATGTGATTACTCCGTTTATAAATCTAACTCTTGTTTCAGACAAAACTCCGTCATGGTGTCTCCCATTAGAATAAAAATGGTTCAGAGATCCTCCCACTGCTTCATTATTCATCATAGGCTCACCACGTCATTAATGTCATGCAGGAAAATGACCCTGGATCTGCCATCACTGATACATGTCAAACCTCTGCTGTCGACTTGTTAAACGGCCACTCACATTACCACCATCATCATCATCATCATCATCATATAATCTGTTTGTTGCTGTCGTTTGAGGTTAAGCTGTCATGTTGTTATCCTCACATCAGGTTTGGTTCGGTTCCATTCGCTGTCAGAGCTCACTGCAGACTTGTCAACCTCTGATGTGATTGCGAACACTGTCGCAGACCTTCAGGCGGCTCTTTGCTCTTATGATATATAAGTATGACACAAACGCAGACACTGAGTAAACTGGAACAAAGATGGAATAAACAAACTACCAAAAGTGGTGGTTGTACTTGTTCATTTCAAAATGGAGCGGTACCACCAGGAAAAATGGATTTTATTATCCATTATCTCAACTATGTGAGACCAGGAGGAGAAGCAATAAAGTTGAAATGAACAAATTAGACCTTAAACACATTTGTCATTTTCCTCTCATGGAGCACAGTAAAAGTACTTCTGATGAGTCATTATTTAGAGTTTTGGTTTTATTGGAAGAGATATTTGAAAATACCTTTTCACAAATGCAGCAATCCACAAAAAGATTTTCAATCCAAGACCAAACCCACCCATTCTCAGCCTTCAAAATTTCACCTTGCAGGAAATGACTTCATGTCCATCAACTTGAGTGCGGGCTTTGTCCCAGTCTTCATAACCTGCAGCTGCAGACAGAATGGCTGTTACCGCAACCTACAACCTTTGGGGCCCAACCTATCATATCACCCATCCTAATGCACAGTCTATGGCTGATGTAATGAAGTCCAGAGTCAGTTCCACTGGATCTTTTCAACATTCAGTCCATCACCTCATTTATATTTTTTGGATGCATTTGTTTTACAATCACGCCTGCTGCCAGCTCCAGGGATGCTACCGTCTGCCACTCCACCACTTTGGTCTAGACATAAATATCTCATCATCTCTTTATTGATCGTCAAAATATTTCCAACAGACATTCAGGCTTCCCACAGAATCCTAATGACTGTGCTGACCTCCTCTGACTTTTCTACAGTGTCACTATTAGCTTGACGTTTGTGGTTCATCATAAAATGGCTCATAAACTACTGGAAGGAGTGCGATGAAATTGTGTGCACCTATCCGTGTACTTCCAGGAAGAACACCTTCATTAGGTTTATATTTGAGATTTTTAAGGAAATGAATGTAAGAAGCTGATAAGATATAAGGGAAGACATGAGGTTGGATACAAGATGAGATAATATCTTTATTTCTTTAATGGGGAAATTGAAATGACATGCAACCGCAGCAGAGGGGTTAATGAAAAAAAACAAATATATATATATATATATATATATGTAGAGGTATTAATATGCAAAGAGTAAAAACACAAGATGTAAATGCTTCTGAAAATAGTCTATGATGAAAGCATATAATCAGTGTAGTATCAATATGAAATGGCTCAAACCTTCATTTTGGTTCTTCCTTAAATCAGCTAAGAAATTCCTTGGTTTACATTAACATTAGTATTATCACTATTGACCTCATCCAGAATAAGATGTTATTATAATTGCAACACGTTTTCCAATCAAAATATTGTGCCATCTCTAATAGTCTGTTGTAACAAGATGTAAACATGTTGACAAAAACGTAGTATTAAATTTCTCAATTACTTCGAGTATTGCACATTCCATATATTAATTTTTTCTCAGTTTATGATGACCAGTAAATGGTCTTATGCTCTTATGTCAGCGCCTTGACAAGACTTTTTCCATTTGGATCCATATTGTTGTAATTACAATTTACTTACATTTCATTATGTAATTTTCATTTATTAAAGAATAAACCTCTATGGCCTATATTCTATATATTTATATTCTCAGGTGAATTCCATACTGACTCTTATTCTCTGCCCAAACCTCCTCTGTGTTCTCTCCAGGTCGCCCAATTACAAGGTGAATTAATTTGCTTGTGTTGTGCCTGAGAACCTGGTTAGCAGGGCCCTCCAGCTCGCACACCTGCTTTTCTCATCATTGGCTGCAGTTCCTCAAGATGTTGTAATTAGTTGGAGACACGTCTTGGGCTACGGGGAGCTGGGTAAAGCAGATGTTGGGGGCATTGGAGATCCGCGAGGTAAGAGGAAAATGAATACAGATGTAGTCTCCAGGCTAATTCCCCTCATTCATGCGTTTCTTTTTCTCTCCTCGGTGGAGCAGGTGGGGGATAAAAATATCAGGGAGGCTCGGCGAGGTTTGCCAGTTTAAAGTGCCAAATGTCAAACTGTCATTTTGAAATGTACCCCGTTTCTGGAAGGAGGTCTGAGATTGTGGGGAACTCAGTCAGAGCCAGAAACAAGACTCATCCTCGCTGACGCTTTAAAAAGCACCTCCTCAGAATCAGAGGACGTTCTGTGCATTTCATGAGTCTGCATGAGACCTTTCATCACCACTGAATGCAATATGACGCTGTAGCATAAATGACATTTTGCATGTTCCGACAACTTTAAGTGTACAGTCACTGAAATCCCATTTTCCCCTAAGTAGCTCAGGATAATCCTCCCCTGAAATGACAGCGTAAGTAAGTCTGGACATGGATAGATGGATATAATCTCCTTATGGGGCAGCACAATAGCAGCAACTGGAAGTTCCTCAGCTGACCAATCACCTTTGCTGGCCTCTGTCAAGCGCCATCTCAGTGCTTAACAAGATGTGGGATCAGAAAATGTGTTCCTGTCTCAGTGTTCTCGCGCAGCCAGACACATCTCCACAGTGTTGTGTCAGCCCTGCATGAGGGTCTGGCTGCACCCATTATCCTTCTGTGAGGGAAGAGGGCTCCGGTTTGTTTGTATCTCTTTAAACCAATCACTTGTCTAGGGCCACTAAGCCCAGGATGCAGCAACGGTGCCCCTGCAAATTAGTGTAATGGAACATTGGTATTAGAGGAGGCGATCACTGTTGTTAAATTGCCTCAGGCCTTAAAAAGAAAACGCCACAAAGGCCACGTTGCCTCTGTGATTGCACCCTGTTCCTGGTCAATCTATTCTCTCTCCACCCTCCTTCCCGAACCTGTTCTTTTTTCCTCCTCCCCTGTATTCTCTGTTCACCAAAACCAGTCATGGTAGATAGCCACGCGCAATTCATGTTGTTGTTGTTGTTGGTTTCTTTAGGTTCAAACGCAGTTTTTTCTCTCCACGGTTGCCAAATGCCTGCCTGTTGTATGTACTGCTGGTTTTCTATATTGCATTTTAATTCAATTAATTCAATTGGTAGCACAATAATATTTTTGTAAACCCTCACAATTACTAGTATTTGTGCAGATCATCTGTCCAGAAAGCCCCATGATTGTCGTCTTAACTATCCCCTAACGTGCTGCAACCTTGTCTAACAAGACCTGGAACTAAAACGAACACGATCTGGTTGGATGGAGAGGGGAAATGTTTCCAAACAGCTGGAAGCCAACTTGTTCTGTGACGAAAACTTTAATTTGTAAAGCGCCCTATCAGGGACAGGCGAAGATTTAGATGAACTGGGTTTCACTCGAAGGGATTTACTTAACCAACCGTCCATATTTTTATACTTCCCTTTAAAGGGATGCACACCAGTGTAGTGTCACTTTTTGAGCGCTGATTTCCCAAATGTCACAAATGGGGCTTTATATTCAGCGTCAGTTCATTTCGTCCAGACTTGTCAGTAAAAACAGATTTGTATCTCGAGGCTACGAGCTAGTTATCTCATTATTTTGTGGCCACTAGTTATTTTTTCCCCACAAATGTCACAAGGGGATTCAGTGTTGTGCAAATAGAATTGTATTTAATTGCTGAATCCAAACCTTAACGTTTTTCACCATGTAGGTTTTTATGTTGCTATTATTGTTGTTGTTTATCAAAGTGAGGGAGACATTGAAAAAGGGATAATGGGCCGTGTGAATATTAATTTCTCTTATTTTCTTTAAAGATTTACACCAACTTGAAAAAGTTAGACTTTTTGTCCTTGTACATATACACTGGAGGGATCTTCCTAACCTAACACACCAGATGGTTTGTTGCACAAACGCCTCAGGGAAGGCTTCATTGGAAACAGTTTGGAAAAGGGCAGGCTCTTACAACAAATACTTGGCAGGTGATTGGATGAACCATCTGTCGATCTTGGTTCGATGAAGTCAGTTGGGAGAAGAGTAAAAAAACCCTCCCTCATCAAATTAAAGCTGTTAGTCGTGTTCTTTGCTCTCCTTTCAAAGGAATACTACTCGATGATGTAACACTCTGGAAGATTTGTACTTAACAAACTTCTGCGTCACTGAAAACAAACCTGCAGGATTACACAAGGGCCACTGAACAAGTTTCTCGTAAATAGGTGGAAGGACAGGACATGGGCCAAGAGAGAAGCCATTAAAGGTCGACTGCTGAGTAGTTTCTCTCATCATCCTTTGTGTGATGAGCACCGACTCTAGCGCCAGGTTAGCGTGTGTTTAGCAGTTGTCATACTGCACGTTTATGTGAGCTTTGCCCAGAGCGCTGATTGGACAATGTTTCTCTTTTTCATTGATAATGTTGGGAAAAACAATACAATTGAAATTGAAAGTATGTTAAAGAAATAGAAAAAGAACGATACGAACGGACTCTAGAGCCTGTTCTTTTAATTCAGGGGTTGCTGCAGTTCTGTCAGGCAGATATTCAGGCACCTGACGACAGGAGCCGTGTTTCCAGTGAAAACCTGAAATGAACCTGAGCTCAATGGTGGGAAGAAAAATCAAATTTTGTACCAACAGCCAGAATCGCAGTGGCTTCTCCTGTCATGTGGGTGCTTGGCACTGTGCTGATGATGTTAGTCACTGGTAAATGTGAACATGCAGGCAGCTGTGTAATGCACTCAAGTCCCCTCCGAACAATCCAGCAGAATATTGTCACAGCAACATGCGAGGTGTCTTGCTCTTCAAATCTCTGCTGCATACCACACATTTCTGTTTTCACTTGGAAGCAAACCAGTGTTGATGTAATATACATTTCAGAGGATCTTTTTTTATTTGTACAGCGACTGATATTTACATTTTAGCTGCTGTGGCCACAGAAAGTAGGCCATCATCGGTTTACAGCTCTTTTCATCTGGGAAATGCTGTGTAACTGAGAGTACCATTGTACACAAGGGAAGTAAATTAAGTCTTAAAATACTGTTGTTTTATTAAATGGGTCTTTTGACCAGACCTGTCTTTGATGTTTATTGTTTTGTCTGGGTAACTGTGCCTTTCTTTTGTTCGCCCATCAATGGCATTATAAACCTCTCTCTGATAGATGTGCTCACTATCAAGTTCCACACCTATTAATGTTTAACTGCAAAAGGAGGATTTAACTGTTGAAGGATTAACACTGAGCAGATAACATTTTCCTCTCCCCACTGTCATAAACCCATTCAATGTCCTGCATTCAACAAAAAGACAACATAGGAGCATATCGTCTTTACACTAGAGCTGCTTTAGTCAGTGTTTCCTTCTTTCATATCCCAAGGTCAGTTTGTTGTGCAGAGAAAACTTCCCTGGAATAGCTCCTTGAAATATCCTCCAAAAAAGTTGACATTGAGAAGTTGTGGGGAATCCAAGGCATTCTTCACAAACCTACATTTACATTTGAAAATGCATCTGTCCACACAACTCTGGAGTTTTGTTCAATCGGGATGTTGCTGGGACTGCTGGGTGGATTTTTTATCTGGACAAGCAAAAACAGAGGTGTGAGAATTCCTTGACATTTTGATCTTGAGCTTTTGCAATTTGAAAAGGAAATTTAAAAAAGACTCCGTACTCCAACCTCTCTCACTGTTCAGGTTTCTCTTACATCAGCTTCACAGGACTGAGGAACTCTGATCCATTTGAAATAATAAAGCCACAAACTGAGCCAAATGCATTATACCTCTGGTTTAAGAGCCACTACCTGCTGTCCACTCTTCTCAAAATGAATGCTTCAATTACTCGGAGCCCGACCTTTAATAAATGTATTTTTTGCCACAGTGACTGGTTGGAATTGTCCTCACTACATTACCAGATCAGCTGGAAACAATAGGTGTAACAATCCTTGGAAAAAAATTAGCCACAGCAGAGACAGAGTTGAGCACTAATATGGACTGAGCGCCAGACACTGGCACATTGATTTACTGACTGTGTTCACTGTCAATAGCAACAGCTGTGTGTGTGTGTGTGTGTGTGTGTGAAAAACAACACAAATTAGTTGCAGCTCTGACAGCCACTACGGATGTCGGCCTCTTCTTTCCTTCTCATTTATCTCTTTTCAATTCAAAATCTTTATTTGTCATTGTACAGGTACAACAAAATTGAGTCATCCCTCCTTGTGCACATAAAACATCAAACAATATAAGCAGAAAGTGTAAAAAAATAAAAAAAATATATAAAAATGTGTGTTTCATAAAGCCAGGAAATGGAAATGTTGTGTTAGTATTGTGAGTTAGTGTCGTTTCATTTATTTTTCTTCTGTCAGTTTAAGTCTGTAAAAAAAAAAGTGTGAAAAATTTCCACACACACCTGCCTTCACTCACACCTTGAACACAACATGAGGCCTTGAAAGGACAGAGGGCCTCAGTGCATCTGCGATCACCCTCAGAAACACTGCTCACTCGCCCAGCAGCCTGAAAGGTAATTGTCTTGTCATCCACACACTTCCACAAGGCTGCACTCACTCTGCAGCCCCCCCCCCCCAATCAATGGTGTGAATAATTCTACTGGCTCAAGGACCCTTGATGAACCTGAAGATAACGGAGGAGAACGCCGTTCCAGTTCTCCCACGTTGCCCACGCTCCCGGGTGCTGTTTTCTTCCATGAGCGATTGGCTGTCATGCCAAACCCTCCAAGCGTAATCATTAGTATAATTATTTATTATTAGTCATTAACCTGCGGTCAGCAGTCGGGCAGATGAACAGGAAAAGTGACTCTCCTCGGTAATGAGAGCAATAACTCTGGATAAATGAGATGATTCTGTCACAGGGCGACATGAGGGAGGACTTCATTTGGTGGTTGGTGGAAGCTGACTAACACTTTTCACGGAGGCATCAGCACCTGAGAGTCAGGAGCTGGCTAGACATGTGTTCCTAAGCTGAGCCCAGCTGCTCTCAGACATGCACTGCACTCCGTAACCCCCCCGACACGCCGGAGGGGCTGCATGTGAAAAACTCAAATGTCTGAGTGAGAGGGCTTCAGTATTCTCCTGAGTTTCCCCTGCCAGCCCATTTGTAAAAGCTCTGGATAAAGTTTGAAAGGGAGAAAGCAAGAAACACAACAGGAAAAAAAAAGTCTTTTGCAGGGGGCGCCATGAGCGAGTTTGGCATGTGGGTGATGTTTGTATCAAGACAGGGATGAAGAAGCTTTGTCGAGCTGGACAAAGATGTCATGAGAGCGGAAGGCTGAGGCCGTTGTTGGGTTGCTTTTCATTATCAAAAATGTATTCACCGCAGCAGAAGTGTTACGTCCTGCCTCTGCATGCTGAACGCTCAGGAGATTTCTGTGCCGCCGCGAACGCGTCAGAACAAACAATGTGCCGCGTTGTTCGTGTGTAAAAGGCGATCTCCAGAGAAAGTGTGCATCATATGTCTCGAAATTGCTTTTCTCCAGAAACAATAAGGTTTGTTATGAAAATTGTGGATCCTGAATTAATGTGAGACAGTCACATAATGTTTTTAGCTTTTGTTATTTTCACACTATGGCTCATTTCTTAATCTCAGTATAATTTACACTCATAAATGTGTGACGTTATTCTAGGAATTTAATGACTATAACCCTGCACTCACTGGTATCTTTTCCTTCCTATAATTTCTGTAATTTAATTTGCAACAATCTGTTATAGCCTATTTTAATCCCGGCCACATTTGCCTGCCATTATTGTTGCCAACTGTTTGAAATACAATGCTCTGATTGGCTCGGTTTATTTGTTGGATCTAAGATGGCTGTCTGAGGCTCGAAACCAGTGCCAGTGTTCTCAGCAGCGCATCAGGTTCAATTTTGTATCGTGAAAGCTGAAAACAAAGAGCAGATATGTGACTGGAAGACCATTTCTCGGCCTCAAAAGTGCGTGTGGTGCTTTTGAGCTGGGGCCTTTGACCACTGGAGTGCGGCGGCTCTGAGGTGCTGTGTTAATACCGGGCAGCTTCAAGGTGTGAGAGTGTTTCAGAAAATAACTGCACTGCTCTGTCTAACCGTCGTGGGCAGGGGTTAAAGATGCTCAACAGTGTCACGTCCTCACCCCTCAACTCTCAGCCCAAATTCTTTTTTTCACTTCTCATCCCTTCCCTCCAGTGGATGATTGTCCTGCCCCTCTGCCTGCTGCTCTCCCGGTGTTTCATTTCCCCAGACTCTTTCCGCCCGACATGATTGAATTATAAAACCTGTCCATCTACCGAATAGTTCCACAAACGTCTGTCTGTCTGTATCTGTCCAACACGGACCTCAATAGCCGCTCATTGTGTCAGCTTCGCGATTTGTGCATTCCATCTATGGACCAAGTCGAACAGTCCTCCATCTACGGCTGATGATCTCCGTCATGATAACCTGCAGAGAGCCACTACCTCTTCAGCAGTTTGTCTGCAGAGTACAGGCACACATTTGTTTTGTTGCCATTTTAATTGAGTTGTGATCTCGGGCCTGGAGATTCTGGAGATTGCAAATGAAATAAATAACAGCCCCTCAGTAAATCACTCAAATGTTTATACAAATCACGTGTGCGAACAGCAACAAAGTGAATTGTGTTTAATATAATTGTCTATTAAAACTTGACTGCTGATCAGACCTGGTAGGATGCTGTTCTAATTTCCCTGTAGACCCTGTGACACAGCGTCCTGCACTCAACAAGGCCTGTTTGAGGAGGACTCAGTAATGACAAGGAATTATTTCATAAAAATGGTATTGCTGTTGTTTGTATAATTGCACATTTATGTGGATTTTGTCAGTATTGTCCTCATAGTCAAGAGAGAGGATGAACACAAACACACCAGAGGAAAATCCATCACGTTTAAAGTGTTCCCTAATTATTATTATTATTATTATGTTATTCACCGTCAGATTCACTGTCTCAGTTTAGGGGCTGTACCCTTTTTTGGCTGCAATAGCAGACACAATGATTACACTCAATTGAAAGGCTTTCCCAAATGCTGCCAACAAATGTGTTTTTCAATCTCCAATCGTTGAGTGAAACCCACGATATTCCAGGATTTTTGGGGCTTCAGTGACACATTTTTTTATTTATTTATTTTTTAATGTAACTATTAATCTGAACAGGTTAATGTGCACATGTTAAATAAACTTTTTTTTTTTTTTCAAAGTTTTTAATCAACCAAACTTTTCATCCATAGGTGTGTTGCTAGGCAACAGAGGTATGAGGGGACTAGCTGGTAATGCTGCAGGAAGACCAGCTGTTTTATTGTGGTTCAGCCAACGCTGTGTACATTAAACAGCTATACGGCCCCTGATTAGTATTGACCCTGTTCCGATGCTTAGAAACACCATGTAGTTATTTATTTATTTGGCCTCTGTGTGTGTAAACCTTGCTCCACTCTTGGACACCTGCCCACTCTATCACTGTTGTTTCATTAATGCGGTTTGTGTTTCGTTCTGTCGACTGTTTATCTGGATTCTGATCTGCCGCCTGCTCCATGTGGATTTGTTTGTTTGATTGCACTGCCCTCTCTGGTTATGGACCTGCATCACCTCCATGTGAGTGCATTGCTTGTTCCCTTTATTAAAAATTTTCTCCATCACATCAGCTTCTGGGTCCTCTCCCTGTGTAGTTTCTGCACGGCGTGTCACAGCAGCTGCTCAGGTGACACATCGCGGCACTGCTGCCTTCTGCCTGAACTGAAGCGTGAAGACATTGATTTAAGGCTCATTTATGCTGCTCTGGCCTATGAAAAGAGATGTGTCCGTTTCAAAGGATGCACCGTAAAAGATGCTCTGTTATAACTCACAACTTTACTACAAAACTGCATTACAGTGGATCACCTGTGTCCAACCCATGTATTGTCATATTCCCATATTTAAATATCTTCTCTGGATCATGTTGCAGTGATATTTTATGACAATCATGGAATAGGTACATTTCAAATAATGGTGTGTCTGGGAGTTTTTAATTGTTGTATAAAGCAGGAGGCACTATCAAACTTTTTTTTTTTTTTAATATATAGCAGCCATTCTTTCTGTCAGACTGCAGATATTTAATTTCCTCTGCATAATAGTTGTGTGTATGGGTTAACTACTCCCTGACACAGTGGCCACATGCCGACAAAATGCTTTAAATATATTAGTCAGGTTTTCTCTATTATGAAGAGGAAGTAGTTCACAGTTTTTAATCAGGAGAGAATATTATTAATAAATATACAGATCCCCTCAAACCTTCAGGGCACCAGCTTTACTGTCACCACCGCCACTCCGCTGGTTCCCCCTGCTTTTTTATAACACATTTATTAAATAGCCGAAAGGCTATTTATATTTTTAGTTGCTGATGGTGGTGGAGTAGCTGTGTTTATTTTACTCTCCCCACATTTAGCTGTTAACTCCCTGATTTTATGGTCTGTGTATAATTTATCTACAGCAAAGAAGAGCGGTGTTCAACGGCCCTGTGTTACACTTATTTCACCGTGAATAAAAGAATGTTAAGGTGTGAAGATCGAAAGGGTTTCTTCATCTTGGAAAGTACTTACAAATACAGGATAGTGTATATGTGTCACAGGGTTGTACCTGATTACTGAGGTGTGCACATGCTGACTTTAACCTGCTACTCAGATTCTTGACAGTATGCAGACATGTCTTATGTCACTCACATTAGTTCCTCATTTAAGGGTTGACTGTTATTATATGTCCACATCATCAAGTCATCATGTCTGTTTGAAGTTAATAACTAAACACTGGAGTCTTAACATGTCATCTCCTTGATAACAGCCAATACAATCCTTCATGCTCCCTATTAGAGCAGAGTGATGCCATTTATCATGATATGGAGTTCGCCAGATATGAATATTTGCTCCTCAGCAGTATAATAAATGAACATTAGCGTGAGGGACCTCTGTTGGCATGGCTGTAGTTGGGTCCAAAGGAATACTTTGTTAGTTTTGTTCAGTAATTGTTCAGGCAATATGTTATGTAGTAGAGTGTCGAGGGTCTCGGGAAGTGGCACACAGATGAAGCAGGGACGTCAAGTCCTGAGGTTTTGCCTTTTTTATTTATCCTCCACCAATCATGTTGTGAATGAACCCAAAAAAAATCCAACTAGCATATAGAAAAGGAACAAAAATAGAAAAATACTTTTCAAAAGAACAGACAACACTGTCAAGTCAGCATGAAAGCCAAGCACTTGGCTCGTGAATGAACGCGTCCCTCATGGTGCTGAGGCCTGGAGAAAAGTCAAAGACCCCCCCTCCTTGTCTCAGCAGCACCTCTTATAAATGGTGCCTAACCACACCCATAATTGGACCGTACCAAACACCATACGCAGCACAGGGGTGTTTGGAGGGTCACGTCATCAAAATTTATTTAAACAACTCAAAAATGCTATTGACACATTAGTTAATGAAATCAGGGTTTATAATACATGTTATCTGACCTAGTAATGCACAGTCACCTTGCTATTACACAGGTAAAACGTTAATTGATTTTGTGGGGCGCAGCCCCGCCCTCTTGCGGGCGCACCTGTCAATAAAAACCCCCGTAAGCCGACCCACTCTTTTGCGTCATACGCGGAAGGACGGCTGACGGGTAAGGAGCATTGTAATTTACTTTATATATTTCAAGTGAAAGGCTGTGAGGAAGAATGTGCAGCAGAATGTGTGCACCCCTCCACTAAACACCAGCGCCGTCTCACAGCCAAACAGGGCAAAGATCAGACATGGAAATGGCTTTGTAGTTCGGATTCTGTAAGTGTGGTCATAGCAGTGGAAAAATGCAGCGCACGGCGTCGAGGCATGTGCCGGCGCACATTGCTGGTGCGCGCTGATGTCTCTGTCAGGGAGGCGCAGTGAGGACGCGCTGGCCAGTCGCGTCATCACACAACACCTGAAAAAGGTTCTTCTTACATGAACTGGAAAGAAAATTAAAAAGTCTTGCATGACTCACTGGTTTAAAGATTTTATAGATCTGATAATGATGGAACATGCAGTCCCACACCTTGAGGGATTTCAGAAACCATGTTTTTTATGGACCCTGCACACAGTAAATAAAAAGAGACATGAATGCAATATATTGCACAATGCATAGTTATGATGTGAATTTCTTTATTGAATTAAAAAAAGAACCTGGGTAAAATAAGAACGGAGTAAAACATGCAACTAAGTGTATCTCTCTTGTGAGTATCCGGTAAAAAGGTATTCACAAGTGTTCTCAACAGTGAGGCTGTAATCGCTTGAGGCACACTTCAACTCATGAGCGTTTAACAAGCAATTAGTGTATGTTTCATTTATTGTTCCACATTTAAATGAAGCTTGTTTGCTTATGTATACTGTACATTGAATGTGATGACTGCTCAGGCATAACTCAGTGTGTGGTTCAGTGCCCTAAACCTGATGGATTGGAATGGGCTGTTTGGAATGCTGGTTGCAAATTTCTTGACTAGCAAAAAGGAGGTGCAGTAATTCCAAAGAGCCCTGTAGCTGCAGCGCTGCTGTTCACCTGTGGCCACTGTCATAGATGCACTGTTGCTGTGATCGATGGTTTCTATCACGTTGAAGACAAGGCTCGCTAAAACAGAGGTAATAATGTGATCTGCATGGAATCTAGATTCTGATTGTAGCAGTGAAATGGCCACCGGCATTAGAGAATGTGCAGCAATGAGGGTGTGACACAACCCATTTTCTGCATTTCTTTGCAACATCTAAGGTTTGACTAGTGCTCTGTGTATATGTTTGCTTTTTGTGTTCCGGTATTCTGCAGTGGACAACGCACGCCCCCACTGGAGAATTGATGGTGAAGAGGAAAATCAATTTCAATTGTGATTTTCTTTTGTGTGCATTTTTCTGGAAATGTCCATGCAGACATTCACTGATACTACTTCCCTGTGATAAGGCAAAAATATTCTCTGTGAAAAATGGCACTTTAAAGCACCCACACATATCGATATCTATATATCTATAGATGTATATCTGTGTGTATTTCCTACCTTGGTACAATGTGGTGGCTGATTGATGTGTAGCTGTACCAGGCTTTAAAAGACTTCTTCTGAAAACATCAGTAATGGTATTTATTTTCTAATATACCTTATTTTCCGTGGCTCTGTGTCTTGATTCCGTCAAAAATACACAATGTTCCAAGGTTGTTGCTGAATGGTGTGTATATTTTGATCATCTACTCATTTATCTTCGGGGAAATGATTCCCACTGTTACAGGTTATCATGCAGCTCCGTGATAGATGAACTGTGAATCACACAGCCTGATGTCTGTTCCCACGCTCCAGCAGATAAATGACTGTATATGAATGTTGCTTAAGTTGCTCTCATCTTATCATGAGGCCCTTACAGAGTTTGTTTTAAATCCATCACTCTTTACTCTGCCGCTGGAGAAACAGCTCTCCTCTTTTTCCCACTTATTACGTTACATCTGATAGGAGTATCTCTCTCGTCATTAGATCATTAGAACCAGTGCAAACCAGTTTGAAGAGGCAGGCAGGGTAGTGCATTCAAGTGCCGGGTCCATGTCATTGGCATAGCCGAGCAGAATGCCATGATTGGGTTACAAAATACCCCTAATGAACTCTGCTCATTTGCATGCCTTTCTGAGCCTGATACGCTAAGTAATCATCATTCAGAAACCACCATGAGAATTAATGCACGGTAACTAATCTGCAGCTATGAGGTGTAAAATTGTTGCACAATATTTACGTCAGCACAGAAACTATTGCCGAAACAGCAACAGCGGCAGAGTAATCACAGCACTTAGACATGACTGATGGCGTTTTGTTTTTGGTGCGGGCGAGGCCCCCGTGCGTCTCCTGTGCGGGGGAGGGGATTGCATCGGAGGCTGCGACATGAGAGTGAAAGTCTTGCTTCATCGTGTTGTGCTGTCAGTCAGCTTACTGGGCTGAGACCTGAGGTTGCAAGAATGGCGGCACAAGGCATAAACACAGCATAATGCGTCTGTGAGGGGAGTTTCAAATGTCACAGCGTCTGCAGCTTTTTCAGATGACAAAAACACACACACACAGCTTCAGTGCTACTGAAAGAGCATCTGTTGTCAGAGAGCATCTATTTTTATCTATTTTTAACTGCGGTAGAAAGTGAACTCCAACTCCTCCAGCACCAACATGTGAATAAGGGTGGTGACAGATGATCCATGATTCTGACCTCGTAACTCAAATCTTAACAATAGATGGCACGTGAAAGTTAACCTTTCATGGTTCCGAAAATGACCTCCGAAAAAATGCTCTCTTACCTATGTGCTAAGTTTATTACTTTTTGTCCTTTGAAATGCAAAAGTGAATGTGAGCCTGATTGGAAAGACTTGAGCCTTGTATCCACAGTGCTAATGATGGCAGTGTAATGGTGTGGAAAGCTTTTGCTGGCCCTGAATTACCAATTAATGTTTTAAGTGGCATGGTGTGCTATGGCTAATAATAGGTGTTTACGTTGTTGAACATTGTGATGGTGATATCGTACACAGTTAGTGGCTCATGTGAATGACAAGCATTATTTCTATTCCATGTTTTTTTTTGTTGGTTTGTTTGTTTGTTTGTTTAAATCCACCTGGCTACAGATGCAGGCACCATGGACAGCTCCGCACTCTGAGGGTGAGGGAGCACGGCCTCAGTTTGGATTGTACACTCTATAATTGTACATCAACCAGTTTGGTTTTCCAATGTTTTATGGGCTCTGCCAGTAATTTACTGCTCCCCTCTGTGTCTCTAGCATCAGAGCTCCATCAGATATTTCTATATATATAGACATGCAGAGCATTCAGCCAGAATTAATTTGTATCATCATATTATTATTTGTCTGTTTATTCGTTTCTCCATTGCACAACAGTATGGTCCTGTCTTCACGACTTAATTGATGTAAAACTCACTTATCCTTTAAATTCCTTTCAAGACAACACAAGAAAGTTCTGATTTATCAGCTGGGCTAAACACAAGCTACCTGCCAGAAGTGCCAAGGTAATGTCATCATCAAAGCTGGCAGCACTTGCGACAAAACCAACATCTGTGTGTGGCCAGCAACAGGCAGATCCGTTTTTCTCCTTTCAGACTAAACTTTTTTCTGAAGGAAAATAAATGACACATCAGCGCCTAACGTCTTCAAAATGCTTCTTTGTTCAATGTGAGGTTGTTTTATTGTGTTAAGAAAATACATTACTGAATGGTTCAGAGACGCAACTGACGTGGATAGACATTGCTGTCAGGTGTAACAGGGCCCACTGCACTCCATGGCTCCAGATTCACAGTATGTGGTATTATGTGACACCGGGGCATCCATTAAAATATTCAGTTATAATAAGTTTTTTTTTCAGAGAGCCGCAGGGACTCATAACAATGCCAACTTTATTTCTAAACCAGCATCTCCCACTGTCTCCAAAACCCAAAATGCAATGTGTGGGACAGCCTCACGTTTAAACCCATAAATGCAACCATAAATATGTTCCTGTGTCAAGAGGCTTGGATTCAGTATGAACTCTCACTGTGCTCAGTCATGCTACAAGCACTTTTAGCCAACAGAAGGTGTCTTGTGAATCAGATCCTTCATATTGCAGGAGTGCAAGTCCGCAGATCTCAAAACAAAGAAACACCCTGGCAGTTGCATCCTCAGAATAAGCGAAGTTGACACATTGTCAAAGCGCACTCAGCGTTGTTTTACATGATTATGGAGACACACACAGTCCCTCACTGTGGTGGTTCATACTGAGTGATTATAGGATGGGGGTTGGTGTGGGCATGATGAGCAATCTGGCATTTTGAATAGGTTTTATCACTCAGGCTGCACCAGGAAGTGTTTTGGCCGTCTTATGTCATGCTGACACAGTCCTCCCACTCCCGGCATCGCAGCCCCATTGTGTTTGTGTGCACCAGTGTTTCACGCAGACACTTATCCTGGCAGTGTGTAACAGCCTCTGAAACAATATGTACTGATACACTCTTCATCGTGGACTGCACACAAGTCTCCGGTTGTCTAATGTGACACAATCCTAACGCTCACAATGCTCAGTTAAAGATATCAGGGTCGAGTGTCAGTACTTGGCCTCCGCAGTGTGCCTCCTCTCGCGACGTATCGCACAAGAAATTTTCACGAAGCCATGTT
Source organism: Pseudorhombus dupliciocellatus (assembly GCA_016785235.1). Taxonomy (NCBI): domain Eukaryota; kingdom Metazoa; phylum Chordata; class Actinopteri; order Pleuronectiformes; family Paralichthyidae; genus Pseudorhombus; species Pseudorhombus dupliciocellatus. The sequence goes on along the minus strand of JAFBJW010000191.1, from coordinate 225,886 downwards.
GACATCCCTACAAACCGTCACGCCTGAAGTTTTACCAGATGGTTTTAAAGCTGTAAAGCTGATTTCCCTTCTTCAGTTTTGAGCTACTTCCTGCTCTCCCACCCTAATGTGCTTCACCTGTACCCAATTACACTCCACTGTGGATTTATTGTGAGTTCGGCTCAAATCTGGCCCACGCCCAATACTTTCATTTGGCCCAGAAACCACATGGAACAATGCTGCATGTCAGCCAAGAACAAAATAAACCAGACTGGACCAGATTTTGCAGAGAGCGTTGCACATCAGCCAAAATAGGCACTTTGGGACCCTTTGGTTCCAGAGGATGGCCAGTAATGCCAGATCACTGCCCAAAGTAGAACACATCCAACTGTCTGGGTGCTGTTTCTTCAATATTCCTGAGTTTCTCCTCTGTTTGTATTCTGCCTGCCTGGATTCCAGCATGTCTCTGTGCCTGCCAGCCTCCGATTAAAGCCTGTCCAAGTGATTAAATACTTCTCTCTGCACTAGCTGCTTTGTCAGATGTCAGCATTCAAACTGACCCCTCACGCCTTCTTCTCAGGGTCTTCAAACTATTCCGGGCTGAAATCAAAGCATGACTGAGCCTTTTTGGTGCAGCTGACTGGCTCTGGAACAGCCCTCCACTGAGCACCAGTTCAGCTGAGTCCATGTCTGCTCTGAAATCTTGTCTTAAAACCTGCATTTATGAAATAGCATTTTCTAACAGCTGAAACTACAGCCGTGTGGCCTCGAGCTATTTGGAGTTTGTTGATTAGATTTTGAATGTTCTGACCTTATTGTGCTTTCATCATCTTTTGTTCCTTTCACGGTAAGATGTTTTAAATCTTGTTTTCATTTTTTTCTCACCTCTTGGAAAGGCTCTTCTTTATTCTCGTGGCTCTAAAATACCGTCATCCTTGAACGTCCTTTGACGTGTTTGGTGAGTGCTGGTTCTTGAATTCCATGCATCAAAACCTCAGTCTAAACCATTAGTTGTCTCAATGAAGGTTGTTCAAACATATTCTTTTTGGCTAAAACAAATGTTTATTTATAATATGTCAGATGAAGATCACAGTAAAGAGACTGAAGTAGCATTGATGCTTAAATTAATTTGACTGTGATCATGTCTCTATATTAAATGGGTCTTTTGAAAGAGCTTTGGTCCCTAAAAACATTTTATTCATTTAATCAATGGCCCCAGATCAACAGAAAAATAATTAGCTGAGGAACACTATCAGCTTCAGTGACTCAAATATTAGTTTTCACTTTGAGTAGATGGAAAGAAAAAAAAAATCTGAAAGCATGGGTTTCACATTTATTTCCGTTGCCTGTGTGTAGATTGATGTTGACACCTGGCATTAAAATTTCATGCCCCTCACACTGAATGCAAGGCAAATGTTGACATCAGGATCTGCCAAAGAAGGAGGCGTGCTCGAAATGGGTCTGGGCTTGAGTGACAGACGAGAATTGATTTTTTTGACGAGATAGTAGAGAAACACTATCGGGGGCCATTTTAGCCGAGACCTGGACAGAAACCTGACACACACACACACACACACACACACACACACACACACACACACACACACACACACACACACACACACACACACACACACACACCGGCAGTCATGCTTTTCAGCACTCATGCTTTGATGGTGTTCATCAGCTCAGTTTTCCCCACCAGACGTGAAGGTCATTGGCCTTTTCTCCTCATAAAAGTACTGACCATGTTAAAGTTGTCTCGGTGGTTGAGTGGCTCCATGGACACTCTGTAGGGGACTTTGGTAAAGAGAGAACACAGAGAGATGATTAGAAATGTGACGCTGACATGGAATGTCTAAGGTGTTTCAGAACAGCGAGGCCAGTTAAACATGTGACGAGCTGTACGTTCGGTGCTTGGTGTCAAATTAACCAAACGATGCTCCTGATGTGTCTCTTCCAGCCAGATAGATGGCTTAGATGTGTTATCTATAATATGTGTAACATAGTTTGAAAGAACACTTGTCACCTTAATTTCACATGTCACCATGATTAGCAAGTGACCAATCAGGGGTCCATTAGTTATTGACTAACAATCAGTGTGTCTCTGGGGCAATAAGATAAATAAGAATGCAGTCGGAACTGAGAGAGGATGTTTATGAATGGTTTGTGTCACAGCTAGCAACAGAGGCATTGAAAAGATGGCAGCTGAAGCACATATGCTCCTCCTGTTTTTCTCTCCATACAGACTCAATATAACGTCCCTCATCCACGCCATATTCACATGGAGAATTTCCATCCAGGGATGAGCAAACCATGATGAAGATCAACTGCTGTTTGTCCCAGTTTGTATAATGAGCAGGGCGTGCTTACTTAACCTAATCGGAAATACTGATCTATTGACCTCAGATCAAAAAACATTTTTCGCCAATTATGCAGCTCTTGATTTCACTGAAATGTGCTTTCATCAGTGTTTGAAGTCATAACCAAGATGCTAAAAGTAAAGAGATTCCATTCAGTTAACAATCTCCTCTCATATCCTGTTTTGCAAATTAAATATTAATTCACTTTGAGAAAGTTTTGGCCGTGTTACGAGGAAATAACTTCAATACGTGAAGGGCAAGTCGTAGATTTTAGGATCTAAAGCTCAAATGGTGATTAAAGTCCATAAAGAGGCAAAATGTTATTTCAAAGAGCAGCACGCTCAGTGCAGTGACTCCGTGTGAAGCGAGGCCGCCGGCTACATCGGAATGGGCGCTGTTCTAGCTCGCAGGGTCAGCGTCATTATAACACAAGCACAGGCAGCACCTGGTAGCACTGACCTGAGCGGAGCTGCTTAATCTGGTTCATCAGCAGAGGTCATGGAAGCTGCTGCGTGATGACACCATAATTGGAAGGAGGCAACAGTATCCTTAGCTGGGACTAATCCTGAGCTGTTGGGGGGAATATTGAAAATAGATCCCGCTATTTCAATGAAGCGGGGGGACGGTGGCTTTTGGCAAGAATCTGTTTAAAATGCAGGAGGGGTTGTTTCCTATTGAAGAGCTGCAGACTAATGAATGTTAATCCCATGACATTTTCAGACAATTTCTCTACATTCCATGGCATCATCCTCCTCTCTCTCTCTCTCTCTCTCTCTCTCTCTCTCTCTTTCCCTCATTTCCTCATTTCCTCTATCCCCATAGCCCATTGATGTAAGGATTACTGATGCTCTGGAAGCCTCTTCACTTACCTGGAGCACACTATGGGCTGTACGCTACCTGATTCAGAGGATTGCAAAAAAAGGGAGTTGAGATTTTTGCTGAGTTTTCTGCTGCAAATGACTGAAATCCGATCCAGGGGCCTTTAAAGGATTGAGCTCATGGGAGGAAACTGAAGTACAAAATGCATATGTAATGGGGCCAAAACCCATAGATGAGTGAATTATGATTCTCCAGTGTCTTATCGCATATATAGAGTAGGTTAACTCACCGTGCAATAATCCAGTGAGTGTTTTTTAAACTTGGAATGTGCAGTGTCACGGGCATCGCTGGGCATTCTCCATCGCTTCAAGCAACATTAGCACCAAATGTGATATTTTCATTTTCAGCTTATATCGAGGTTTACATCTGCTCTCCCCGGTCATTTATATTCATGACAACAACAACTTTAGACAACTTTGCTTTCTTCTCTTTCTCTTTCAAATGCCAAAGCACATCCTGCGCCGTTATTGTCCATTTGGTTCCAAGCATCTGCTGTCGCCGCCGACTGAGTTGATCATTTCACCCCCAAATAATTTGACATTTTACTTTTATTCAGAAATGTTCTGTCAGCTGCTGGTCATAAACAGCACATGTAGTCTGGGATAAATAACATATTCCTGATGCTACTACTATGCTACTGTTACCAATGCAGTGTTTTTCCTGCAGTTTACCTGAATAAAAACAATCAATAGTTTTCTGCAGTGCAAAAACACAACCTCTGCCTCACAGCCTTTTCATCAAAGCTTCCCCTCTAATTCCCTGCTAATAAATCTGACGTAGGTTGTGCGAGCAGGGTCTGATCGAGACTCGGCTGACTCATCTTCAGTTCCTCAGCAACAAAATAATCTTGCATTCAAGCAGCTGCAACACTTCAGCATCAGTTCTTATTTTCTTTAAACGGTTGCTCGATGTCTTATCAGTCATTTAAATCAAGTTTCACTTGTTCACAGCTCCATGCAGTAAGTGTCTTATCTGAGTGAAACCAGAGATCAAGATCAATGCGACTGTTGTTATCATCCGCACCCTTTATTTAACCAGCTAACGCATGGACTCCTGTTCATGCAAGGAATTCCAGTCCGGAGTCATTTGATTATCATAAAATGTTTATCCACATTTGTCTGATCAATGATGTGACAGCCAGTGTCAGCCCCCAACACGCTGTCCCAGCACAGTGCGACCATTGGTTTTATTGATTAATGAGATTCATGAATACGCAAATGTGCATCCAAAAATGAATGAATCCTGCGCGCATCATCTCGTGAAAATATAGCTGTGATGGAGCGTTATCTGTGGGCACAGGACGAGGAGCTGTTGATAAATATGGAAATGCCACATCTCACGCGGTTTCACTCTGTTCTTTGGCTGTGTGATGGAAAAAAAAGAACATCTTGAGGGACGTGGATAAGTTGCGAGCAGAAATATGACATCTAAGAGACAAAAAAAATAAAAAATTCCCACCCAGACAGAGACAAATCTAAAGTCACACTCCTGACCTCTCGCTTCCCTCTGCGCCTTCACTCATCTGGCACCGGCATGAATTTAATCTTTGTAGCACGGTCGCAGCGGCAAGCCTGAACATGGCTCGGAACGGTGCCGTGGATGCGTGGCCGCGCGGTTTTCAGACTTCTCATGTTTCTCCCTAAAAAAATAAAAATGCTTTCTTGAAAAGCACTTGAGGATGGATAGTGGTAATAGATGCAGCCATTCAACCATAAAGGCCCCATGAGCTGTTCTGGGATCTGCCCTCCTGTCATAAATCTAACACCTCAATTTGTTCCCAAGATTTGTTCACATGGGTTTTTTTTTTTGACAACTCACTTCATCGTTCACAAAATACGGCCCGGAGTGACCACACCGTGTTATTCTGTGGGACGCCATTTTTGATTTCAAGTGTGGATCTGAGATATAAGCAAACGAAAGGATAAGAAGATGAAACAGAAAGGAAATGAGAATAAAGAAAGATTAGGCTGATCATTACATTAAAGCCTGTCTTCAGGAATGAAATGCTCTGACGGTGACATTAAGCCTCCTGACATAGCAGATGTTCGCTTCATTTTGTAAAAGCAGCTTTTAAAACCCCCCTTTTTTAAATAATAAGTCTGTCGCTGTGTTTTTTCCTTGTGTCCGTTCTATTGTTTTATTCCCCCCTTTGTCAAGTCATGCAGTGCTCATTTCCTGGATTTACTCCTGAAACAGCAGCAGATGCCAGACCTGTGCTGCACCCATCAATTCAGCTCTCAGGCGTTGTCACCAAATCCAGCTTTGTCACTGCAAAAGCTGGAAAAAAGCGTAGGAAACAGGAGCTCCCTTCCTCCGAACCAAAAGGGCTGAACAACAAACGGAAGCACAAGCAGCTTTCCCCCCTAATCTCCCCTTCTCCTGTTGTATTTACCGTAGGAGAGCAGCGACTGTAATAAGTATCAATTTGAATAATGCATTGCCATGCCCACGTCTTTTAGTGCCAATCAATTATTCAGTGTTGTTTTGCTCCCACTCAGCATGTTCCATAATAGTACTAACTAATGTCATAGAAAAACTGACACCTCCCCGAAAAAATTCCCCCTATTCAAGTTCCATGCATAAGCAATGAGAGGAATACGGCAAGCACGCGGGAAGATGACGGCAAGATAATTGTGATTCTTTTCTTCCTCTCCTCGCCATCTGCAAAGAGATTGTAGATGGAGGTTGGGAAGGTTGCTGTGTTTCCTTTTTCCCTCTCTGTCTTTTGCCGAGTTAGACCCTGGAAGAGGAGGAATGAGGATTTTGATTTGTATTTGAGTTCTGATTAGGCTGCAGTTTCTGTTGTCACAGCACAGTCAGGAATGATGTACAGTGAAATCACGCGCACACACACACACACACACACACACACACACACACACACACACACACACAGGCATTTCTTCCCAACTGTTCTGTACAATATGGTTTGCAAAAGATACAGGTGTTTGTATGGACGTGTCAGAATGTATGAACATTTAAAGTAAGCTGTAATAAAATGTTGTTGTCGTTGTTGGCAAATCATGGGTGGGAAAAGGATGAGAGAATATAGTAGGAATAAAAATTACTATAAATAGTGGAGATAATATAAGGCATCATAAGGCAGGTTTTTGTAGACACATTTTGAGTGAAGTAACCCAGAATTTTTAGTCCCAGTCCCTGCTATTTTGATTGGTTTTATGTGATATTCTAATTCTCTGAGACACTGAATTTTTCCTGTAAGCCATAATCATCAAAATTGCAAGACATAAAAGTTTGAAATATTTCACTCTATGCGTAATTAATCTATATAAAATAACAGTTTCACTCTCTGAATTGACTGACAAAAAATATTGAACTTTTTTTTTATTCTAATTTTTTGAGATGTACCTGTATATCTTCTTCTTCCTCAGTGGATTAATTACAGCCTCTTTACAACACACTTATTTCTTTTTCGTCTTTATATAATTTATTGATGGTTCGCAGCATTGATGACCATCACCGCCATCTACTGAATATGCTTCCAAGCTCATGGTGCAGCACTACCGTCCTCTGAGCTTCCTCCAACTCTAACTAATCTCCAAGAGCCCATTTTTATTTCTACATTCCATCTTCTGAGGCAAAATACTTCACAAAACAGGAATCAGGAGTGTACTGTCACACTCTGGAGTTCTCCACCAATCAGGTGCCTTGAGCCCTGCAAGCCCCACTCCAAACATTCCTTTAGGTTCTACCCACACGCAAGGTTATTGACTTCCTGCAGAGGTTTCTAGTTCCTGGGGAAAATTCCTGTGGAGCAAACCAGCTAATGTGAAATGATGAATGAACAATGATAGCGCATGTTTACCAATTCGCTCATTTCAAAGTCATGCCCGCTAACATTATTAGCACTGTTAAATTAACTGTTGGAGTGCGATGCTGTGCCAGTGGAGGAGATCTTCGAAGGTTCCCATCAAAGCCTGAAACCATCCGTCTTTTCTTTTTTTTTTTTTTTGGCTGAGGAATTTATTTTTAGGTTTGAAAGTCTCCTCATCCCCAGGTGTTCTTCCATCAAAGCTTCAGCCAAAAGTTTTATGCTGTGTAAAATATAAATGTGAAGTTCGCATGATGTCTTGTACTTTTGATACAGATATCTGTGAAACAAAAACGCAATCTGGACTTCACTGAGGACGTATCCTGCAGGTACAGAGCGCTCTGTGTAAACTCTAAACAGTTTTGATGAATACTGAAAGAGGATTTGCGGCAAAGGTTCGCTGGAGACTAAAGCAGAAATGTCCAGTGAGTGTGCTCAGCAGTGGTTTGCAGCCAGCTGAGGCAGAGGAGCCAAGCAGGGCGGCGTTACAAAGCAGAAATATCCCTCCGCTCTCTTTGTGTCTGTTTCTACCAGGTCACGTGAAGTGCTGTATGGTGAGCTGCCTTGGTATTAACAGCACTCTGTCTGGCTGAGGTCAGAGTTAGAGGCATGTGCGTGTGACCTTGCGATGTAAGTACTGTGTACCTATTGGCCCCGTCAAGATGTGTGAACTAATGCAGGTACTAAACCGCATCACATCATTCGCACGGCAGGAGAGAGTAAATCACTGCCTCCCTGGCTCCTGAACACAAAGTCAAGGTCAAAGGTGACGTCTATCTGCATTTTAAAAGGTGATGGAATCAAATATTCATGACTGTCCCCCAGGCAGTTTAAGCTCTATACGTTTGTGTGTTTACGTAAGAGCGGCGCACGAGACACGCATGCAGATCGTGAGTGAGTCCTCGCTGGGACATTAGCAATGTTAATGTAAGCATCTGACTGGCTCACTCCTCTCCTCTCATCTCCCAGGAGGAGAGCGAATAAACGACCAAATCCATGTTGACTTAAGATTCGTTTCAAGTTCATCCAACTAGCATGAAGAAATAACTTCCGATGTGGACAGCTTATAAAGCAGAAGAGAAATGGTCTTTGTTTTAGGAGCCATGTGATCCAGCTTCCTGTTGTGTCTCTGGAATGACTTCAAAGATTTCTTGTCTCTTAAACAAATATTTACTGCTCAAATCCACATCCAAATTTAATATTCACAGAGCATGCGCTTAAACGTTCACAAGCAGTTCCTTTCAGATTACTGATGACGCAGCCGCCACAATCAACCATGTCAACTGCATTCATTCCTTCATTCATTCTTCAACCGCTGGAGCCAATTCCAGCTGTTATTGGGCGAGAGGCGGGGCTCAACCTGGACAAATCTCCAGTTCATCACAGGGCTGACATAGAGATAGACAAGCATTCACACCTATGGACAATTTATTTTTCCGTTCATTTGTTTAAAACGTTTAACATTTCCATGTTTGGATCACTACACAGCACATGAATCAGATGTTCTTTACAATGTCAAACTAATGGTCCGATGCCTTTGATAACAACATGTCCGCCCCGTTCATCCTTCTCCACCTCCTCGGTCAGAGCAGCTGAGTGATCCTGTTTCTGAACCTTCAAGTCAAGAAGCTCCTTTGCTTTAACACCAGAGTCCTGCTCTCGTCGCATGATCTCTGAAGATTATCGGTGCAGCCAGAGAGAGATGATTTTCTCAGTGTGATCTCGATGCATGACTTATCCTCTGTTAACTTGCAGGCGTCCATTGGCACTGGCAGACCGACAGCTTAATGAAATGGCTGTATTTGTCCAATGTTTTTTTTTTTTTTTTTTCAAGTGCATTGCACGTCAGAGTCTTCCAAGAAGTATTTATCTGCCAATTTCATGCAAATAAGTTAAATTAATTTCCATGGGGATGAGATAGGGATATATATATATATATATATATTTTTTTTTTAAATGAGTGTCTAATCCTGAACTATCGCCTCCCTTAATAAAGAACTCAGGAAGCAATTGACTTTTTTTAAAAAAGCACAGATTTTGATCTGATTTTATACTGGACATGACACGACTGTGCAAACAGCAGGACAAGGGCACAGTGAGAGGAGCTGGTTCTCTCCCTGAGTCGTTGGATGTGTGCAACCTGTCATCTGCAGCTTTTTTCATCTTTATCAAACTGCTCACTGGAGATGCTTCCTCTTGTTGTTTTACTACCTGCAACATTTCAAACTGTCAAGAAACCATCTTCTGTTGGACACATTTCACAATAGCAGTTTGACTTATGTTTTACCAGCCAAATGCTTTTAATTTGTAGCTCGGGAAGATGGTGAAATGTTAGTTAGTGCCTTATAAGCAACTGCAAAACCCATTGGCCATCATTTTTTTTTTTTTACCTTGGCATAACTGAGCTCTATCTGTTTATAGAGATTGCATTAGCAGCAATTTAATGCACATAACCACTGACACATATTTACTGCAATTATATTAATAATGCAATACATTCATCAGTGGCTCAAGCATCACTATAATTACTATAATACTATAATTACTATAAAATCGCACTCTCGCTATTTATTGAATAAAAATCTCACTATCCTCACTTTCTGAGTCATACAAGTAAGGAATCTTCCATGACAGTATTTTTAAACTCACACACAAGAAAAATCAGAACTAAATGGTTATAAGACTATTTTTAAACCATAAAACATATTCACTCAAGATTGTATGAGACAACAGGAAAGAGGAGGGAAATGCACACACAGACTGGCCAGGCAGTGATTTCAATGGAAGCGATGGTGGAAGACAGGCGACAGGAACAGGAACAAAACAGATCGTGACAGGGCAGGTCAATGGAACAGCAATCGCACAAATGACTGTGGAAACGGGGTGATAATGAGGGAATCGGAACCAGGCGAGCACGAGGACGCGTGGAACGCGGTGTCTGAGAGGGGAAGGTCCAAGGATATCTGGTGGGCGGATGAAGACTGACAAGAGATGGGGGCAGAATGGCAAAAATAAACAAGACTGAGACAGAAATCAAGACAATAACCCCCCTCGCAAGACCGGGGCAGGACAGTGTGAAGCCGGCGAGTGGCGGTGGGAACCCAATAGATCCTACAGGATAAGCACCATGGGTGGGTGGCTTCAGGAAATGAGAGCTATAAGTGGAAACTATCGTGACTGGAGTGCAGGGCAGACTGAGTGATGGCTGGGCAGACAACAGAAGAGCCAGCTCCCTTTGAAAAGAAGAGAAACTATACATCTGGGATGATCTCATTCACTGACCATATCTCTGTCACTATTTCTCAGGTGGTACCTTGAGCCAGTAATGTACATGTGAAATGTGTGGGATTTCCTCACTAACTTCTACATTACCTTGCTACCTCACATTACCACAGATTGCTTTACCTCACCACAGATTAGACTTTCGCCCTTATACCCAGGTTCAATGACTGATTTGCATGTCAGGACCGCTGCAGGCCTCCACCAGAGTTTCCTCTGGCTTCACCCTGCCCAGGCACAGTTCACTATCTTTTGGGTTTCATTCCTCCTGTTCTGAAGTATGGCTCAGACCAAGTTTGACTGTCTGAAGATAAACTAACGCAGTGTCAAGAGTTAATCCAAAAGTCTTTGCGAGGATCAAGCAAAACTATTATGGGATAAAACTTCAGAGGTTCGCTTTAATTATTATCCTGTCCTCCAAGTTCTACTTGGCAAATTGAGGCTGACTGGAAGAAATAGTAACACCAGATTCATCTAAATCAGTAGTGACATCAGAGAAGTAGAGGGTCTTGCTGCTGAATTTTGTGACTTAAGGTTCCAATTCAATTTTCCTAGTTTCCTCAACTGCTTGTGGTGATATTTTTCCAAGCCCCAGAGGTACATTCAACACAAGAATGCAAATGGCACTGCATGATTTCGACACCGCTGAGAGAGCATAGGTTGTGTCTCTGCTTTGGAAGTTTTAACTCTCATTGGGGTGGAAATCAAAGTCAAGGTCAGCGTAAACTGTTAAGCCCTCAGACGGGCTGAAACACAGCAAAGTGCTTTTGAGCCTTGCAGATAATTTCATTTGGCCACATCGCCTCTGGTGACCTCTGCCGTTCTCGGAGCACTTAGCTGTCCCCTGTGACATTTGGTTTTCCTAAGGTCATAGCCTGCTTAATGGCTCTAAACCTAGTTCAGATGTCAAGAGCAATTCCCTATGGCATGCATTAGCCATACTGTGGGGCCAAGGCTTGTGCAGTGGAGCAGTGGAAAAGCTATCCCACTGGCTTTTCACAGATTTCCCCTTGATCGCATCAACAGCATCACACCTCTCGCAGTGATGCCATAGCACAGTGCACTTTGGAGTAAAAGGGCCAAAAGCAGACATTTTCTGTGATCTTAGTTTTTCTGACATACGTCATACCTTCCAAGAAACCTTTTGCTGAATGAACCTGTGGAAAATGGAACATATATCCGTCAGCAAATTTTAAAATAGCCACAGTTGAGCCAGCGATTAGCACCGAAGACTCGAAGAAGCCTTGGGTTGGGTTTTTATGACTGACAGTTAAACAGCTCCTCCACCTGAAAACCTCCAAATAATCAAATCAGTGTCTTCGTAGAAATCATCGCAATCCACTGCTGTTGCTTTCATACATTCTAATGTCCAGGTAACAGCCTCGGTGGAGCTATCTACATCAACATATTTTTCATTTTACTGGCCTTGCATTATATTTGCCTGTGAGTGCACCGGTGCACTCACTTCCACCTCCATCTGTTCCCAGCATCCAGAAGAGAATGATAACTCGTTGCCCTCCTCTGCTGTGACTGTTGATGTCTCAGGAGTGAGTAGTTCCATTAATGGCTTGTTTTTGTCCAAGAACATCAATTTGCTTTTTCATTCCTGGATGGGGACACATTTCAGGGAATCAAAACCAGTTCCGGGGAAACCAATTCTCTCTGACTGCCTGCATTCTGGAAATTGTGGAACAATTCTATTATGAAAGCATTTTCAATGAGGAGAGTGGGGTAACAACAAATCCAGAGCAATCATCCCTGATACATATGACAATTTAATTTGTTTCAGGTCACACTTGCCTATTTTGTTTTAATAAAATAAAGAAAAGAAAGAGATGAGAGAGCACAGGCACATTAATATGCAGCCAAAGGTCAGACTGACACCAGGGTATCAAAAACAACAGTCTGGCTGAGAGGATAAAGGTCTGTTAACACCAACTGATAACAAATCCTCTCATTTACAAAATGGATGTCTCTTAAAAGAAACAATTAACTTTTTAAAGGCTTTACACACAGGGGTGACTGGAGTCAGTGGAGAATGTGTCAGGCTTTATTGCTTCCAACCAACAACCATTCGATACCTTCAGTGCTTCCCTCTCTGGGGCAGGAGCTCAGTTGTAAAGTTGGGCTGCATTAGATAGTATTGGCAAAATTAACATCCTGGCGGCCTTCTTTTGAAAAAAAACGTGCTTCCAGCTCGGATATTTCTCATTCTATATGAATTTCCTTTTGTTTTGGTAGTCCTTGACTGGGCTCCTTGTAATGCTATTTAAAAATGCATCTTCAGTTTCAAAACATAGCATAGCTTTGCTTTCATATCGGATCTGATATCTGATGTGAGGGTGGGCGCAGGGGGTTATTGATCACTGTAAAAACAAGAAAACATAATAATTTTGTCAGTTGTGAGTTATTGTGTTAGTTGCAACACTGCTGCAAAAATACATTTAGATGTTGTAAAACGGAGTGAATGGTTGTCTGTCTCTGTATCTCAGACCTGCAATGAACTGGTGAACCCCACCTCTCGCCCAATGACAGCTGGGATTGGCTCCAGCCCCCCTTGACCCAGTAATGGACAAGCGGTTGAAAAGGAATGAATTCATTAATAATTGATGCATTTTTGCCCTTCTGGTGACAGCCCACAGGATAATTGGTGCCGTAAGTGTATATTTTAATAGTTTCATTCCAGGTTCAGAGCTGCTCCGATCTGCTCCGATCTCCGAACTGCTCCATCTTTCCTCCTCAGAAAATGGACTCTAACTCTCTGTTTATGTGACACCTTTTCTGCTTGATGCTCATGGCAGTCAAGCGTAAGCACAATAAACCCTCCCTCCTGTCTTCAGGATGAGAGCGAACCACACCCTCTGCTGAGCTGCTGCTTTGAGGTCCACAAGCATCCACCAAATCCCAGCCGATGCACCTCCAGAAGGACGTAGATGGAGAGCGGGAAGCCTGGGTGGCCACTTCATAGAGGAACAGATGCATTGTCTTCAACCAGGTAACATTTGCCTCCTGCTCCTCGTCGCTCCTCCAGAGCTCAGCAGCTCTCAGCAGAGAAAGGGAGGGAGGGAGACATGTGAGGAGACAGGCATCAAAAGGTCTCCATCTCACTGTTTGCTGAGCACAGTGTGCGAAAACAGCAGGCCAAACCAGACTGCGGTGAACCAGTGTGGAGCGGTTTAAAGTGAAGAAACACCACTCCCCTCTAGCAGACACTGCCGGCGGCTATGTACACCTAGAATATGTGCTTGCAGTTTGGCCTATTCAAATGTCTGAGGTAAAGTACTCATGAGAATGGATTGACATGCCGATGACAATTGTTGTTTCTATTGCAAAGACTTGTTAATATCACATTTAGCTGATGAGAGAATTCATATGTAGGGCATGTAAGCTTAGGCAGGACTGGAAACCAGAGAGCAGACAAACGAGACAGATATTGACTGCTGTGCTTTTTAGCAAAACTGTTCTCAAGGCTTCTGGATAAGATAAGCCCCTGGCTTAGCCCAGCACGGGGAAGTATCGGCCAAGTCCATATTTCATGAGGGTGACAGGTACATACCGATCTAATTTTGTCCTTGGAGACATTTGCAAGGCCTCACAGGCGATTTATCTGCAGGTCACCTGCAGGGCTCCATAGACGAGATGGATGAAGTGGTAACAGATGACAGTCTCTGAAGCACTGTTTGAGTTATGAGCACACTTGTCAATGAAGTCCTCCACCAGCTATACCACAGCATGTAGCAGACGTGGGTTAGTGACCATAAACAGCCAGGGCAGACCATGGAGATGGAGGAAGTCCCCTGCTTGAAGACAAATGGAGATGGGGGCAGACTTATTCCTGGCTGTAGTGGATTGGGTGGTCGAATTCAAGCCACTTGTCAAGAAGATTGGATACGATGACAAGAAAATGTGGAACACATATTTGCTTGTGAGGTACAGTGGAAAATTATTCTGCATTAGCAAAGCCTCGTCAAGATGATGCAATTTCATGTCATACCTCTTTCAAAGAGCCTCTTATCAAAATTAAAGAACATGTTTGAGAACAGGATGAAACACTCCATCTGTTTTGCCTCTTGCAAAAAGCACTCAGACATACGACTAAAGAAAATTGGCATCTGGAGTGAGCTGACACCTGATGAACTCAGAATGATGATTTCATGTGCTCAAGCTGTGGCGGCGTTAGGGCTCTGTGTTAGAATAAGGTTTAACAGCATGCGCTCACTCCAGGTTACCAACCACATTGATTTCCTTTAAACCTGCATTAAAATTGTGGTCAATCAATGCAGTGTAATGTAAGGTGAGGAAAATCAATGGGCTCTCACTTACATTGCAATCAGCACCATCACGGCATCAGCCCCCTTTCTTCCTACAGCAGTGTGATTACCAGAGAGAATTTAGATGGCGACCTTTGGCTCCAGCAAAGTTCTCAGAAGCTCTGAGATTTTATGATAGGCAACAAGTGTGTGTGTACCAGTCTCATGAAACATGAACTCAGTGGAAATGGATGCTCCTTAAATAAAATATATTTGAGCCTGTAAATGTGGAATTATCCTCCTAATCTGGTTTGAGTTGCTACATCTCACAGAGTGCTTTGAGTTAGGCCTCCCAATAGAATATATTAATATACATATTATACATAATAATATACATTGCAGGGCCTTGATATTTGTCATCATAACAAAAACAAGTCCTGTTACTGTGACTGTAAACGGATATAGGTCCCCACAAGCTGAGAAACATAGAGACCTCACACACACACACACACACACATACACACACAGTGCACCCGTGTTGCACAGCCTCCTAGCAGCTGAATTAAAAGCATGTTTCAGGTTACTGCAGGCAATTGTGCTCTTAATGACAAAATATGTGAATTTAAAATGTCAAAAACAATAATCTAGAACCTCTCTGATGTTCTCCCTCTAAATTGGCTTCTGCTGCTCTGTATTTGAGAGGCACACAAACACACTCACCCGCAATCAACAGAATTCCCCTACAGGGATTTTCCTACAATGCTAATTAAGTATCCTGAAAAGATCAAGTGGGCAACATGGCAACTGACGTGACACCCACTTTGTGTGAGCCCCGCTCTGACTCACCAGTCACGCGGTGTGACCCAAGGCAGGGGGTGGGTTGGAGTGGGGGTTCGCGCCTTGGTTGTTCTACCTGGAGGACGACATTGTTACCTTTTCCAGTCCATCAGCAGCAGACGCCCCAGGGAAACACTCGATACCAAATGTTTGAGCACTTAGTCACTGTTGTCAGCTGTCAGATATGGCTGATTAGGCCTCACACACACGGCTGACAAATCATCGTCATTGGTTCCAGGCAGAAACACCACACATGTACCGCTGCAGGTGGATGACGGGGGTAGGAGGCAGCCGGTCAGATGATAAATAACGTGTTGCTGATTGTTTACATCCACATCAGCTTGGGTTTGCCACAGGGTCACAGGAAAATGGAACATAGTGAGGAAATGTGTGTGAAAAATGACCCATTGTGCTGTTGGCAATTCTTTAAATCTACTGATAAAACAAAAACAGTGATGCCGTCATCTGTTGTACGCTTGAATGTGCGTCAGTGTGACATCATATTTTACATATTTAACATTCAAATATAAAATGCATGCCTTGGTTACAGTAATGCTTCGTACTGGACCATGCACAGCCATGGTTGCCTCCCAGTTGCTCTGAGCAGGGCCCTCGTTGAGCCCAGTGAAACACTTCAGTGGATAAATGCTAAACCAGCCTTCTCTATCAGGCTCTGCACATGCTGTGCATCATTTTGCTCAGTGGGGCGAACACCCAAGTGAACACACTGTTTCAGTGGAGCAGAATCTTAAAAAAATAAAACCCAAAGAGACATATTTGGTTTCCTCTAGGATTGAGTTTCTCGGATCTACTCAGAGAATCATTTATATATCAGCTGAAAAAAACAAAAGTAATAATTTTTGTTGTTTCAATCAACCTTTATGTGTCAAAGCACATAAAGCATAGATGCCCACCCGTCCTGGGCTCTTGAGAAGATCAGCCTTGATATTTTAAACAATCTAAAATCGATTGACCTCAAGCTATATCATTATACCATAATTATATCAACAGCAATGTCACAGAGAAGATGAATTGTGCTGGAAGTCGTCAGAAAGCAATTGTTTGCAGTGTTGATGGGATGCGTAATGATTTCATTCTTAAGATAATATGCAGACTTGAACGTTTTCTTTGTTTTCCATATTTTTCTTTTTTTTTCCACTTTTTTCTTTGAAGGGCAGAGCTGAGTCCTTGTCACAACCCACACTAACATGAATTTCTCAGTTTTAAAGTATCTTTTAAGTGGTTAAAAAAAGAAGTATTAAAGAACATATAATGGCTGAGCCAAAGCCACAGTGGGTCTCCATCAGAGCAATGCAGCACAGTATATTTAACTACATAGAAAAACCCATAAGGCTGTCTCAAACTCAGGGCTTGATAAAATGTTAGACCAAGAGTTGTCTCCCTGCTCAGAGACCGGGCCGTGTGTCTCATACTGGGCTCATTTCCTGGAGGCCCGGCTCTCTCAGACCAGCTCCTCGTGGCAGGTGCTGTGATTGCATTTGGTAGAAGTGCCGTCTGCATGTGTGTGAAAGTCGGTCATAATGTGTCCTTGTATGAGTGTCAGCTACGCGTGTGTTTTAGTTTTGTCGCAGTGGGAGAAATGAGGGTGAAAGTAAAACAGGGAGAAGTAAAGAAAGAAAGTTTGACAGGGATCCTGAGCCGTGGACAGTTTCTGTGGATAATATGACGCTGGACTGATCCGCATTGGGTATTTGGGGCACATGTGTCTCTGCACAGACCAGTGGGCCAGGTGCATCATTCAGCCGTTCTGTTTGAGCCGTCCCTTCATTGCTGTCCAAACCAGAACAGCTGAAGCTGACAGGTGGAATCCTCGCTCTGTGCCACTGTGTGCGCAAAGTAAAAATAACAAAACCAGGAGGCAGGCAGGCACTATTCACATGACGAGCTTACATCAAATAACCACAGCTACCTGTGGAGCCTATGCGAGAGGGAAAGTGCAAGTGGGAGAGGAGTAGCTGTGCAATGTGTACGCATTTCTTTCCTTTTCCACTCACAAATCCGAGTGGCCATCTGTTGCTTTAGTGCCTGCAGAGCTGCAGCATGTTCCCTTTTATGTCGTATGATGAAACTAGTCCCACACTTGTTTGCCACACTCACGTTTTAGTGCGCTCATTAACATGGTCATTTTCAACACGTTGAGGTAATTAGGGCAGCAATCATCTTATACTGCTTTCTGCGATCAAACTCCAATCACACCAATAAATTTCAAGGTGCATCGTCAACAACAGGAAGCCACGGCGCAGAGACAGTTACTGATAATGAGACAAGACAAAGGCGATCCACAATAAAGCAATTTACAATTAACTGCCTGTGTATAATGCACATGCACCTAACAGTGCTGCAATAAATCCCCCCTCCAATGAGGCGATAATGTTCAGTTTGTGTTGAAACAGTTGTTCATCCAAATGCGAGGATGTCATTTGTGGTTTGTGTGACATATTTACTTTATTTTGACAACACCCATTTTAGTCAGTGAGTCCAAATTAAAGCAGTTGCACTGCAGCACTGTTGTACTGGAATTTATGTGTTACTATTTTATTCTGTCTGTAGGTGGAACATGTCCTTGGATAAACAAAAGCAGAGACTGGATCACTAACTGGATCAAAATGGATAATTTTGCCAATAATATATATTTTTATTTTTTACATTTTGTTGCATCCCCGACGAGGAACCACCTCCAGTAGGCTCACCACCCGCAGGAGGTCTCAGAAGGGACTGGTGCAATGTGATTTGGGTGGCAGTCGTGGGCGGGGGCCCCTGCTTAGACTGCTACCCCCGCGACCCGGTCACGGATAAGCTGTTGGAAAATGACATGACATGACATTTTGTTGCAGTAATGTTTTTGTTTTGGCCAGATAACGTTTATTTTGAAAATAAGAAAATTCTGTTTCTAATGCTCAGCAGACTTCTGAAATAAACAAAATGGTTTGTTTGAAAACACTCGCCTGAGATGAAAAACAGAAAACAAACCTCTTAGGAAAGTTTAGTCCAAGTTTAGCTGCACTCGCTGACGTTTTTGCTTTTTGAATTCAAATACACTCAAACTGGAATCCACATGGTTGAATGTCTGAATGCACCTTTAGATGAGTTCTCATCTCCTGTCTGCAAATTAAGAATTCATGTGGTGCATTCAGCAACAGGCAGAAATGTAAGTTCAGCAGAATGGAGATACATACGTCGAATACTCGCATATTGGAATGAAGTGAAATCATTTGCTACATTGAGCCCAGGCCTATTTGTCTTGAAAAGTTGAAATGTTAAACTGTCTGGAGCTGGCCTTGCCTGATCTATTTTTTAAAGTGAAAAACTTGACACAGTGGAAAAGCAAATGTATACCTCTTCCCCTGCTCCCCTCGTTTATTCGGCTTTTCAGACTTTCTGCTATTTGTCTTTTTCTTTGATTTTTCACAGTCGTTCAGACCCCCTGTAGGTGCCTAGCTACATGTGTGGAGGTATGATTGAGCCATGTTCTGTGCTCGGTATCCAACCCCGCACACCAGCCCAGGTTATTCCCCAATCCGTGCAGCTCATACATCTCCTGCATACCAATTTCCTTCCAGGTCCCACGTGGCTCACATTCAGGGCTGAAACCTGGAGGACTTCAGGCACATCAGCACCCTGCAGCTGAGATCCATCCTCACTCCTCCTCTGGAAAAAAGCACTTAATAGCTAGCGGAGGGGTTCTCTGCAGCCCCCAGTTGGCACCCAAAGTCAGGCACTGATTTCCGTCAGTGCTTAGTCATCCTGGAACATGTTCTCTACAAAGCCTGCTCTCTCTCTCTCCCTTATTTTTTTAAAGCAGAGCCTTGAGCTTAGAGACCATCCCACCGGCCCTTCAGAATGAAAGCACAGTGATTGGAGTGGCTAGGTGTGAAGAGCGCGGCCTGACGTTAAGGCTGTTGAGGAAATCATCAAAGCCACTCGTGTACCTGGGCACGTAATCATTTGAGATGCTTCATGTTTGGTCGAGGTCAGACTCACTCTAGCTTATCTGTCTATAACTCTAATCTACTGGAAGCACTCCTATTGTGGTGCTTCCAGATGGAAAGCCAAGTCTGTGTTGGTATGAGGTGACATTTAACTGAGCACATGAAAGTCTACTGGCCATTATCACTGTATGTAGATATGGACAGTGTCTCCACTTCATCCTCCTATCCAGAGATCAACCTCAAACATTCTAGATGTGAATGCCATCATTGCACATTTGGTGTCAGACTGGGCACTACAGTCATTGGTAGATGGAGCCACTGAAGCTTGAAACAACAGACAAAATTCTTTTCATGTCCCTCATCGAGCTGCTGACCAATGCTAAGCCTGTCCAAAAATGTTGTCTTATTGGCTTTGTCTAAAGCCGGAGGATGATGTAAATTGAGTTTACAAAAAAGGTACATCAATAGCAATTTGTTGTGGATGAAAGAAGTGACATAGATGCAGATGCTCAACAATCAATTAAAGAGCTGCCTCAAGGACTTCAAGGACTATCAGTTTATTTGGCCGGTGCCTCAACAAGGAGCCGTTGTCCCATCCACTAACATAGAGGATGTGGGATTTATGTGGGTCCATCTTTATAATCAATGCTGAGCTTTTGCAATAGTTGTTTACAGTAAAACTTAATCTTGAAATGTTACACAGTGATTATTTGAGCTAATTAGTGGCTTTAATTAATCAAGACCCCTGGCAGATAAGATATCAAACAAACGTGTGACAGGGAAGCTTCATTCTGAGTGTCACCTCATTGTTTCACCGTCGTCCCTGTTCACAGTTTGTCTTTACTATTCTTGGAGCTTTGCAGCAGTAGCAGCAGGCACCAGTTATCCTTGAAAACAATCCTAAAGCCCAGTGTGCGCTGAAGCTCAGCACCAGACAGCACACAGGCACAGTTGGCGACCAGCTGGTGAACATCGCAGAGCATTTAGCAGCTAAAGAGCCGGATATTGGTGGAGAGCGTGCCGGACAAACACGCTGGGTTCATAACGTTCTGATTCAATTTAGATTTTTAGCTGAGGTGCTACGTTGATGTGATAAACTCAGGACATGAAAATGGAACATTCACACTCAAAACAGAACAAATTAACTTAGCTATTGCATCAATCGCTTCAACTTTTTTACTTTACGTTGAACAAACTCATTTATTTCCATGTATGCATGTGTTAATAGGTCTCTTCTTTTGAAACCCATCAGGTCTGATCATGCCTTGTGTGCTTAATGAGCCCCACAGCCTCTCAGAGCTGCACAGATAAACAACCTTAATTTTAATTACCTTCATTTACTGCGTGCTATGAAACATGCTACATGCAAAATGTTTGTCTTGGTTCTGTCACCACTGCAGCATGTATTTGTAAGAGCAGCTCAGGCATGTTTCCGCATGTTCAATTATCCCAAACAAGCGTGTTCCGTGCGGGGCTCACGCATTGAAGGCGGATGCACTGGGGGACGTCAGTGGCTAGGAAATGCAGACAATGCTAATGTGCTGTCCGTTAGCTGCCTGCCTACAGTGATAACACCCCATGAGGCTCTTTTCCAATGAATCACTGTTCAGTTAGGAGAAGAAATGAACTCCACAGACACATGGAGGCATTTTCAGTGATGCACGTTCATCCATTTTGCTCAGAAGGTTTCATCTGAAGTGAAGTGACGCTGTGGTATTGTCACCATAGTCAGAGCCTGTGGAGGTGCCTCAGCGAGCAGCTCCAGGTGAACCAGGGGGGGTTCACTGGCATGGCTGTGAGTAGTTGGCCAATTAGCTCTCCCTGGATTAAGCAGGCAGCACCAGCGCTGCCAGGGAGCCACTCGGAGGAACTCAGGGGAAGATGCACATGAGAAGAGACGCCGCTGAGTGGAAACGCCAGCAGCTGTGGCAAACTGTGGCAAACTGTGGCCACCCGGGTCTTACCACAGAGACAAACCAGTTGCCTTTAAGCATTATTTTATTCATTCAAATAGAAATGCAACAAGCTCTGAACATAAACTTTCCAGTTAATCCAGCTTCTGAATTCCTAATACATCACTTTGCCCCCAAAGACATTGAAGCTATGGAAATCTTTCACTTTTCATTTAGGTGTCCAGTCATTTGTATTTTATTCGTAATCTTAAAAATTTGTATAAATGTTTCCTCTTTATAACCACAAAGAATGTTTAATTTTGGACAGAAATGTCCACTGTGCACTCAATCACAATCACTTTACTGCACAGTCCACGCAGAGCTTTCAGATGTTTTTTAAACTGAACAGTTGGAGTTTCTCTTTGCTGTGTCTCCTTTCCTAACATGTTAAATCTTCACATTTCTGAACCTCCTGACGTTTCCCATCAGGGTCAAGGAAATGTACTAATGAATTCAATCTTCTGAGCTCTCTTTGCGTTATGTTCATATTGGGACATCTGTGAAAACACTTGTGTTTCCTGGGTTTCTGGATTTGTATTATGCGTTTCATGAATGTCTTTTCAAAGTGAATGGACTCTTTTATCATCTATGTTGATTCAATGTGTCAGGTTGTTTCCTGTGACTTCACCAGTTCTGTCGGTTTCCCCTGGTTGATCTCATGTTGCTCGTGTTTCACTCAGTGTTCTTGTTCGTTTTTTCTCTTGTACTCGGATCTTTCAGCCAGAAGTGTCCTTCTAAGACTGCGTCATATCTATTTCATCTCATCCCAGCTTTTTTAGGTCCCGTATCTTTAACCTGTCAAAAAACTATACAATGTCCAAATGATGTTTATTGGAAATATATCAACATTCATATATTTGTACCTCTTGCATTTCCAAGCCATTTGTTTGTTTGTATTTCAGCAAGATTTTTCAAACTACTGAGTCCATTTCCATGAGACTGTGGAGGCATGGGCCATGACCTAGGGAGGGACTCATTACTACTGGAGCAGATTCAGATAAATGGGTGAATTTCCTTCCTTTTTTAACATAGCAAGATAAATGGAGCACCTGTCAGAGCACCCTTCTATTTCGCTTAATATTTCTAATACAAATTATGTTGCTGTGACAACTTCAGCAGCGTTGTGATGTGCACTGCATTCTGAAAAGCTTCTTGAAATTTCTGCTCGGGCTGTATGTGGGAGTGCAAATGTCTGAGTCGCCGGCTCCAGCTGTTTTTTGGGAACTTTCTTGCAAAATGCCAAGTGAGACCTTGTGAGAATACAGCGGGAAAATATCCCGGGAATTCCATTTCTTACGCACAACCAAAATAATACAAATATTTGAGGCAGATAGAACGAGGTGTCATACTCATAGTAGACTCCGATGAAGACGTCAACTTGGACAGACAACAAGATTCAAGTCATGTCGTGATGGGGGCTGGGGGATGTGTCCCCTGAACAGCTGGACATGCTGCTGCACACATCAGGTCCTCAAAATATCATTTGGATGAAAAAAATACTGATTTCAAGTTTCCTTCAGTCTTCTGAGTTCAAATCCACAGGCTGCTTGATTTCTATATCCTATGAGGAGCAATTAATGTTCCAATATTCTCAGTATTTATTGGACTACTACTAAATGAACACTGATAATATTGATATTGATATTATATATATTGATTAATATTTAATTTTTAAGCACAAGTCACTTTTTTGTAATTTGACATGTTTGCCTGAACAATCCACCACAGATTATCTTCATCAGACACCGTGCCTGTACAACTGAAACATGCTCAGTTTGAGCAGCAGACAGGCTGCTGGTTCTCCACCTCACACCCATGATGTTGTTGTGTTTCTGTGTGCAGGCTTTGGGAAATGATCTCTGGATCATAGGGAAAAACAAACACGAGCAACCTTTGTTGCTTCTCTCTGATCCCACGGCCCTGTACAACTACACCCCTCCTCCACCGTCAGCACCGCTGGTGTCAGGACCCCATCTTACACTCCCCCGGGGCAGGGGGTCTGATCCCGACAGCTATTTATAGGACCGTGTCCCTTTACATCTCTGGAATAGACAAGGTCAATGCCCAAGTCTGTATTAAATGAAACACCAGCACTCATGCTAATCTGTTTCTTTTTTTGGCACAATTATTTAGAAAGAAATTCATACAATTTCAATAAACGAAACAAGTGAACACATCACAAGCATTATTCTGCATTAAATAAAATAGATCTTAAGTCATACACACTGGACCTAATGTTTTTTGTTTTTTTTTAACGTACATACAGTATATATGTATTTATGTACGTATAATACAGCTGTTTTCAATTTTATTTTTATTTATTCCACGGGGAGGATTTCCAGTGGAAGGGTGGGACCATGTGTGATTCTATCTGCAGTACGGTGATGTGTTGGTGGTGTCCCAAATCGGCTGGAGCTGCGGCTCAGAGAAACCCTCTCTCTGTTATCAATAGAATCAAATCACTGAAGGAGGGAAATAAAAGCTGCAGGGAAACAGGCAAAGGTGAGGGCAGCTGCAGGAGGAGCTCAAAGGCAGAGTCCACCTCCTCAGACAGGTCACAGAGAATAAAAAGCCCATGCGGAGACCTGGACCTGCCGGCTCCGAAAGAACAGCAGGAGCGCATGTGAGGCTTTGGAGACGAGCCTGAGAGAGGCGCCGGCTCACAGAGACGAGAGCTGCAGGAAGACACTGTGGGTAATGTAAAGAGACGGGGATCCGCTCTGGCTGAAGAAAGAGAGCCCGAGAGTTCGGGAGATCGAAGTGGTCCAGGAGGAAAACCGGCTTCAGCTGCACCGCCTCCATGCGTCTGAAGCCACGTTGCATTATGGCAGTTTGTTTTCAGGCTCAGAATTGGCGTTTGGAAGTGAGACATGAAGATATGCTCCATTGTTTTTGTCGAGCAGCAGGTGCAGAAAAAGTCAATAAAAGGAGAGAGAGAAATAAAAGAACAATCTTCACCCACTCTGTGACACACGATCACACCTTCACACATAAGGTAAAAATTAGAGTTGACCTGACCCCAGTCTGCTTTTAAACTGTGGGAGGACTCTGCAGCACCTGGACGAAACAGAAGCTAATAATTAATACTGAAAAGAACAACATCCTCAAAGTTCACACTCGTTTATAAATGTTGATTTATACAGACTGTTCTGCTGCAGCCAAGACAATAATGAATGCGAAAGCCACCAAACAAAATCAAAAGACCAACTGCAGTGATTGACAGCTGATGGTGACAAGGAGACAGATCCTTTCATATTTATACTCCCGTCATCAAACGCTGGGATAATTTGAAACTGGCTGTGCAGTGACATTAGCGTAGACGATCATTTCACGAACTTTAGTCGAGCAGAGGAACGTGATGTAAGAGACACAGAGATATTAAGGCTGATTTACGAC
Organism: Pseudorhombus dupliciocellatus; assembly: GCA_016785235.1. Classification (NCBI taxonomy): domain Eukaryota; kingdom Metazoa; phylum Chordata; class Actinopteri; order Pleuronectiformes; family Paralichthyidae; genus Pseudorhombus; species Pseudorhombus dupliciocellatus. Next base: position 201,169 of record JAFBJW010000191.1, on the reverse strand, counting down.
ACTGTGGCTGCTTACATTACAAAAGCTTCCTGCTGTGTTTTCCACATCAGCATCGATCGATCAGCCTCTGAGCAGCAGATTCATCAGGGCTTTGAAATCAAAGTCAGTGAATCACTTCCGCTGTGTTTGGGTTTCCATCGTGCGGCTTTTGTAGTTGCGTTCACAGTTGTGTTGTCCCTCAGTGTGTTTCTGTGAGACATTGGTCAAGCTCAATTGTCTGTAGCTGCGAATGGTTGTGCGTCTCTGTGTGTCAGTCCTGCGATGAACTGGCGACTTGTCCAGGATGAACCCCGTGTCTCGCCCAATGACAGCTGGGATTGGCTCCAGCCCCCCTGTGACCCAGTAATGGACAAATGGTTGAAAATGAATGAAAAAAAAAAAAACTGTACATCCAGTCACTGAAGTGTTTGAGAGCTGCAGTGTAGGAACTTAATGTTCAAAGCAAAGAATGTGAGTAACCGATGGAACCTTAAACTCATGGCTGCTCTGTCACTGATGTATGGCTGAGAGCTGCGTCCCCTTTCCTCTGCTTGATATCAGCTTGAACGTGTTGGCGGTATTGTTTTTTTTTTTCGTCTTCGCTGCTGCTGCTTGTTTCTTGGCACCACTTGTCTTCACCGTGCATACGAGGAGCACCTCTAAACTCTCTACACTGAGCGCGTGCCAGGCGTTTGGACAAGCGCCTAAAGTGGCAGCATGCGATTCCAGTCCCCCTGGGCCTTGCTTGTATTTGATATGCTGCATCAGAAGCTCTGCAGTCGACGGCGCGCTCACAGGCCAAAACTGTCCTTCCCGTGTTCTCAGCGCCCCTCCATCGGCTTTGTAAACAAGAATTCTTGTTAGTGTTGTCGTTGTGAGCTTTCTCTCTGAGACGTAGGAATACAAAAAACCTGCTCCCACACCACTCTTATCCCACAGGCGGGTCTTTTCAGAAGGTGTTCGTCGCGGTTCCATCGCGCTCTCATTTATGAAATCCTGTATCTCTCTGTGGAAAAAGTTTATTGTTCCAACTTTGCCGAGGAAGTGGCTTCTGTGCTTTTTGTTATCGCACCAAAGTCTTCCTTCAAGACCTAAGGGAATGCACCTAGTTAGTTAAGAGCAACGTGGAAAGCTGCAGCCTTTAAGAAACGAAAAGCTTTCTTCTGTGCCCCAATTTAAAATGCCATGAATAATGGATGTATTTATCAAAAAACTATAACTTTGGGTCGGAATGTTGCATGTATTCATCTGTCTGTTTTTCCAGGACTAACGGTAAGGGAAGGAAGCTTTCATTATAGTTTTGATATATCCGTTAACTTCGTATAGAAAGTAGTAAACAGAATCAAATCAATATTTCCAGTGACATACCTTTGACTTTGAAGAATATAAGCTGCTTTCATTAAAATTCCATGTAAATATAGCTGCAGACTAAAATGTAATTATTGCCATATGTCACATTAACACGTGACGGCTGTGTTGGGCCTGGTTCACACGTGTTGCTGTGTGATGGTCTGCTCTACAGAGGCTTTCTGAGGATGTCACTGGCTTGTCCTGCCGGTCCTGCTGCTGCCTAGCAACAGAGCGGCAGTCATAACTGACGCTAAAATTTCTGTTCTGTTATGCAATTAATGTTTCAGTGTGAATTTATGAAATGAATTAAATTACCTAGAATAAAATTTCACTGAATTCTAATATGGAATATGGAATTAAAATAATATATCATTTTTTGGCTCCCAAGAAATATCAATTCAGGGATAAAAAATTTTTTTTAATTAAAAAAATTATAATAACAGGGGTCACAAAATGTTGGCTCTGAAGCTGAAACGTAAAATAAATTAAAGAAAAAGGCAGAACGTTCTGTTTTTCTGGCCGCCATTATGAGTGTGTGTGTGTAAACAAGCTAGAACACACACTGACACATCTGGGACAACATTAAGCAGATGTTTAGTCAAACATGTCTCCATTGAGTCATTGAATAGCCTGAACCATGATAGTGTCCAGCGATTAGAGGCCTTTATACTCAGTGTGACAGGTCTTAGATTCAACCCCGGAATAAAAACAAAAAATATATATTTTTAAGAAATATTTTGGAATTATGGAAAAAACGTAGTTTGAAGTCTTTTTTTTATTCATCAAGTATTAGTTTATCATACTTGTCGCTCTACTGCTGCTCAGAAATGTAATAATTCATCTAATTTCCAATTCCTGACTCAGAAGATCTTTACAGACCCGTTCCCACCGGTCATAGGACCATTACCATCAGGCCTTTGTCTGTTATGTGAATGGATAGAATGTGCATTCACTCCCAAGTCAATGACTCTGCAGTAGGCACAGGTTTTAATGGACTCTGGTGAATGTGGTAATTTGGCGAGTGAGTGCTCCGGTTCCTGGTGCATTAGTGATGGCGAATATGACGCAGCAGGGGAAAAAAAAACAGGAAGGCAAGCTGTTTTCTTTTTTTTCAATTGCCATTTTGAGTGGGTTTGTGCACCTGCCAAGTGTGACATAAAAGATAAACATGTCCACAGTATAATACTTTCATATATCAGTATGAGGTGGACAACAAGACATGAACCTGTCTAACATAGGGCCAAAATATTACAGAAAATACTAAAATGGAATGTACTTGAGTTGAGTACAGTGGCTCATGATGTGTTTGTGCATTAGTGAAAAGAGATATTGCTAAATGTTAAATACATTTTTTTAGTTCGCCTCAGTTTCTGATGGAATTTAAAACATCTCTTCAGTGAGTTCACTTGCATGCCAATGTTATGGCAGTGTTCCTTAAGACACCACAGATTAGTTGTTGTAAATGTCACGGAAATTGTTGACTGATGCTCTTTCTCTTGAAATATTAGAATTCCTACATGAGAGATGGACTTAGTGAGCTCACTTCCTCGGTGGCTCTGTTCCTCGTACGCTGTGTAGCCTCAGCACGGGGCATGATGCCGCTGTCCTCGCCTGGATTACTGCCAGAAACTGATATCCCCCCAGTGAGGTGGCGGTTTCTGGGAAGGGGGGGGGCACATACCCACAGTGCTCTCCTCAGACCGGAACGAGCTCCGGGATGGCTGCATTGCGCCATTTAGAGAGCAGGGTCAATTGAAACCACTTTCTTTTAAATTTCTTCCACTGTTCTCTGGGAGGAGGTAATGGCATTAAACTGCCTCATGATCGCCTTCATGTTTTCATCGGGCCATAATGGCACAGTTGTTTTTGTCCCCATGCAGCCACTGTGAGTCTCAGTCTCAGTTTCTGCTTTGCAAAAGTTCCCCGCGCTGTTCCTCCTCTTTTTTTTTTTTTTTTTTTGCCACTTTGTTCCAGAGGATTACTGAGTTTCTGAGGCAATTCCATTATGTTAATTCATGTTAATTAAAGTTCTGTGCACGCAATCGGCATTTGGGAGGAAACAGGGCTTCATCAACATACAGTGTGCACGTACTGTATTTACTGCAGGACTGCTGCACAGACGTTATGTTTGCCAGTTTCATTATAACGTTTCGTGATCAACGTGCACTGTTTTGCGCTGTTCACGTTTTGCATTTCATGAGGCTGTGTGCCAGGAGCCCAACCTGCGCTGCTTTGCATTTTTATTGTGTCAAAGCTTGTGCAAGGTTTCAGAAAATGGATGAAGATGTCAAACTTAAGTGGAAAGACCAAATATGTGGCACCGCACATGGAAACAGCCTTCACCTGACCTACTGTTTAGGTGAGAACATGAATCAAATGACGATCAAACCCAAACCCAAGACTGTGTCATTACTGTAAATTATGGTTGCTCACATTTTATTCTCTGTGCAGTTCACACTTTTACATTTTGACCAATCTGCACTCGCTCTAGAAATACAGCAATTAAAAAGTCAATTTGAAACTTGATGTCTGCATTTGTGTTCAAGACATCTTAGCTTCACCTTTTAATATTGAGTAATAACATTAAGAGCAGATTGTGGTGTGAGAAGGACACAGAGAGATACAGAGGTGGCTCTGAGGATAAATGATCATGACCACTTTGTACGAGAGCATTAAAAAAACATCAGAACCTCTCAGAGCCATTTACTGGAATTGAACATAACACTGTGACAAAATCTCTGATTGTGTTAATGTGTAAGTAACAAAGCCCCGGGTGACATTTCATGACCACGACATAATAAAGCATGTGAATGAGATGAGTAACTCAAGGCCACGGGATATGAATCCGTTCTTTTCTGAAGGACCTGTGGAACCAAGTGGAAGACAACAAAACAAATGTGACACATTTCTCCTAATCACATTATGTGGCCTCTGTAATGAGCTTTAGTTTGACAAAGACTGTCTGCACCGACTCTGAGGACACACTGTGGTGGAAAGTTTGCAATTACAAGTCAATATCAATATGTTTACTTCAGGGGACGTGACTGTGTGTATTTCCCGTTTTAATCCTTCTGGGTAAAATAAATTCCATAGGATAAACCTATGGTAATGAATACACCATGAAGCTGTGTCCAGTTATCCTTCTGCTAACACATCCACTTCCACTATCATTAACTCCCACAAGTAAAGAAACCAAGATTAATGCAGACAGTCTGTGTTACTGTCAGCACATTGCTCTGTCAGGTTGGTTCGGCTCCAGCAGCTGACTGAGGTTTATCATTACCTCTGATCAGGATCTGTATCGACTCATCAGAGTAGGTAAAAGGATTTTGTCGGTCTCTGAAGACCCTTGTTAGAGTCCCTCTCACAATCTGTGCAACGAGCTCCAAGGAATACGTTCTCTTCTTTGTCTATTTGCTCCATGGGTTCATCTCTAATCACCAATTTAACCTCCTCCAAAACATGTTCAGCATACGTTACCACAGCGAGTTAGCCCCACACCTAGTCGAGCTTAATAAGGCCTTGAATCCTGCTTTATAGTAGACTCTTTTTAGCGTTTGGTCTCTGCATTAAAATCTTCTGCATTAGTTACCAGCTGCTGCCTGAGTTCTCCTTTCACCAGCTTCCAGAAAACTTCCATAGCAAATTGGCATCACAAACAAACAACAAAACCAAGACACGCTAAGTTTCAAGTCCTGCTTTCATTTGCCGTGCCAGAGCTTGACGAGTTTCTGCTTTTTGACTTTGAAAAAAAAAAAAAAAAAAACAAGAGGAGTCATTCGTTTTCTTCCTCAGACGACTGGTTTCCAGCCAAACGAGTGATTCGTACAAATGTCCGATGCAGAGTTGGACTCTCATGAACACTGACAAGAACATCTGCACCAGTGACCAATAGCGAGCCGTCTCGACAGCACTGACCTTTGAGAGGATGGAGAGCCGGGGAGCTGTCCTCCAATCACAGTAAAAACTGTCTGGCACAAGAGGAGCACTTTGCAGATGGAAAAGACAGATGCATCTCTCAAATGAACCTACTGACCCATCAGCGACAGAGCCCAGCTAATGAGCGTGCTCATTGAATGTTAATATATTGTTAGCAAACTCGTTAGTTCAAAGAGCTCTGCTTTCCCTATGTGATGGTTTAATGAATGAAGTGTAGCGCTGTAGTGCTGCTGATAAATGTCAGAGGAAAGTAAACTAAACAGAAGAGGACAAACCAGAGACAAGCTATGGTTCCACTGTCACTGCAGTCCACCAATGTCACTTTGGAGTGGAATGTAGTTGAAGGCTAAAAAACACAAAGTTAAGCAATGGATGGAAACTATTGATAATTGACTACATGAACATATGATGAAAAGATAAGAAATCTGAACAGTGACACCTTATTATTCATCTATAAAACTATTGTTTTGTAAACAAATTGCCTGTGCTGTCTTCTCTCATTTAAAACCAGTACATTAAGATCCAGTATCAACTTTGGACTGGATGGCAGAATTGAATTGTCACTAATTATGAAAGCTCTGATTGGATTGACTATAGTCTACAGTCTCCTTGGAGATTTTATAATCTTTATGTTGTGGTTTTTATGAATCTTGCGATTGTCATAGATTATTTTGCCGTTGCTAATATTTAATCATCCATTGCTGATTGTTTCTTGTTTTCAGGCTCTCTTGGATAGAGGATCTTGATCTCAATGTGACTGCCTGAATAAATCAAGATTAAATGAAATTTAAATTAATTAAAGTAATCACAAAATTAATAACAGTCACAAAGGGTTTTTGCTTTCATCTCTGCTTCTACGTCCCAAAGAGAAAAGATGGCGGCTTGCCTGCAATTAGCAAGCACCACTGAGCTGGGAAAAAAAAAACATTGAAATGCATTAATTCCAAAACTTTTGAGAATGGAACACATTTGTGAAACATGTTCACTTTCACACCCACCACTCCCTTTCACTGTGTTGTACAGTAAATAAACATGTTATAGCTAATTGTTATTATTTTATAAAGAGATGGATTGTGTGCAAGTTCAAATAATACAAAGAGTCCTGCACAAAACTGGGAAAGTTAATAGACTTTACTCCCCTGAAATACAATGTGATCCTGCTCTCCCGTCATTAATCAGCGCTCTCACTCCTGTGTTATTGATCGTGCTTCACTATTACCAGATACAATGAAACTTATGAAATCCCCCCACATTACAGTAATTTGCCATTCAGTGGAAAACTGTGCAGGCGATCCATACAGATGAATGTAAGTCTCCCAGGCTCTCAGAGCCAGGAGGAGGAGATGTCAATACCACTTTGCATTCCAATTCGTAAATCTTGTCCGCTGAGACATTATCGCCGATATTCATGTAGAGCTCGAGAGCCCTTGATTAGCATAATAAAATTACATTAACCACTGTCACCTGAGACTTTATTTACCCAATTAATTACCTTATTTTTTCTCATTTACTTCTGCAGCTTAGGGACGTTCCACGCTCCTTCCTTCCATATGGCATTTTATGCTGACATCATGCCTCTGACTTGTGTCTGTGCAGGTGCCGTCTTTCAGCCGCGTTGCTACGCTAGGCCATGTTGTTTTTTTTTTCTCAAAGAATGATGAAAACTCAGTTTAAAAACATAAAAGAGGTTTCAAATATCCAGACTGAGATACGTCGATATGGCAGCTCCCAACTTCTGTGGGAGTTGTTCCTTATCTCAGTCGATGTAACATGCGGCAGAACAGTCACAGCAATGTGCTGAAGGCAGATAGCAACCTGTCCTTTTCAACCGCAGCAAGCATGACATGCTTGCACTGTAGCAATATGGATGATTCACCACAAATCTGGCATGTGATTCGCTCCTCTGTCTTTGATGGCAGCCCCAACGCTCTCTGTGTATCCACGGTGAGTTTGTTTGAATCAGAATCAAAAGACGCATCCAGTGATCTGTCAGGTTCCATTATCGCTTCTCTCTAATGATGACTGGAAGTCGAGCTGGGGAGAGATGGCTGCTAATTTTCCCCAAACAAATTCTGTGTGTGTGTGTGTGTGTGTCCACCTGTCGAGATGCATGAGCTCAGTTTTAATGCTTTGGTGCACATTTGCAACACGGAGGCGAGAAGTGGGAACAGCCTTTTCATGTCTGTGCAACATTCGATGATACTCTCTCTCGCTTCTATTATCCAAACTATCGACATGAGTTGATTGGTTATTCTGTTTAATTTAACTGTCTGAATATAATAAAGCTCTATCATCTCTAATGTCATGAAATGTAGTGAAATGTATTATCTGCTGTGGCTAAGGAGGGAAACAAGTTCAGAGGAACACAGGAAACACAGTGCAAAAAAAAACCACTTAGACACTTTACCCCCACACCAACACCCTGACCATCTGAAAACCATCAGCAGGACACTTAGAATTAGATCCTATACACTGTCTTATTTAAAACTTATCTTGGACACTGACGTGTGGACACTGAGGAGCGTGTAGACGCAGGTTAAAGACTACGGGCAGCACCAGTGAAACACTGGAGATGATCATTTGGCAAGTTGCTCCAGTTGAAAACATATTACACTGCATTGCCCTTGTCCCTGACATTTACGGCTTCATAGGAATCTCAGGATAACAAGTTTTGCATAAAGGTCACGATAACACTGGAAGTCCTGCGACAGAAAGAGTAATGTTACGCCATCCTACAAATGTCAATTCCCCTCTCGTGGTGGAAACTGTTAGAGTTAGCAGCACGATTTCAACTTTGTATTCATCTTCTATCTCAGCTATGCTCCACACATATGGACAGAAATATGGTTTTTGGCAGGTTGGAATATGAAAACCCATTAACGCTCAGAAAGCCAACCTGTGAAAAGAAAATTTCATCAATCTCAGAACCCCATTGTTTAACCATATATTCCTTGTGTCTGGGCACTTGATTAAATCCATTTGTATAATGTCATCTGCTCATATTTCCCTGTATAAGTTAGCTGCATGGACACAGTACAGAATGTGGATTACAGAACGTCATGTTATAATCTTAGTCTTTCAACTTCAAAAAGCTGATTCTTCAATCCAGTCATTGTCTATGGGACCTCCCATATCACTGCACTGTGTGTTATCAATACAGCAGCTGAAGTTCAAGCTTGCTGGACGAAAAGTTGAATTTGAAGTTGCCAGGTCCAGGTTTTGAATGTCTCACAGCTGAAAGAACATTTTCATGCACAGCCAACAAAGGTCACGGTACCCACTGTCTCACTGAATCAATGTGAAAGTAAACTTTTAAACAGGCTGGTACGCATCTGTTTTGGTCAGCTGACCAACCTGTGGAGGCAGTGGAGAGTTCAAATGATGTAAACACACTGTGAAAGCATCAAGGGTGTGTAGAGTGTAGAACCAGTCTGGAACAAACTTGCAGGCATCGAACAGAACAGAACTCTCTCTGCGACTCTCTCAAAAAGACTTATGTGTCAGTAATGTGTGTGACGGTCTGGTGCTGTAAAAACAAAATGGAATTAAATAAAACATTTTTCACAGGAGATTAAATTAGGAGGGAAAAGACTGAAAAGAGGAAGTCACAGCACAATTTCAGTCGCTAATGTCTTAAACTAATGGTAGGCTACAAAGCAAACCACAGGTAGAGAAAGGGTTTAGTGCACATTGTTCCTGCTGACTGCAGGTTAACTCTTTACAATGGTAACATGGGCAGTTGACTTGACTTTGAACCCTTTGTATTGTCAGCAGGTGACCGCATGATTCTGTGTGTGATTGAATCTTTAATAACGATAATTACTGCTTTACAGCTTGAGTGGTGATGTGAAAGGACCAAGGCAGTTTATTTTTACATCGGAAAACAATCGTGAATCTGGGTCACATTTATTTGGCGTCACTAACCTTAATTATCTTGATGACCTGTGTTAACGAGCTCATTGTCGGCTGCGCGCTCCTGTGGAATAGCCATGTATGTAAGCGACATGAGAGCAGTGATTTAAAATACGTAATATAGTTTGAAATCAAATGCTGAGACCTTTTTGTCCGATGATAAAATAAAAGATAATAAATTAGTAAAAGATGAAGTTGTTTCAAACTGTTTCTTCAGCTGGAGAAAATAAAAAAGAAGAGCCACTCCAAGAACGTCACTCTGAGACTGTTATACGTTGAACAGATAATAAAAGGGATACATTTTAATTTCGATGTCCATCACACTCTCCTAATATTCTAAGCTTTAGAGATATAATGAGTTTGAAACCATCAATACTGTCAGAATCCACAAATCTTTGGTATTTTTAAAATATTGTGATGATAATAATCAGCCTATGTGATAACCTCTCCCTGTGGTTATTAAAGCTGTATTTCAAAACGAGAGTGGACTAATAAAATGACTGGAACAGTGAAGTGAATCCACTCAACCATAAAAGTACATGTTGACATGTAAACTACTCAAAGTAGAGTAGTAGTGTTACGATCTGGTGCAATGCAAATTAATTTTTTTTCAGTTGAAATTAAGAGAGATAGGAAGTAAAAAGAGGCAGAATTGCAGTTGCTGCATCCTCCTGAGATTTATAAAAAAGCTTTTTCTATAAATGTTTTCCTCATTCAGGAACGATAATCTGATTCTAGTCTACAAAGCAAACCACAGGTGACCACAGGTAGAAAAAGGGTTTACTGCACATTGTTCCCATTTAAGAAAATTAATCTCTACAAATGGCAGATTTGTTGTTTCCGATGGAAACCTGGCCAGGCCAGCGGCTCAGTGTAAGTTAATGTGGTGATTTACAACAGTAACAAGTAAAACCAACGAAAGATCAATCCAAAGTTACCACGATCACTCCATTATAGTGTACTTGACAAATTGTATATATGTTTGTGAAAAAGGAGGAAAAACAAAAAAAGCATTCATAGGCTACAATCTCCAGTTGGTCTCCTAGCAACAGCAGCTCCTAAATGTCAGTCTGCCATAGGAAACATCCATCCACAGGCTCCAGATTCAGACAGTTTCCACAATTATTTCAGATTGAATGCACTTTGAAGAATGAAGTACACAACCATCACAACTTCTATATATTATAATAATGGATTTTTCTTTCAATGGACTTTCAAAGTTATGCTTCCAAGACAATGGCAACTAATGAGACACTTCATATGAGTCATTCTGTGAGATGATAAGTGCGAATATGTTCATTTATAGATTCATTACTTCAGCTGTTTGATTGTTGTCCTCAAGATGGCGACTAATCTCTGATGGTTCTCATTAAAAGTCAAGTCTATCAGAGGCTGTGATGTAATGAAGTTAGACACTGCTTGACAGACTGCTCCGCTTTAGTTAGTCCTACCTCTCTGTTAGCAAATTCAGCGATGCATAACGAAAACAAGGCAGACAAACGGTGCCGTACCCCCTTTAATTAAATCACAGGGCTGTATCTGGCCTTCATTGTTACAGCACAAGGACACCAGGGAGAGGCCTCCGAGACAAACTTCTCTGTGATATTGTTTCCTGGTTCTCTACTGTTCCCTCCTCCCAGCCCCTTGCAGCGTCACCTGCGAGAAACAAATCCGCAGCTGCTCTGACAGCATGTTCTTTCTTCGGGAAAATTTATAGCCAGCGATGTGCATTCAGGCGACATAAAAGAAAAGCCTCACAAGGCCAGTCCCCACCCTAAAGCTTAGGCTCCCTGCCTTTAGAAATGATAAGGGTGAATGCTAAAGCACTGCGGGCACATGTGCTTTCTCCCCTGTCTCCCTGATGTGTTTATCAGGTGCTGTCGTGGAGCAAAACTACAAATCAATAAAGCAATTAGCACATCCCAGACCCTGACTCTCACCAGAGAAGATTTATTGGTTGCGACAGCAGCCGAGGCACACAGGGACCTCATCATTTCTTCGTGGGTAGTTGGATACCGAGAGCCACGCAGGTCCATGGGTTTGCTGCGATCAGAGGGCACGGGTGGCCCATCTAAGAGGGGCTGTAATATCAAGGTCTGTTCCCATTGTACATGTCGAGAGGTCTGACCTTTTCCACATCTCATTACAGCCCTGCTGCTCTGGAAGGCTGCGGAGCGAAAGTGCAGCTCATTCGTAACCATTCGTGACTTCCTGATCTTTTACATCCTGGCCGATATACACCGAGCAGCCACAACATTAAAAATAGATACTGGTTTTTATGCCATGCCTGTATGTGTTCATCATAGACTGTAAATAAAGATGGACGACTTCCATTTCCAACCATTAAGAGAAGACCCTCAATATGAGCATTGCCATCTTGTGCACGTAGAGCCAAAATGAAGGGCCCTGTGGAGGCTGCTTTTGACAACCAGTGGGTTCATATCGTCCCATTGCGAAGGCTCCTTCAATTGCATCCTTTCATTTCAGGCAGACCCTGTCCCAGGATTCAGTGCACTTAAAGTAACAAATCTATTTTCAAAGAGGTAATGGCACCGGCAAGCAACGAGAAAATCTAAGCTAAAATAGCAATCCTCAAACTCTATATTTAAATGACCAAGGAGCATTAATACTTGTGCATTAATGACTCTGTTGCTAGGTAACAGGACAATGAGATGTCGATCATTGAAATCCTTTGGAAATGAGAAGTCTGCATTTGTCCATCAGGGACCACAAGATATAAACCAGCTTAGCAAACAAACATCTACAGTGTTTTTTAAATTTGGTTTATGTATTGTTAACATGGAGGAGGCGGTAATGTATTTAGAAATTAAGATACTTTGGTTTCATTTTTTGGGGGACTTTCCTGATAAGATTAAAATTGAAATGACTCTATCAATTACAAATATTTAGTTTTCTCTCCCCCAGGCTGTGGATATCAATTATGTAAAGGTGTTGCATGTCATCTTTGTGTTTACTAGAACGTCCCCCCACATACGCCCCTTTTAAATGTTCTCCAGCCTCCAAATATGTAAGACTGAGATGAGCGTGGCTGTCATTGAACTAAGGTTCTCTTGTGCAGAAAGAAAGTACAAGATGAGCATCCCTAGAGTCCACTCTGCATGACTGTCTGCAGTGCAGGGCGGGGAAAAGCTGGAAAACACACAGAAGAAAAAAAAAAGCAGCACAAAGGAGTCATGGTGGTCCCTCCTGCAGAGTTTGGAGAGAAGCATCCTTGCTCTGTGAAATTTCGATAAGTATGAATCATCAGTGAAGATGTAATTACCCTGGAGTTTGATCTCGGGCAAAGTTTTTTTTTAAATCACGTATTAGAAGCCTCCACCCAAACCTGGAAATCAGGCTCCATCCCCCTCTGCGTCATCCTAATCTGTTAACTCACATGTTAACACACATCCCTATTGGCAAAGAACAGCCATTTTAATATCCCTTCATGAGAGGGCTGCCGTTCCAATCAGGGCTGGATAAAAAAGAAAAACAGCAGATGGTCTTTATTTGCTGTAATCTTGGCAAATGGTGATGCAGCGCACCTGAGGATTATCTGTTGGATTATGCCTTAATGTGAGCAGTGCCGCTGCCTCCTTCAAGAAATCCCTGTGAGCACGTGCACTGAGTTGGGGCGTCTTTTAATTAAGTCCCACCGGATAATAACACATACTGACCCCGGTGGTGGTTGCTCTCTATTTGCAAGAACACCCACATCAGTCTGACCTTTCATTCCAGAGCTGAGGATGCTGTCTCATTGATCGCACTGTTTTCTAATATAATGTCAATCCCATGTGTTTGCGGCGTAGTTATCTGTCCCTGCGTATGTCGCTGACTCCTGCTATACACTCTCCATTAGTGAAACACGTAAAAGGCAGATCCTACGTATCTTCTCCAACAGACTCGTAGGCTGTTTTCATAAGCTTGACTTAGCGTTCATATCCCTGCCACATGCTTCTATGTTTGCGAGTCACACCCCAATTCCCGCTAAGCATTTTGCAGCATGCCCCCTCTCTGCCCAGGGAAAGGAGATAGCTGGGCTGGCCTGTCTGTGAGCGGCCACTGAGGACAGCCACTGATGAGGGCCGCTGATATTCTGCAGCGGAGGATAAAGCCATGATTCACTCCTCTGTGGCTTAACTCAAAGGAAAGCCGCAGCTCCAGCCTTGGGCTGTGGCCTGTAATCTTTCATATTTCAAAATGTGGTAGACAGCAGTATGCCTGTCTCTTGTTTGGCTCTGTTACAGTTTGGTATGTCGCAACAAAGAATCATCGGATATGAGCCAACGTGACGCTCACACTAGAGCATTGATAAACCAGACGACTTTGCTTGCTGCTCTTACTGTGGTGACGCAATGCCTTTTCATCAATGTCAGTTGCTGCTTCACATTAAAAGGTTCACAACTGTTCGTCTGTCTAAGAAAATACTGAGCGGATGTGGAAACTTGGTTGTAGGACGGAAAGGTGTGGATTGGAATTCAAGCGTGAATCTACTTCCTGTGTTCTCTTAAACAGGTGACAGGGCGTTGGATTTTCAGCTGAGGCCAGTGTCCCTTGTCCCTATGAGTGGATCCTGGGGTCTATTGAATTTTAATGTGGTATCATATGGGGGCTGTTGAACCTGGAAGTTTAACTGCTAAATGTTCCTAACCTCATGCATCGAGACCTGACGTCTAAATCGTAACAAACAGCAAACAATAGAGGAAATGTGAATGAGTTCACATTACTGACGGTGCAGTTACTTTTGCTCTGTTATTTTAGGTTGAACAAATTGCATCTCTCTCCCAAAGCCCATCAGCAGGCATCGTGGTGCACAGCAGCCCCCTCATCCATTTCAATGAGGCCTTGGAGTTGCTGTGGTGGGAGTCAGGGCTCCAACCAAACACACTGGCTTGTCCAGAAAGGAAAGATAAAGGTGAACCTGGATTAGCATTTTAGCGCAGCTCAAAGTAACAGCTTCTGGTAACACACTGTGCTGGTCAATCAAATACACGACTCTTCTGGTCACCTGGGGTTTGTCGTGTTGTAGGATGAAATGATGTCTTGTGTTGCACAGTTGTGAATTTCTGTCTCAGGGTGTAGCTCTATTTCTGAAGCCATGTGATCTCACGAATGCAGCACACTGGCATGTTCTGAATGCTGCACTGCCACTGGTTGAATTCAGCTAAACTAGTTTTACTGGTTCAACGCCATCATGGGAACATTGTATAACTTTCACCTTTTGGTCCAAAGGAAATGTATAAAACTGCAGGTCTGATGGTTCCCTTACATTCACATGGACAGGCCATGAATAGAGTCGCCACTTGAGCTCAGCCCACGCAGCAGGGGGAGTCAAACCAGAGAGCTTCATGCTGTGAGGTCACCATTCCTACCACTGCACCTCCTGTCGTAATTCCCAATCACTGTGACTGTATTTCCCAGAAACCCTTATTGATGCCCCCCCCCTCCCCTCACACTGTGTTTGCT